>CAMQGK010000471.1:3405000-4020000 GCA_947000775.1 Pterois miles
TGAAGAGAAACTGAAACTCCTTTTTTCGTTCCTCTTTCTGCCTGCTTTCCTCTGTATATGTATGTATGTATGTTTAAGTCCTTGTGTTCGTCATTGTTTGGCTCCCTTGTGTCACTGTGGCTATGCTTGTTTCGGGACATTTGTCTTGAGGGCAGCAGCAGTGCAGCCAAGAGGCCAGAGAAAGTGTGAAGAAGATCATCTGTGTTTACAGAACGGCTGTGAGGGATTTCTTGGCACAGCGTCGTACGCGTATAGCTTTTTAATCAGCTGTGCGTATTGTAAGTGTGGTGGAGATAAACAGCCTGCAGCCCCAGCCAGTGGTTTTACATGTCGCACTTTTGTGGAGGAAGTGGTTTGCAGTTTGTGTTAACTGAGAGGAACCGAAAGGAGAAAACAACCTATCCGGAAATCTCTGACCACGCAGCAGCAGCAGCAGCAGCAGCAGCAGCCACCGTTGTTCTAGTGCTTTGAGATCCAGCATCTCTCTCTGCAGCTGTTTTGTCATCCAGCTGTCAAGTGAATTTTGCACAAACGTTTTAAATGCTGCAAAAATAAAATGTGAATTAGTACCATTTCCATCAGCTGGATTGAAGCACATAAATACGCCTCCTGTGTGTCAAATAACATATCCATGAGTAAAAAATGGTGAGAACAGAAAGAGAAGTAGATTCAAGAATTGAAAGTTATTCAGCAAGTTGTAAGTGTCACTTACTGTCGTATTGGTTTATGCTTTCATTTGATGATAGAAACAAATGTATGTGCTTATGTTAAGGCCTGCAAGAAAACAATTATTTTCTTCATTGGTTAACCAGAGGAATGCCAGAAAACCTGATGACGTAATTAGATTAACCAGCACTCAAAAAGACATGAATATCTACTCAGCTCAGTTTTAAAGCCAGAGTGAAGATACTGGCATCATATGCAACTGGAAAACCTAAAGAATCCATTGGCACCAACCATGTTATACTAGCTTGTTGTGAAGGAGGTTAAATAAAGCTCCAACATTGTGCTAACTTTTGGAAAGGTGGTCTCTTGAAGGGGTCTCTTGACCTCTGACCTCAAGATATGTGAATGAAAATGGGTTCTGTGGGTACCCTCGAGTCTCCCCTTTATAGACATGCCCACTTTATGCCCACTTTATGATAATCACAAGCAGTTTGGGGCAAGTCATAGTCAAGTCAGCACACTGACACACTGACAGCTATTGTTGCCTGTTAGGCTTCAGTTTGCCATGTTATGATCTGAGCATTTTTTAATACTAAATGCAGTACCAATGAAGGTTTTAGGACAATATTTGTCATTGTTTTGTGTTGTAGTTGATTTCCTGTAATAAATATATACATACAGTTGCATAAAGCAGCATATTTGTCCACTCCTGTGCTGATAAGAGTATTGAATACTTAGATCCTTCTTTTAGGTACATTTTGAACAGATAAAACATGTGTGATTAATTTGCATTTAAGTATTTTAAGCGCTTGACAGTCCTAATTCAAGTATGTCCAGTTTACTATCATAAACCACCATGTTCACATTTGAGATCCTGGAACCAAAGAATGTCAAAATAAATTATCAAAATGATTCAAATTAGTATTTGCAGAATGAAAATCGACTTATTATTTCAAAGCAGAGTATAATGACTGTGAGCTCACCAGTTGCCATTTAAATGACAGAAAGGCAGCCAGTCTGACATTTTTGTGATTTTCTTAAAAGAACATCTCTGAATGTCCACGATCGAGCTGTTTTTCATTGATGGCGTAACATTTTCCAGGCGCTGTTGTCACGGCTCTATTATTTATTGATTCTACAGATTGGTCTATATCACTCTGTACGGTTTCTTCAAAATGTTTCTACTTCAAGAGAGCATAAAAACATCTTGGAGACATTGAGGAAATTGGATTGAATACGGTGGTTTTTCAAATTCAGGATATCATAAATTGTGGGAGAGAGGAAAAAAATGCTACGATGGATTAGGCTCAGTTTGGTGTGGTGACAGATGTGTCAGCTTTTCGAGGGAGGCGCATTAAGAAGCAGTGTGCGGCGGCGAGATGAATGGTCGGTAATAGGAGAGACAGGTCCATCTTTGATCGGCGACGAGATCGAGACGAACAGTGGCATTGTGGGAGAAAAGAAGTCACAGAGCCGGCAGAGCGCCACTCAGACTGGATTTGTCATTTCCCACCTCTTCTTCTGTGATCCCATGGGACGCACACACGCTAATGAGAGTATGAGACAAACAGACCCTAATGCAAGGCCTTAGATATGGGGCTTCTAATTGGTTAAGGAGATATATACCGCTTTACTCAAATTAGAGCCACACTTTCAGATGGGGAACACCATCTGTCCCGTGCATGTGCACATCTCACAACTGTGTGTGTGCGTCTGTTTTTAATCCTAGTGTGTCATAGAGCGTCTTAGTAAGCGAAGTGATGGGGCTAATTTTACTG
The DNA here is from genome assembly GCA_947000775.1 of Pterois miles. NCBI lineage: Eukaryota > Metazoa > Chordata > Actinopteri > Perciformes > Scorpaenidae > Pterois > Pterois miles. The sequence goes on from CAMQGK010000471.1 coordinate 3,407,445, forward strand.
CCTCTATCTCGGCCCTCTCAAATCGCTCCCTGTTTTTTCCCTCCATCTCTTTCTCTCCCGCCTCCTTTTCATCCCTTCTGCTTGCCTCTAAAACACTTTCCCCTCCCTCTCCTTCCATCCTTTTCCTCCCTCCTTCTCTCCATGATGGTGTCACTCTATAATCAAACAGCAGGCTTGCTTTCCGCTTGGTGGCTTTATGGCCGGGGGGCTCACTCTCTATCTTTCTCCTTCACTTTTCTCTCTCTCCTCTTCTTTTTTTTCTCCTCTCTCCATCTCTGCCCACTCGTCTTTCTTTCACTCCTTTGCCATCTTCCTCTCCCGCTCCCTCCGAGCGTGACTACCGCATTAGAGGAAATGTCTTTTCATGGAAGATTTGCTGCAATTTCCAAAATGGCTGCTTTGCCTAATGGACAACTGCCTTGGTTCTAATGAATGATTACATGTATGAGTATGAGGGAAAGAAGAAGAGGAGGGGTAAGGACAGCGGGGCCAAGGAGAGAGGGAGAGATGAGAGGTGATGAAGAGTGATATGAGGAAGAGGATGAGTGTGGGGCAAGAGGAGAGCTGTCTGAGAATGATTGATAAAAGATGGAGGGGTGAAAACATTTAGTTTCATAGCTGGGGAGGGGGCTAGTCAATTAGCACGGTTGTCAAGCGCTGGGCATTACTCTTCTTTCAATGGGTCTGTTTCAGATTCACAGCACAAATCACTGCACTCTAAGATGGCTCTGTGTGTAAGCGCGTATGTGCGCGGCGTGAGAGCGGATGCGCGTGCACGCGGCAGCTCAGCATGGTGCCGTCAGCCAACCAGCACAACCCAGAATCCCGATGAACTCCAGGAAAATGCGGAGGCAGCTCCCGCTGATTGGCATATAGTACAAATGTGTGTGTTGGTGTCAGGGACTATATGAGTGCGTGTGTGCGCGCTCATGTGGAGCCAAGGCAGGTTGGTGTTAATCCAATCAGATTAGTCGGGTTTAAGCGCTGGCGGCCTGGCGCTCCAAAGCCGGTTACGTCCGCTCATCCTGCGACTGTGGATGCATCACGTTCCAGCATTCCCAACAAACATTCCCACATCCCTCCAGCCAGTTATTCCCTGCCTGTTTACTCAGCTCAGATCACCTTCACTGCTTGTCTTAGTGGAAACCAGGCTCTAATTGGGTTTACCAGTGTGACCTAACACCTCACTGTACCTGATTTATGTTAACTAGTGTGTTAGGAATGGGCATACAGACAGAGGCATTATTGAACATTTTGCAGTGATACACTCGGAAACATGATGCTTTTCTGAACGAATTAGTGTTCACATTTATTGCTAGAAACATTAGTAAATTCATGAACTATTCAGCACATGATTAAGTTTTGTTTATCAAATGTAAAAATACAAAGACAAAGATAGTCTGTAGTTACAATCAATCACAAATTAATCACTTTTTTTATTTGTTCAAAATGTACCTTAAAGGTAGATCTGTCAAGTATTTAATATTGGAGTGGGCAAATATGCTGCTTTATGCAAATTTCTGTATATATTTATTACTGGAAATAAATTACCAACACAAAACAATGACAAATATTGTCCAGAAACCCTCACAGGTACTGCATTTAGCATAAAAAATATGCTCAAATTGTAATATGGCAAAGTGCAGCCTAACAGGCAACAACAGCTGTCAGTGTGTCAGTGTGCTGACTTGACTATGACTTGCCCCAAACTGCATGTGATTATCATAAAGTTATCATTCATATATCTTTCTTATCATTCATATATCTTGAGGTCAGAGGCCAAGGGACCCCTTTGAAAAATGACCATGCCAGTTTTCCTTGCTAAAATGGTGTCTACGTTTGGAGCATTATTTAACCTCCTATGGGACATGGCAGGATAACATAGTTGGTACCAAGGGATTCCTAAGGTTATCTAGTTTCATATGATACCAGTATCTTCACCCTAGCTTTAAAATTGAGCCCGGTCCAGCCTACAAATCACAAATTGGGTTAATGTGTTAATTTAGTTAAAATGAATTTGCGTTAAGACGTTATTATCGCATTAACTTTGACAGCCCTAAAAAAAACACCAAACATGCTAGTTACAGATTTTTTCATCATCACTATAACGTAACTCATTTTTCCTTTTTTTGACTTGTGAGTCACATGGTCGGTCAAAAGCAATTTGAAGATGTAGTTTGGGCTCTGGTAATTGGTGATAACATTTGTTTTTCACATTTTAAAAATCAAAACAAGGGTTTCCAACCATTTTGGGGGGGCTTGTGTCTCCTAAAACAAAGCATTGTCTACTTTCAACCCCTTGCCACAGTTCGTATATGTTATCCAATATGTAATTCCTTCTCATACTGTTTTATTTCAATATTTTTTGAGGCTAGAAGTGGTAAAAAGTATCTATACTATATCTAATACTTTTTTTCTGAACATTTTTGTAATCATCCTGCAACCCCTTAGGTTTTATCCCTTTTTGTTGTAGATAATTTTTTAAGTTTTCTATGTTGTTCTAAGAAAAAACGAAAAGAAAAGAAAAATGCAGTTACCACATTTGTAAGTTCAAACGATATTCTGAAAAAAAAAAAAAAAAAGATAAGGCCACCCAACAGCAGATAATGCAGTCAAGCAAGTGGCTCTTCAAGTTTTGTGCTCTGCCCTTCACAATATCGTGAAAGGATGGTCGACTCACACGCAATCTCACACATAAAAGAGGTGAGATATGGCCCCTATGTGTTTTCCTCTTCAGTAGCTTGAGGAGAGTGTTGACAGGCCTCTCTTCTCGGCTACATCGCTGCTTCCCCTCAAATACAAGAGTTCAACTCCGGTTCAGCCTCCGGTCACCGTAACGTATAACCCAACACATCACACACACACACACACACACACACACACACACACACAGACACACACACAGACAGCTTTTAGCTTGACTCCCTGACTTCCTGCGGTACAGAACGTCTGCAGCCATTTTGCAGCAAACTCTTTGGCTGTAGTTGATCAGGGATGCAAAATGGCTCAATTACTTTTAAACACTGGGGTGTTTTTTTATTATTATTAATTGCACAACATTTTTTTCAAACTGTTTTGGTCATGAGTACTTTCACACAGAATGCAAATATTATACAACGAAAAAGCGACAAATTTCTTTTTGGAGCAAGGACAATTTTTTGCGCCTTCTCACCGCTAGTAAAGCCATCAAACAATCACGTTGTGCGGAATGGTTGTGGCTGTATTATGAAACATGGAAGCTTTGTAGTCTGAACTATGGCAAACTTTATTGCTTATTTCAGCCTTGACAAAGGTTGCGCTGTTTTTACAGCAATAAAACCCATTTGCTTAATTTTTGCGCTTCAGCGCCGTGTTATCTATACATAACCGCACGATGGGACACTTGAAACTGAAATTGAAAGTGGCTGCTCCGTATGGAGTCTCAGCACAGTGTAGTAGGTGTCAGAGTTCGCACACATGGGACAAGAGAGAGTTGACAGACGAGACGATGGTGGAGGATTTGGTGTCGAAGCAAAAAGGAGAAGTGCAGTTTTTCAGATTTAAACCTGATGCTAATGACCATTAGGAGGGGGGAGCGATCACAGCCGGTGTACACGGTGGAGCCATTAACGATCAAAGGAAGCGTGCTACACATATTGACCGTCATCTTGTAAAATATCCAGCGTAAACCGTAACATCGGAGTTGTCACAAGTTTATTAATGAGTGGGAAAATTTTATCACTGTTACATCCTTCCCCTTGTGTAAAGGCCTTAAGGCCGTTAGTGAAAAATGCTGATTAGCAGTGTATGGTTTAGATCAGTGATTCTCAATGTGGGACCCCCAGAGGTCCATGGCATTCCACGTATCTCCAGATGAGCACCATTTGCACAATATAACAAGCATATTGTGTCGCATTCATATTAGCTTTGGGCCAATACTCTGATATGAGTAAAAATGGTAGTCAGCAATATGCTTAATCTGTGTTACGATTATGAGGGGACCTTGGAAAATGTTCTTCCCTTTAAAGGCCTCAAAATGTTCGAGAACCCCTGGTGTAGATCCTTGCATTGTTTATGAGGATCATAGAATCAACATTAAACTGTCCACAGAGTGCAAACCTGTAGGGTCAAGTTGACTTAAGGCTGTTGCCACCATTGATCTGCCTCAGCTGTTTCACCTCAGTGCATAGTAAAGACAGGACAAGGAGAGGGATCTGCTTGATCTCTGACGACCGTCTCTATTGGTGGTCTGTGTAGGGTTATCGTTGCTCTGCCTGCAAGCCGTCATTATTGATTAGCCATTATGGATAGCAGAGGGTTTTTCATTGATTGATAAAACTCGAATGACACCGACATTGAGCAGAGCCTCTCTGGATCCGATCTGGCTGTACGCTCAACACAGAGGGCTGATGGGAGAGAGAGCAGGAAAGAAAAGCGAGAGTGATGTGTTTCTTAATCATTACACAGCCTCTGCGACTCTGTGTGTCACTCTGTCTCTTCCACCCTCTGCCGCCGACTGTCAAATGTCAACCTCCCCTCACACACACACCCCTCCCGCCGCCACCAAAGTGATCCTGCAGCCCTGTGGACAAATAATGGTGCAGCGAATGATTAGCACACATTTCTATGGCTGTAATGAGGGGCGCTACGCCGCAGCAGCTCCGCCAACAGGATTAATCCCTATTGATTAGCCTAGCCTAGCATTAGCCTTGCTAGCTAAAAGTGACTTGAATGATTAGAGGGCATTTCTATAGTGGTTAATGAGTGGCGCAGAGGAATGCTATGGTATGCTATCCATGAGAATGGGATTACAGGCTATTAATCAGAGTAGAGGCTAGCTGAAGTCATTAGCCAGCCCTGCGGCAAAGTCAATGGCTGATCCTAGTTCCTGGTTTCTAAATCCGGTTTGGCCTTGCCTGAATCATGTGGTCTCTTGCTAGATGCATTGACCCTGAGTATCTGTCTCACCCACACCCCATGGTGTCCTATTCTTTGATGGCACTCCCTGTCTTTTCCCTTCTTCTGTGATGGAGAAGGACAGAGAGACAGACAGAGAAAGGTGTCCCCGGGGACTGCTCTCTGCATCCATTAACAGTGTTGTCTTTTCACGTCCCTGAATGTGACGAGTCCAGACAGGATGCGACCCGGGAGCCTCTCTCAGTCTGAGCGCCTCTTCATTTGTTTGTACACAAACAAATAAATGCATAAATTTTCTGCATGCGTGTGTTTATGAATAAATGCATCTATTCACGACACTGATGTGGGAGCATGTTTGTATGTGTGTGTGTGAGCGAGAGATGGCCAACGGAGGCATGTGAACGGAGAGGAGAGGCTGACAGGCGTGTTAATTGAATTGTGGGAAAAATGCAAATCCTGTAGTGCCTCTTTGAATTAGGGGGAGGAGTTTTAACTGATTGGGACTGTCTCCTCTTTGGAAACGCACACAGTCGGCTAACTTTTACCAAATCCCAAGAAGAATGAATGATAGCGTTGTGTCTGCATCTTTCCACGCCTCACCCTGTCCTTTTCCCATCACTCCTCTCCATTTTTCTGCCCATCATGCCATGCACTTCACCGTCTTTTGTCTGTGTGCATGTGTGTGCGTCTGTGCATGTGTGAGCGTCCCACCAGAGGAGCTAAAGCACTGATGCCATTCATGGAAAGACAGAGAAAAAAAAACAGAGATTCTTCGTTCTGCTACACTTGGTTTGGCTGCTTTGCTCCGGGGCAGAGCTGTAGATCACCAGAGTTGCTGTGTGAGTGTGTGTGAGTGTCCCCTCTGCCTTCATTTGTGCATTCAAGCAGGGATTGCATGTGTCCGGGTGTTTGCCGTGTGAATGTGTGGCCTGTGTGATCTGTGTTCGCAAGTCTCTATGGCGTGTTGGTGTGTGGGACTGTGTGTGTGTGCAGATCAAATGTGTCACTGTTGCTTACCTTGCTATTCTGTTCTGTCTTTTTTAGGGATGCTAATGTTGAAAAATTTTCTTAACCAATAACTGACCTTCGTTAACCGATTATTAACCATAAACCGATAAGATTTGTGCCTTGCATGCAGCGGTGCACCAGCAGAAGAGTTACTGTTGCAGCCACGGTGCTGCGTTCACTGTCTCCACTCAACCGTACGGGACCGTTAGCGGCCACGGTGCTGCATGTAGTGTCGCAGACATGCAGCCACTTTCCCAGTTAAAGTCTCCACCGCACATTTAGTTTAGTTGAGCAGGTTGTCATTTGTGTGTCTGTCCGGATTAACGATCGCAATTGTCCGACAAACAGTGTGTTTTTGTGCTACGTTAGCAGCTGCTAGCTGCTAGGATTGCTGATGGCTTTGTATCAGCTGTAGTGTAACTTCAGCGAGTTTCTGACAGACTGTGTGTGTGGCGGCAATGAGTGTGGGTTTGTTGGTGGTGTTATAGCTGTGAACGTAGCTGTATCAGACAGTGTGTGTAAAGTTTTATTTGTTGGTAGTATTTGTTGGTAGTTTTTTTGGGCTGGTAAAAAAATATGCTTGGCTGGTTTCATCTACCGTCAAAAAGTAAATTTCGGACACTGCAATGACTCTACTCAGACGTCATGACGTCTTGTCCTAGCTAGCCTTTGTTAGCCTTTCTAACTCAATGCAATCTCTCATTCAGCATTTCTTTCACTGGCCCTCCTGGGAAAAGAATGTTCCTGAGGTTTACTTTCCATATTTAAACACAAATTGTCATCCAGTACTGCAGTTGCTATTAGAAGTCATCAATAATTATTACTTTGAAACTGCAATTTACCAGCCCAGCAGTGTGGGTGCACACATCATCATAACTTGGTTGCCACCCCTATGTGATCTATAGACTGTATGAAATATGGACGTAGTCTCCATGATGTCACCCATAGCTTTGTGAAGAGCGGTTGTGAACGCTGTGAAGCTCAACGTGGCTGGCTCTGGCCATCGCCATGTTGGCAGTGATGACACACAATGACGGCTGATCCAAAATGGGCAAAGAGGTGGATTGTGGGTGGAGCTGAGGTTGGTCAGAGCAAACAGTTAGCAGCTAGCAACTTGAGACGGCGCTCAGCTGTGATTCAAAGCAGTTATAGGTGAGTTATATAAAAATCCACCCCCTGCATAATTGTCATGAATGGAGATATTAGCTTTAGAGACCAAAACCGTTTTTTGCACCAGACTTTAAACATGTTTATTTCTGCTCACCTTATGAGCCATTCGATCTGCAGTTTACGGCACTTTGGTTTCATTTCTCAGACCTGGAGGTTGCCATTTAATCTGAACATATGGAGCGAACAATGCGACATGCTGCTGAAAAAGGCTCTGTTCCAAGGCTGGATGTTTAGTTTTTAGCATTGTTAGAAAATGTGATTTTGAATGAGGTTTTCTTACTTCTGTTACAGAGCAATGAAGTTCCAGTTTTACTTTTGCGCTCTGTGACACAGCGTAGTGCTCTTTTCTTGGGGGGAAGCCATTTTTGGTTGAGCATAACTAGTACAGACTTGAGCGTGCAGAGAACATATTAACCAGACAGCCTCCATGCGTTTTTATTTAGTAGTTTGGCCAATTCATGGAATTAATGGTAATTACCTTCAGCTGGCCAAACTTGTTGCAGGCCGGTGTCTTTATAGGACAAAGTGGTTGCCAACTGTACGTTCACTATACTTTTATTGCATCTTGTTAAGATGCTGTTAATAATGTCATTAAAATGTCTGTTGACATGACTTCAAGTCAGGATTTTGATATGAAATCAATGAATCACCCCTCAAGTATGTCACCTCATCTGGAAATCTCGACACGGTCCATTGTTGAGTCAAAGTAGAAAAAGTAGGGCAGGCTTCTCCTGTAACGGCAGTAAAGAGCAATTGAGGGAACAAGGGAGAGCCACCCTGCTGAATAAAGGTCAGTGTTTAAGCTAATCCAGTTATACTATTCTTAGTGTCTCTTCACCTCTTTGTCTCTTGCTGCTCTGCCTCATCCTCTTCCTCTTCCTCACCCCACGCAGTACTGTGGATCTGGGCCACAAGCATGTCGTTTTCACCTTTTTCTCCCAATATACTTTTATGTTTTACTCCACCTCTGCTTCTCTACCCCCGTGTCTCCCTTTAGCTCTGTCAAAAAAAAAAGTTTTGCTTCTTCATCCTCCCCGCCACCACCCTGTCGTGTTGGGTTCCCAGCGCGTGTCAGCTTCCTCCAGAGAGAGGAAGTGATGTGTCAGGAAGTGCTTTTATCTGCCAGTGATCTGATCTGATGTGAGATTGAGATAAACACGGGAGGAGTGTAGTGTTCTCTCTCTTTCGCCCTAGAGAACTGTACAATGGAGAAGCCCTCCTTTTTTTTTTTTTTTTTTTTTTTTTGCCTGTGACTGCTTTTTCCCTTGTGCGCACAGACAGAAAAATCTGGTGGTCTTGGGGTGATTGCCAAATTACAAAGGGAATACTTGAGAGTGGGTCTTTGAAACTCGCTCAGCCCCTCAACTCCTTTAAAAAAGACCTGCTGTGAAATCTGTAAAAGAAGTTTAGGAAGTGAAATCACCAGATTGATCCCTCGCAATATGTAATATGTCTGCCGACAGCCTTGTGTTGTCTGTCAAGGCGTTTTTGAGGACGAAAGTAAACCTCCACCTGCTCCATTTTTTTTTTTTTTAATGCTTTACGTTAGACAGTCAAATAAATGCAGATAAATCTATCAATCATTTTCAGGAGCTCCTATGCATGCAAAGTACACTGTTGTGACATTCAGAAGACTAGCACTTGAAAATAATACAAAATATATTAATATTTCAGATTTCGCCTTGGGTTGTCTTAACAAGTGCATAGATTGGCTGTTTAGAGTTTAATAGGAAGGGAAAACCCAATCCTACTGAGACTCAACTATCTTCAGGAGTCAGTGTATTGTCTTAGATTTAAAAATCCTCTGTGTGTTATAGTAGACACACATGGAGAAGCAAGGCTAATAAACATTCATCACATTTATGTATTGTGCTGTTTTATGTGGTGTATTTGCTGTTCTGTGGTTGGTTTTTGTCTACCTGCCCAGGGACAGCAGATGCAAATTAGGTACTAGCTAATTCTGGTGCAATTACTTTTAATTATGCACTGTCCCTGCAAAAATAAACAATAAAATACATCAGCCACTCGTAAATGTCAAGCAAGATATTTTTAGGCAATCTGTCAACTTTATCTGGGCATCTTATTATCGATTTCGACAAGCGAGCCTTACATAATTGGCGAGAAGGTGGTCTTTCAACTAATGGATGCACTCTCTTTATCAAAGCTGAAGTGTTTCAACCTCACTCAACTATGTAAATCTACAACACGGAGTACAACCTCATCGTCAAGGCTTCAGAGTTCCATATTATGTAACTTTAACAAGCTCACGGGACTTGAATGAGAAAAACTATGTACAGAAACGCATCCACCTGGGAAATTAACTACTTTGCCGTACGCCAGGAGAAAGTACCTGTACAGTTGGAGTATACAAACTTTGTATCCTCATACAACGGTTTGTATGATATCGTAAAAATGGTTATTCCTCAGTTTTCATGCATTTTCCTACGAATGTCCAGTGACAAATGTGTCAATTTCCATTCCAGTCATTTCAAAATAAACTTCATTCTTCACAGGAAACAACTTGGTTAGGTTTAGACAACAAAACTGCTTAGTTAGGTTCAGGAAAAGATTGTGGTTTGCAATCAATGCTGACATTGTGTTTCACATGGGGTATCACTCGCTCTTTATCCGGGTTCACGGTTACTTAAATATTGATTTTGTGGGATATATACCCTTCGTAGGTATAGTTACGAACAGTGTATGAGAAAAGCTTGACTTTGTGCTCAATGCTAAATATGCCAAATAACATCAGGCTCGTTAGAGTCAAGAGAGGGGCTAGCTCTTTGAATCGGTAAGTCTGAACTGGGGTTAGACTGTAAACAGCCCTGTGTTGGTGGGTGGGTGTTTCAAGTAGAGGTGAGACATAAAATATGATCCTGCAAGTCCAGTTTGAGTGATAGATCCATGAGTTTGAAGGCTCATCACAGACCAATGCAGTGCAGTTTGTTTTGCTTGCATGTATTTGATTAGTCCAGCCAAAGTCTATCTAGGTTCAACTTGCTTGACGACCCTGTGTTGTTTTCACACAGACATAATTTCAGCCTGTGATGTCTTTTGCCTGTGATGGAAGGCAGACCTCCCAAAGCGTCCGAATTCTGATAACATGTGTCTCTGATGGATAAATCAGTAAGCAACAACGACCACACACTGGTGATGAACAGTCTGAGATATTTTAATCATTTAGTCTTTTGGTTTTGCTTGTTGTCAAAATTGGACTTGGCTGAGTAGCTCCCTTTCTAATTACTGGACAAATCAAACCCAAACAATGACTATCAAACAGCCTTCTTTATGGCTGCCTGTCAAACTGCTGCCATCTAAAATTCATATTGTCTGCAGAAAACAGGCACAATGGCTGGTACCGTGCCCAGATAGCAAAGACATTGTTGGTGATAGCTTGAAAGTTTCCAACAAATGTTACCCCATCACCACGGAGCCTTTTAAGCACTGAGAAGCTGTCGGAGGTCAGTGTGTCATTGTGAAGCAACGTTTGAGTCAGACATTCGTCTTGTTGTCTGTCATTTTGACTTCCATCATGATCTATTATTACCCGTCATTTTAATTAAATTTCTTTTAAATGATATTAGGACATATTTAACACCATTTCATTTTAATTAATTCATTTCAGTTTTAATAATTAACATAAAGAACAAGCTTATAGATTATGCATTTATAGGGGCATGGAGAGAAGAGATGAACAGAGACAATGTGTAGATGAATGATTTTAGCTCTGCTGCCACACTGCAGGCTGGAATTACCAGCTCTACTTCAGCCAAGTCATTTCAACATTTCTCCCAGGGAAATGATCAGGATTTTACAAGACTCTCTGAGCGTGGGATTTCCTGATTCTGCAAGACCCGTCGTGGTCACAGAGGACTGGCTCCAAGGCCTCCAGTCCGTAGCTCCTCAACGTACTGTCAACACCCAGATAGCGAGCTCTAATCTGTCAAAATGACGGTTGGCCTTCATATTTTTCCCATCATTGTTAAAAAAAATTCAGTCAATGACGAAAAATGATCCTGTACCCAGGCAGTTCCCAGCGTAAGGCTGCATTAACACCAGATCTGGTGGTGCGGTAAAAACTTCTTTTCATTAATTTTGAATGGAGCTTATGGAACTTATGCTACATTTTGGCAAGGAAAAACTGTCATGGCCATTTTCAAAAGGGTCCTTTGACCTCTGACTTCAAGATATGTGAATGTAAATGGGTTCTCTGGGTACCCATGAGTCTCCCCTTTACAGACATGCTCACTTTATGATAATCACATGCAGTTTGGATCAAGTCATAGTCAAGTCAGCACACTGACACACTGACAGCTGTTGACTTTGCCATGTTATGATTTGAGCATATTTTTTATGCTAAATGCAGTACCTGTGAGGGTTTCTGGACAATATCTTTCATAGTTGTCATTGTTGCTAATTGTGTTCCACTAATAAATATATACATAATTTGCATAAAGCAGCATATTTGCCCACTCCCATGCTGATAAGAGTATTAAATACTTGACAAATTTCCCTTTAAGGTACATTTTGAACAGATGAAAAATGTGCAATTAATCACAATTAAATATTTGAATCGACTAACAGACATTGCCCTAGTTAATACATGTAATATAATAGTTAATCATCACATTGGGGCCATGAAAGTAACACACGATCCTGATCTGGTATGAATATGGCCTGGAGTGGAGCGTGTACGCTGACACTCTGTTGAAGGCGCGGGAACTGAACTAAAATATATATTTAGATAAGATGGTAAACACATAAAAACATAGAAAAATCCCAGGGTCATCAGACTAAAAGGCTAATCATCTGCAGATGGCAACTGAAAACCGAAACACGGCTGTGATGCCACAAAAATACAGGATAACCACCAAAAGTAATTAAATAGGGTGGCTCTGTTAGAGCAATGTTTCAGCATCCTGTAAGCAATGCGTTGGTTTATGTGTGTCCATAGCAATAAAAGAAGGGGAGCAGAGGCAGATAAATACACTAAGACCTCCAGGCGGTCCCTGTAGTCCAGAAGCTCTGTTCCAGAAAGATGTCAGTCTGTCATGACTTGCGTGACGCTGGCCTTTTGCATGTTGGGCTCCACAATGCAAATACTCCAAGGCACTCATGCAAAAATGCATACCACGCTCTCTCTCACACACTCCCTCTTTCTGCCACACACATTCAGCATCCGTCCCTCGCTGACTTTATGGATGTTCACTGTTTGACGTTTTCCCCTTATTGAATATACCCCCCTCCCCTCCCTCCTGTTCTGTTTTTCTTCTTTCCTCCCTCCCTTCCTTCCTTACTCCCTTCTCTCTCTGCCGTCTTTTGTCCGGCATCTCTTCACGCTTGACCAGCCTTGCTGTGACTCTTGACTTCAAAGAGCTACTTCATTCATCAGTCACTCATCAGCGAGAGAGGGCCATTCAGCGCCGTGCTAAAAGAGAGGGAGGGGACGGGGAGTGAGTGTATAAAAAAAGAGGGTGAACGAGTGTATGAAAAGAGGGCACGAGAGAGAAAGAGGATCCGCTCTTGACCGCGGGGAACCTCGGGAGTCACAAAAGCAAAAAAGGGGACACACTCCTACACATCTACACACCCATACAGACTCGCTCTCAACACTTACACACTTTATTTTGTTGTTTGGTTTTTTTTTGGCCTTGTTGGGTGTGTGCAGATGCCGCATACATGATCCCCTCCTCTTTTTTCTGTCTTTCTATCTCGTCTTGCCTTCATTCTTTTCACTTGAGCCGGCAGTACAAAGGGGTGTCGAGGCCTGTTCCTTCCCGTAATCCCTCACTGCACCTGGGTGTGTGTGTGTTTTCAAATCATTGCTACACAGCACCCACTCTCAAGTATTTCTAAATCTCACCCTCTGTATTTTCATCGACTTCGTGCTCACTGACATTCTCCCTCTTTTTTTTTTTTTCCCCATTCCTCTATATTTTGAGGTAGCTTGCAAGCTAGTTTTCAGGTCAGTGGGAATTGCTATTGCTTCCCCTCTCAGCTGGAGTCTGGCTCACATTCAGCTGCACACAAACACACAGATATGCACGTTTTTTTTGTTTTTTTGTTTTTTGTTCTCTGTGGTTGTGTGGTCTGGTATACACGGTTGCCTGACTTGTAAAGATGCATTGCTTGTAGGTGAGCCAGGTTGCTTTTCATCCATCTTTTGTCTCTTCATTATTCTGTTGTTTATTTGTTCTTCTCCCTCAAGTAATAAGTCATAACTGGAAGTCTGTCACGCTCTGTGCGGCGCTCGCCTCAGTCTGTTTCGATGGCTGTTCACTTTCTGTATGGAGGAGATTTCTTTCATGACTCACCTTGTTTGTGTGTGGGCATATATGTATGTAAATCTTTTGCCCGGGTTAACCTCAGCAAGCGGGTTATGTTTTATGTAAGAGCACTTATTGTGGCGTTTGTCTGGACAAACCTGAAAGCGTGATTTTTCAGATCATTCCTTTTCCTCAGCATTTGAAAAGTAACTTTCATTTTGGCAACCAAGGACAGTTTTCTTTTTATCTTTTAGAAAGTGACAGTATATGTACATGCTCTCAACTAAAACTGCAACCAACTTATTCTTCATGAATCACTGGAAAATGGTAAAAAAAAAAAAATCATAATCTCCTAAGGGCCAAGGTGGTGTCAGGAAATGGCTTTTGTCCCAACCAATAATCTACAACCCAAAGAAATTGATGAAAAGGGAGTAAAAATCGTACACAGTTCATTTTCCGTTAGTTAGTTAATTAACTTCATCGTTTGAGTTCTACTCTCAACTTGTTTGTAGGTAAAATGGCAGGTTGAGGAAGAATAACTATCTGAACATGTTAGCTAAAGCTAGCCAGCAAGTTTTGTTGGCTGTGTTTTTAACAGTGGCTAAAGTTTTTGAAAGTCTCTCACTCTCTGGGACTGGGACTGTTAATGTTAAGACGGATTATCAGAAAGAGTCTTAAAGTATCGGCAAAGCATTACAGAAATGGAAAGAAAATATTGCTAATAGTTTAGCTACTGCTAACCGCAGCCAAATGCTTACGACTGTGGCTACAGTTGGGTTAGGGTTACTCACTCATCTGTCTAATAGTTTAGCCTGTTAGTAACATTTTTTCTCTGTCTCTTTTATAGTTCAGTGTGTCAGCATTTTCTGTCTGTCTTTCTAATAGTTTAGCGTTCTGCGTGAGCGGTGAGTTCACCGCTGCGGTGTAGCAGTTGCAGCGGCTAATTGCGGTTAGCATAAGGCTAAGCTAAACCGTTAGCAATGTTTTCTCTCCATTTGTGAAACGCTTCACCAATGTTGTAGCTCGCTAGAGCCTCAAATTACAGTTTGTCATCTCAAATGTATGCAATATCTATTCTGGCACCCAACAACACAGCAAGATGACATTTTCGATGTGTAATTTTAGCCAACTACTCTGAGCTGTTTCATGTTTGGCTCCAGTCTTTCCTTTGTTTGGCCTCCAGCTAACATAACCATGATGTCGGCTGTAAAAGGGCCTACAGAGAAACATACTGTATGAGGTTGTTACAAGGTTGTTTTTGCATTTTTGAACATTGAGAATACAGGTAAAGACAACTAATTGCACCCACTGAGAAGCCATTGAATATTTGACACAAGAATTAGTGGCCACTCCACGCACACAATCTTTATTAGCCAACGTTTTACGTCACAGACATGCACAGGTTGCCATGTGCCATTGCACACTAACGGCCACAAAAGGCTTTGAGAGAGCAGGTGTGGAGACATGCATGAGTCACAGGTCTTAATAAAGCAGAGGAGGTGTGGAATAGTTAATGAAACACCTAGTCATGTTTTTGGTTTTTGACATTCTGATTACCAGAATGACAAAGTGTGCGTACGTGTTGACGTTCCTCTGTGTGTAAGTCGCAGCTGCACATACATGGAAATAAATGAGTTTTCTAAGTATTCATCAGTGTAAATCAGTGTGGGAATTACACGCTCGATCCAATGCGGTGAGTCAGTCAGGCTTTTGTAAGCCTGCGAGCTGAGTAACGGGCCTGCCGCGACATGCTTCAGCAACATATACACACAGAAGCACATTAACCTTACCACAGGAAAAAAATGGAGACGGAGGTAGAAAGACAGAGAAAGAGCTTAATAAAAGCGCCATGGAGGAGGAAATTGGAAGCGAGGGATAATTGCATTCAAGTAGGCAAACAGAAAGAGAGACTAGGGGAGGAATGAGAGATGGATTGAACAGTCGGAGGTAAAAATAAAGCAGAGATGTCGTAAAAATGGAGAAAAACAAGAGGGCAAGAAGGTGAGGGAAAGTATCTCTTGGCCTCCCCCTCCTCCCCCAGTGGAATGTTAATCAGCGTAAAGAGGTCAGCCCTTTTGGCGTTTCAGAGACTGTGTTGTGTGTGTGTTTGTGTGTTGGGGTGAAAAGGTCAGATGTGGTGTTCTGGCCTGTTTTTTGGAGCCTTGTCTGAAGTGCTTCAAGTGAACAACTGCAACCAGGGGTCCATTACAATGCCCTTTACAACTTTATTTATAACACTCTCCCAGCCATAAACAGTTCTTTGATTCATCAGTTTTGACAGCAGTATCATGATAATGAAACAGGTTTTAATTCCAAGGTATCAAATGCATCTAGTTTTGGAGCTAAAAAAAATGACGTGTTCTTGTTTTTCATCAATAAAATACTAATAAGATACCGTGTTTTGTTTACAAGTTGTCTTCCTTTTTGTTGCCGTCTGTCAGTATTGTGTGAGCAGCTGTCAGCTTTTTAAAAGTGTGGATTTATGATTTTTAAATCCAAAGTCTCAACATCTGCACCTGCCTTCTTTTCTCCCCACACATCTGAAAGAGTGTTGCCAGTGGGTTTAACTTTAGCAGGTGTACACTGTGGGTTAGATCACAAAAGAGCCAGAGGATCAAAACATGTCATGCATGGCAATGATTTAAAATGTACTGTGCATTTCATATTTTTATGAAAGTGGTCTGTAAGGTTATTGCAGGTCACTCATGGCCTGAGGATGAGAGAAAAGGTTGTACAATATTGACAAAAACATCATAGTTTTTTTTTCCTGTTCTGAATTGTGCTACATTGGCACGAGATACATCGCATTTCGACACAGCTTTTTGCACGCTTAAATTTAAATTTCAGTGCACTAAAATAATACACAATGTATATATTAAAGTGCAGTCTTGAGACTATGATGCTTTAGGATTTGCTGTATTGAAATCAACTGATGGATTTTCTCCAGCATGCATCTTTGTTTATTGGCCAGAGGATTCTTCACAGCACCAAATTAAGTTGTGTAGGAAGCTGTCTGAAACATTTTTTTTTCTTTTAATGAAAAATAAAAAAAAAAACGTACAGCCTCAGGTGATTTGAAAATTGCAGCAGTCAGTATTGCATTGCCTTTTCTTTGTATGATTCATCGTGCAGTCCCAATACAGAGGCAGGTTTTAGACTTGAAGGTTGCAGTTATGAGAAATCATAAAATATAAACCACTGAAAATTGTCTGTTCAGCTCTGTGTTAAACATAAGTGCTGAAGAGAGACAGTTACTAAAAAAAATAATTAAAATGCTTTATTAAAGCTGCTATAATCAATGTTTCTATTAACAGTGGTTCAAATTGCTTTTTGTATGTGCGTACTGCAGTTTCCTTCAGCTCTATCGAGCCATCTTGCAGCTCATTGTTATGGTTTTCTCACCCGTTTAATTTACGGTTTTGGTTCACTCCCATGGCTCTCATCGGTGCTGCTTACAAGCAGCTCCGATAAACCCTCTGCACACTGTCACTCAGCACCAAACAGCAGACTGACTAAGTTGACGACTAGCTGATGAACATTGTGGAGAATTCAACTGCTAAAGAGCCAGATATTTCTCTCAGGAGTTGGTCGAGAACAAAGCAGAGCTAAAAGTAGGCTAAATTCTTCAGGTGGCATGAAACAACTCCAAATTAATGCTGATAATGCTAACACATTCTACCAAAATATTTAATAAACTCTCTTAACTTCAGGATAACCGTTAAGCTGTCCTAACTTTCACTTTTCCACAACTTTTCTTGTGGTCTTGGGACATCGGATCTGTCTATGTCTTCCTGTCACTTGTTAGTATCCTGGATACAGTGGAGACTGTCTGCCATCTTAACCCACTCTCTTTCTTTTATTTCACGAGTCAGCGTTGTTGTAAATTTCTTAAAAAGGACATCTTTATATTTCTTTTCATATGCTACAAACACCTCTAACTCAGGTATCCTGAAATTAAATGCCTGTGTGTTTTACTCCATTTTTTTTTTTTTTTTTACACAGTTGCATATTTCAGTCTGTTTCAGTGTAACCGCTACAAGGTTGTTTCGCAAAATTCGATGAAAAGTGACATTGGATGCCAGGTCACAGACCTTAAAGTTGATAAGTAATGGAGTATTTAGCATTTCCTTACCTAAAATAAGGTAGGATGAAGTAAGATAAAATATGATTCCTAAAGTTAGTTAGCATTTAATTCTGTTAAAATCCATTCTTAGACTCATCCTTTTTCAACTTAAGACTTAAGATAGAAGGTTTCAGTAATACAGCCCCAGATGCCTCACAATACATGTCCACAGCCTCCATCCTTTCCACTCTTCTCATTCATTGTCCATGTCAGCAGCCATGCAATGCATTCTGGTTCCTGATTTGCACAAAGTTGAGGTCTAGGCTACCTTATGCAAATCACAAGCATTTAACACAACTTGCCACCTCTGGAAACTCCCAGTGAACTTTTAAACTGTGTTGTGTTGTTGAAAGACAGATTCAGCAACTGCGTGACTTATTTCACAACAAATATTTGCAGAAACACATTTCGGTGACGTATTTTTGTGATATAAGTGAAGAAAGTTTCTAAACAAGCCGCCATTTTGGGTCCGGTTTGAGTACTCGGAGCAGGAGTCCACAAGCAAAAGCGTTCCTTCAATCAGGTGCCGAGTGCCTTCGGTCTAGTGGCAGTCCATCAAACATCCATTGCTGGGGATTGAGGTGATCACCCACAATAAAAGAAACGCCCCTGTTGTGTACTGTATATTGTCTCCTCTTTACATACACAAAGTAATTGTGTTTAACTCTCTTGCATTCCTATTGTGATGCAGAATGGTATCAGAAATGCCCAAGTGAAGCACTGTTTGTAGTTTTGCCACATGATAAAAAGCTACTTTGTCCAGCATTTCATTTTGGAGGCTGGATTTGCTTCATTCAGTCTCCTCTCACCAACGTATTTTACACATTTCACACTGATTGCGGCATTTCTTGGGTCACTAGTCTGATGGGAGGACTGCCAGTTTGTATCGGCCTCTTTAGCTGAGGTCATTTTTACAGCTAAATCACTTCAAGCAGCTTTTCCGAACTAGAAGTGTTTTCCCTTATTTCAGTTTATTGGGCCGTATAAGAAATTGGGCCGCGTAATTTCACTTGGGACCGAAACAATCAGACCAGGACCTTGTTGAGGCCGTCTCAGTATTTCTCACTGCACCTCCTGAAGTAAGAATCAGTGAGGATGAGATCTGACTGCCATCCATCTCAGCTACACAAACACTGAGCAGAATGGATGAAGCAGAAACACTTTCAGAAAAATGGTCACGGCGGTTCAATTAGCATTTCAAGTAACCGTATTGTAAACCCAAGAAAATTGAATAAAACGGGATGTTAATTATTCCGAATCTCATTTCATAGACAGCGGGATGATCCTTTGTTGTACATTAGGATGACGACGGGCATAATTTCTAAGGGGAATGTGGTAATCAGTGCAGTGATCCACATCCGCAGCAGATGCTGATGCTTCATGTTTATTTAGCTGTTAAGGAAGTCCTCTCCAGCTACAAATATCTGACTAACAAAGAAACGAGGATCAGAAGGGTCAAATCTGTTCCTTCCAGTCATCAGAAAAAGTTTTAAGAATATAACAAAGTGACTTCACCCATTTAGAAATGAAGTTTAAAGAGAAACAAGTTGCTTCAGCTTTTGTTTAACATTTCAGGTAGCACTTTGGGTTTTACCAGGCGGCAACCTCCGGGATTCAAAAGTGAGGCCAAAGCTGAAGAGCCTGAAACTTGCATTCTTTCTAATAGCCAGCAGGGGCGAGTCTTCTGGTTGCATTGTAAACATGAGTTTATGGTCTCAATCACTACTTTTAAGTCTCTTTCAATACAGCATGATGTTCATTTAATAAATTATGGTCCAATTTAGAGTCAAATAGACTGTAAAGTAGGGTATGCTTTAGGGCGTGGCTACCATGTGATTGACAGGTTGCTACCACGGTGTTGTTTGGTGTGGGAGTTGTCCATGTTTTTGTCTTACAACTTTAACCCTTTCACAGTGTGTTTCCAGTGCATGAAAGGTAATATTAACATATTTGGTGGCCTAAAATGTCTTATTCAGCAGTTCGGTTGTACTTAGCTCCATCCAAAAATGCTGAACTCGAGGCTTCAAAACGGTAGTCCACAAACCACTGTGTGATGTCATGGAGACTACGTCCACTTCTTATATACACTCAATGGGTTTTACCTCAAAATGAAGTGCTTCAGATAATCTGGCTAAACTTTTGGCTCGGTTACAATCTGTGTGATCATTTGGCTGATGGTTTCTTGCCCTGTTTCACAACTTTTATCATAAACAATATGGGCAAAATAAGACCCAAGTTGTAATAAACCAGAATTAGCCTTAAATTAATGAGAGAAAGCAGCTTCCAAGCTTTTACGCTATCTTCTCTCCGTGCCTCGTTGAATTGAGGTCGTTCCCCACTCCTGTGTCCAACGATCTGTGTGTTAGCTTGATAGTTGCGTTGCATTTTAATGCGTTAATACATATGTATGTCCATACACACGTTAGCTGTCAGCTTTGCCACGTCTCCCTTTTGATTAATTTAACCGTGAGGTAAAGCAATGTCTGTGAGTCCACCGCACACAACACCTACGCATCTGACAGCGTTGCCTGCCGAGGATATCTAGAATGACGATGTGGTCCCTGTGGAATAAGAGATGCTATCTCTGCCCCGTCTCGTATCTCACTCTGTCCCTCCCTCAGTGTTTCTCCAGCTCTTACCTGTGCTCCCTCTGTCATCTTGTCATCTCGCTCCATCCTTCTCTGTATATCTCCCTCCTGCTCTTCTTCTGCCTTCCATCAGATAGAAGCTGACAGCTGCCATCAGGCTTATTTCAGGCACTGCTACACAAACACGCTCGTCTCGTCTCACATTCTCTCTGTTTGTCACCTCCTTCCCGTAACGTCTCCATCTTCCAAGTGCGTGTCCAACTTGGACTGGTTTCTGAAGCTTAGCCCTCACCAGCAGAAGATCTGGAGGAAGAGGACAAAAGCAAACTGGGAATCATTCCTCTTTGTCCTTTCTCCCCCATCTCTACCTGTCCATATGGTAGTGTACACCAGGGAGGGGGATTTCTCACTGTGTTTCCCCCCTGAGCATCAGCCTCTTTGAGCACACATCTCTCATTCATTTATAATTAGGTGTCAGGCATTCCTGTCCCCGCGGCTGCACAAATTCCCTGCTTTCGACATGCTTGTCTCCGTCTGGGCCAACATGTCCGTTATGTCTGCTTGTCCTTCTCCTTCTCTCTCTTCTCCCAATCTGTCTACCTGTCTGTTTGCCGGCTTGCCGTTCACTCCTTTTGTCAAATAAATAGGTCATCCACCTATCAATTTGTCCTTCCGACTGGCCTTCCCCTCCTGTCCGTCTCCCTGCCCGTCTCTGTGCCTGTCGGCCCGTCCTACTGTTCATTTTTTCTCACTTGTCAGTCTGTCAAATTAATTCTTCTGCATCCCATAAATAAGCCAAGGAGTGGCATTTTGAGCTATTGATCTCTGATGGCAAGATTGCGTAGGGATCTTATTTGGTTGTTTAGTGTTTACACTCTGTCACTCTGATGTGAGGACATGTTGTGCTGCCTCCATGTCAAATATGCAACTCATTATTTAACCAGTGTTAATTTTGGCAGCTTTTTAGATGTAGTCTTAGTCTTAAGATGGAAATGCATATTACATTTAGTCACATTTTAGTCATTGTTATCCCTCTAGTTTTAGTTGACGACAACTCAAAATATTTAGTCCAGTTTTAGTCACTGAAAAGTCATTCGATTTTAGTCTAATTTTGGCAGCTCTTTCAGATTTCATCTTGGTCTCAAGATGAATATGCCTATTAGTTTAGCCTAGTATTAGTTGACGATAACTGTAAATGTTTTATTGAACATCTCTGTCATTTTAGTCAAACTTATCTCACATAAATATTTAATGTTATCATTATCTGATGAAAAACACAGGTTGAATGATAAAGAAAGAAGCTTTGCAGTTAGTTTGAGTCCTCCTGCCTGAGCACATTAATGATGCACGGTTCAGTCGCACCCACTGGTCCATTATAAGAGCCAATCCCCACTGCCCAACACACAAAAATATGCATTACTGAAGCACCCGACCTGACCCACAACCCACCAACTTTATGCATTATAGGAGCACAATTGTCAAGATTGAGGTGTGAGATTTTGGTTAAGGTTTTTATTTTTGAAACTAAATTTTAGTGTTGTCTTTTTCATCAACGATATTGCATGTTTGATGTAATCACCTTTAGCGCGTAACGACGTCGGTGGCCTCTCGTCATCAGCTCATCTTAGTTCTGGAAAAAAAGGCTTTTTTTGGTTAACAAAATTTATCCTGTTATTCACCCAGTCCTCTCTCTATTTTTGTCTTTTTCATGACCACCCCATCATTCTCCTCTTCAACGTGGCCTCTTCTGCAACAGGTAAGACCTTATTTTTATCTGACCTGTTTTGT
The DNA here is from genome assembly GCA_947000775.1 of Pterois miles. NCBI lineage: Eukaryota > Metazoa > Chordata > Actinopteri > Perciformes > Scorpaenidae > Pterois > Pterois miles. The sequence continues at coordinate 3,429,284 of CAMQGK010000471.1, forward strand.
GTGTTTGTCTAAATCAGTTCTGTTGTCACAAGACTGGAAGTTGTGCCATGCAGGTTTGTTAATCAAACAATTTGCACTTGCACGTTTATGGCTTTCCACACACACACACACACACACACACACACACACACACACACACACACACACACACACACACACACACACACACACACACACACACTGTGTTTCTCTCACATGCACTTACAATCTCAGGTCGCACACACACACAAGCTCAACATGTGTTAATTTACTACACTGGTGTTGATTTACTAAAGTAGTTAAATGTTAACTCGACTTTGAAAGTCTGAAGGTCTTTGTGTCTGTGTTTGTTGTCCTTCGCAGTGTGTTTGCTTGGGCGTGTGCGTGTGCGTGTGTGTGTGTGTGTGTGTGTGTTCTGTGTGTTCTGTGTGTGTGTGTGTGTGTGTGTGTGTGTGTGTGTGTGTGTGTGTGTGTGTGTGTGTGTGTGTGTGTGTGTGTGTGTGTGTGTGTGTGTGTGTGTGTGTGTGTGTGTGTGTGTGTGTGTGTGTGTGTTATCCCCTGTTGGGGCATTTCTGCTGTCCCAGCTGGGATTGGCCTCTTCCTTCCTCCCAGCCTGTGGGACCAGTTTGTATTTGTGTGATTTCTTTATAAGTGTGAACATTGTACAGTCCCTGTGCGAGATCACCTGCAGGATGTTTTTTTTTTCCCTGAGCTGTCTCTTGTGATCTCTCTCGCCTCTGAACCACCTCTTTTCTAATTTCCCATCATTCTGTATTCTCCCCATCCCTCCTTCTTCTGTTTTTTTTTTTCCCCATGCCATCCTCTCCCTCCAGTCTCTTATCTCTTCGTTGCAGCAGAGCCAAGCCCAGAAACAGCACCTGTATGGACGTGCATGTGCAAGTGTGTTGGCTCTGAGGTGCACTCTGGTGTAGTCAGGAAAGGTGTTTCTCCACGTTCCAGCGCCCACCCTTCTGTTTTCTCCAATTCATTTCTTTTTATCGTCCGTTCTTTTGTCTCCCGCTCTCCTGAGTGGTCTTCAGTTTTGCAATCTCTTGAAAATCTGTGTTTCCAGCCCAGCGCCCTGCCTCCTCCTGCACATCTAAGTGTGTGTATATTCATCTGTGTGAATACAGTGTGGGTGTGTGAATCTCTCCCCTGGTCTCTGGTGCATCAGGCCCCATTGCGGTTTGCTCTTGTTTAGTCCACTGATGTCGACATGAAAGTGGCGAATCCGCCTCTTCTCCTTTATCATCATCTTTTTCTGTTTCTTCAGTTTAACTTACCAGAAGGCCAACAGCAACAACAGCCAAAACAATCTAGCTTCCATCACCGCTACGCCAGCCAGAGTTTGCTGCTCTGCTCCTCAGGCTGGCAACCACAACACACACAGATATATGTATAATTGTCTCGGCATGTGGAGTTGGTGAAAGAACTGTCGGTGATGGGAGCCGTGGGGTTCTGGACTCTCATCTGTAGATATTTTGTCAGAAGCTCCCCCTTATTTTTTTTATTTTTTATTTTTTTTGTTTTCTGGTTCTGTACCTGCTGCACACCGCAGAAGAAAGGATGACCCAGATAGAAAGAACGAAGGGAGGAGGAACAGAGGGGGGTGCCGAGGTAACGAAAGCACAAAAAAGTGGGATTGCGAGACAGGGAGGCGGAGGAGGAAGGATGGCAGTCGAGAAATTTACTGGCGACACCTGCTTCATGTCAGCGCTCTGTTGACACAGACGCATTCTTTCCTCTCCGTCGTCTCTCTACACTATATCTTCTGCATTTCCTTTTTGTTTTTTTTTTCCCGCTGCCGCCGCCCGTGAAACGTGAAGGACGAGGAAATATGAGGGGACAGATGAGAACATGTCACGCAGGGAGGGAGCAAGGCAGCGTCCCATGTGTGTCTGTTTGTGTGTGTGTGTGTGTGTGTGTGTGTGTGTGTGTGTGTGTGTGTGTGTGTGTGTGCGCGCGCGCGTGCAGCGAGGACGCACTTGTCTGTCTGAGAATGTGTGTGTGTTTGAAGAGAGATTCTCAAACAGCATTATTAACTCATCTGGGTTTTGCATGCCTCCCATTCGCAGACAATACACACACACTTTAACATGCACACACACACACACACACACACACACACACACACACACGCAGAAAGCAGTGCAGTGCGTCTTGACAGCTCCCCAGGCTCCTATCCTGGAAAGGCGAGACAGGAGAGCAGCGGAGCATGCTGGGATAGTAGAGGACCCGGACGTTCCTCTCCGAGCCCCCCAGCTCAGTTAATACTTAATGTCCCAGCACATACACTCGCACACTCATAGTGCGGCATGCAGACTTGCACAGTCATAAACACACACACGTGCACACACATTCACAAAGCTAGAAAGACATGCTTACACACACACACACACACACACACTCACAGTATATAAAATATTCAGGAGTCCATGAAATAATGATGAACATTGATGGAATGAAACTTGCTAATTTAACTGGGACCTTCTCTTTCCTTTGTTAGAGAAACAGACAATGGATGTACATACACACCCACACACACATTCATTTGCCCACACACACTGTCACAGAATTAATCGCAGCAGGAGAACAGTAGTGACAACTTATGGGCACCACTGGGACAGTAGCTCAACCCAAGTTTGTTTTTTATTTTTTTCCCAGCATATGTCCCATCAGGCTTGATGAGATGTGCAAGTGTGTGGGCATGCACATATCATAATAGGTGCATTTGAATATTACATTGGTTTGATTGTAATTATATACAATATATATATATACAGTATATATAGTACATGTGATGTGTAAGTAGGGCAGCTGTCCTGTTTCCCTCAGCGCAACAGCTTCTGCAGCGAGTGGGAATCGCAGCAGTGTGTTGCTACAAAGATTAATAATGCTGGCTTCCGTTTGTAGCATTGAGATAGAAGTTTGGTAATCAGTTAATTAAATCAGCTAATTAAATCAGTGTTTGGAAGCGAGAGTGTTTTTCACATTTTGCTTTTCTGAATGGTGGCAAACAGTGGGAGGAGGACAGAGAGAACGCACAAGTAGCCGGAGAGAGAGAGAGAGAGAGAGAGCATGAATATGAGGGCCTGTTGAAAGCTGGACATCATAAGGGCACAGGACACAACGAATCAGTGTCTGGGACAGGCTGCACGTGTGTCTGTGTGGAGTGTGTGGTCATGTCTGTATATACGCTCACTCATGCACATGTGCATATTTTCAAAGAGCATTATTAACTCATCTGGATTTCGTTCGTTTCTTTCCAACAGCAACAACCTCCCATTCCCCATGTGGCAAATCGAGTATGTGTGTGTAGTGCTCATTTTCCACTGATGTCAGCATTTGGACACAGAATCACCTTATAGGGAAAGTTGTTAACACTGAAATGCTTTCCCCCCAATAACAACCGACATTAATGCTGCGTCATCCGGCACTGATTGTGCTCTTTGCTGTGCTAAGCTGTCAGATAGCGAGCGGAGGCGAAATAAAATGTTTCCCTCCTTATATTCATGAATTCCAATTTAGACAATTACTTGAGCAGCAAGAGTTGAATTACAGTAAACGTCACATTCGTAGCAGTTTTCAAAACACATTTGAAGAGCTTTACAAAACAGCGAGGGAGCAAAGCCATTAAGATTAATAGTGTAATGAGATGAAACTGAATTAAAAAAGCATGAATGCAGGAGAATAATATGCAAGAGCACAGCCTGAATCGATGATATTATATACCGTATATTCGTGCAGATACATGAAAGCTGGCCAGTGAAAGTATGTTTTAACAAGCGAATCCAAAGGTGGCACTAATTTTCCCAGCCTAAGCTCCTCAGGCAGAGTGTTCAAAAGCCTCACAGACACCACATCCCGGCCCCGAGGCTTATTACTTGCTGCAGTGCCTTCAAACTGCAATGCATTAAAGCTAAGATAGCAAAGTTTGTATCAGCATTACTCGGTGATTCTATTCGTCATGACTCTGGGACTCACGCTGAAGTAACAGGCTTGGATGCTGCAGAGAAGAAGGGTTCAAATTAAATTACACATCTGCGTGCAGTAATAAAGGCATTTGTTTGAGCATCTGCCCGTTCGCGTGTATGTGACTGTTCATGCCAGCTTATGAGGGCATTTCACGTGCGTGCATCTGACATTGATTAGCTCTAAAAGCGGAGGATCCCCCGCTGCTTGGCAGATTGGCACTCCAGATCTCTGTTTGTGTCACCCTTTAATCTGTCCCCCCGCGTTGCACCATAATCCCTTCCCTGCCAACCTCCGTTGACAGGTGGAGGTTGCACTGGGGTGCCCTTGACCTCCACTGCACGGTGGGATGGCGTGGGACTGGATCAGACCGCATCAGACCTGACTTACTTTGTACCTGCACTCGTCTGGGAGCCGGACAGAGCTACAGGTACCAGAGGGGCTCTTTTGGGAGTTTTATTTTTCCGACAGCGAGTGTCATGATTCTCGCCAATCTTTATTTGATGGCCAAACATTTTCAAGCGCACAAGTTTCCAGTGATTTAGGGCTTTATATTAGGTACGATTGATTCGTACCATGTGTGAATATGACTGCCCCCTATATACTCTCTCGCCGCTCAACTTTTACATACATTAGTAATGTTGTTCTGTATCCGGTACACTTGCGTCATCATCCATGTGTATTTGTTTATGTTGAGATCAGCTGTTCTAGTGACAGAGCATCGTAAAACACTTCATTCAAAGCTGACAGAAACAAAAAAAACTAACCAAAACTGTTGTCGTTAGCCTTTCTAACAATCACCAACTGTGGTTCGGTCAAAATAAACCATAATTTCACCAAGTATGATGTGAAAATGTGCTACTCTCTCTGCGTGCTGAGTGGCATATGCTGTATGAGTGTATGTATATGTAGCTGTATGAGAGTGGCCCTTGTTCTTCAGAGGCAGACCATTAAACTAGCTAAATAAAATAACAAACATCACCCAACCTCATCACCTACTATTATCTATATTTTAAGGACCCTCTCACCTGCCTTCTTGCTTTAAGGTGCACTCTGCACGCATACAGATGATTGGAGGAGACTGGCGACGTTAAAAAAAGCCTGACCTTTCTACCACTACTCGCAGACTGCTAAGATTACTCATGTTAAATAGCAGTCCACTTCCATGTTTCGGTACGGTTGGCATTCACACCTGATGCAAACTGTACCCAAGAGACCACGCTTTTAAGTAGACTCGTGTACGGATCAACAAACCGTGCCAGAGTACGTCACGGAGCATTCACACTAATCAAACAAACTGGACTTTGGGGTCAAGTGTACTTGGATCTATGCATGGGTCCCTGATGTGAAAGAACATTTCAGTACATTTAGCTGTAGGAAACTTTAACACTGTTGGAAAATTAAAGCTAGGCTGAATTTTATCCTTGTATTACAGGAGCAAAAATATGTGTCAGTCAGGTTTACTGCTACTCCGAAACATCTACCATTATAGTTTTGGGAACAGGTTTGTTTTTCTGCGTTTTTTTTTTTTTTTTTGCATCTGCCAAAAACCAAAAGAGGATTGTGTGACCACCACAGAGCGACCATCAGTGCAAACATCACCATCCAAAATTGCATGATAAACATTCACTTCGTCTCCCAGCACAAGGCACTTTGCGATAAAGAAATAAACAATACAGAGATGTGGGATTAAAGATGGATTGTGGCAGGTGATTGCAGAGTAGCATGGAATGGTTGTAAAGCATGTATAGAAAGACTGGACAGTAGTGATTGTGCTCTAGACCGCTAAACGATAGCTTCTTGCTAATGTCATTCATTCATTAGCCCCGTCTGGGGCAAGCACTATCCTTTTTACCCACGTAATTAATTCAGTTTTGTCCTAAATTGCGATTTTTTGCAATGAATAGAATAGTAAAATGCATTGAAGTCCGTGTGCAAGTTTTTTGTGCACGCTTTGTAATGCTTTTTCATTGGACATCAAATTTTAAAAAGCATGAAAAACATGGACTTGGTGTGCAAAGACCTCAAGTCTGAACATTGCCTCATTGTTCAAAATATAGACTTTATGATGTACAGTCCAGCTTGGAAGCCACTGCTGTTCCTGGCTCACATGCATCCAGTGTGTAAGGTGCTGTCGTGTTTTTGCAGGGCGCTTTCCCGATAGATACTTCCTGCGAGTGTCAGCCGACGGACAGTAAGCAGAGAAACACAATGCAGCAGTCATCTGAAAACAGTCACCCAGGCAGCACAGTGAAATAACAATAATGCAGCAACACCAGCAAAACCAAATTAAGACTTCATGTTTACTCTCTCAAACCTGTCTGCAGAAGCTGTTTTTCATGATACGAACATGAATGGCAGGTAATAGTTTCCCCTTAAGGAAGGGAAATGAGCCCAGATATTTCCATTTATGCTGACTGTGCCGAGATAGCAGCAGGAGTAGTATAAAGGAACAGGGGAACTTACTATAGAGGATCGGCTCGAACTTAAAAAACACTGACATTATCCTCAGAACTGAGTGCCCTGCAGGTCAGGACAGATAAATCCATTTATCTAAGATTTTATATATGTAGGTAGCCATGAGATGTAGTCATATTGAGTGGTTAATGCCAAAGAGATAAAAGGAATAGCTATATTGTACAACAAATGTTATGTTGCAAGGCTGATTTGACTGATCTACTTCTCATAAATAAAAACTCCTCGTGTTCCAACCAACTTTGGCACAACATGAAATGTGATTACCCTCTTTCCCTGCGCTAAAGCCCTGAAAACATGGCCAAAATGATAACCAGCACAGAATTACTACATTTTATACTTATGTCAACTAAATCAAACAGAAATGACCATTCGCTTCATCTCCTAGAACTTCAGAGTCGGCTTAATTATGTACTCATGTTACAAGTTCGATGTCCGATAGAGGATGATGTCCACAACACACAATGGACAAGAAGATAGTACATTTTATTTGCATTTGTTGGTGACTTATTTTCTCAATAAACAATCATACAAATGTCAAGGTAAAGTCTTTAAATTGGATGTTTTGTCCAACCAACAGTCCGTAATCCAAATTTATTTAGTTTACTATTAGCTAAGACAAAGAAAAGCCACAAATTCTCACATTTGAGAAGCTGAAACTAGGCAGGGTTTGGCATATGTGCTTAAAAAAAGGTTAATCAATTATCAAAATAGTTGCCAATTAAACAGCGCTGGTCTGATTAGAGGTCTCAGAGAGCACCATTGCATAAGTGGGGGAAAGCGTTTCAGGCTCCAGAGGGAGCGTTGTGAAGAAAGCAGTGCGATGACTTGAGGTCATACCTCAACAGATGTCACATGAGTCAACGTCAGCTGGAGCTGAAGACTACAAGTTACTCCAAGTTCAGAAATTAAAAAAAAAAAAAAAAGTGAGTTCACCAGACTTCTGTAGCCCACTCCTCATCTCTACTTGAGGCTAGTTGCTTCAGGCTAAATTAGCTACTACTAGCATAACACACTGAAATCTCTAACCCAACTGTCTTTGATCAAGTTGCATTGTGGGTAATATAGGCAGTAGGGACATCACGAAAACCAATACTTTGGTACCAAGTTGTTGCCAAAATTCTGAAAACATGACTATCATCCCCGGGATGGCGTTAGTCTCCAGCCCCAGCATCTCGGGATGTTGGAAACAGTTACTATCGACGTATCCATGGGACACGCCCCATTTTTCCCGCTTATGCTACATTGTGAAGAACAGATCCATGTTGAAATCGGCAGGACAAGAGCTAGTTATCATTAGCTGCTAACAGCCGATTAACAGCACAGTCCTGGTTAGTAAATAACAGAGCTAACAGCTAACATTAATGGGAGGTGTCATTGATTTACATTATGAAGCGTTCAGGCTCAATTCAGTAAACTGAAGTATTAGTCAAAGAGAAATTCAAACGTTATCATGATGTGTTCAAATGTAATCTTGTACAAGGGCAAGAAACCTGAATAGATACTGCTGTTTAAAGAAGAAGTTTTACAGCAATATAGAACAGATATTAGAGAGGGAATTATGACCTGTTTATGTTTTTACCATGGTATCGAATTGACATTGAGAGTTGTGAGAATTTCACAGGTATTCATTTTGACTACTAAATTTCTGGTATAGTGACAAACCGTAGGAGGCAGCTGGTGTTGGACGAAGAATGTGTGCAATCAAAAAGACAATATCTCTGGCTTTGCTGCATTGATTGAGATTTTCTTTTAAGCTGTCCATTGTGAGTCCAACAGTGTTATGGAAGTTAAAGCTAAATCGGTGCAGTACTCTTTTAACTTTCAATTGATTGAATACTCAATGGATCAACTAATAGTTTCAGCGGTGGCTTTTAGCACTGATTAAGTCAAGTATTGGCTTCATATCTATTAAAAGAATGGTCTGTGTACCCTAAACTTGAGATACTACATATAAAAAGGGTCAGTAAATCTAGGAATGTCAAATACAAAAGGTATACCTAATAAAATAAATGCCCACAGTTGTAACAAAATGGAAAGACTGTCTTTCAACTGGAAGGCTTGTGGTCATATTCCCCCAGGAAAACAAACACCCCCCCGGCTTAGGTGTCCTTATGTGTGGCACCCTCATACCCTCAGACAGGTATCACACAATACAAAACTCTTGAGACAGATCCCCAGAGAGCTGTGAATACCCTCATAATCACATAATGGATGCCAGCGGCTCAAAAGCTTCAGGCTGCATGACAGTTTAGAGCATTTTAAATGTCTCCTGCAGGGGTGATTAGTAATGTGGTCATCTAGTTCAGACAAGTGAGCCTGAATTCTCAGACTAAATGTCTGCTGCTAAGGCTGAGGTGTCCTTGTAGCTCACTGTTGAATTCAAATTTGTTCCCCTCTATTTCCCAACTGAATCCTTGCTGACCCTGCTCGCTCTAATAAAGCAAAAAACTATCCTGACAAAATGAATCTTTTAACGACTATTTCTTAATTTTCCCTCGCCAGATTGTCTGCTTCTACTTTAATACTGTTCATTAGCTTTTCCTAAGACAAGATAAGGATTCAATTTATTTTGTTTTATTCAAATTAAGGGGTTTTTGGCTCGTGCTGTCCTTAAATGTGCTAAAATATGAGTTGAACAGACTAGAGGTGGAGAGTGTTTGGACTTCAGTCTGGACTCTCTTATCGGTTATGGCCTGTGCATTTATTATGTCTTCGTCGTGGTTTTATTGTTGAGTTTCTCAGTATTCCCTTTGTACACACATGCTCTCTGGCCCACACTGTGCAAAAAAAAAAACCTTGTGAACCTTGCCTTAAAGCTGAATTTGGGACTTCTGCTCTGTGTCACCACAATCCATGCGGGAAACCCTGTAAAACCCATTATGATCATCATCACTGAAGCCCCCTGGTGCCTAGAAGATGCCATACATCACAGTCCCCCATCTATTTTCCCAGCTGGCCTCTTTTCCCCTACAGGCCAGTTGCAGTCCGGTGGCTATGGATCTGCAGAGCTGTCCTCAATATCATCCTGTAGTTTTGTATCTGTGGTCACTTCTTTTTAACCCTGTGGTCAGACCATCGACCATACGGACCTCCAGCTATCATATGTGCCAGTTAGAGGAGGAATTGGATCCATCACAGGAAGATTTTTCTCCGTGAATGTGTAGAAAAGGACAAGTCAGACTGTATGTCAGAGCCTCACAATGTGAGCAATAATTGGAGATGGATGCCAAAGACTGCAGCACAGTCTGTTTTAAAGCCAAACCTTTTGTTTTTGAAGTCTGAAGGTTATCTGATATTATCAGATGTTGTTTCCAAGAGCAAGAATGAACATCGAGCCTCAAACTAAAATGTTAGCAGGAGTAATTCTTAAAGTGGGGTCTGGGGACTCCCAGGGGGCCGTGACACTCTGTCAGGGGGTCTGTGAAATGATATTCTAGAATATTGTAAATTTGTGCTGTATCCTTTCTACAGATGCACCAATGAAAGAAGTATATTGAGTCCATTACTACCACACACATTAGCTTTGGGCCAATAGAAACTCTGATATGATTGTGACATCATCATGACTATCTGTCATGCATCAGTCACTTGCATATTTAATCGCACATTTTTCATCTGTTCAGAATGTACCTTAAACGGAGATTTGTCAAGTATTTAATACCCTTATCAATACGGGAATGGGCAAATATGCTTTATACAAATGTACAGTATGTATATACAGTATTTACTGTTAGAAATCAATTAACAACAGAAAACAATGACAAATATTGTCCAGAAACCCTCACAGGTACTGCATTTAGCATAAAAAAATCATAACATGGCAAACTCGAGCCTAACAGGCAACAACAGCTGTTAGTGTGCTGACTTGACTATGACTTGCCCCAAACTGCATGTGACTATCTTAAAGTGGACATGTCTGTAAAGGGGAGACTCGTGGGTACCCATAGAGTCCATTTTTATTCACATATCTTGAGGTCAGAGGTCAAGTGCCCCCTTTGAAAACGGCCATGACAGTTGTCCTTCTGGCAGCAACTGAATCGAAGGCAACTGGCAACAGTCTGACTAGTCCCCACTAGTCTGACTAGTGGGGACTAGTCAGACTGTAGCGTTACGAACTGATGACGCCACTTGGATAAGGGGCGAAACATCTTCAGAGACAAATCTAAGTCCAGTTGCCTTCGATTCAATTGCTGCCAGAATGACAGTTGTCCTGTTTCTCGCCAGTTTTCCTCGCCAAAATTTACTCTAGCTTTAAAACTGAGCCCGCTACAACCCAAAAATCACAAGTCGTGTTTAAAGCGTTAAAGAAATTAGTGACGTTAAAACGAATTTGCATTATTGTCGCATTAATTTTGACAGCCCTATTTAGAATACAAATAGTTCTAGTTGCATCTAAAACTACAAATGATTGTAAGCAATATGCTTAATCGGTGTTAAGATTATGTGGGGGTCCAAATTTTCTCCCCTTTACAGGGTCGCTGGCCCCTAAAACTTTGAAATCCCCTGAGCTAGAGAAACTAAATATCTAATTCCCACAGGTGTCATTGCATCAGGCTTCAAAATAATACTGTTTGATATGACGATTTATGGTCTGATACGTGATACGACTCAGCTAGAGTTTGTTTCCAGTGAACATTCATGTACGACTCTGTACAGTATGCGTCCAACTTCTTCATAGATTTGTTGCGTTTTCTTTATTCTGCTGCCAAGTGCTGATTGAACGTGCGAGCGAACGCAATGGAACAGATTAGAAATCTACTGTAGAGTTCTAATTCTCTTCCTCTAATGGCCTACAGTAGAGTTAGAGTAATGTGAAGAGGATTAACACTGGGATGAATGCACAAGAGGAGGGAGAGAGAGCCTGAGATTACAATGAGAGCTTTGTTTCTCCAACTATCGAGCTGAGGTTTCTGCAAAGATCCATTATTCTTGCTTTGATGCTGCTGTCTCAATGAAAAGTGGTTGGCGGCGATGCATTGTTTCAACAGCAAAGGGGGATATCACTGCAGTGCTATTCAGCATAATTTAGCTTTCCCATCGCACACCCCTAACTCACTCCCTGCCTCCGTCGCCGTGACTCTGTGCAATTACCTGCGATGCTAAATCTGAGTTTGACAGCAGTGGCTAAATATGGAACTTCGTGCCCACCTCCACCTTATCAAACTTTCAGGGGTTTGCCAGCAGAAACCACTCCGAAAGGGATGGAGGCCCCTGATAAACGCCCGGTTACCCAGGACAACGGTTGTCGAGGGCACCGTTTGTCAGTTATATGGGCTGGTTGTCAAGCAGCAGATTGTCAGAGACCTGGGAAGTCGGGTACAATTAGAAGATGGGTGATTTATGGCGCGTGATAAAAACCAGAGCCGCTGCCGACTGCGTTTGGTGGGTGTCGCCGTGTCTGAGCGCCGCCAGCCCCGGCCCTGCGTGCCTGCGTGTGCACGCTGTCGGACGCGTTGATATGTCAGAGTGTGACAGATATTCCTGGCTTGGCGCTCACAACATCATTTCCCATCGCTCCTCTCAGCACAGATGTTCGCCTGCGCACACACACACACACACACACACAATGAGCAGTGCTCCGCACGCATTCCCAGCTCCAGCTGTTCCAGCAGTTAGTGGAACATGGTAGATGCCTCTATTAGAGAGCCGCAAATCCCTGCAGAGGTACAGAAAAGAGAGCAGAGATGGAGTGAGCGATGGATGAGGAATGAATAGAGAGGGATGAACAATGACCCCGGTGCTGCAGGGAGGGCGGGAGGGATCACGCTCAGGCTCTGGCAAGTCTCACAGCAGACATTCTGGACATTTCTGGATCTAGCTTCAGAGACTCTTAGTGGAAGCGGAGGGGAGGGAGGTGTACACAGCGGGGACATGTGGGGGTTTTGAGGAGGGGGTCTTGGAGCGGGTGATGAATGCTGGCGGAATGCTCCAGGAATGTCAGATGGGGCTTTTTTAGAGGCGGCCTGCTCAACGAGGGCAGATGTGGCCTCAGGGGAAATCACAGGATCATCATTCCACCACTGCTTACCTTTTTCTCTCCAACACACACAGATCCACACACACATTCCTGTGGAACATTCTCCGCTGTATGACCGTTAAGGGGGGAAAGTTTAAAGGGGAATTTAACCCCCAGCTGGGGAGTGGTGGCTACCTCCAGCTTTTACAGATGGTTTTATTTACTTTTTACAAGGATTTATGTTTGCAAGTTTGAAGCTCATGCCAGCTGCTGGTAGTAGACTGGAGGTTAAATGCTACAAAATAAAGTAAAATCTCTCTTTTACGGCAGCATCTCTTTGGTGCATGTTCTCAGCGCCGAACCATGTCTGACCTCTACAGAAGTCTGTGTTTTACTCCTCCGGTCCTTCCTATTTCTTCCTCATCCTTCTGTCCTGCCATCGTTCCCCTGAGGGACGGGCTGTGAACTCATGAGGTCGCTGTCCAAAGCATTGTGTAGGTAGAGGCGAGACGGCGCGGCGTGGGCTAGATGAACAGACTTGTCCTGCAGGCTTTCGGGCGATTAGCTTTCCCTGTGAGTCTCGAGGTCGATCTTTTTTCAGCAGTTAATAATGTTTCCTGTTACACTGGGATGAACCAGTGTGGGTGGATTAACAGATAATAGGCAGTGGGAAGACATGGGGGGAAAAAGACACGGTGAGCTTTCAGCACGGTGACCCAGTGTGGGAGGTATGCAGGCAGGCTCTGATAAGGGCCCGGCTGCTAACTGTTTCCTCCAGATCCTACTGAATGCTAATCAGGAGGAGCAGAAGACAGTATTGGCTCGTTTTTCTCTTATTTCCTCTATTGAGCGTCTGCCTCTTCCCACCCTATCCATCTCCTGTCCTCTCATTCTGTTTTCCTCTCTTCTTTTTGTTGCAGTGATTGCTGTTACAAGGCTTTGCAGATTTAGCATGAAAATGAGGGGAAAGCACTTGGCTCTTCAAAGTAGACCTGTTTCTGTGCGTGTGCTGACGCTTCGTTGACTCTCACCATATGGAGGAACTTCATTTGCATAATGCATTGTTCCCTAGGCACATGGTCTCTTGTGAGTTTTAGCTATAATATACTCTTTCTAATGACCAGTGAACATCAACACTCCAGCTCTGACCCTTAGACTCAATCCTCACACACAGTGTCTGCCCTCTTTTATTTCCCTCCGGCACCCCCTACCACGGCATCTGATCCGAGGATTTGTTTGGGATTCACTCGGATTCACCCTGATTCTCCCTGTTATCAGAGAGAGGGTGTGTGTGTGTGTGTGTGTGTGTGTGTGTGTGTGTGTGTGTGTGTGTGTGTGTGTGTGTGTGTGTGTGTGTGTGTGTGTGGGTGTGTGCCTACATGCGCACACGTACTCGTCCGTACGTGTTTCTTCTGGCTGGGCACATGGATTTAATTACACATCAGCCTTCGCCCAAACACTCTTTTATATCTTCCAAGGAGACAAAATCATGTATTGTTGAGGGTATGATGTGCTGCAGCACATACACGCTCATATTACTGTTGTGTAGACATTCCATTGACAAACATCTGCTCTTAGACTACATTATTATGACTAAATGCCCAACCCTTTGTGCAATACAATACAACTTGGGCATAGTTTTCGTAGTTTTTTTTTTTTTTTTTTTACTGTGAAGTTAACACTGTGCCCTTCAAAGTAACTGCTGAGATGTGGGTACATGCCGACATTGCCACAATAAAGTCTGACATGTCAAGAAACAAGATCTAATTTGAGGCAAAATTGAAAATAAGTGTACCCAAAATAAAAGCAACAACAGTACGTCAAACTTGAACCAATAAGTTGGTGTCGCTGTGCCCCATCAGCTGCATTTTACATAGCGACAAGGGCAGGAAACACGCTTCAGTAGAGTGCCGGGAGCACAGGTGACATGAGGCGCCAGGATGCTGAATCGCTACAGACCATTTTCACCGCTGACCTTTTGGCTTGTCGTAGCAGGAAAATTACAGGTGTAATTAATAAGATTTAAAACAACTGCATTCCATTTGGGTGAGCCAGTTCCTGATATTGTGAAATGCACGCTAACTGTCATGACTCACTGTGACACGTTATGAAACTGATCCGTCATTTACAGCATTTGTTGTCTTTTCCAGTCAAAATGATAATCAGCAGATAAGATATCTTTTAAGTGTTGACAGAGACGATGAAGTACTGTTAGTATTTGGATTCAGCTAGAGCTGCAACAATTAATTAATTAGTTGTCAACTATTAAATTAATCAGCAACTGTTTTGATAATCGATTAATTGGTTTAAGTAATTTTTTAAAGAAAAAAGTTCAAATTCTGTGATTTCAGCTTCTTAAATGTGAGTATTTTCTGGTTTCTTTACTCCTCTATGACAGTAAACTGAATATCTTTGAGTTGTGGACAAAACAAGACATTTGAGGACGTCATCTTGGACTTTGGGAAACACCGATCGTCATTTTTAACCATTTTCGGACATTTTACAAACCAAACAACTTATCAATTAATCAAGAAAATAATTGGATTATTTATTAAATATTTAAATAAACTTCCTCACAACGTGGAGGACCCACTGTCTGCCTAACCCTTGATATCATCATGTGACTGGAGCTGACGCTGTTCAACATGGAAATAGCTGACTTTGTACTTTCTATGCCTGGAAATTAAGTTGCACCATGTTATTTTAAAGACAATCATAATATCTGCTCTAAGATATATATACGTATATAAATTAAAATGTCACCAGGTATTCCAAAACTTTAAATCACAGAGGGAGTATTGCCATTCTGGAGGACTGTTGCCATAATAAAGATATGTGATGTAATGAAAGTTAAGAGTTAATGATACCTTATAATAAGCCCTATTTCTCAGCTCTTTAGTAAAAGAACTGTGGAAAGTAACAGAGTAGCTAAATTTAGCCTACTCAAGTACAATCTTCAGGTACTTGTACTTTGAACACTTGTACCTTGAGTATTTCCATTTCATGCTGCTGTATAGGCTACTTCTACACCACTACATTTCAGAGGGAAACACTGTACTTTTTACTCAAAATGTATTTGACACACTTACTTTACTGATTAAGATTTTACAAACAAAACATTTGCTCGATCTATAAAATATGATACTTTAACATGAAAAACTTAAAGCATCAGCGTGATATTTCAATGATTAAATCGACAATAAAAATAAGCTTTAGTTGCAGCCCTAGATTCAGCCACAACAAGTCATTTAAAATATGTATTTATTAGGCTGCGTTCACACTGCAAGCCTAAGGTGGTCAATTCAGATTTATTGCTCAGATCAGATTTTTTTTTTTTTTTTTTTTTTTTAGATTATTTTATTAAATGTTGCCAATATCAGATTCCAGTGTGCTGGTTATGAGAATGAATTGACTCGCCACATGCACAAATGACAATAACAAATACGCCTCATGCAGCATGCCACAGAAGTACGGCAGTAAACATGGAGGCCACTGAAGTCAGCGTTTACGGTTTCATTTATAAATTGATGTGCAGTGGAAGCCAGTGAATTCGTGAGCAGATGAAAACGATTTTTGAGGAAAAAGACAGACCCATTTTTAATTATGACTCTTTATGGAGCGACGGCTGCTGCTTCTGTACGGAGGTGTGTGGATGCAGAGTCAGAACCAGGAGTGGTGGGATTGTGATGTAAACGGCTTCACAGGGCAGAGTTGTGACGAATGTCGACCTAGAGTGATGTAAAAGTCGCATGAATTTCAATATGACCTTTCAGGCTGAGGTTGCGTTGCAAAAAGCTCAGACCTGAGTCTGATACAGCACCACGTATAAAAGTGGTCCAAACCAAAATTGAAAAGATCAGATTGCATGTGATTTATTAAAAAGCAAATCCAAGTCACAAATGCGCAAGAAACAATAGTGACGATGCTTGTCAGACTTTGCCATTGATTCATGTCGGCACAAGCAGCATGTGATGTTTCATCAAATTTAAATCAAAAGTAGAAACCACATCCACCCAGCTCAAACCGGTACCGTGTCCATGTCAAAATAAAACTTTAATATTTACCTTCATTTTCTTTCATCCAAATACATTTGGCCATCAGTGACGTTTGTTTAAAACAAGACTGCTTGTTTCTCGCCCCATCTGACTTCTTTTTAACAATATTGCAGTTTTCCCAGATCTCTGTAGTTAACTTGATGAGTGCAATGTTGTTGTTACTACCAATAATAATGATGACTTGAATTATGGCCAAAAATATGAATATAGGACCCATAATAAACCAGATATATCCTGTTTTACAAATGAGGCCAGATGTTCCTACACATTTTTTTGGTCTCTAACTTGTACTAATTTTAAAGATTTCCATTACCTAACAAACATATGCTGCACTCTTTTACAGCCCCCTATATCCACCTGATCTGGTTCCTGTCTTAAAAACTACATTTTATGTCTGCGCCGAGGGTTAGTGTATTCTACATGACCATTAAAGGGAATATTTATTGACGTTATTTTAATATTTCTTGTGTCTTTCGAAGGAGCACTCTGGCACTGACCCCCGGCCTCTGTTTACTTTCTGTTTAGTGGATAAGATAAACATGTCAGCTGTGATGTATAATTTTTTCCATCGGCCTTTCACTTGTTATTTTTCCATTTCACTCGCCTTCCATTGCGAGAAAATCCCAAAGCTGAGAGGAACAGCAGCCCTGTGCCAGATTCGTTCTATAAGGCAAACGAGCAGGTTTCATGCCAAATTCAACCAGGTGGCACAAATTGTGAAAGGCACTCACTGTAGATGCTGATAGAGGCTGCCAGGCTCCAAATTAATTTAGCGCTGATTTATCGATGGTAAAATGCATAAAATACCGACATTTATCCTGCTTTTGAACTGACTAAATCATTCTGGGTGGGGTCTTCAGCTAAATGCCTAATAGCTACTGACAACGTGAATGGTTATTGAAGCCGACACACACACCCTGCGTTTACCCCGTCCTCTGCTGTGCTGAATGTCGGGGTGTTGATGCTTGGTAAGTTTTCTATCCCGCTTGGTTGGCGAGGAGCGTTGCCAGGCCGACAGCTGCTCCGACTTCACATTCCCCAGCATGGGATCCGGGATTGGAAACTCAAGGGAGAGTCTGCCTGAGATGGACACACACATCCACATCCATTCCACACACACATAAGAGAAAAACACATGTACTTAGAAGGACACACATGCACCAGCTTACAATCACCCCCACACACATGTATAGAAGGTGGGGGCTGAAGAGCTGGAGAGGCTAGATGTCACAGGCCTTATAATAGAGGGATGCCCTCTTAAGCTGCTTCACACCACAGCCCAGAAAATCAAACTGTCATATCAATGAGCAGCTCACCCAAAAAAAACCTCTCCTCTTCACTTTTCTTTCTCAGCCTCTTCTTCTATCTTGCTCCCTCCCTTTTCCCATGCCTCTCTTGAAAAGCAGGTTTGAAGTTTTATGGAGGACTGAGCAGGCTTTTCAATTATTTTCGGTGTCATTCCTAATGGTTTAAGATGGAGAGAAGAAGAGCGAAATGAGAGAAAAGGGGGGAAGCAGGGAGTGGAGGAGAACATGGTTGCAGGCGGAGCAGAGCTGTTTGTGGCGGGCTAAATGGAGATCTAATTCAATTTTAGCTACGACCAAAGGCCAGGTTTCTTTACTAAGAGCCTACTTGCATCAAATTCAAATACAACATCTGGTTTTTGAAAATCCCTTTCTTCTTTTCAGCCAAATTGAGAAACATCAAAAAGGGTAGGACTTCGCATTAATCCGGAACACCTAGTCTTTTTCTTTTTATTTAAAGGTGGTTTGATAAGAGCATTTTTAGGTCTCCTCCTCCGCCCCCTATGTTGGATTTTGTGTGGAATTAATGGCCTTTTTGAATCTCTGAATGCAGCCGATGTGCACCCAACAGATGGTGCGCGGCTCCACCGCTTTTCTTCTTCCTCTTTTTTTTTCACCTCTTGTTTTTTCCTCTCCACTAGCCAGTAACAATTTGCTGCTCAGTGCATGTTAGCTGCATGTTCCTCTGCGTTTGTTGTAGAGTTTGTTCTGCTCTCTTTCTCTCTCTGTCACAGATGTAGCCTGAAATCACGTCTGTCACACTGGCCTTAATCTCGGGGTTAGCAGCTGCCAGTTGATTATATGAGTGTGTGTGTGTGTGTTGGGGGGGGCGGACTGGCTGGCGTATATCTGGGATGTAGTGTGAAAAAAATCAAATAAGCAATTAAGTTCCTCTCACTGGTCACCTGAATGTTTAAATACTAGTTAGTTCAAAGCCACTGGTCACTTAATAATTAAAATAATTTTTGGGGAATATGTTTGTTCGAATTCAGTATCGCGTTAAAGGGTGTAATAGACCCACCTGTCCACCAGAGAATAATGTGTCATCATCAAGTTTTTGTCTCGATGAGGTGTGAATATTACACACTTGTATGAAGGTGCTGTAGCGTACCAGCAGGGGGCAACAAACCCACTTAGTTAGGTTTAGTTAGGTTTGGTCTGGCGGGGAGTTTTCTCAAGTCAGGCACCCTGATATCGGATCGTGCTCAGACTGGCGCTCTTACCGATCCCGAGTTTTGGGCAGTATCGAACACATCCGCCACTGCTATCGTATCGGAGCAGCTCTGGTGAAAATGGCACACCTAAAGCATGAATGCCGTTCTTATTACAAGCTTTTGCCTTGTGCATTATTGTGTCATTCACACGCCTTTCCAGCTGATTTTATTCGCCTTCTTGCCAAGAGTTAGATGACTGTTACCACTCGTATCTGTACAGTAAATATAACACATACATACATCCAGCATCTGGTTAGCCTAGCTTAGCTTAGCTTAGCATAAATACTGGAAACAAGGGGAACAGCTAGCTTGTTATGTTAAGTTATGACCAGACTATTTCTTGGCAGGGAGTAGTAACTTCCTGAAAGCCCTGCTGTTCCCCCCAATGAAACTCCATATTATCTTTTTACACTTGAGTTTATGGATTAAACAACTGAGAAACAATTTAAGAAGTGTGGATTTTGTGATTTTTTTCAGAGCCTGGCGAGCTTTCCAGTCTTTATGCTAAGCTAACTGGCTGTGTATTTATTTAACAGATGTGAGAGTGGTAGCGGAGGCATCAGCTTTTCATCTGTGTTCAAACTATTGTTCTCAGAAGAGTCTCACTGAGCGGAGGAAGAAGTAAATAAGGACCAAAGGAAGGATGCCACGGCCTCGCAGCTCATTTGAGGCAACGCTGGGGCTGTGAGCTTGAGTTACACCGCTAGACAATGGGTGTCTTTCACTCAAACTCGCACACAACACAGAGGCGTTCTGTCTCCAAAAACTGTTGTTGCTCCTGTTGCACAATATTTGGCTCTTATTATTTCATTATGCCCCCTTCTTCCTGCTCTCCTGGTTTCTGGTTTTAATTTGCTTGGCTGCTTGTTTTTGTCTGACTGATTGGAGGCTTTCTGTGTGTGTTTGTGCACCACCCTGTCACATGTGTCTAGCCTGTACCGTATGATTGCATACGATAACAAAGGCTAATTTTAGCTGTGAAATCCCTCTGACATTGTGTCTCCGCGTGCATAATGAGGAAGGCAGGGGGACAAAAACTGGAGAATGTCGTCGTTATTCTTTAAATCCCTGAAATTTTCTTTGCTGTTTTCCCTCTGTTTTGCTCTCATGCCATTCCTCCCTCCAGGCAGTGCTCATTAGCCCCTTGGCCCGCTCTAAACAGGTGGGGCATGTTTGGCACAGCCCTCCGACATGCAGTCAGGCTTAATTGGGCTTGGAGGACCCCTTACCCAGACACACATATACATACATCACTCATATGCAACCCCCCCTCCCTCTGCTCCCTTCACACGTTTCCCTCCATTCTTAAAGAGCCAATTGTCCCCTTCCTATTCCCCAGGGTGAAGTTGTGGTTCCTGGACTGGAGAGTGTAAATCCAGCCCCGGGCCTGTCTCCGGGCCTGACTGACTGACTGGCCTCCTGGCTGTCTCTCTGCCTCCCCTCTCTCTGTTAGTAGATAATAACCACCACTACCCATTAGGGGCGGGAACAAAACTGATTCACCTATGTATCATGTTTTTTTTGGTTTGTTTGTTTGTTTGTTTGTTTGTTTTTTACAATTTTGTAATCTATGTTTTAATGTAAGAATCAATATATTTATGGCGGTAGAAGGAAATTACTGCTTTATTGTTGTAGTCTGAGTAACGTCACGTCATAACCCTTCTGATTCTTTGACCAACGAGGAAGTACAAAACGTTCTGTGCAGATTCAACTTGAACCCTCGCGTTTTAAATCCAAAGTGATAAACACCACACATACAGTTAAGTATGGGAACACTTTGGGTTTCACACATTGCAGGAAAAGCAGAGCTTGACATTGTGGATAAAGCTGCATGCTAACTCTGTCATGGACAGGAGACGTGCGGTCGCTCTCATCTCTGTGGCCAAATCAGCCGATGCTACAAATATGTGGCACCCATATACTAATATTTATGTTAAATACAATCAAAGTGCCCTGATGGAGCTAATCATGGATGTATAAAGAGAATGAAGCGGGCCAAGTTAGCGGAAGTATACACATGACTACATCAGTTTTTCAAAATAAGGTGTTAACGAAGGGAACTAAATACATACATATATGGAAATAATAATTGATTGGATTCTGTTAACCAGAAATATGAAGCATCACATGTCCTTTATAAATTAAATAGAAAATTCATATTGAATCAGCACCCTAGTGTCGAATCAGGAGATAGGCGTATCATCCCAGCCCTGCTACCTAAACAAGCTCCATTGATATGCAGACGTATCCCCCAAATGTCAGCGGGCTGTTCTAGCCTCCTGCTTTTTCCCTCGGCTCGCCACCTCGCCTTTACCTCTCTGTCTTCCTTTCTTTTTGTTTCTCTCCCTCTCTGGCTCTCTCCCAACCAGACTCTTTATGCTTGAAAATTTTTTAACCTACCTCGGGGATATTTCTTTTCTTTTTTTTTTTTTTTTTTTTTACTTTTCAAGGATACCCAGAGACTGAGTTATCCTCATGTGACGCCACTGTTTTGTGTTTATTGGTGCATCCACTGAGATCTCTGGGTGAACGTGAAGCATCACCATACAGCCACATCAGGCTGATTTTTTTTTTTTTTCCCTTTCCTGGACAGACACTTGACACTACCTTGAAAGAGAGTTTTCTTAAAAAAAAAAAAAAAAAAAAATCGTTATCTCTTTCTTTCACCACACACGTATATTATTCTCCGCCTGCTCAACGATATCTCATTATCTTGTTTATTCATACAAACAAATACCTACTTTTTTGCACATAATATACAGATGTAGCACTGCAGTAGAGAGGCAGAGTGTAAGCATCGAAGTGTGTGTGTGTTTGTGTTTGTGTGTCGTGGGGTTGCACAGGGTAGGTGGGGAGGTTTGAATGTTAACTGCCTTATCACTCCAATTTCACACTCTCGCCTCCAGTCACACACACAAACACAATGCGCGCACACAGGAACACCCTGTTGCCTCCGGTTTCGTATGTGACGACTGATTAACGGGGAAACAGGGGGTCACACACACACACACACACACACACACACACACACACACACACACACACACACACACACACTGCGCACTCTCTAATCCCAGCCAGAGGGGAGGTTTTGTGTGTGTGTGTGTGTGTGTGTGTGTGTGTGTGTGTGTGTGTGTGTGTGTGTGTGTGCATGTGTGCGTGTGTGTGCGGCTGCTTCTGTAATGGGGCCACCTGTCTACTCATTAGCCTCGTTACCCAGCCTTTTAATTGCCCCCAAACTCTGCATCATGTCTCCTCCTCCTTCGTCTTCTTCTTCCTCCTCCTTCCTCTCTCTTGGTGATTTTTTTTTTCTCTTCGTGTTAAATGAACGGTTGGGACACATCAATAATCTGACATCAGCATCATACAGCAGGGATTATGTCATAACAGTGCAGGTGTGTGCGCGTAGTGGGATTGGGTGAGGTAATGTGAGTGCAGCACATCCATATGTCAGCATATTAACAAAGTGATTGCTTTGACCTCAGTATCAGGAGGCATATGAATATCCACACACACACACACACACACACACACACACACACACACAGGGCTATCAGGTTGATTTACGTTACCTTGAACAACCTAAAGCTCCACCTCCGCTTCCTCTCCTTCTCTGGCTCCCTTTTCCTCTCTTTTGTAGCTGCATAATTATGAAAATGGACTCTGATTACTGTGTTTTTCTTACTACTGTGTTCACACTTCTAATCATTATATGTCTCAGCTTCAGGAAACCACAGCAGATTGTTTTATTGGATTTTTTTGCATACATTTTCACTTTATTTTTCTCAGTGCTGTGTTTCTGAAAACTTGCTGAGACTCCCCTTTTCACACTCACAGTCTCAGCAACACTTTCTTTGGTTATAAAAACTCAGTTAATAATATCTTCTTTATTACTTTGGGACGCAGCTACAATCCAAAGGCAAACTTGGCAAAGAATCTGTAGTTATTTGTCCTCATCTGGCTTAAAACCAAAGATAAAATGAGATTTTTGGGCAATGAACTTTTCTTTCCTTGAGCCAATACAAGTAAATGTTTCATATTTTTATGACTTTTTCTCTGAATCCCCAGGAAGAGCGTCAGGCTTTGACGCAAATTTTTGTAGCACCTAAAGGATTGAATTAAAACTTTCAGCTCCATCACTTGATGCCATTGGGCCCAAAAAGACTTTTTCCCATAGACGTGGATTGGAAAAGAGACCTCTGTAACTCTGTGGATAATTGTTATTATTTTATCATTATTATTTTTTTTTTTTTTCAGGTAAATCAACTTCTCAGTATGAACACTTGAATATTCCTTATTTAAATCATTAGCCTCTGAAAGTTGTAAAATGCACTAACAGCTGAATTCAGAGTTACTTCCCTTTCTCCATTTATGTTGATGAGATCCAGACCACGGCTAGACCTAGGGCTGGGAGGTGGATTTAGAGGAAGCACTGCTGTACTGCTATATAGGCTCAGTGGATGCGGAAGCTCGCAGGAAGATCAGGGTACTTTATCTATCGCCACTGAGCAACTCTCATAGAAATGAATGGTAGCCCGCCTCCAACGCTGTATCCAGTTCTCTTAGTCAGTTAGTCGACTAATCTGTTGTTTTGGTCTTAGTCGACTTTCTTTGGTTGATTAGTCATTTTTATGCTTTTTTCATGCTGAATGACTTAATTCCAAGAAACATCTCTGGAAAACACAGGATTCAAAGTGGTGCTTTTGTGTGGTTCTTTGTCGAGAAACTCAGTTTCACAGATCTGCTGATTAAATCTACTAAATCTAAATCTATGGTTGAAAACAATTTACATGTATGTAATTTTTTGTAGTGAAATGGACGATATTATTGCATTGTAAATACGTGTATTGATAAAATATTAGAAGGGAATGTCTGTTTTTGCCTTCTTCAGCAAATCTATATCAGTGATGCAAAAATCAGAAATATAAATCCAATAAAAATGACCACTGAAATTATTAGACTGTAAATCTATTGGAAACCGAAGAATCAACAGAAAATTAATCAGCAACTTCGTTCAGAATGATTTAATCATTTTACTCACTTTTCCAAGCAAAATCCCGAACATCTCTTTGTTATATGATTGTGAATTGAAAATTTTGGACTGTTGAATAATTTTAAGATGTTGCTTTGGTCTCTGTGGAACCCTAAATAAAGTATTGTATGCTTTTCCACAATCCAGCAAATGAAATAACTGGCAAAAGTATGTTATCGCATTGCAGAAATTGAAGTCCAGTTTAGCCTTACAGCAGTCCTGCTCATTTATTTGCAGTCCCCACGAATGTCCGACAACATTAACAAGAGGAACCATGGTATGAACGCTATTGCAAAATCTTTGACAGGTGAAGAATATATATCTCCTGGCAGTGCATCTTATGTCGTCACATCACCCAATACTGTCAGGGACACATAACTTTAAATTGTGAAAACATGAAAAATGATCCGTGATTACTTGTGCAATCCTTCCCGTCCTGCGCTCATCTCACTCTCACCAAATCCATCTTGTTTCCTCCACATCTCTCCCTCCCTCTCCGCCTGTGTCAGACAGCTCTCTGGGCTGCTGCCAGTCAAGTTACATGAGAGAACAGGCGGCAGTACATTCCTGCTGAACATAGCTTTGCACTCAGGGGATTCCCTCCCCTGTCTCCCTGTCTCTCCCACTGCCCTCTCTTTGTTTTTGTCCATTCCTGTACTGTAACGTCCAACTGGAGCGGTGGGCTACTCGTTCATCCGAGGCATTCTTCTCCTTGTTTTGCTTCTTCTCTTTGTCTGCTGATCACGGAAAGGGTGCCGGTTTTGTTTGTGCTGAAATGCAGCGAGCCATGTGTTATTTTGCACTCGTGGCATAAGCTAAGTTTTCACACGCTCCTTTAGTTACGGTAGCACAGCAACTCTCATTTACAATGCCAACTTGCATTTTTTTTTGTAAAGAACACCTAGCATGCAGAGAGGAGCTCGCCTCCCCTGAATACTTTGACAGTCTCTGCCTCAGTGTCTGAACAAACTGTACTGTACACAGCCACTATAAGAAGGCTCCCTTCTGGATCTTGACCAGAATTAAAGAAACACTGGACTTGATGCTGTTTACATCTAAACCTAACACGATTAGTTTCCAAATATTTCCCGTTTCTCAGATGTGGGAAATTGCTTTTTGCTTTTATATGATAATGGGAAGGTTTTTGTCTGTTGGTTGCACAAAACAAGACAGTTAAAGACTTGAAGATGGGCTTCAGGAATTCGTGATTGTAAATAAAACAACAAAAAACACTATTTTCTGCATTTTGTAGACCTAACAGTTAATAAATTAAAGGGACTTTCACATCTAACCCGTCTGGTTCAGTTATACACAAACTCAGGTCCATTTGCCTGGTTAGTATAGTTCATTTAGGCTGGTGTGAAAGCTGTCAATCAAACCTGGTGTGGACCAAACAACCGTCTCGGTCCATTTCCAAGCAAACTCTGGCACAACTTGTTTCAGGTGTACGGGCAAGCGACCAACCACTCATTTTATGATAGCAGATGGTGATTTTAGCATATTTCAAAAGCTGAACACTAATAAATCAATCTGCTGATCATGAAATCTGGTTAGGAAGTGATCTGTATTTAAGGCCATGTATAGAAGCACATAAGCACGTGTCTTTTCCCTGATAGGTAGGCTACGTTGTCAGTTGTCCTCATCGTTTGGACTATGCATTCGCGCAAAGGAGCTATTGTACAGTCCTGAGTCTTCCATTATTCATCATAACATGTGGTCAGTTTGATAATGCAAATAATGCTTTTAATCAGTTATTAATCAAAGAACATGAATATACACATCAGAAACATTAAAGTGCTGCATAAACTTCAGTCAGAATGTAATTTCCCCACATGGGTCCTGATGATGCAGGATGGCAATCAGTGAGTTACCTGTCGGTCTGCAGAACTTCATGTTTACTCCTCTGGTTCGTTTTTAAAAAGTCAGTGTGAACAGGAACCAGACCAGAACTAAAATTCAACATGATCCAGACCAAATGAACTGATTTATAGGTGTGGAACCACCCTAAAACAATGATCTGCAGACTAATCCATGAATGAAAATGTTATTTGCAGCTGCATGTAAATCATTATCACACCACAATGCTGTTTGAGTCCATTAATCAGGATCCCTGCATTAACATAGAAAGTAACAGCCTTCATCCATGCATACATTATTTACAGATCTACCATTTCACATCTTGTATGTTGGCAGTTGCTTTATATAATCTGTATCTGCTGACTGACTGTTGGAATGACTGGAAGCAACTAATGATTATTTTCAGTATGATGAATATGTCTCTTTTTTCATTTTGTGTATAAAATGCCAATAGAGCAAAGAATGTTGTTTATTTTTCTGGAAACCAAGGGGGCATCTTCAAGTTGCTTGTTTTCTCCAAAACCCCAAGTTGTTGCATGCATTGAAACAGAAAAATATTCTGCAGCCACTTTGATAATTTATTAATAGTTTCAGTCAACATTCACAGACTCCAGCTTCTGAAAAGTTATGATTTCCAGTTTTTAAAACTATCATTGGATTTTGAACTTGAAGTCGGACAAAACACGAAATTTGAAGATTTCACTTATGCTCGCATTTTTTCGCTAGTTTTCTTTATAATTGATAAATAAATTAGTATTTAAAGTAAACATTAGGTGCAGCCCTGGTTGTAATTAACCGTATATTATTTTATTTCATTGTAAAAGCCAGACTTGGCCCATTCGTCCCAGTCCCATTGCTCGGCCACATCAGCACACAGCATATCGAGTTGCATCCAAAAGTCTGCAAATCTGAGTCAGGATGTTATGATATAGAGAAAATGTGGACACTTGCAATGGAAACTATTCAGAAACCATAACGTCTTGGCACAATCTGATTTCTTTTTGCTGAGAGAACAAAGAATTTCCACGAGTTCTCCCTCATATTGAACCACAACCTTCTGGATGCCTGCTTCACTCCAGCGTGGCCCCTCCGTGTCCCCTCTTTCCAGCACTGTCGCCACTGTCTCCTCTGTTGCTCTCTGTTTTTTCACTTTGTCTCGCGCACATTCTCTGTTTTAAAGTCAAAACTACCAAGGCAGGCTGTCTGAATCCCGAGGCTGTTATTGATCGACTAACAAAGAGAGAGAGAACGAGAGGGAGAGTGAGCCGGGGCGGGCGGAGAAGACGCCTCGAGAGCTTTTCTGAACCGGAGGGTCTATTTCTGTCTGTCTCAATGTGTCATTAATGGACAGAAGACTGTCTGGACACACAGGATGAGATGACGACAGGTGAGCGGAGGAGAGTAAAGCAGGAGTAGGAGGGAGGGCGAAGGGGGAAGTTTCGTTGCAAGAGGTCACCGTTGATTTGAGGGATTGAGATGGAGATGAGGTATTTTCAGTCTGTCGACTCACAACCGTGTCTGATTGTTTATTGTCTAATCAGGCATCCGATACGTCACCAACCTGGCAATTGTTTTAGGTGTGTGTGTGTGTGTGTGTGTGTGTGTGTGTGTGTGTGTGTGTGTGTGTGTGTGTGTGTGTGTGTGAGTGTGTGAGAGAGAGAGAGAGAGAGCGATCAAGTGACAATATGATGACGTAAAAGCGAAAAGGGAACAGGAAGAACTCAGCGGAAGTCTATTGAGAGTCAAGTCCTGACAGGTCGCTCCTCACTCTCCCTTCTCTAAATACACACACATACACTCTCTGACATGGTTGATATCATCTGCACACAGCCAGCCAGCAGATTCCACAGGACCATTCCTCTGAAAGCAGCAGGGGTGGAGGCACACAGGCTTCCAGGGCTTTCCCTGAAGTTCAGACACACACACGCACGCACGCACAGATGCTGTTCTCCAGGTAAAGGGTTTGGTCTGGAATAGATTCCATCAAATCCAATTCTGCCTATCGATTCTGGTCAACAAAAACACAGCCGTGCTTTAGCCTGAAAGTCGGACTGAATCCCTATAGAGCAGTAGTTCTCAAACTTGTCAGTGTTAAGGACCCCAAAATTGACACACATTAAGTCACAGAACCCGGTTTGATAAGGTTTCACTTCATGGACCTCTATCTGAACTGCTCATTCAAAATGGAAAATGGCATCTCACCTCCTCTGGACGCTCCTGAAAAAACTTAACTTAAACTAATCGTTGTCGACCTAAAATGGAGGCAGATTCAGCAACTGCATGCCTTGTTTCTCACCTCAGATGTTTCCAGAAACACATTTCGGTGAATTGTTGTCGTAATATAAGAGAAAGTTTCCAAACAAGCCGCCATGTTGATCCCATTTGAAATCCAGAAGCAGACCACGGATGAGTGCATATAAGCATGTACCCTCACGGCAAGTTCTAGCAATCAGAGACGTCGCTGTTATGCAGAGGATTGTGGGTAGTGTAAATAAAACAAGCTTTTATTGAAATAACAGTGATATACAGAGTTGTGGGTTCTACAGGAGCATATACCGTCATTTCAGTATCTTGTAACTCACGGTGAGTCTACCAAATAAAGATTATTATTACCTTAGGTGGTTACCATATTATGGCTAAAAATCAAAATCCTCTATTCATCTCACTTCACATTTAGTCATTCAGTGACATGGTGTTCATAGTAGCTGATTTCTTGTTCGGCGGAGCGGTTATGCTTTGTCTGCTTATCCCACTAGTTGACACAGTTACTAGAACCACATTGATTATAGAAACTGTAGATTTATGTTACTATTTCTGAAAGTTGAGTACAGCAGCTTCTACTGCTGCATCAGTCACATCTTGGCTTGTGTCCATTCTTTCTATTTTGGGTATTTTCTGCTATTTGTCATGAAATTAGCGGTGAAAACAGCCGTCAGTGGGCACAAAATCAGCCCCAGTCCACCATTGTGGCAAACAGCATACATGTGTGTTGACAACAATATAGACGAAAGTGCAATAGGTCTAAACTTTGTTTCCAGGAATCACACATTAATAATAATTACAACACAAAACTCTTATGATATCAATTGCATATCCATCAATAGAGTGCAAACAAATAAAGAAAATAATAAAATCCAGTTCCTCCAGATACAGTGATGATGTATGCTGCCAGTTATTTTCTTGTGTCTATGGGTCAAGTGGCTAAGATGGTGTCCTTAAGCTGTTATTTTGTCCGACCAACAGTCCAAAACCCAAAATATTCAGTTCAATCATCACATATAAGAATAAAAATGAAAGGACAGTTTCTTAACAGATACTCTCATCTTATAAAGTTATACCAATTCAGGACTTATCGTCAATACCAAACAGCAACTTGTAGACATCCGCTGGTGATTTCTTAAACCAGTCCATGAAACACAGACATCCTGCCATGAACCTTAAACCTTATTTTCTCTATCTGTGTTTGAATTTGATTCAGTTATCCGTTCTGCCAAATATGGTTTAATTCTAGCACACTTTGCTCGCTCTGTGCATCTGCACGTGTTTGAACTTGCACTTCTTCAGGTCTCCGTACGTGTGCGGCGTGGGTTTTTTTTTTTTTTTTTTCCTTCTTTTTTACTCTTAAGCTGTTTGAGTTCAGGTCCATTTTTAGAGGTGGGAAAGAGCTGTTGTTGAGTGGATCTGGTTTCAACAAACATCCGTGAACTATTAATAAATCATGGCTGCTCCACACAGTGGGGCGCTTTTGGTATCACTTTGTGTCTGGGTGAGTAAATCATACTATGAACATAACCTTATATTCAAACAAGACTTCTCAACTTTTTCACACTCCCTTGAGAAAAAAAAAAAAAAAGAGAGTCTTTGTATCTCTTGTGTATTGCAGCTACAAACCACCTCCAGTATTTCTTGTGCTCCTGATGCTTCTCTGTCTTATAAAGAAAGCTTCTGAAAACACTCTTAATTTGCATGAAACCTTAACTAAAAATGGTAACACAAGCTTGTGAAATTGTAGACCAAATCCTAATTAATCATTCTCCTGTAAACTAAAACTAAAAACCTCACCATTCCTTAATTGGCGGTGTGCATTCCAGGACATTACTCAAGAGTTTCTGGTTTGAGATTTTAACAAAACCAACTCGTAGAAGGGAAAACACATTGTAATCAGGCAGAGACACACCTACAGGGGGAGGGGAGGATAAGAGATGGGCTGAAGGAAGGGAAGAGACAGAAAGGGACAGATTTAAACAGAAAGGGAAGAGAGGTTAAAAAGAGAAGGTGGAGGTTGTGGAAGTGGTGATTTGTGACCCACAGGAAACAGGCAAAGGGCTCATTTACCCCGGGCTCTGAGGGGCCATAACAGTCCCAGGCGCTGTGTGTTTCCTCTTGATAACGCTCAGCAAGCTCACATTTACTCACTTGACCATTATGTTTTTTTGACGGGCAAAACCGGTCATTTTTGGTTTGAAGCAGCTGCTGACATTTATTCCGTTATCCTTGAAGTTTGACCGTTGTCATTAGGTGTGGAGGAAAAATAGAATAGCAATCTGGCGGTTCTTCAGTATTTCAGAGGTTGTAGCGGGTTCAGTCTTAAAGCTAGAGTGAAGATGTTTGTATCATATGATACTAGAAAACATAAGGAATCCATTGGTACCAACTATGTCAAGTTAGCTGTTAAACAGAGCTCCAAACTTGAGCTAAATTTTGGCGAGGAAAAACTGGCATGGCCATTTTCAAAGGGGTCCCTTGGCCTCTGAACTCAAGGAATGAATGAAAACTCTGAGATGAACAGAGTGAAAACTGATGTTGATGTTCAAAATGTACCTTAAACGGAGATGTATCAAGTATTTAATACTCTTATCAACATGGGGTGGGCTAATATGCTGCTTTATTCAAATATGTGTATACATTTATTATTGTAAATCAATTAACAACACAGAACAATGACAAATATTGTCCAGAAACCCTCACAGGTACTGCATTTAGCATAAATAATATCGTTAGCCTCATAGCATAATTGCCTAAGTCCTATTTTAAGGTCTAGGACTTAAGCAATTATGCTATGAGGCTAACGATATGTTCAAATCATAACATAGCAACTCAAGCCCAACAGGCAACAACAGCTGTCAGTGTGCTGACTTGACTACGACTTGCCCCAAACTGCATGTGATTATCATAAACTGGGCATGTCTGTAAAGGGGAGACTCGTGGGTACCCAGAGAACCCATTTACATTCACATATCTTGAGGTCAGAGGTAGAAGTCGACCGATATGGATTTTTTATGGCTGATGCAGATTTGTTGGAGAATCAGGATAGCCGATGGCCAATATATGATGTTGATTTTTGGGGGGCTCGATATCTTTGGTGATTTTCTTTTTTTTTTTTTTTCCTCCATCTGATAAAATATAACAGCTTAATAATAACAAATGATACACAGAATTTCTCAACTTCAGTAAACATTCATATGGTCTGTCTCTCCAATCTACATTTTGTGTCTGCACTGCAGTGCACTTATATATTTTAGATATAAATAATGTATAATCTAAATATTGAATACATGAAACAGGTAATCAAAAAAATAAACTTTGTCAAACTTTTGGATGAAAAAATAGTTTTAGTGCACTTAGCAGCATTTATGCACCTGCTTGATAATCGGCTTAATACGCTCAGACATTGGCCAATGCCGATAATGAAAAATTGGCAAATAATCAGCCCGATTAATCGGCCGGCCAATTAATCAGTCTACCTCTAGTCAGAGGTCAAGGGACCCCTTTGAAAATGGCCATGCCAGAGTGTCCTCGCCAAAATTTAGCTCAACTTTGGAGAGTTGTTTAGCCTCCTTGGCGACAGTTGAGTATGACATGGTTAATATCAATGGATTAATTGAAAGTTTTGTTTATGTGTTAAAGAAATTAGTGGTCTTAAACCAAATTTGTGTCTATGTGTTATTATCCTTTTGCCCATCGTATTGCAAAAGGTTTAAAATTGCTGTAAGATTGTGACTGAAGTATCGAGATAATGTTGTTTTATGGGGCCTCTGGTGATTCCCACCTCAAATTGTCGTATAGAAAATGGTGAAGAATTACAAGTAGTCAGCGTTTCTTTCCATAATTGTACTCTTGGCAAGGTGGAAAAGCTTTACGAGTGTTTCATTCTCACTTATTAACAGACACACAGATGTGCACAGGAGAAAAAAAAAAAACGGTAAAGAAATCAGAATGCCCTCCCAAAAGTATCCTGCTCTTACAGCTTCAGTTTTTATTAATTCAGCTAGAGTGATGGGATAAAACAGAGAGAGAAAATGAGAGATAAAAGTCCGAATCCCACGGTGGCCCAGATAATAGCTTCATCACACTTCTCCCTGCCAAACACTCTAAACACCGCCGTTCTGATGGGATAAATCTCACCGATTAGTTGACATGTTTGACACCTGATAAATGCGAGGGTGTTGGAGAGGGATCCCTCCATTTGAGAACACAAAAAAAGGCAATTTTGTGAGAAATGTATAACACGTAGTCTGCAAGAGAGGCCGAGTCAAACTGCTGCTCCCAGACTGCAAATTCCTTCACTCAGCCAGGGGACGATGTGCTGAAACCTGGACGGCGAGAGATCGAGTTCTGCGTATTAGCTCTGAAGTTAATATGACAAGTGCACGTATGCTTCGACTATAAGCAGCATCACCTGTGAAGAAAAAAAAAATTGCCTCAGAGGCAGGGAGAAAGTGTGCGAGTGTGTTAAAGGGAGTGGACTTGGTGGTGAGTGAGTAAATGTGTGTGTGGGTAGAATCATCATTACCTTGGGATCCGAGTACACGGCCAGACATCATTAGGCTTTAAGGCGAGAAAGTCTCCACGGCACCAGTTTGCAGTCTGCCTGACCCAGCAGACACGACAGGCAGGCAACGCCGTTTAAGATCATTTATTTGGGTTTGCATGTATGTGTGTGTGTTGCTGTGTGTGTTTGCGTGCATGTTATTTATTTATTTTCCCTGGTAATATGCCTGAGCCTTCATTATAGCTGGAGCCATAACTTTGATAAATCACTTGGGCTCGGGGCCCTCACTGCTTTCACAGTATTAGAAAACTAATTGAAATTCTCTTCCGCCCCCTCTCTCTCCCTCTCTCTCTTCTCCCCCGTTCTTTCTCTCTTCCCACCCTTTCCTCACTCGTTCTCTCCTCCCGTCTCCGTTGCGAGGGCCAAACAGTTCTGTGTTTTTTCAGTAGAATAGAAGCCAAGAGGGGGGAAATGTCATCACTGATTTAATAGGCGTAGTCTTACTCGGAAACACACACAGGAGGCTCGCGCACAAACACACACTGCTCTCCGGGGAGTGTTAGGAATCCTGATAATGTCATCATAGGAATCTCCATAATGTACCCCCGGTCTCCTGCAGGCTCCAGTTGGACTGCCCCTGCTTTTGATTAGATCCGGGATGAGATTTTAGGTTTAGGTTGATGGGATTTAGAGTTTAGATACTTGTTTCTATGGCCGTGTTCCCCCCGCTGTCCCCAGATTGAGGGTCTGTTTGGTTCGTTGCCTGGGATCTCCCAGCTGTCGCTGGATTTAGGGTTTAGTCGTCTCATTGTCCGTGATTCCCCTGCTGCTCCTAGATTTGTTTCATTTGCAGGGTTCTCTCTGTGGTGCTGCAGCTAAATTCAGGGTGCGGTTGTTTTGTTGCGCAGGATCTCCCTGATGAAATTTGTTTTGGGTTTTTTTTTTTTATTGTCCAGGTCAGGATCTGCCTGCTGGATTTAGAATTTTATTGTGCATCTCTCAGCTGTCACTAGATTTAGGGTTTTGTTGTCCGAGATCCCCCTGTTGCCACTGACTGAATTTCGTGGGTGGGTTTTTAGCCACTTCTTTTTAATATCCACACACTGCTGCTGTTTGTGTGACACTCGGGGCTTTGTATCCACCCAGCAACCCCTCCTCTCTCACTGGGCGAGCTTTGTAGTGTGATGCCAAAGATTTAGCGATGGAAGCACAGAGTCTGTGTGTATATTTGTGAGGCGGTTTGTTGTGGACCAGGCTGTTTCGTGGGGTCCTGTCAGCACACAAAATTCTCTCTGCAAACATTCCTCCGACGTGATGCAAGCCCAGGAGAGGAGGGTGTGTGTTTTTGACCGGCAGCGTGTGTCTGTTGCCTGGACAAATCCATACCAGCGCTGCCAGGCTTACAGCCGGCACATAGCCACGCACAAACACACAAGTTGCATGTGTGTGTGGTTAATGAGGATGTGTTGATTGATTAGACTGCAGTAATTAGCTGGAGTGTGAAGGCATGGAAAGGTCTCCACTCTGGTGGGAGTGTCCCCTCTGGAGAGACATTGAACTGTGCTATGCACCATTACATTACACATCACACACACACACACACACACACACACACACACACACACACACACACACACACACACACACACACACACACCACAGAAACAGTCCCATCCATATCTCCGATGCAGGATGAGTCATCTCTCAGAGGCAGACCCAATACTTGGTGCGAGAGGAAGGATGAGTGTGAGACATAAGGATGTTTGCAGCGCTGAGATGTGTGTTGCAGAGTGAGATGTGCTTGTGCCAGCAGTTTCTTTTCCTGCACTGTGTGGCCCGAACGCTGACCCGATTCCCCCGCCTGACAAATCAACTCCCTCCCTCACCTCCTCCGCCCCCTCATTTGTAGTTTAACTTCCTATCAGCTGGCCAGATTTCCTTTGTGCCTCACAGAGTCGCTTCAAGTAAATGCTAATAACATGGTATTAAGTATGGTACCTTCAGTCTGTAGCCTTCCTCCTACTGTGGATGTAGACTGAGCTGCTGCAGTAAAGCATTGTAAACAGTGCCACCACATGGACAACTAGGTAATTACACATGATGTAAAGAAATATCGCTGCACTTTGGGCTTTAAACTCCTCTCATTTATGTTTCACTTGATCTGTTCAATAAAGAAATGACTCATTCCCAGAGGAAAACAAAAAGTAGAAAGGCAATAAAATTAGCCTCTTTTCACAGGTTGTGTTTCTGCTGGTTTTTATGTAGTTTTTCTTACTCTTTTATCGATTGATCAACCTTATATCAAAGAGTTTTTCATGCAAGTAAGGATATAATTTGTTAATGTAAATCTTTCCTCTCTTTCTCCTGCTCTTTTCCCTCCTTTCCCACACTTTTTTACCCCCCAAACAGGAAGTTCTACTACATCACTTTGCTGAGGGACCCGGTGTCTCGATACCTCAGCGAGTGGCGGCATGTGCAGAGGGGAGCCACATGGAAAACCTCCTTGCACATGTGCGACGGACGAACCCCAACACCCGAGGAGCTGCCCTCCTGCTATGAGGGCTCCGACTGGTCGGGGTGCACCCTGCAGCAGTTCATGGACTGTCCCTACAACCTGGCCAACAACAGACAGGTACAGAGAAAAAAAAAACCCACTACAACCACACCAGTTGCTATGATACATAACAATAAAAAGATGGGATGGGTTGCAGGCTTGTCACATTGACAGTACTCTAAACTGAAGCCAGTGCAGTCGTGTAGAAGAATGCTACAGAGAGCCACAAATCCTCAGTCATTCAACTTTGCTTTTGGGCTTCTCTGGGCCATTTGTGCACAGACTCTGTTTTACTGCAAACACTGAAGAGAGCAGCTGGTTTCAGCCTTGAAGCTTCCATTTGTCGCAGCCACCTTGATAACATGCAGCTCTGTACCTGACTGGACTTCTAGAGCTGCAGCTAATGATCATTCTCATTTTCAGTTAATCTGTTGATCATTTTCTTGATTAATCAATTATTTTTTTTGGCCTATAAAATGTCTGAAAATGGTGAAAAGTGTCAGTCAGTGTTTCCCAAGCCCAGGATGATGTCCTCAAAGTTCACTGTCAAAGAGGAGTAAAGAAACCAGGAAATATTCATGTTTAAGAAGCTGGAATCAGAGAATTTTGAATTTCTTTTTTTTTTTTAAAATAGAATAAAATAGTTGGCAATTAATTTAATAGTTGACAACTAATCGATTACTCATTGCAGCTCTAGTCTGTCGTCTGGTGTTATAAAGCCAAGCCCATTAGAAAATACAGATACTGGGACAGCTCTGTGCAAAAAAAAAAAAAAAAAAAAAAGATTAAATTGGTATATTCCTGCATTTATTTCTACTTCTAAAGATCAGCCAAATATTGATTTTTGAGAGAGTGAAAGGAGAAATTTTAATCTGTTTTTTTTTTTTTTAATTTGATTTCTGACATTCAAAGGTAGTTGGTGTTACGCAGTGTTGGGCATCCACCAGTTTGATTATTTACCTACCTACCTTTTGTTTTTTATAGAAACAAAACCCATTCAGTTCATTTTCCGTATCAGCGTTGTGTTATCGAGACATAGTTGAAAGCTACAAATTGAAAGTGAAAGAGTCTGGTCTGTATGGAGTAGCAGGAGTCAGATTCACACACACAGAACGAGAGCGTTGACAGACAAGACGATTGCGGGTGATTTGGTGTCAAAGCGAAACCCAAAAGTGCCCAATTGGCAATATTTTGGATTTAAACCCAATGTTATGGGGGAACCATAACATAAAGGTGTAATCGGTAACACCGGTGTTGTCACAAGTTTATTAACCGTTGGGAAAATTTCCTCACCATGACAGCTCTAATTCAGACTGCTCTTCCAAAATATGTGTGAATAAGTTGCACACATGTGAGCGTGCGCTTTCTCCCTCACACACACTTATACATGCACACACACACATACATGCACAGAGTGAGGAGTTCGCCTGCTGGTCATAAACACCTCAAATTCACACCTCTGCTGATGGCTTTCTCAGTCTCCCACCTCAACGTGTCGACCAGCTTATCTCACCTGAGCCCGAGGCTGTTATTATTCAAGGTCCCATGACTTATGAATGTGACACACACAAACACACACACACTTAAGGCATCCTGCACTCCTGTGAATTTAAATTAGTATGCAGTCACTGCTCCTGTACTGTAACACAACCGCTCCAAAATGCAATCAGTAATGGAGTGATGTCTCATTGTGGAACAGATTCACCAGAAACTGCTTCAATTGATTCAGTACAATGTCTGATCAGTGAATCTGAAAGGAAAGCAGTTAAAGATAACAGAGATAACAAAAGGTTGATGTTTCATAATATAATGATTTTAATCTATAACTTGTAAAAGCAAAAAGACAAATATCTATAATAATTGATTTATTCGGTTTATTGGTTTGCTTTCAACTCTTACCGTTAATGTGAAGTTGCATTATGTGCATAAAAGGTGATATATAAATAAAGTTCAGTATTTATAATGCAATTGAAATTATTTTGTCTGCCAACAGTCAAAAACCCCAAATAAAACCATTTTAAAGATGAGGGAATCGGTACTTTTGACATGGATGTGGAGCCGCAATGTTTAGTCAACTAGTCAATTGACAGAAAATTAAACTATTTTTGATAATTAATCAAACATTTCAATCACTTACAGCAAAAGTGGCAAACTTTTTTGGTTCCAGCATTTCAAATGTGACTTTTTTTTAC
Source organism: Pterois miles (assembly GCA_947000775.1). Lineage (NCBI taxonomy): Eukaryota > Metazoa > Chordata > Actinopteri > Perciformes > Scorpaenidae > Pterois > Pterois miles. Next base: position 3,466,649 of record CAMQGK010000471.1, read on the forward strand.
TAGTTTTCCCTGTTGTTAATGGGAGTAGATTGAATATCTGAAGGTTTTGAACTTTTAGTTGGACAAAACAAGTAAACTGAAGACATCACTGTGGCCCCAGAGAAATGGTGGGTGTCATTTTTTTGCTGTTTGTTAACATTTCATAGACAAAATGATTAATTGTGAGAACAATAGATAATGAATTAGTTGCAGCCCTGTCAGATGATTAATCAGATATCCAGGCATCATTTCAGTTCTATTCAGCATCAATGCCACAAAGCCACATTTTTAAATATTATACTTTGACACACATCTTTCTTGTGTCTCCCTTGTAAAACTAAATTAGTCACCGCATTTTGCTCTTTTCATAGAGCCTTTCAGGTGCTGAGGTTTAAAAACAAGTCATTGATTTAGAGGTGGATTCATTCACTTCCTGTTTCTCTCATCTACAGGTTCGTATGCTAGCGGACCTGAGCCTCGTCGGCTGCTACAACATGTCCACGGTTCCAGAGAAGAAGAGGGCCCAGCTCCTCCTGGAGTCGGCCAAGAAGAACCTGAGAGACATGGCCTTCTTTGGTCTTACAGAGTACCAGAGGAAAACCCAGTTCTTGTTTGAACGGACCTTCAGGTTGCGCTTCATCCGGCCCTTCATGCAGTACAACAGCACCCGAGCTGCAGGGGTGGACCTGGATAACGCTACGGTTAGTGCCGTCACCTTCTGTAGATTTAGTTCTGTAGGCAGCAAATATTCAACGGGAATGGACAGATTAGAAGAGACATAGGAGAACGTCAGGGGAAGAAAGTAACCAAGTACAATTTTGAGGTGACTTCTTTACTTGAGAATTTCCTGTTTATGCTACTTTATACTTCTAATCCACTACGTATACATATTGTTTTCAACGCAGATTTAGTTGTTCAATGCGAAAATTTGACTATTCAATTTTTGATTTTTAGACAATCTGGCAATCAGAAAATCCTTTAGCCTGAGTTTCAGTGATGATTTTGACCACATTAACATCGTCAAATGTGGGCCCAAGGGCTTCATCTCGGTGGGTCAGGGCGAGGGTGCGCCACGGTGTGCCGTGAGTGGCTCTTGGCTCAAGTCGTGAGCTTTGCAGCACCCACCGCATGGACCTCGCCGCTTGCTTTGGTGCTTGCTGTGCCCTTTCTCCTTGCACAGCGGAATGGGTCTCCCATCGTGACTGTCTACCAGGAGGACTGTCCCCGGTGTGGCGATGTGAACAAACCACCAGACCCATGTTGAACCACAGATGTTGTCTTTTTTACCAAGCTTGGGTGTGACTTTTTGCCTGTGCCATCACCATTTGTATCTATACAACCAATGTGTTTGTGATTAATTTGTTTACAAGAGCACAAAGTTCTTCATAGTTTCATAGAATTTCAAGTTGAACGAGATGTCACTGACAATGACTCAACTCATCGACTTTTAGCACATTCACTTACAAACAGGAAAATAAAACACATATTTGAAAAAGAAGTGAAAAAGTAATCTGAGAAAAGAGACCTAGAGATGAGAGACACAGAGACACAGTGGTCTTCTATTGCTGTGAAATGAGTTGGGATGACTGTCACCGTTAAAACGAAACAGCAGCTTCAAACACATTCTTCACACTTTGATTGGTCCAGTGTGGGAGTTCTTAGGCTCAATTCCCAGCAAAAAAATATCTTCCGGTACACAGCAGACTGGTGATTTAAACATCAAGACCAGAAAATAAAATATGCCCTGCTGACAGTGGCTGTGGAAAGGTTATATGGTTATTATTATCACAAAAAGAGCCAATATCACGTGGCGAGGGTCTGACAGGTTGGGGAAGCTGTGGGCAGGATTTTGAGTGAAAATTTGTTTTTAAAAGTAGCTCTCAAATTAATGCTTCCAGAGGCGCCGCGTGAAATTGTGACAGTATTTAATTATTTCTAAAAACTCAAATAATTACATCAGCAGGCAAAGAGGAGAATATTTACTTTAATCTCTCCTGCAAAGCTGCTGAAAGCCCATTTATACCCTCGTGGCATTGAGATCCCAGTGAGTCATTTCTGATTGAAACTGGTCTCCAAATTATGTTTCCACTGTTTCTCTGATACATGAAGTCTTTGTGACGACTTGAGCTCGGCGCCGTCTTCCTGGCTTTGTGCCGGTGTCCCCCGCGCCGCCGATCAAACATCGCTAATTTTCTGACACTGATGCATTACGTCGCTTCCCTCTGTTGACGCACACGTCGCTCACAAATGATATCCAGCACTCCATCACAGATTTCAAAGGGATTTTCGTAATTAAACACATTTCCCCCCTCCGTGTTGAATCCACACACGCAGCAGATGATACACGCTAATAAAGCCAGCTGCATCGCACAACCACACATCAAACACGCTTCTGTTATCTTGCTCCACATACTGCCAACACACTTTTTTTCTCTGTTCCCTCTCTCATGTTAGAAGTCCTATAAAGCTTTTGTACAACACATGTCATGTAATGGGGCGTACCCAGGAGGCCAAAACCCTTTTAAAGGAATTCGGGATCTTTATGTGTTTTCTTGTACAATTGTTCCAGGTTTCAAAAGACTCTGCTCTGGAGTTATTACTCTCTAATGTCATGTTCAGATTGATTTTAACCCTGCACGAAAAAACACAACTCCCTCATTCATTTGGCCAGACCAGGAAAAAAAAAGGGCTGATGAAATGTTTTTACTCCTAAAAGTCAGACCAAAATGTGTCACTGGGCAGGTTGGATATATGTCCATATGTATGTGATTGTCTACTGTGGATTAGGGGAGAACGATATGGCCAAAATCTTCTGTCACAGTATGTGATTTTAAATTGTTCTGTAGTTCAAATCACACAAGACCAAGTCCAGACTGTGGACTGGTAGCTGGAGAGGTACCAGTTTACCTCTTTGGCACTGTTGAGGTACCCTTGAGCAAGGCACTGGTCCCCCAAACTGCTCCCTGGGAGCTATATAGTAGCTGCCCGCTGCTCCTAATACTAGAATGGCTTAAATGCTGAAACTAAAAATCACTGTGTGCTGTGCTACGTACAATATGTGTGTATATGTACAGTATGGCATGTGGAAAAAAAGCTGATTTACATTTTACTTTAAATTAAGATTTACATTTACATTATTTTTGTCTTTTATTTGGAACATATGAACAAAAACAACTAAAGTAAACTTCTTTCAAATTGGAAACTTTAAGGTTCCTGAGAACAATAATAACATAAAAACAGGTGCAAATAAATACAGGCAGACTCCAGTCAGTGCAATATAAAAAAATCACACAAATGCATATTTTAGAGTATACCAAAAGAAAAAAAAAAAAACGACACGACTTTTCCTGTAGGATTTTCTCATCGTTCGATTTAAAAAGCTTACATAACACTGTCAAAATAAACTACAGTGAGCAAATGTCTGGTTATCATATATTCAGTGAGTTCTTCCTCGTCTTGGGGTGGCTGGGATGCCTCCGCCTCCTACGTATTTAAAACCTCACTCTCTCTTCCATGTCTGCCCAAATCACCTTGTAAGGCAGCTGCATTTGTGCAATTGCGATATCACGAATCATGAGATCACGCAAGACTGGTGGAAACGGTCTCTACCCACTTAAACACTGGAGTAACGGAGCAGTTAATACAAAGTACAACACATGAAAAACCAACTAACTAACTTAACGTTTGGTCTTTTCTCACCTGTCTATCATGCTCTTATTAACTCAAATATTTCATCTGCTCCCCCACCGTCAGGTCCAGCGTATCGAGGAGCTGAATGAGCTAGACATGGAGCTGTACGACTACGCCAGGGACCTGTTCCAACAGCGCTACCAGTACACCCGGCAGCAGGAGAGGCGGCAGCAGCGCATCAAGAGCCACATGCAGCAGAGCCACCAGGGCCTGGGCCTGGGCGTCAGCCTGTGGCCCTCCCACGGCCGGCAGAGCTCGGTGTCCACACTGGAGGACGGAGACGGGGAGCGGGAGGAGCGGGAGGAGGGCGAGGAGGGAGGTAGAACGGAGGAGGCAGGCAGCAGGCTCCCCACCGAGGACTACATGAACCAGATCATCAACCGCTGGTAGCAGCAGAATGAGAACAAACACACATTCGTGCATATGTAATGTGAAATACATCACACACACACACACACACACACACACACACACACACACACACATACTTACACAGAGAGGGCGCCTGCATCAAAAGATCCAAATGACTGACAAACAGACTTTATTGGAGAGTTGGGCTGCAGGGAAGAGAGTCGCAGTGGTTGCTATGGAGACCTGGGCTCGGTCGGTTGCGTCAGCTCACATTATTGAGGTTTGCCCAGTTGTTATTAGCGCCCGCTTGCCCTTTTCCCACCTCCTCTGAGTTTCTCTGTCTCTCTTATCATCATTATTGACTGAGCGGACAGAGAGATATTTTTAAGAGTTGCTGACAGCTGAGTATCTTCATCCATCTCTCCCTCCTCCCTCTGTATTCCTCTCGTTCTCTGTGGCCTAATATGGAGCATGAGAAAATACATTTAAGTCTGTGAATCCCACTAACTCTCGCTAAAAGGAGCAGTCTACTTCCTAGATGCTTCAATTTCAAAGGAAAGCTATAAAAGTATGCTAATGGCTGAGCTGAACAAAGAAAACAGTGGAAGTTACATGACAGACTGAACCTGAAAGAAAGAAGCAAAGAAAAGTTGGACTGTAATAAAGCTTTCTGCTTAAAAAAAAAATAATCAGCCATTTCACCCATGAACACGCTTTGGTCATGAAATAATGACTCATTCTCATTTTAGGATGATTTTACTTTTTGTTTATGCTTTTTTTAAAGCAGAATTGTAATAACACTGAGACCAATATTGCTGCCTAAAGAAAAGTGATTCCTTTATTTCTTTATTTTTATTGGTTTTATAAGTCAAAGCTGATGGATTGGATCGATGTACAATGGACCATAGCCATTACTGAAGCCTTGCATCTTAGGGGGGGAAAGTGTTCTCTGTTTTAGGTTCCCAAAGCTGCTGTTGCTTCCCAAGTTCATTATTTCTCTCCTTTTTCTATATATATTTTTTTTTGTGCATCTCAGTCCTGCAGAGAATGACAGCCAATTACAGAGTCGAATCTCACATAGGTGTGAAGAAATCAAAAGCAGCGAGTGGAGCGAGTCTGCTGCAGGTTGCTGCCAGGAGCCGTGCTGTGTGAGCGGCAAGCGCTTTGGAAACCTAAACTCAGACAAACGCTCGAGATAGGAGTTGTGGAACTACTGGTCACCATGGCAATGTGAGCCCTTAATGTAGTGGGTGGCATTTTCATTTATTTTTTTAATTTTTTTTTTTTTTTTTTTGCGGTCTCAAACAAGCCTCCATCCCACTTAAGGAAAGGGCAAACACAGCGGCGGTGACCTGCAGTTCGTTAGTGCGACAGGTATTTTACCCTGAAGAACGCACAGGGCGAGGTAGCAGTGCCTCTATGTACTGGGATCATAGTCAACATAATTATTGCCAGATATTACGTCTGCATTATACTACAGTAATTTCTCTGACTACTCGTGTGTGTGTGTGTGTGTGTGTGTGTGTGTGTGTGTGTGTGTGTGTGTGTGTGTGTGTAAATAGTATGTACAGTACGCCTTTGATTGGCGTATGTGTATGCCTTTGTAAATAGTGTGCCTGACTGACTGAGAAAGGATGAGTTTTGTGAGTGACAGGTTCCATGACCAATTATTTTGCCATTTTTTTTGGTGGTGGAGGGCGGGGCAACAAAGTCCCTCCAACAGCAGTGATGCAAGCCAATAAAACTCCCCTCTGCCCTTTTCTTTAACATTTTCCTCCCCCCTTTTCTTGTCTCCTCCCCATGATGTCATGAGGACTGTATCACTATAATTTTTGATATTTTATGTTTTTAAAAATCTGCCTGTGTGACACGTCTTTACTCTTAACAGCAAGCTCATTGCATTGGGTCACGATAGCCAGCTCCTCCAATAGACCCTTTTCACAGCAGACATTTTGACTTGCCAAAGGAGGTGGAATTAAAAACATTTCGTATGGCTGCATCCCGTTTCGCTGAGCCAGTTCCAGGGCTCTGGTATTGTGCGTGCTCACTCACTGACATGGTTTGCTAGGACACTTAATGGAATGGAGCCATCATTAATGTGATTATTTCACCTGTACTATTCCTGCCTTGATGAGGCAAAATGTCCGCTGTGAAAAGGGTCTATTGCACCAAATACTGTGACCAAAATGGGAATTTTGACTTTTTAATTTGTCATGTCCTTGTGGTTCAAGCCTTTTTATATGAGGTTACAGAATTTGACATAACGTCAGTTCTCACTTGGCAAAACATCCACAGTCGCTAATCTGTGATCCTAATGAATCTCGTATTGAAAACGTTGTCTCCCCTCCTGCACCGTAGAAAACATTTATGTAGCGTTTAACTATTAAAATGACAGACCACTGAAAGTAGACCCATTTGTAATGTCAGCAGTTTGGATGTTATTCTGTTATCCAGTCACACAGCGCTCCCTTCGCAAACCTTACGCCGAGTTCACACCAGAGTAGCAGCGAACCATGGCGAGAACTAAGCACGGCCAGCGGTGGAGGGCGACCAGAGAGAACCCGCAGCCAATGAATAAACAGTCCTGTGACCCGTCACCCTGGTGACATGTTGACCTATGTTTCGAGCAGGACTTTCTTCCTGCTTGAAACACATGAACACACCTCTGGAACCACAGCTGCCTGGTGTGAATTCAGCATTAGGGGTAAATCAAGACGTTGTGCTTTTACTAGTTATCCAGCAGCTGGCTGAATCTTCATAGGGGATTTTTGTGACCCCACTGGTGTAAACTCACAGCTCAGGGCAAATTTAACATTTAAATCCTATATTTCCATAGATTGTGATGGTTACTGGCATGACCTGAGCAGCTGCCAGAGTAGAGGAAATCTGTGGAAATATCAGAGCTGCAACGAGTAATCAATTAGTTCTCAACTATGAAATTAATTAGCAACTATTTTGATTTTCAGTTTGAGTTTTCTTCAAACTTCTCTAATTCAGCTTCTTAAATGTGAATATTTTCTGCTTTCTTTACTCCTCTGTGACAGTAAACTGAATATCTTTGAGTTGTGGACAAAACAAGAGATTTGAGGACGTCGTCTTGGGCTTTGGGAAACACTCGTCAACATTTTATAGACCAAAGAACGAATCGATTACTCAAGAAAATAATGAATTGACTGAAAATAATCGCAACCCTGATTTAAACACGTCCGCGGTAAACATTTTATCAGTCCAAGAAAGAACTTTGGAGATGAGACCTGCTACTGAATGACAGTGAAACGTTTCCCCGTAGATTTACATAGGAAACACTGTGAATGAATCATGGAGTAACGTACAGAGTGCTGAGATCAGATTGCAGATGTATCCTGTAAACATTATTTTTATAATGGCTAAAATGAAACTTTGACAGAGTCTGTACTCGGCCAAAGATTGTCGAAGAAAAGAAACATCTCTCCATAACTGTGAGTGGACTGTGTGGTTTTGTAGTTCAACAAAACCAACAGAGTGCTTACTCTTCTCTGGAAAATCCTAATATCTTTTCATATTAATATTTCAAGACAATAATTTTAGTAGTTCTGTATCGAGACTTCCGGCATGTGGAGCAGCTGCCTGCTAAACTAAAGGTGTAAAAGCAAGTAAGCTTCACTTGTTATCTCATTGTGTCTGATGCATTTAATCAACGTTTCATACATTTTCCTGTTAACCTCATTTTCAGGTTGTAAAGTGTTTCTGCCACCTCCGCTAACGCACTGTGATTAAAGTTTTTTTTTATTACAGTTTTAGTTCATTATAACTCTAAACTTAAGAAGGTTTCATAAGGATTCAGATTCAGTATATATTTCCATAAAATGTGATCGAACCCCAACCCTATCAAAACGCAAAGAGCTGTAAGAGGGAAACCAAGAAGAAGAAGGTGGAGAAGAGAATGTAAAAGTGGAGGAAAGACGTGTCACAGCAGGATTTAGTTAAACTGAATGTAGTCCAGGTTTGGTGTCATCCAGGGGGGCAACAGGAGGATGCATGCTTCCTTGGTTTAAGATAAATAACATGTTGCATCCTGTTGTTAATAATAGATTTTTTTGTTTCACGTCTGAAGGAAGGAGAAACCAACAATTTAGCCGCCCACCACCCTCGTTGTTAAATTTCAACTAATCACCCCGGATTGATTGAAAGGTACTGGGACGCATCCAGAGTCAATATGCTGCTTTTTGTGTAGCCTTCAAAGTAACGCAAATGGATATGGGAAGAGAGATCTCCCTTTTTTGTTTCGTATTAACTTCCCCTTCATTGTATTCTTGAAACTGGAGACTTGAAAACACTGCAGCTCCAGGCATTTTGCCCACAACCTCTTTTTTTTTTTTTTTTTTTTTTTTTTTTCAAAGTCAGACTTGCATTTGGGCTCCAAACCAAAATCTGGCTCCGCATTAGTGGTTGAAGACAGTATGCAAAGCTGACTATCTCCCTTCAGAGTCTTTTATTTTCAGCGCTCCAGTTTCAGGCGACCATCAGACTTGAAGCAGTCCTCAAAAATACTCGCCGTACCCGAACAAACTAAACCCTTTCACTGAAATTATTCCAGGAATTCATGCTGTAAAGCTATACTCAAATATTTTACATCTCATCACTATGTATATCTGATGTCTTAACAGCGTTTCCTTTGTGACAATGAAGCAACCCAGGTGTCTAACATCATCCCTTTTTTCCATGTTATTTTTTTTAAAAGATGTGTTAAAAAACAGTGTGATAGAGACTTGTTGTTTTTTTTCAGATTGGTGTGCAGTCTGTCTCTGGCTCCTTCTGTATGCATCATTCTGGGTTTGTTTCTTATGATTGCAAAAATGAATCATCAAGCCACCAATTAAAATATTCATTTTTACAGACCTGAATGTGTGTTGGTCATCACTGGACATCATTTATGATGTTTCCCGTTCTGTCACTCTTATTATCAAGCATGAAAATCATCTCTTTTATTTTTATTTTAGATGGAAAATACATCCAATGTAGTGAACTTGAAATGCAGCCATATATTCCTCTCACTGCTCAAAGTGGGCCGGCACTCAGTAGTAGGGCCTCGTCCTTGGCATACCAGGACTTTTTGTTGCGTACCAGCACTTCTTACAAACACTTGGTACTCTTCCTTGCCCTTCAGGTTCTCAGGGCGATTCATAATCATACAGCGCAGCGCCAGTGTTTTTGCACTGTGAATTAACATAAAACCTACGTGGAGAGCGTCTGGACGTCTGCACAGCACAGGTGAGAGGGGGTGAGAACGAAGGTGCTGTAATTTATCAATACAATGTTCATGCCCTTTTTGTAAAATAATTAGTAAACTGTTTGTCAGAACTTTCTTTATTTGTGACCAAATATAATCAATGAAAACATTATTTAAAAGTTTTCTGAATTTGCGCTTTTAAGGCAAGACAAAGGCTGTGTGTAAATAATAAAATAGTCATTTAACTAGTAATAATAATGGTCCAAAATTATGTAAAATTGAAGAGTTTTAAATCAAAAACCTTCAGATTTTCATAGGGGAGGACCTAAACCCAATACGTCCTAGCATCTTGTATTCACTGTAGAAAATTCAGAGTGTCTTTATCCTGCTGCATGACAGCGTGCTACAGGAATGAGTCCTAAAACCCAGAAATGAGTTAGCATTGTAGCACTTCCGGTTCAGGGTGAAAATAGGAGATGCCATCAGCGTGTCGTATCTTTGGGGTACAACATATACGCAGTAAAATCTGGTCACTACTCACCGAAATTGAGCCTATCGCAACACGCGACTGCAGCTCCAGTTACACTGAACGTGTTACACCCAGAGACCGTGTCCCAGCCTTGTTCCCTTGTCTGGAAGTCAGTGGGTTTTATGAATGAGTTGAAAAAGAGTATGAAATAAAGTCTGTGGTTAACACACGCTGAAGAGATTTTAACATTGTGTCAGTAAACATCCCACTTGTAAACTGTGAAGCCTTTAAAAATGTGGTTGCTAACAAGCAGCTAAATAAAACTACTTAACGTCATCACTCCAACTCGTCAACCGTAACTGTGTATCACGCTCATGCGACCGTGGTGTAGTTTGTCTGTAATCTATCACTCATCGTTTTTCGCTTCTGGCGATTGCATTTATGCAACAAATGTTCATTTGTGGAGATTATCTTGCTGAATGAAACGTGAAAGTATCATAAATGTTTGTTTGCCACAAAGCTTATTTTCTGTAAAGTAGTAAAAAAAAAAAAAGTTAAAAAAAAAAAAAAAATCCTATTATCCTTATTGTCGAGGGAACCAGGGTGATGCTAACTTCCGGGTTGGCCTACAAAAATACTCTTCTGTATATGTAGGAGCATCCTGACTGGGACACTGCTTCTAAAACCTGAATGATAGCCGACTGTAGGCTACATATAACACAGGAAAGCACAAACTAATAACACTACATAATCTCCAGAAGTAAAAATCGAACGACTGTAAAGGCGTGATGATGTCTCATTTAGCCACTTGTTATCATCCGCCTTTTTAAAGACATAAAGGCTTCAAAATTCACGAGTGGGATATTTATTGATGTATTTTATTTCATAGAAGAAAATCTTAAAATCCCTTCAGCATGTGTTAAACACAGACCTTATTTCAGGCATCTACTGTAACTAAAAACCCATTAAAGAAAACCACTGGCTTCCAGACGAGGGAACCAGAAGTGCTAAAATGCTAACTCATTTCCTCATGCTGTAGCCTTCTATGACTGACTGTATAACATGCTTAAAGAAATAATGAACCTCGACCTCCAGGTTCCATCCACAGGCCAATCTCTAACTAAAGGACATTTCTACCACTCGTCTACACTAACCACAAGACCATGACCCCATAAAGCAGCCTTACCCCCCACCCCCACCCCCATGACGGTCTCAGCCCTGTCAACACTGATCTACAACCTAATTCAATCTGCAGACACTCAGGGCCTGCCTAACACATGCACACAAATCCGCTTCTTCCTCTGCTGTGGCAGGTAGGCGTTTGGCAAGGAGGGGATGGAGACGGGAGGCTGGTATATATATCATTCCCTGTCCTTGGCTGAGCATGTAAAAGAGAGCACAGGCGTTCGCCGTGTCTCATCAACAGGCTTCAACTTTGACCCCTCGAGGCTGGGCAGAAAAATAATTTGCCTGGACAGCGACGGGCAAAAGCTGGAGGGAGATCAGAGTGGGCCAACAGTGCCAGCGAGAGCAAGAGTGTAACGGAGAAGAGGAATCAGTGAGGGCCTTTATGTAAGACAGGAGGATGTTGTTGTGCCTGACATATGAACAGAGGATGAGGGGGAGCGGGAGAGAAAGGGGAGGCTGTGCAGCCTCTCTGGCAGCTGGTACATGAACGCAGTCTTTAATCCTCCCCATAGCTCTGGGTCGCTGTCATTTCAAGTGCAGCTGGACCAAACAAACAATAATGGTTCAGCAACTGCACGGAGCTGGGCGGCTTTTGTTTGGGCAAGCATGTGCGATGCGAGTGTTCAAGAGAAAGTGTGCGCTCTGCTCTCTCCTGCAGTGGGAATGACTGATTGTATAGGCTCTGGCCGCCATCCATTATTAGCAGGTCAAACTGGCTGCAGCTCCTCGTCACCGGTCCCGTGCTACTTTCATGCAAACAAAGACACTCTGGCATTATTATCGCTTATTTTCAGCGTGGAATTCTGCAGATAAGTTCGTATTGAGTGCCTCACTCACATGTATCACAGCCAAGCTATTGTAGCTCTGGACGGCCGCCCTTTTGGCGCCGGCACTGGTCACCATGGAGTTTGGTCTTCTGGATTCAGACCTTCATCGCCAAATATACAACAATGTGGATAAATCTCTATACACAAACAATATGCAGAGTTTCAGTACTCTGTTTTGTCAAAAATCAAATGCACAGGAAAACAATCCAAACTGGGAATGCCCATTTTTCCTTCAGCAATAAATCAAATATGATTAGATTGGACAAATGGGGCAGTTATCTGACCTTCCACTCCGGGTTTGGCTGATCTCCCAGGTCAACCACTACATCATCTCTCATGATATTAAAGGAAGAATCCAACCTCCCAGGCAGCGCTCAGACCTCGTACAGACTGACACCAGTGGGAGTCCAATTCGAGGAATCCCACAGTCCTGTTATGGTGTTTATTATGTTTGAATGCATGGAGCTGTGGCTGAGGAGCTCATAAAGAGCTGATCCACTGCAAACTTATTAACCTCTACATAAAAATGTTGATGTTGGAGAAATGTAGACGCTGGGTCAGGGCCAAACACGAAATGTAAGGCTGTTGGAGATTGGAGATACATTCCCTTTATACGCTCTCAGTGACACATGCACACACAAGAGAGCATAGAAATGAAAATCGTAAATGTTACTGCGCATAAAAAAGTGACTGAACCCAATTAAAAAGCTCACCTTCTGCTGAATAAGTATTAACAGTTACCAACACCAATGTAAGCAAGACTGCCCTCCTTTCTATCTGTATTTATGATTTTAGCCCAGACCAGCTCAGCGTTTGGTGGCGGTAATGTGGCGAATTAGCTTCATGTAGGCGACCCCGACTGACCCCCATTATACAGTCAGGGACACATTTAATTAGCGGCAACTCACGTGAAACGACAAAATGTATTAATATTAATGGAGGTTTAATTGAGGTCGTTTTGGTCCCCCGTCGAGGCTTTCAACCTCTAAAATGGCTGACGTGTGATAGTGCGAGGAGAGGCAGTCCATAGCCCGGGTTCGCCATTTCGTATGTGACCCCGGAGAAGATGACAACCGTCTCCCATAATTCATCTGAAGATGTCACCTTCTTGACAGATGAACAGGGCCTGTGGGCAGTGTGTGTGTGTGAGGCTACGTTTAGCTATACTTGTAAGGACGTTTTGGCCTGTCGTGATGGAGATACAGCTGATTTTTGTGTTACATTGCGTGTGCATCTACATGTGTGCGCATGCACTTCAAAGTGAAGGTCAAATCCAGCAGGATAATTAATGTCGCTGCTTTTTATATAATGTTAAATCAAATCCTGGAACTGCTCCCTCTGGAGGATCAGCTGTCCAATTTAATTTAGGCTGCAGAGCGAGTAAATGAAAAAAGCAAGAGCCATGTCTCTCCTCACCCTGGGACAGTGTCTCTTCTACCTTTCATCTTTTTTTTATCAAGACCACACAACAGGTAGACACTTTTCAACAATCTGCCCCAAAGGGAAAAAAATACCACACAAACTCAAGGTAGAGCTTTACAAAACGGACCCCAGGAATCCCCGGTGCCTTTTTTGCAAAATGAGAGGGATTTCGCTTCTCTATTTTTTCATTACCACATAACAAATACTGTTAACCAAAGGGACAGCTTTGGCTTATTCTAAATACAGGATTCATTTCCCTTGGCTATCACGCCACGCATACAGCAAACCTCATTTACATTTTTCAAATGAATACGTGCTGTTTTCTCAAATCCGATCCCGAATACATATGAATCACCATAACAGTGTCTGGTGTGGGAGCCCTAATCGTATCTACATGCACACAGGTAACCACTGTCTCTCACCTTCCTCATTTTAAACGGCAAATCCCTCCTAAAACTGCATTAATTATGTATTTTATATTATACAGCTCGGCTTTAAAGGACCAGTGTGTAACATTTCAAGAGATCTGTCAGCAGAAATGCAATATAGAATATATATGTTTTTATTAGTGTATAACCACCTTAAACTGAGAATCATTGTGGTTTTGTTAGTGTCAAATGAGCCCTTCATATCTACACAAAAAACAGGTCCTCTTCACGGAGTCCGCCATGTTGCTCCGCCATGTTTCTACAGTAGCCCAGAATGGACAAACTTAACACTTTAGCAAGAGCTTTTGACATTATTATGCTGACTGAGGAGCACTCATAGTTCTCTGACATGCATGAGAAACTGCGGCAGCGCAAGCCGCAGAGTGCTAAACCATCACACCGCCAGCCACTGTCTGACTTCTGTTGCTTTCTAAAGTAATGTTATTATGGTAAGGATGGCTTCTGAGTGAGGCGAACAGTGTTACCACAGTCACATTTCTGCAGTCTTGGAAAGGGAGGACTGAGCGGAGGAATACTCAGCTGGCTGTGTATTGTGTTGATTTTTTCATATAATTAAAGACAAAAAATATTCACGTACAAGAATATATTTGTGTACGTCTATGTACCTGCATAGATACACACACCTAATTACACTCATAAATACAAAATGTATATACAGTATAAACATGCAAATACAGTACATACCTGTATACACAAATAATTACTGCGCTGCTTTCTATAGACTCCTTTCTTTTACTATGCTATTATAATAAGAAATAGATGATAATAAATAAATAATTAGATTAATGACAGTGACATGGTTTTAGTAATCCTGTAAATCTGCACCATGGATAATAAAAACAAAACAACATGGAGAAATTTTCTGCTGCTTTCCAATAAACTGTTTTGGATGAAATATCTCCGTGGAACCAACTATTAATGACGTGTCAATAGATCAATAGATGCTCTAATTTGTAGCTGGAGTGAGTTGTGTATGTTAGTAAATATTGATTTTACTGTCCAATCATGAATCGCACAATGTAGATTATTTAACAACACATAGATACACATATATACCATATATAGCATAAAAACGGGCTGCATGATGGTGCACTGGTTAGCACTATTAATTCTGTTTAATACTCTGTGTTAGTATCATGATCAATAAATAAATTAAATATATATGGTTAGATATAGGCCTGGTTTCACAGACAAGGCTTAAGCCTAGTCTGAGACTAAAATGGTGTTTGAGCTGGCTTAACTTTAAGTCACTTACACAGACTTATCTTAAAATAGTCATAAATTTTGTCTGTTCTGGATTAAATAAAGACAATTGCAAGAGGGTGGATTATAGCTACTCTAGGACTAAATTGAAGTTTTTATTAATCCTGCAAAGAGGCAGGTTTGACTTCAGCTGAAGATGGATGGGTGCTGTGCAAATGGCATCCCAAGCACTCCTCTTCTTGTGTTCAATGGCAGCAGTATGGCCTTTACTTTCAATGACAGCATGATTTCTCACAATTTGTTTAAGCAGAGTTTTTCCATACTTAGTAAAGGTCTTTGAGCATGTTCTTCTGGCTTCAGTCATATTTGGTGTCAAAGTTCCCTTCAGCAAAGCTGCCCTCAGTCCCATTCCAGGTTTTTATGAGCACCGTTAGGCTAACAGGCTGTGCTCCCACTGAGGCTAATGAGGCTTGACCCTGGTGTCGTTATTTAAACTTACTCCACACTCATGCAAGCCACTTAAATGACCCAGTTTTGCTAGTCTGACTAAGGCCTACTCCTGGCTTGATATTAGCCTTGTCTGTGAAACCTGGCCATAGTTACCTCCGCCAAGGAGGTTATGCCTGTGTTCAAGATAACTCAAAAACTTATGGACGGATTTTGATGACATTTTCAGGGTGTGTCGAAAATGTGAAAAGGAAGAACTGATTTAATTTTGGGGGTGATCCGGTGATCCTGTAAAATTTTCATTAACATTGGGGTAAATGGGACCCAAAAAATTGTTCCTCAATATCTCTGGTAATTGTTGCCCAAAGCTCATTAAATGTGACTCAGGGATTTACAATGTGTACTTCTATCAAGTCCCAAAGGCTGATCCAGATCTGATCCAGATGGCGGATTTTATAGCAATTCATATAAAAAATGGGAGTACTCTTACATTTTGGCCTACTGTGCATTTAATATTAGAGGTAGAGATTTCTAACAAGCGACATTGTGTAGCTGAGACAATTCCTCATCTGAAGTATGTCAATGAATTTGATCTAGCTTTAATACTTCAGGCGATAGATCCAGAAGAAACCGCCATTACTGAAAAAGAGATTTTCATTAATAACTGAACTAATAATAAAAATGTAGGATTTTTATTTTGGAGTGAATTACAATATGGGGGGAAACTATGGTGCTTGGCGGAGGTCTGCGCTCTCTGAGTGCTTTTCTAGTTATATATTTTGTGATCTTTTTTTATTTAAATAAATAAATAACTTTGTTTAAATATTTGAGACAGTTGTTAGGCAGTAATGTTAATTGCTATATGATGTTACGTTTCCTCACCCTTTCAGATTTGAATCATCTCAGAGTGAAATATTTTGTGTTCAAGTCACGTTTCAGTGCTATCAAGTAGCTTATTAATGCTCGGAGGAGCGGAGTCATTTTGAACAGGCAAAGTTGAGGTTACCTAATCTGTCTGTCAGGACCCACCCACTCCCCAGCGGATCATGAATGCAGGAAGCTACGGAGCCGGCTTCGGTGAGTATCTATCATTCATTTTTTATGTGTTATAACTATAAACGCCTGTATCCGTGGCCGGATGTTGTTGTATTTTGGAGATCGTGATATTATCTGACTGTGAATAAACAGAAACAAGTATAAATGTGCACGTTTTTCCTGTAGTGTGGGAGCAGTTAGCTAGCTTGCTGCGTCTTTTTGGCTAATGTTAATCTTACAGGTAAGTTAGCGTTAGCTCGCCGTGAGTTCACCAGCTGTTGACGGGCTCTGCATGTAACGGGCGCTAACGCTTTTTAAACGCGTTTTTTAGTCTATGGTTTAAACAACTTTAACCTAAACATGCTAAAAACAAATTAGCGTTACCGCACAGCTGCGGTGATTGTCAATGGACCAAGCCGGATGTACAAACTGTGCGCTCATTGGACGGAGGAGCCACGCTGAACTTTCCTATTGGACAGAGAGCATTTAGCTTTTTGTTTACAGCCCGTTTATGAGCGATCAGTTTATGTTTTCGGATACAGGAAACTCACAGTAAGATAACGATTCAGGGTTCTTTATATCTTCTATTTATATTAACCCAGATTTTGTCTACATCAATGGCTGGATTAATCTGTCTAGTGACCCTCACCTCCTGCCCTATTAGGCTGACCGGGTGTCCCACTTCACAAGGGCCTGCACAGTATTTTTTAAATCTTTTTTTTAACATGCAGATCAAAATAGATTTGCCAATCTTTGGATGCATTCTGACAAAGCACAGAGATGTCACAAGATAAGGGGCAGAATATAAATATTTATTATATAAGTTAGATAGACATTATATACATATTGTACACTACCTCTCAGCCTTGGTAATGTGTATCATATTGCCCCACATTGCACCACACTTGGATTGTTGGGATCTGGTCACCTATTGCCCTGTGTTTGTGTCTAAATTAAGTGCAGTGGTTCCAGTAGTGGACTGAAGAGCTGCAAAGATTGGTCAATTACTTGAATGGAGGCACTGGCTTGTTCAGTCTTAATACAGATAACGATACCTGGGCTTTGGGTATCAGGTATTTAATTGATTGAAGCTGTATGCCACTGTGTGGAAGTGACTGGATCATTCTTTTATGTGTAAGGCAACATCAGGTCTGACTTAAACATTGCTTTTCTAAATCTGTAAAACAAAATGTGACCAGTAGATGATATAAACATTAATCTTTTTTATATAAAATAAGAAATCGTACGCCAGTGACTTGGTGAAAAATCTACAGAATCAACAGGAACTACAGTGCTAAATTACAAATTACAAATGCTAAAATGCAACTATTAATCAATGAATTTATTAGATGTCAACTCTTAAATTCATCACACCAACTATTCTGATAATCAGTTCATCGGGTTGAGTTATTTTTTTTCGTTACTCCTCTTTGACAGTAAACTGAATATCTTTGATTTGTGAACAAAACAAGACATTTGTGGACATCATTATGGGTTGCAGGCACTGTTTTTGTTTTGATGTATTTTAGGATGCCTTCTGTAACACCTTGGCCAGGGATAACAGATGAACAATAGTCTGTTGGCTAATTCTAGCATTTTTTTATACCATGTGTATTTATTAATTTGCACTGTCCCTTCTTAAATAAACTAAACTAAACTAAACTTGGGGAACACTGCCATTTTTCATCATGTTCTGACATTTATAGTCCAAACTAAGCGATGAATTGAGAAAATAATTGATAATCATGAGTTGCTGCTCTTGATCGATGGCAGCTGATTAAAAAACACTCATTAGTTGCAGCCATAGTAGAGTATGCTGTACCGAAAACCAGGTTTACTGTGCATCAGATGGTGTGCAGTGCTTTGATTATGAATGTGGACAATTTGAGCACAATATTTACCAAAGGAAGACAACAAAAAACAAATAACAGTGAAATGTGAGCTCATGATGTGCTGATGCAGTTCCCTGCTTAGTCCAGGTTGTAGTTCAGCATTGTCTACATCAAGCTGAGGTGGATTGTACTTTGTACATTGCATCATAAAGCTTCTTCGCTCCAGTGACCAACTGTGAGCAGATGTTGCCTCATTGTAACTGTTGGAAACCACGAACCACTGCTGAGTATAAAAACATTCACATTGCATTCAGACGGACGGCTAGAAAACCATGTTCAAGTTGTTTGTTTGGCAAAGGTAAATGTAGTCCAGGGCCCCGTTTCACAGTGCAAGTTTAACAAACTGAGTCAGAGAGTTGACTAATCCTGATGACGGGAACTCAGAGTTCTTGGTTCCAGAGCAGCTGATCAGAGTCGGATCAATCAACTTTGAGTAGGATGAACCTGAACATAAAAAGCCATCATCAATGGAGATCTGATACTATGATTCACCGTGGCAACAGGTAAATGTTAAGATGCGTGTATATGCAGACTGTGCACATCTATCTAAAAAAAAATGTCAGACCAGGATAAAGTGTCCATAATATAAAATAATAATGTTTATTCAGTGTTTATCAGACTGACATTTCTTTAATGGTAGGGATACACCAATACTGGATCAGATATCGGGTAAATACTGACTCAAATAGCTGGATCAGGTATTGGTGACAATGTGGCCGATCAATTCAGTTTTATGTTTATATACTATATACGTATATTATATGTTGGATTTTATTTTACTAATTTGTTGCTGCATTAAAAAGGTTTACATCTCAATTGTATATCCTGATAATTTTGAAGATATTTTAACAACTTTGCTGGTGTACAGTTTATTATTTTGATAATAAATATTGATTGAGTAAATTTATATCTATGTATTTATTTGTTAAATGTTGTTTTTCAAATTTAAGAAAGCATTGATCAAGTCAACCAGGAATCTGACTGTGTACTAAACTGTAGCCCACATTACATTTTAAATATATTTGTACAGTTTTAATCTGATTGAGGCAAAACACAAGAACCAGCAACTGAAAATGAAAAATATAAAATATATCAATCAAAGACACAGAGACATGATTATAAACTCACTATCTGATGCCGCAATAATGTGTTTGGTGATTTGCACTTGAAAAGGGGTCAAGGTTAAAACAGGAGATATTTGGATCTAGGGTTAACTGTCTGCAAAATCACAGATAAAATAATCCTACTGATGTCTGAAGCAGTGAAATGTGTCCCACTGTTATGTGACTGAAGTCATTCATTTGGACTGCATTTTGACCATATCTTGACCATTGGCCAAGACAGCAGTTCAAGAAATTTCACATTAAAAATATCACCATATGATTCTGCTAAAAGTTGATGAATGATACTGTAATATCCTCCTATTGCCCAGCCCAGGTATCCACATATATAAAAGTTGAACTCCACTCTTGTTTCAGGCTTGAGGATGTGGCTCCTGTGGGTCCTGCTGCTGTCGCTGCTCTGTGCTGTATCCGGGGGTGCCGACTCAAAGGCTGTCACCACCACTCTCACGACCAAATGGGCAGATACCCCACTGCTGCTGGAGGCCAGGTACGATACTGCACTGCTCAGCAGTAGCAGCCATTTGGCCGCATTTGCCGCATCTGACATTACATTTCGGAAGCAGATAATAGATAAATCAATGTCCTGAGGGCATGTAGGGTCATTACTGAGGCTGTCCTCTAAGTGAGTTTAAACGTCTGTCTCACTGATGCGTCCTTGAGCAAAATACTGAATACTAAAGGCTTCAGATGCGGTACTGTTTGCTGCAGCTGACCCCTGTACTCTGACTTTGCAAAACAAAACCCTTTCTCTTCTCATTTTGATTTTATTATTCATCCAAATGTAGCTGTTAATAATTTAGAGACTGTAAGTATGGTGAGTATCCATGCACAGTTTCTGTAACTGCCACCTTCATCTTCTTCTTTCTCAGTGAGTTTCTGGCGGAGGAGAGTCAGGAGAAGTTCTGGGACTTTGTGGAGGCCAATCAAAACATCGAAGGAGAGCATGATGGTAAAGTAAAGCTGCTTCAGCCACTCTTCTCTTGACCAGATTTCACTTGTAGTCTCTGCACTTTCAGTGCTGGGAGCAGCTGAATTAATGATGTGTATGAATGCCTCTTGAAAGCAACTGCAGTGTCAGTGTTTTGGCCAAACACTTATGCAAACAGTAACATGATAGTATGGACTTATTGTACATGTCCGCATGAGCGAACGTGAGAGGCCGCCTCGCTTCCCAGAATTGGACACACAATGAGCTGCCACTAGGTGGCTGATTGGACAAACTACTAGATTTTGATCAACAGTGGTTAGTTTAGAAGCTTTAGAAGGAGTTTCCAGAGGTTTTGAGTTTCACCTGACGCCCCTGATACATAAAGTAGCCTGGACCTCAACTGTATCCAAATGACGGGCAATGTGACGTCCAGCTCAAAGAACACAATGCTACCAGAATGCATTGCACAGCTGCTTACATAGACAATGAATGGAAAGCACAAATCCTGTGGACACGTACCATTAAAGAATGTGAAACAGTTAAATAGGGAGAAAACATATCAAAGATCTAGTGCTGTCAATTTGCATTATTGTCCCAATTAGTCAGGATCAATCATCATTTTTATCTGTTCAAAATCTACTGTAAAGGGAGATTTGTCAAGTATTTAATACTCTTATCAACATGTTAGTGGGGAAATATGTTTTTTGCAAATATATATATATATATATATATATATATATATATATATATAAATATAAATATATATATATATATATATATATATATATATATATATATATATATATATATATATATATATATATATATATATATATATATATATATATATATATATATATATATATATATATATATATATATATATATTGTGAATCAATTAACAACACAAAACAATAACAGATATTGTCCAGAAACCCTCACAGGTACTGCATTTAGCATAAAAATATGCTATCATAACATGGCAAACTCAAGCCAACATCTGTCAGTGTGTCAGTGTGCTGACTTGACTATGACTTGCCCCAAACTGCATGTGACTATCATAAAGTGGGCAGGTCTGTAAAGGGGAGATTCATGGGTAAAAGAACCCATTTAAATTCACATATCTTGAGGTCAGAGGTCAAGAAAATGGCCATGCCGGTATTTCTTCGCCAAAATTTAGTGCAATTTTGGAGCTTTATTTAGTGTTCTTCCTGACATGGTTAGTACCAATGTATTTTCTTATTCCCTCGACTAAGCCCGCTACAATCTAAAAATCACAAGGTGTGTTAATGCCTTAATGAAATTGTGACATTAAAACAAATTATTGCATTAACTTTGACAGCCCTACAAAGAACACACTGTTGACACATTACTTCTGTCTGTGCCTCATGCAGACACAGATCAGGCCTACTATGACCTGATCGTGAAGAAAGCCGGTGCCTTGCTCAGCTCCGTCCAGGTGAACATGCTGAAGTTCGCCCTCTCCCTGAGAGCCTACTCTGCAACAGTACACTCCTTCCAACAGGTACCAGGAGGATGATTTTGTGTTTGAAGGCTTGTACATACACGTGAGGAGTCTCATATTCTCTTGAAAGTAAATGAAAAATCTTGCTGTTCTTTTTTTAGATTGCGTCCAACGAGCCTCCTCCTTCAGGCTGCTCAGCATTTTTCAGCATCCACGGAGAAAAGACGTGTGATGAAGAAAGTTTAGCAGTGTTGCTTAAAACAGCACCTGAGAGGTGATTAAAGATGCACCCAGTTCAGACACAAGGGTGTTGAACCGGTGAAATAACAACTGATCTTATAACTGACTTCACTTTCTCTCTCTCAGGCCGAAGCCATACCTTTTCAAAGGCGATCACAAATACCCAGGATCAAATCCAGATGCTCCTGTTGTCATTCTCTACGCCGAGGTCGGGAAATCAGATTTCCAGAGGCTTCACCAAGTCATATCATCCAAAGTCAACGAAGGCCTGGTGACTTATGTGCTCCGCCATTACCTGGCTGTAAGTGTTTCTCACTCTTATAACTGGATTAACTTTAAATGGTGAATGTAGTAAAGCAGTTCACAGTTCTCAATGACACAACTATAGTTAAAAGCTAGTGGGTAGCATTTTTTTTGGACATTGTAATGCAATGAAACATGGCCTACCTTTCACCCAACATGTCTGTAAACTTAGACCCCTATTACACCTGGCATGAACATGTGATCTCTATCTGGATTATAACATCCGATTCATGAGTCTTTCCATTTACATGTGGCATAAATGACTCTATCATTGTGCCCACATTGTGATTGGGCTTTGTGAACAGACACGGCGCGTCCCAGGTCAAGGGGCGCAACACCACAAACAGGACCCATTCATCTCTTTTTGCGAGGGAAGACTAACTACTCGCTAACTAGCTACAGTTACTAGTGCTGAGCTTGCTTAAGCTAGCAGGAAGAAGCGGTTAGATGACTTTCAGCTTGCTTGGTTTTTACTGGCATTAATGCACATTTATCATCCAAACACCTTACACAGATTGTGTGTTAACACCAGATGTGAATTGGTTTTAAGCAGCCCGTTCTCATATCCATGGCATCATATACCGAGGCTTTGTCACAGTCCTCGGCGTGTGATATCTCCACACAAAGCACCCTTTAGCAGCGCCATGAAACACATCGGCTTTCCAGCCACAATGTAAACCCATGCATGGCAACAGTAAACTCTCAGAGAAAGTGTGCCAGGAGTGTGGTGAAAAAGTTTAAAGAGCAAAAAGACACAGTGTAGGAGGGAGGGGAGGTGGATGGGCCCAACAACACAAGGCTTTTATCCAGGAGACCATTATTTGTGTCCCATGCATTGACTTTCACGTTTGCGTTACAATCAACTGTTTGGTCATGTCCCATGTTCACAACATTTCACTTTACAAACTTAGTTTGAAGCCCAACTATGTTGTTCTTTCCTAAACTTAACTAAGTGGTTTTGTTGCCAAAACGTAAAGGACGCCAACAAAGGGGCGGTAGGTGATGAGTTTAGATGAAAACATGTTAGTGTGAGTGCCTGGCCGATGCAACATCCCCCCCATGAGACTGGTGGTAGCAGCAGCTGTTCTACTTGTTCTGCGTCGTTTGGCTTTGGCCTTTTCTCTTGACACAGGTTTTATTTTACAAGTAAAAATGTGAATGACAGAGTTCCAAATTATTACACAGGAGAAAACACCAAATCAAACGATTGAGTTGGCTGAATGCTTTGCTGCTTGCCGTTTCATTGAGAACCGCTTGTTGTGAGGTGAGGAAGAGTTTGGTTGTAACGTTAGTATATTCAGCATCCAGCAGCAAATGTGAAATTCACTCAATGAGCCCTGGTCTGTGTCTGTGTACTGCAGATGACATGCTCCTCTCAGTCTGCAGAGCCCTGGAGCCCCACCCCTGTTACTGAACAGAGCGCCGTTCGCTTGTTTATTCATAGTTTATTAATACTGAGTGTGTTGCATGTCCACATTGCACCAAAATTGACAAAAGCACTCTACTGGATACCCAGCAACACACCCACAAGTGTGAACTAGATCAGATGAGCAGTTCTTGATATGCGAAGGACACACACAGACAGATTCCTTGCTTTATAGTTAGATGTGATACAACTCAACATTTCCACCGTTGCTCTCTCACCTGTCTCCCACGTATGTCACATCAGTGACCAATAACAGCTCAGATCTGTAGTTCTTCAGTAGTCTGAAGTACTGAAGGACCAGTTTTGCTTTGGTCCAGTATAAGATGAGGATGTTATGCTAGAACAGCATGTAATGAGTGAGAAAAATTAATTTGAGCCTGAAAGATATAAATAAATCTCTTCCATGTCTGAATACACATATCTGAATACGTTTGATCTGTTTCCTCATTTGCACATCGTCTCTGAAATCCCAACACAAATAAACGGTACAAATTGATGCACTACTACTGTATGTAGATTATTTACTATGTGATATTTTTGTTCTTTTGGGTTTCAATGTGACTTTTTTGAAGTGTTGTCCTGGTGACCAGAGAGGTTGTCAGTTTCTTTAAGCGGAAAGTCAGAGAAAGTAAATGTAAAGTACACTTCAGTAAGCTTCATCATCCACAGCTGCTGTCACAGTGTGTTGTAGTGCTGCGCAGCCCCCCACAAGTGAAAATACTGATTGTACCTGTTAGTGATGGTGACACAGGGTGTTGATTAAAAATTACTTGTTTTCAGTTGTCTTATCTTTAAAAAAAAGACCTCTCCCATTTAATTAGATTCCTCATTTTCACCGAAGAAGAAATGTTGCCTCTCCAATTTGTAATGTCTGGTTGAAGTTGGATTACTTTCTCCATCACATACAAATACAGCTGATAAGTCTGTAATTATGCTAAATTATTCTCACCATCTGCCTGTTGGGCACCAAGTCCCGGACACTTGAGAGGTTGTAACACTTAATGCTATTTGGTTTAATTCAAAGCTTCGGGGCCAATCAGGCTAACAGTTAATGTCTTCAGCACTTAGCAAGCAACAGCTGGTTGTCTGTACTTGAAAGCTGTCAAAGTAGCAAGCGAGCAAATGTGTTTGTGATGCAAGTGAGATATATTTTTTTTACAACGGAGATGAAGATGAATACAAAGAAGTCGTGATCTGTGCAGCTGCAATCAAATGAGTTAGACACCTTGATCCCTGATTTTACTACCGTCATTGCTTTAACATACAGTTACACATGCATTTATCTCTAGCTGAATATATCAAGTGGTGTGTCAAGCAAGGTAATTATAGTTTATACATTTTCAATATTTTTTATTTTATAGTTTGCTAGTTTTAGTTTAGTTTCAGTTTTTCAGAAAGATTTAGTTTTTATATATTTAGTAGGGCTGTCAATCGATTAAAATATTTAATCACGATTAATCACATGATTGTCCATAGTTAAGTGTGATTAATTGTACATGTTTTATCTGTGTAAAATGTACCTTAAAGGGAAATTTGTCAAGTATTTAATCCTCCCATCAACATGAGGACAAATATGCTGCTTAATACAAACATCTGTTTATATTTACACAAAACAATGACAAATATTGTCCAGAACCCCTCACAGGTACTGCATAAAGCATAAAAATATGCTCAAATCATAACATGGCAAACTGCAGCCCAACAGGCAACAACAGCTGCCAGTGTGCTGACTTGCCTATAACTTGTGTGATTATCATAAATGACATGGGCATGTCTGTAAAGGTGAGACTCCTGTGTACCCATAGAACCTATTTTGATTCACATATTTTGAGGTCAGAGGTCAAGGGACCCCTTAGAAAATGGACATGATGGTATTTCCTCGCCAAAATTTAGTGCAAGTTTGGAGCTTTATTTAGCGTTCTTCCTAACAAGCTTGTTAGCCGATGTATTTTCTTATTCCTTCTACTAAGCCCGTTACAACCTAAAAATCACAAGTTGTGTTAATACGTTAATGAAATTGTGGCGTTAAAACAAATTTTCATTAACACATTATTATCGCATTAACTTTGACAGCCCTACAAAGAACGCAGTGTTGACACATTACTTCTGTCTGTGCCTCATGCAGACACAGATCAGGCCTACTATGACTTGATTGTGAAGAAAGCCGGTGTCCCAAACTGCATGTGACTATCATAAAGTGGTCATGTCTGTAAAGGGGAGACTGGTGGGTACCCACAGAACGCACTTTCATTCACATATCTTGAGATCCGAGGTCAAGGGGCCCCTTTAAAAATGGCCATGCCAGTTTGTCCTTGCCAAAATATAGTGTTAAATTTGGAGCATTATTTATCCTCCTTCTCCACAAGTATAGCATGTATAATAAAATGGTTGGTACCAATGAATATGTACCTACATACATACAAAATACATGACTGGAGAGCTGTATAGGGATGGCCATAACGTTTAATGTTTGGACTTTGTGCCACTTGAGTGTCTGATGTGAAGCAACTCCGGCATGAAACCATCTCCTGCAAGGTCAAGTCTGTTCAGTTTCTGTGGTTCAGTGTCAGGAGAGTTGATGGAAAATCATGCCGTTTCCTTTTATTGGCAGCAATAAATTATAAATAAAAATGTATTTATTAATTTTCAACCAGGAAATATAGTTTTAGTTTCTCTTAAAGGATTTAGTTTTTTTTTTTTTTTTCAGTTTGCTGAAAATATGTTTCACTGCTTATTCTCTTAGTTTACTATAATAACCCTGTTGTCAAGGCACATCAAGGAATCTGACAAACCTGTTATGAAGTGCCTGTCATCTTATTCACAATGCCTCCTCCTGTCTCTCCAGAATCCAAGTGGAAAGAAAGTCTATCTGTCAGGGTACGGAGTGGAGCTGGCCATCAAAAGCCAGGAGTACAAGGCAAAGGATGACACACAAGTCCAAGGTCACACACACACACACACACACACACACACACACACACACACACACACACACACACACACACACACACACACACACACACACACGATGGTGTAATCCCAGAGGAGTCCTCATGTGAGTTAATTGATTGTGGTTTCAGGGGCAGAGGTGAACGCTACAGTGATCGGAGAGAATGATCCAGTGGACGAGGTCCAGGGATTCCTTTTTGGCAAACTGAAGTAAGTGACTCTGCGTCAGATAAAAACTCTAAGCTTGGATTAGCTCCAGGAACTGCACCACGCTCACTCCAGCCAAGCCTTTCTCCTCTACAGTTTCTTTCCTTAAAGCGCTGACCATAACCCTTTAAGTCTGATAAACTAACCTGAAAACAAACAAATCAATATGTGAATCCAGCAACTCGCTCTAAATGAGCAATTAGGGCATTTAGCAGATGCACTTAACGCTCTCTCCATCTGCTTTATGTGTCATTGTCTCACCAGGACCCTCTACCCAGAGCTGAAAGAGCAGTTAAAGGAGTTGAGGAAACATTTGGTAGAAAGCACCAATGAAATGGCACCTCTGAAGGTCTGGCAAATGCAAGGTGGGTCTGTCTTCTCCAAATTACATTCTCCTGCAAAGTTTTTCTTCCACTTCTTGCTGCAACATGATATATGTAGATACCAACTGTCCATTTAAGAAATACCAGTTTTAAATTGAGGCAAATATGTAAAAATGACAGAACCAATGTCTCCACCAGTGGACAACCTCTGGGTCTGACAAGTGAAGCCAATGCTGAACTGCCTTAAACTTGCTTTCTTTCTAACAGCCAGCAGGGGGCGACTCCTCTCTCCTCTCTCTCTTCTATAAAAAGAAGTCTGATTGTATAGAAGTCTATGAGAAAATGAGCCTACTTCTCACTTGATTCATTACCTCAGTAAACATTGTAAACATGAGTTTATGGTCTCAGTCATTAGTTTCTAGTCTTCTTCAATACAGCATGATGTTCATTTAGTAAATCATGGTCCCATTCAGAGTCAAATAGCCCATAAAGCAGGGTATGCTTTAGGGTGTAGCTGCCTTGTGATTGACAGGTCGCTACCACAGTGTTGTCTGGTCTGGGAGTTAAAACTTGAACCCTTTTACTGTGTGTTTCGAATTCATGAAAGTTAATTATAACCTTATTGGTTGTCTAAAAATGTCTTAGCTCCACCGTCTCGTGTCACAAAAAACAAGATGGCAACGACCAAAATGCATGATGGCAACGGTAAAAATGCTGATCTCAAGGCTTCAAAACGTTAGTCCACAAACCAGGGGGTGATATCAATGTGACTATGTCCATTTCTTATACACAGTCTATGGTCTTGACATGCTGACTGAATTAAACTGCGAGGCCCTCTGAGCACCGAAGTGAAACACTTCCTCAGCTTGCTGTTAACACCTGCAGGCATTATTCCTGTCACTTGCATTTTGAGGGAATCGATTTTATGATACTATAAATACGCCCTCAGGACTCGGACTGAGCTCTTTGTCCATTAGTTTCACAGCCACAGTTGACAAAAGATAATTACATCTAATGGCAGAAATCCCATCCTCATCATAATGTAATCAGTTGTTTCTTGACCCATAGAGCTTCATCAGTACAATTTCCTAGAAATCTTGTGGGATGTTTTTACAGATTCCTTGACTTAAATCCATAAACCTCACTCATTATAAAGTCAGACTGTGCACCCAAACTTTGTTTAAATCCTCAGAGCTTTATTTTAAAATGGCTTCGCCTTGACAAACTATACTTAAAGGGACAGTTCACCCTGAAATCAAAAATACAATAACATCACATAGCTTCAAAGAAGAGCAGAAACAGTTTTATGCAGAATGCATCTATGATTCTGTCAGACAGTGTTGGAATAACTGGATTTTAATGTCCTTAAACTAATCAATGGAAAAAGAGAACTAATTAACACCCATTTTTTGTTGTTGACAAAATCCCCCTTTAGTCACAATTTCCATGCCAGTATTCACTCACATGCACTTATAATCACACTTCAAGTTATGTAGGCTCACAGTATTCATCATATCAGGTGTCAAATATCAGAAATTATGTGATTATCAGAAAATAATCACACTTTTTGTCTAACTATAAAAGTTGTGTCCCATGTGTGCTCCATGCAAATATCATTCATAATGTTGACATTCAGATTATTGTTGTTATTAATAATAAGAATAAGAAAATAGTACCCCTAAAGAGCCTGGCAATCCTAGTGTTAAAAAGAGAAAACATAGTCAACTTGATGTACGATGAGATGCAAAGGCAAAATTTAGATTTAATTTCCTGTTGATTTAAATGTATGAATGAAACTCTAAATTGCAAAATTTTACTGTGTGTTTAGCTCTGATTTGTATGAAAATGGCTTCAAAACGTTTCCTTGTAATCACGCCCTGACACAGAAAGCACTGGAAGTTAACCAAGTCCAATGAGAGTAGTTTCATCCTTGTTATAGATGTGCCGTCGATGCAGCTGTTTTATTAGTATGATTTATTGTAATTTTGCTCTGATCATAAATGAATAAACAGAAATTAATATTGGCTTCTGTTGCTTTAACGGTGAGATCATACCATCAGTGAATCAAGTACGTAGCGGAAAATGTATCTGTCTAGTTCTGTAATCAATGGCTGCGGTCGATCAGCGTCCTCTTGATACATTTGGGTCATAATATCTTGAGATGAGAGCATCGTCTGCTATAACATAAAAGCATTATTGATTATGATGACATCGTCTATTGGATTATATATTTAAACACACTTTCACAGATGTAAATCTTATTTCAAACTTTTTTGTTTCACTGTTCCTAGTTTATGTGTTTTAGAGCGTAAGTGTCTATGGCAGGATGTCGGCACGTGGCTGCTTTGATTGTGGTGAATGAAGGATGAGAGCCGACTGTCTGACATGTCTTGCAGGCGTCTGTCTTTATCTTCTACCCCACTGGGGCTCATTAGCTCAGCCTGTTTACAAAGAGAGGGAGACCTCCAGGGGCTAATAATCACACAGGCTACAACACCATTACAGCGATGCTCACTGCATTGAAATAGTCCTCGCTGCACTCTCCGTCTCCTTGCAAGCGAAATCTCTAAATGCTCTTACACAGTATCGTCTCTACATTTCTAACCGTACGCAAATGTTTATATATTCTAGTCTATATTCTTAACTCTGCCTCAGATCCTTTGGGATGGTTTTAATTAATGCCTCAGATGTGAAGACAAGCATGTTATCATGGAATTATTTGCTAATTAATATGTTAATTAGCTGAACCGATGACTTCTTCTTTTTTGCTATGCTAACAACACGGCTCTAGGGAGGCAAGGTCCATCGATTGGTAGATCCACCATTTTGGTCCAGAATAAAATAACAATAAGATGGATTGCCGTGACATTTTTAACACACATTCATGGTGCCCAGATGATTGACACTGGTGAGGCTCTGACTTTTCTTGTATCGCCACCATTAATTTCACATTTGTGGTTTTGAGTTACAGTCCATAGCCCCAGTTCAACTGCAGTAACTTTATCTCTGAACTAAGAACCTTTTGAGGAACTGCTTGCATTGCATTTCGCATCGACCAGGGTCTGAATTAAGTGCCGTGCCCAAAAAAAAAAAATAGATCCTGGTCAGGGGTCGCACTTTGAAAGTACAGGAACTTTTTGGGTTTGCAGGGATGTCCACCACTGATTAGTAAAACACACACAGCACCGCTGCTTCAACTCGTACCATGTCTTTCATAAACAAGGCAGTACTCCAGTATTGATTTAGGACCATTTTAGGACGAGGGGATAACATTAAAAGTAAAGTTTGGTTCTGCTGTCGGCTTTCTGACTCATTTAAAAAAAAAAAAAAAAAAAAAAAAGAAGACAGAGATTGTGCGAGCTGAGAGGGCGAAGGGTAGAAGAGACAGACAGCATGGTGCTGTGAATGATAGATAGAAAAGTTATTTTTTGATCGTTTCATGCCGGTTGTTTTCTAAAGCACCAAACACAGGTGATTCACTGTGGAGACGGACACTTAGTTTAATTTTCCTCATCTGCATGTCATTCATTACATCCAGTGTGCATCACTGAATATACAGTACGCAGTCACAGTGAGACAAAACCTGTGTGACCACCAGCAACCCTCGTCCCATGTCATGCTGCTTTTCCATACATCAGCTGACTAATTTGCCTAATCTTCGCAGGTCCTTAGACCGTGACGGAAACGCAGACAATGGGTTGAAGGAACCAGTTGGTTTCTTGAGAAATAGTCCCCGGGAAACGGGGCTTACAGTATGTCTCAAACAGCTATTGGATGGATTGTAGTGCAATTTGGTACAGCCATTCACGTCTCCCTCGGGATGAATTGTAATAAACTTACATGATGCTTCAGACACTTGAGCGTCCACTCCTTGTGAGTTTATTCTAGGGGTGTCCCCCAGCTAAGGATTTACATCTGAAGTCTTGCCTGTCGTCATGTTTTTGTTTTTGTTTTTTTGCTCATTAATCCCTCCTCATCTAATCTTTATGCCTCTATAGCAAAGTAATAGAAACAACTAAATTATTAGAAACGTGACTTGCTCAGCTGTTTCAGAATAATAGTCACCACTGTTTGTGTAATGTGTGTTGATGCAGCGAAGTCCAGAGTACTGAAACGGACATCGATAGACGGACAGAACGCGGTTTCTTAGCCTGCTTGCTTTTCATTGTTGTAAACAGGAGAGAGGAAGAGAGAGAGACTCAAGCCGCAAACAGCTGTTATACAAGCCACAAACAGCTGTTTCTATGCCTCCCCCAGCTGACGTTAGAAAATCATTCATAAATTCAAAATATATTGAGTGCTCTGACAGTGCTGTGGTCTTATGCAAGTGCGCTGATTAAATCTATTCTTTGATTTTGAAACAGTAGCCTGTAAGACTACAGGCTATAAGGTGTAACCTCTTCCTAACTGGATGAGATGCAAATGAGCGAACAATGTTTCAGTTTTTCCCAATGAAGATGTCCTAACCTGCTGTATGCATCAGCAAACAGGCTGAGCAAAGTGTTACTTGTTTAAAAAAACTGCTCACCCTGGCTCTATTTATGTGAAGTTTCACACACCTCCAAACTATTTTCATTGATGAAAATCAACGTCGACAATAACTGACATAAATCAATATCACTCTCTTTAATAGAGTGACATCTCTCACAGTGTATCTGGACAATTTTTCATGCTCCATTCACCAGAGGTTGCTCGCTGAATCTTAGGAAGAGGTTGTGTTGTAGTTATTTAGCCTTTCTGAGACCACGTCCCCCAAATTTCAAGCAAATTCCAGATAATAAAACTTGGTATACATTATGATTTTGAAGGCGATTGAGAGCACGAGTTATTTTTATTGAGGCAGATAATTATACCAAAATAGGCCATATATCATAACTTATTGGGAGAAACCAAGCTATTCTGTATATACTCAGACATTTATAACCACATTTTTATGCCAGTGCGACGACTCAACTGTGAGACTTGCAGTCAAATCAGGCTCTTTAAATCGAATCATGAACTATTCAGGGTCATGCCTAGTTTATTCAGAGTACAGACAATTGCTCATACTGTCTTTATTTTGCTGAAACTTTCTCTGTCTGTGCTTCTCTGTACCCTCTTGTGTGTTTCCTCATCTCCTTCCTGCCTTTGTCCACTCATCTCATTCCCATATTTTGCTCTCCTTGCCTACCTACCCGTCCACCCACCTGTTCTTTTATAGATCTGAGTTTCCAGACAGCAGCTCGCGTTCTTGCTGCTCCCGCTGTTGATGCCCTCACCGTTATGAAAGACCTGAGTCAGAACTTCCCCACCAAAGCCAGGTAGAGAAGAAACACCCGCACTCACAAAACAGTAGCTGCAGTAAGAAGTTCTGGTCTACACATGTACAGACCAGTCGGCTTTATACTTCAGTCTGCCCTCTTCCCCTCACAGGTCCATCACCAAAACAGTGGTCAGCTCCGAGATCCGCAAAGAGATCAGCGAGAACCAAAAGGTACATGTTTGTTCATCAATTAATCTCTTAGTTTTTCATCTGTCATTCCTCTTCAGCCATCCTCCTATTATATTTTAATATAATGAAAACACATAACAGATTATCATAATGGGATGAGCCTGCTATACATCTATATTTTTCCTATTTTCAATAAATCAAACGAAAAGAGTTTTTATCAGAGATCAGTCAAAGAAGAGTAAATAGGGCATTTGTTGGGAACTAGTTTCAGCTGCGGATTTATACACATTTGGTGCTCTAGTGAGTATTTACAGCAGCAGGACACTTTATGTGGGATTGAATCAAAACTAGAGAGTGTGTGTACATGTGTTTATGGTAATGAAGGAATATGTCTTCTAGCGTAACTGTGTGGCCTGTTAATGTGTTTTTAATAGTTTTTAGTTAGGGATGCACTGATCTGACTTCAGCATTGCTTTCTTAAATTTGTTTTAAATTAAATAAATATATTTTAATGCAATTATAAATTTGAAATATTTATTCTTAAAATAACCTAAAAATGACTTGGTTAAAAAAAAATTGAAAATTTAGAGGAGTTACAATTCAAGAGAAAATATTTTTTAATGTAGAAACTGATTGGTCAGAACTTAAACAGGAATTAAAATTCAAGTATATTTGTATAGTATATAAACATAAAACTGAATTAAATAGATTGTCGCCGATACCTGATCCAGTTATCTGAGTCAGTATTGGCTCAATATTGGTATTAGGAGTGAAACTATCCATCTATCTGGAGCGATGTATTGATTTAATGATCAACGACAACCATGTATTCAAAATGAAAACATCAATACATATCATTTTAACGATACAACTTTATTTTGAAATTCTGGACTGATGAAAAACTTTTGCACTATAGTGATTATTTTTATGAAGAAGATTAAATTGTTTTGCATTTCAATTCTTCAGAAGAGCCCAGTAATAGAAATGTCAAGTCATAATTAAGTTGCTCTTTGTGAGTTGATATGAATGTAACTGATTGTGTTAAATGGGGATATGATATTGTCTCTTATTACATGGTTTACTGAATACTCGATTCTGATTGGTCATTCACAGCGTTCTATAACAGACTGTTGCTATGGACACAGTTCTGATGTCGGACTCTGGTGGACCGTTTTTGTGTTCATTTATTTATTTATTTATTTTAAAGTAAGTAGCTGTGTAATGATTGTGATAATGTACAGCGAGCAGGCCATTGGTCACAGGCCCCTGAATTGAATTGAATCAACATCATATTGTGGCAGAATTTGTGATATCAGCAAATATCGCATCGTTGTCCAGTGAATTTATAGAATCATACTGTGATGAAACTTGTGGTTTACACACCCCTAATTGGTATCGATGCATCCATATTTTAAATAGTAAAACAATGGAGCTCTATGACACAATTTTATAAATTACTGGTTTTAGCTTTTTCTTGGAATCATATGGCAATGACACAAATGTAGATGAAGTGGATGGAAATTTGCATTTTCATTTGCTGATTTTCTATAAGTTTATTTACATTTCAATGGAAATCTTGCTCGTGACTCATCCTCTTTCACTCCTCTGTCTTGTCTTCATCCAGCATGCTGGTATTTTTCCTTTCCTGCTGAATGTGTTGTAGTGGTCAGGGATAATTCAGGGTTAGCTGTTTACCAATCTAATCCAATAAAGGAGAAAAATAAAGAAAACCACTAGATAACATTATTGCATACAGCTACAACCACACCCCCTCCGCCTCTTTGACGTCTTTAGAGAAATATCTCAAGATGAGAGCAGCTCGTCCTGTTTTTCTTTTGTTCCTCTCACCTTTTTATGATGTGATAAATTGTAAACAACATCTGACTTGTCGAGCATTCAGTTCCTGACAATGTGTTTGGCTTTGCCCTGCTAATGGAATAGGTAATCACTCCTTTTTCCTGTCAAATATTTTTCACTCCTGCCTCCTCACCCCCTCCTCAAGCTGTGCTCACATTATCTTGTTGTGCAGACAGGAGTTTGGGTGGGTGGCGGGGGTGAGCAGCAAACGTCCTAATTACTGAATCGGTGATTCATTCGGCAGGCGCACTGAGTCCTGCAGCGAGAAATGATTATTGATTGAAGTAGTTTGGACACATGCACTTGCACGCAGACATTTCTCTCTCTCACACACATACTGTTTAAGTGTGATGAACAATATTTGTGTTAATCATGTCTCGTAATTGTGGTGTCTGGATTATGAATAATCAGATGTCTTTGTCTTTCTGTAATAAGATTTGACTGCGCCAGAACGACTTTGAGTGTTCCTTTAGCATGTACAGGCACACAAACACTCACACAGATTCCCACGATTGTGCTCACAGCATTTCTCTAATAATTAGATTTGTTTAGTGCGGGGTTTGATTGCTCTAAACAGACTGACTTTAAACAGAGCTGTCAGTGCTTGTTTGGAGCTGTAGGCGTTCCTTGTTACGGCTTTGTGTTAACTGTTGCTTCTAGTTTTACAATATAATTGACTCGGCGATCTGCTCAGCTGGAGTTGATCAGGGAGTTTTATGTTTTGATGTGAACAGGATGTTTAGTCATGTTGATGTTTCTGTCTCTATAGTTTTTCAAAGGGACTCTGGGCCTGCAGCCCGGCGATTCAGCCCTGTTCATCAATGGGCTGCATATTGATCTGGACACACAAGACATTTTCAGGTACACACAGACACACACACAGACACACACACAGACAGACAGACAACTCGACCAGACTCGACATGACCTGACAAGACCCCACGCGACACGAAAAAACCCGACGCGACGCGACCAGACCAGACCCAATGCGACCCGAAGAAAACCGACGCAACCAGACCAGACCCAACGCAATCCGACGATACCTGACACGACCAGACTCGACTCGACGATAGCCGACGAACTACGACGAATGCCAACGTGACCCGACGACAGCCGACACGACCTGCCGACAACCAACGACGCGACGAGCCTCAATGCAACCCGACAACAGCCGACGAACGTAGACGCAACCTGATTTTTCAAGTATTTAATACTCAAATATGCTTTCTTTATGCAAATGTGAGTATATATTTGTTTTTGGAAATCAATTCACAACACAAAACAATGACACATATTGTCTGGAATCCCTCACAGGTACTGCATGTAGCATTAAAAAAATATGCTCAAATCATCATATGCAAAACTCAAGACTCTGGGAGACGTGTGGGTACATGTGGGTCAAGGGACCTCTTTAAAAATGGCCATGCCATGTTTTTCTCACCAAAATGTAGCATAAGTTTTAAGCGTTATTTAGCCTCCTAGTATAGTATGACATGGCTGATACCAATGGATTCTTTAGGTTTTCCAGTTTCATATGATGCCAGTATCTTCATTTTAGCTTTAAAGTTGAGCATGCAATATAATGCACCAAAGAAATTAACAATAAAACAAATTTGTGTTAACATGTTGTCACGTTAACTCTGACAGCACTAATCATTATATTTTCTGTTAATACACAGACATCAAGTATCGATCTATAAAACTATTAACCTCTTAACAATCCGGTGGGACTGGCCGCTTTCAGAGGTTGTAATGGGCTCAGTCTTAACGTTAAAGTGAAGATACATCCACATTCATTTGAAATTAGAAAACCTAAGTAATCAGTTGATAGCAACCATGTCACGTTACCTTGTGGGGAAGAACGCTTGGTCATTTTCAAAGGGGTCCCTTGACCTCTGACCTCAAGATATGTCAATGAAAACTCTGAGATGAACAGAGTAAAAACTGTATCTTATTAGATCAAACAAATGTTGACAAACTGCATCATTTGCAATTGGAAAAAGGTAATTAATTGCATTATTTCACTATATATGCCCATATTGCCCAGTGAGTTAAGTATGGTGCTAATATCATATATGGGGCCTCTGATGAGTCCCACCCATGCTCATGACTTTCTATCCTGTTACCAGAAATGTTTTGAGATTTTGCTGATTTTTACCAAAAAATATGCAGATTTTTCTTGAAACAGCAATTTCGCTTCAAACAATTATAGCCTGTTTGTGATGTTGTTATTAGTTAGTAGTGTTTTCTAGCTGCAGGAAAACACTGACACAGTTTAATGTTAATAAAACTGTCTTGCACTCTGCCTGGCTCAGAAATGCAGGGAAAAGATGCAAACTGTGCTCCTGATTATGTACCAGGAATACAATAAAGAGTTTGAAACTAGTGATTATTGTCGTTTGATTTGGTAATGCATCATTCAGTTAATTGTTTCAGCTTTAAAAGTTGTAGTCAAATGACATTTTTATAATCAGATTTGCAGCTGTTTTTTTGCATATTTTATCTATAGTAGATTTTTACATGTTTTTCAATATTCAAAATAAACCCTGTTCCAGATGTTTGATTGATGCCACTTTTTTTTTTAATGAACATAATGAGTAATCATATTCAGTCCTACATGAATACACACACACTGATTTGTGTCCCCTGCAGTGTGTTTGAGGTGCTGCGCAGTGAGGCGAGGGTGATGGAGGGTCTGCGCTCGCTGCACATCGACACGCCCTACATCCACGACATCCTGAAGCTCAACGTCCAGCCCTCCGACTCTGACTTCGCCGTTGACATCCGCAACCCCGCTATCAGTGTAAGAAGCCACCTAAACTAATGTACTCATTGTGCAGAATGGCCTATTTCAGAACAATTTACACTATATTATAATTATCGATGCATTAATGTGATCATCACTTTTATGTTACAAGTGGAAAAATGGAGCTAATTTGAACTACTTTATATACTGTAGCTTGTTAATTTCCTCTCTTGGATCAATAAGTATAATATTTGCCTCTAAATTGTAGAGGAGTAGCAGGCAATGAAACAACTCAGGTACCTCAAAATTATACCTATTTTTTGTAGGTCAATAAAGATACTTGGTTACTTCCCACTACTGGATAATCAGCTTATTGTTCAAGTCATTCTAGTGGTACAAGTACCAAAAACTCTCTGGTTCCAGGTCTGTAAACTGCACCTCTGTGTTTTAGGCACCTGGTTGGACAAAAAAGTAACTTGATGTCATCAACTTGGCCTTTTCAGAACTTGTGTTGGACATTTTTACTATTTGCTGACATTACATAGACTAAACTATGAATCATTTAACTGAAAAAGATAAAATGAAGATTATGAAAAAACTAATGAAAATAGTCATTAGGTTTCAGCTGCTGGCAGTAAAATGTAATTTCTTATTTCCACTGGTTTGCTGTTGGGCTCAGGCTGCTCATTTCAAACATTTCCGATAAAAATTTTTCTTCCTATTTTTAGTGGATTAACAACTTGGAGACGGACCACAGGTACAGCTCGTGGCCTTACAACGTGCAGGAGCTGCTCAGACCGACTTTCCCCGGAGTCATCAGGCAGATCCGTAAAAACTTCCACAATCTGGTTTGTCCAAAACAGATTAATCAAACCTCTTTTGAATCCAGATGTGTCTGAATCCTTGTGGAAAAATACCAACGTCTGTGTGTGTGTTGCTTGTGTTTAATGCAGGTGATAATTCTGGACCCGACTCAGGAGAACGCTGCTGAGCTGCTGAGTGTTGCAGAGATGTTTTACGCTAACAACATTCCACTCAGGTTTGTTGGTGTCATCAGGGATGTGGTGCACTGCAAACTCACCAGAACCCATCAGGAAACTAGACAGGGATATTTTATAGTTGCTTTTGAAACAGTTTTCTTTGCATATTGGACATTTTATATATTTTCTTGTAAATGTGAGTTACATCAGTATAGGGATATTGAAGAAAACACATTTTTTATTGCTCCACAGTTACTGCTAAAACCAAAAATAAAAAAAAAAAGACGCTGCAGAGCAGTTGCAGTCCTTTGGGCCGTGTAGTTGAAATCCATTTTAATTTAAGATTTTTGTCAGGCAGAGTTTTAGGGAGACCTTTGATACCTCCCTGCATGTGGCGTCTTGGGATGGTCAGTTTGTTTGAATACTGATGAAGCGGACAGCATGCACTCTGCATTTTAACTGTCCAATCAACACACCAACACCATCAACACGGTTTTAGAAACTTTGTTTGGTGTGTGTTTTAGGATAGGGCTGGTGTTCGTGGTGTCAGATGAAGATGACATAGACGGTATGCAGGATGCAGGCGTGGCGCTGGTCCGAGCCTACAACTACATCAGTGACGAGGTGGACAGTCAGAGCGCATTTGAAGCTGTCATCTCGGTGAGTTCACAAACACTGCTGAAGAGCTGGTTCTTATTAAATCACGTATTACCTTAATGAATATACACTAAATTTGACTCCAATGAATGTTGAAATTGTGTTACTTTGGTCTGCCTTTGACTAAAATTTTCTGCATCCTCACCTATTCTTCCCATTTGCTCATCTCCTTTTTAGATGTTCAACCGGGTGGCTATCGGTGGAAAGCTGAGTGTCGGGGACGTGGTGAAAGTGCTGGAGAAGAGGTTCCCCTATGTGGAAGTCAGCAGCGTCCTGGGAGCCGACTCTAGCTACGACAGCAACAGGAAGGTGAGAGGGGCTGAATGCATATTTTCCTACTCTACTCCAGCATTGTTTTTGAGGTGATAGAAGTCTGATGCAAATGAAAGTAACACCTCTTTGTGTCTCCTCTCTCAGGACGGGCGGGCGTACTATCAGCAGACAGGGGTGGGCCCGCTGCCTGTGGTCATGTACAATGGCATACCTTACCAGCGTGAACAGCTGGACCCTGACGAGCTGGAGACGGTCACCATGCAGAAGATCCTCGAGACCACGTCCTTCTACCAGAGAGCCGTCTACCTGGTCAGTTTGAGTGCGCGCACACACCCATTGCTACTCATTATAATGTAACAAACACTATTGTTTTGTTTAAGTTTAATGAAAAATAATCGACAGATGTGCGTTTGATACCTAACATTATATTCACCTTCAGTGCAAAATATATTTTCAGTGCAGTTGAGTGAAAATCAAAAAGTACTCTATGACTGTATGAATATCTGTGCAGCCACAAGTACACCTTTCTGATGATTCGTAAATTTGCTTTGCATGAATGCTGCAGTGTGTAGGATTCTTTCCACGTACTCCACATGAGCTCTTATGTACATACAGTCTGTAATAATTAGGTTTTCCTCTTAATTCTATCAATGAACTGTCATTTATGACAACAAAAATTGATTAAATCCTGTGAAGTTGAACAAGTTACATATAAGTTACATATAATATACACATAACTGCTAGTTAGTTGAGAATTATAATACCAGTGGGTGTATGTATTTCTGCTGTTATGGTAATTCGTTTTTTTAATTTGCCGCACAATATAGTTTAATTGAAAGAAAAAATGAAATGAGTAGAGAAGCTCCAGATGATTTTTTTGGGAAGAGAGTTTATTTTTGCAAGTACACTGTCTGTTGTAGTGAGTAATACTGTTTCTGCAAAGCTAGATCTTTGTGAGCACGCCATCTGCCATGCTTTCCTGTTTTAATGTCGTCCCAGCACTCCGAGCCAAGCGTTTGAATCGTTTTTTGTTTTGTAAGGTCTTAAAGCACAGTGCTGTTTTATTTAGTTGCTATACGAGTTATAGTGGTGAACATGGTGTTAGTCGTCACTCTTGTTTTCTCCTTTTTAATGTTTAATCCCAACTTATTGGAGCAAAACTTTTTCATCGATACAAAAGCAGCAGTAACTGAAAAGCAATTAAATCTTAAGATGGCTGTCTTAACTGTGACTGTGAGGATGAAAATCAGGCAGACAAAAACCGCCTGCATCATATTTGGGTCTGCAGTGAACGGTGAGGAACGTCCTTCCTGAATTATTCCTTTAACATCCTGAATCTGTGTTCATGTGGCTTGAAGGGGGAACTGGCCACAGATCACGACGTCGTGGACTTCACCATGAACCAGCCCAACGTTGTTCCTCGTATCAACTCCAGAGTGCTGTCCACCAGCAGAACATACCTGGATCTGTCTGATACCAGTGAGTACAAACATGTACAATAATGTTGTTATTTATACCTAATGGTCCAATATTGAAGCCTTGCACCTTCGAGACATGACACTAGACCAGAAATTGATAAGCATCTCAAAAGTGCATGCAACATGGCCAATGAACTTTTCAGATTTTTGTTAATAAAGAAAGAAAGAAAGAAAGAAAGATATTCCTTTATTAGTCCCACAGTGGGGAAATTCAGTTTTACACTCTGTTGTTCACACAGTACAGTTCACACAGTACATATACATGTCAATGGAGAGATGTCAGAGTGAGGGGGCTGCTCCTGACAAGCGCCCAGAGCAGTTGGGGGTTTGGTGCCTTGCTCAGGGGCACCTCGGCAGTGCCCAAGAATAGTGTTCTAATATTTAATAGACATATTAGACTATTTTCATTTGGACTT
Organism: Pterois miles; assembly: GCA_947000775.1. NCBI lineage: Eukaryota > Metazoa > Chordata > Actinopteri > Perciformes > Scorpaenidae > Pterois > Pterois miles. The sequence goes on from CAMQGK010000471.1 coordinate 3,507,613, forward strand.
AAACCATTAACTATGCAAAATAACTAGGGCTATCAAAGTTAACGCAATACAGTAAATTTGTTTTAACGCCACTAATTTCTTTAAATTAGTACAGGCTCAGTTTTAAGTTGGAGTGAAGAGCCTGGCATCATATCATAAACTAGAAATCCTAAGAAATCCATTGCTATCAACCATGTAATACTGGCTTGTTGCAAAAGAGGTAAGATAACACTCTAAACTTAAACTAAATTTTAGGAAGGAAAAACTGTCATGGCCATTTTCAAAGGGGTCCGTTGACCTCTGACCCCAAGATATATGAATGAAATGAGTTCTATGGGTACCCACGAGTCTCCCCCTTTATGATAATCATGTGCAGTTTGGAGCAAGTCAACCCAATAATCTTTTGTGGCTTGTATTTTGTAGATAACTTTATCATAATTTTTAAATCATGAACACTTCAAACTGATTTTATATTCACCTGATAATGTTAGGAGGCCCCTCCTACCATAATGTATGCAATATTGCCTGTTAGGATTTATAAGCCCAGTTTTGACTGCAGGAATACAGATAGCAGCTTTAAATTCCTAGTACACACACATGCATCATTGCCTTATATACTGTATACTCATATATACGTAGATTTTCCACATGAGCTACGGTTCACTCCATTTTCTTCTCTTCTTGCAGACAACTTCTTTGTAGACGATTACGCTCGCTTCTCGACTCTCGACGCCAAAGAAAAGAGCACCGCCGTCGCCAACAGCATGAACTACATGACTAAGAAAGGTGAGCATGTGCACAGTGGTCTTATATGGTAGCTGGTTGTATTATAAACACAAACTCTGAATGGGAAAGAATGCTTGTGCAGTTTTTGTTGTTTCTAGTGAAGATAATTTAGTCACCTCCAAGCCTAAAAAAATCTCTCTTCGTGTATTCTCCTTCTGTCCTCTCCTCCTGCTCTTCCTCCTCTTCATGTAATTTAAAAATGTCCCTACATCAGGGATGACCACCACCAACAGGCATGGTAATCACCCTTTTCCTCCGCATTTTTCCCTCTCCTCCTACTCACTTGCTCTTTTTTTTCTCTTTTCTGTGAACTACATTGCTGGCAGTGTTTAGATGTGTTTGTGAATCTACCACCACTCCATCTGTGTTGCGTTTCTCAGAGGAAACAAATTACTAATTACGCATGTGATGTTTCTTGTTATTAGGGCCTGAAATATAAGTACTAAAAATGTGTTTACATAACTGCTCACTTAGTTCTACCATAGTTTTTTCTATCTTAAGGAGAGCATGTGTCATTTATTGTAGCTGCATGGAGATGTTAGAGATTGACTTATTAGTGTTTGGAAACAAGTTTGAAGATTTTTGGAGTAGACACTAAGACACTATTTTTTTTTCTTGCAGCTCAGTATGCTACTCACATAGATTTTTGCCCAATTTACCAAACTTTTTATTCGCTGAAAACAATACAGCTTTTGCCTCATAAGTTTGCCTGCATTGCATCACCCCATTAACTTCTTCTGACAGTCTCTGTTTCTTCCTTTGTGGTTGTCAGATGACGGCTACATCCGTCCCGTGACCTTCTGGGTGGTCGGAGACTTTGACAAGCCCTCGGGACGTCAACTGCTCTATGATGCCATCAGACACATGGTACAAAATCTTTTTATAACATCTTTCAGCTGGGCTTTGATTCAGTTCTGTCGTTTTCTTGTTGATCATACTGTGATGATTTGAACATATTTTTCTAAACAAATTAATGACTGTATTTGCAAACTAAAAATGAGTAATTTAGAGGAATTGATCGACATTTTGGAAAATGTGCATATTTGCTTTCTTGAAAAGAAGATTGGAAACAGAGGGAAGTAGCTAGTCTGGCTCTGTACAAAGGTAACAAAATCCACCTACCATCACCTCTGAAGCTCATTTATTATTAGGGCTGTCAATCGATTGAAATATTTAATCATGATTAATCGCACATACGCGTCTGTAAAGGGGAGACTCGTGGGTACCTATAGAACCCATTTCATTCATATATCTTGAGGTCAGAGGTCAAAGGGACCCTCCTAAGCTTGGAGCATTATTTAGACTATTATTTAGACTCCTTCAGGACAAGCAAGCATGACATGGTTGGTACCAATGGATTCATTAGATGTTCTAGTTTCATATGATACCAGTATCTTCACTCTAATCAAGTTGCGTTAATGTGCTACAAAACAAATTTGTCTTAATGCCTTATAATCACGTTAACTTTGACAGCCCTACTAATTATGTTATGTATTTTTTGTTTAATCTGTAAACTGGAAAGTACAAATATCAAGTTGTGGCTCCTGGAGTCCATATCCTCACTGTGATGATGACACTCGTTGGTTTTACACGTGAAGAGTTTTGTCTAATGGAATATTTTCTATGTTGCTTACATATATTTGCCTTCACATGCTTGTGAAACTGCGGTAATGTGAGCCGGCGAGTGGAAAACCGTGGTGCCACCAGCTACCATCTGACTTCAAAGCGGACAGCGTTACCACGATTTTGCACTTGGTGGCTCACGTTACCACGGTCTAGAAATGGGGGAGTACGTGGAGAGGTATTTAGTAGGATGCAATTTGCGAACACACCACTAGATGCCACCGAAACGTATAAACTGAAGACAAACATCCATCCATCGTCAATCGCTTATCCCGTTAGGGGTCGCGGGGGGCTGGAGCCGATCCCAGCTGGCATAGGGCGAAGGCGGGGTTCACCCTGGACAGGTCGCTAGTCCATCATAGAGTCCACATAGAGACAGACAACATAGAGACAGACAACCATTCACGCTCACATCCATACCTACGGGCAATTTAGAATCATCAATTAACCTAAACAGCATGTCTTTGGACTGTGGGAGGAAGCCGGAGTACCCGGAGAAAACCCACGCTTACACGGGGAGAACATGCAAACTCCACACAGAAGAGCCGCAAGCTGGAATCGAACCTGCGACCCTCTTGCTGTGAGGCGACAGCGCTAACCACTGCACCACCGTGCAGCCTGAAGACAAACAAAAGAAAATAGTGAAAATATTCTCTTTAATATGGTGGGATTGGTTTTAACCACATCTCTCAGCCCTACTAGTCCCATTATGTTTCATTTTGTTTTTGTTTTTGTGTGCGTTTGAAACGATCAGTTGTTTTATTATTGACAAATCCTTCTCTAGTACTAATACTAATGTAATCCACAACAGAAAACCAGCAACAACGTCCGACTGGGGATGATCAACAACCCATCAACCGCTCCGTCTGCCGAGTCGAGCCACGTGGCCAGAGCAATCTGGGCCGCCATGCAGACGCAATCTGCCAACAATGCCAAGAACTTCATCACCAAGATGGCCAAAGAGGAGACCGCCGCAGCCCTGGAGAGGGGAGCCGACATCGGGGAGTTCGCTGTTGGGGTGAGGGGGGGGCCGACGTTGTTGTGATTCAAAATGTTTCCTTCTGTTGCTGAAACATTTCACAGTTTTTTGCTCTTAATTTTTTCTTTTATCAGCCGTCTACAAGTTATGTATTTTTCCTTCAGGGTATGGATGTGTCATTGTTCAAAGATGCATACGAGGGTCCCAATTTTGACTTCCTGCTCTCCCACGCTGCCTACTGCCGAGACGTGCTCAAACTGAAGAAAGGACAGAAAGCCGTTATCAGCAACGGAAGAGTGAGTCACTGGCTTGTTTCTTGTTCTTTAATCTCTTCCACTCCACCCTTCTTTTTCATAGACCCGTTTTTGTCTTTTTTAGGGGCTACAAGAGGTCTTTAGGGGGAGATAGGAGGTCAACAGTAGATGTCACATAGAAGTGGTGTACATCATCTGAAAGCTGGGAACCTGAAGATTAATTTGAGATGTAGTTCAGCAGTGTATGCCAAGTTATTCTAGTCATAAATACAACATTTAAAAAAATGAATGAATTAAAATAGTGTTTGACAGTGTTTAAGGGTTTAGGACATTATGATGAAAGTATATAATGACCTTTCTCGTGCTTACTTATATCTCATAAGTTGTTGCAGCAATTTTTGGGTTGATACCATTTGTTACACATTTGGTGATAAATTTAACCATTTTTTACCATCAAGAATTGATTAAAATGATCAGTAATCCCTCTAAAATGCCACATTAAGACACCAAAACCTTGAGGGACACCAAAGCCATGCTGTGATTTGGTATCAAAAACTTCTGACATTTTGATTATTCTGCAAGAATTGAATTTTTTGGCAATTGGATGAGCACCTCTGTTCTGCTCAGAAACCCCCTTATTATCAGTGTACCTGGGAAAGCCATCCATCCTCTGAATGCTCTCGATCTCCAGTTTGTGGTTGTAAAGTTTCATATCTTGAGGTCAGAGGTCAAGGGACTCCTTTTAAAAATCGCTATGACAGTTTTTCCTTGACAAAATTTCAGTGTTCCTCCTTCCCAACATGCTAGCATGACATGGTTGATACCATTGGATTCCTTAGGTTTTCTAGTTTCCTGTGATACCAGCATCTTCACCACTGCCCTCAAGCTGAATAAATGTGTACATTTACTATTTTAGCTATAGTACAGTAGCAATTCAGTCAGTACTTTTGCTTCTCATTTACAGATCATAGGTCCACTGGAGGAAGAGGAGGTGTTTAACCAGGATGACTTCCTGCTTTTGGAGAGCATCATCCGGAAAACATCTGGAGAGCGAATCAAAAGCAAAGTCCAGCAGTTTGGGATTGAGGAGGACAGGTATCTTATTTCCCCATCAATGCGTGTGTAGATTTTCACAAGGTTAAATCTCGAGTAATATTTTTAGATTCTGTTGAGTTTTTGTGAAACTGAATGCAGGATTTCTCTCAGGGCCAGCGACCTCGTGATGAAGGTGGACGCTCAGCTCTCCTCTCAGCCAAAAGGAGAGTCCCGGGTAGAATATGACTTTGCAGATGACCGCTACAGGTAAAGTTGTAATACATGCGCATAATTTATACAAGTAAGCTTTCTTTATTCCCTGCAGGGAGACCCTCTTACTTTTCCTCCAGGTTCATATGTTTTGTTTTTTTTTTCAAAGGAACCATCTAAGGCAAATACTTTATCAAAAGTTTATAAATTCTTCCATTTGTACCTTCAGATTTATTGTAAATACAGAATAAATTGCTGAACTCACTGCGTCCTCTGCAGCCAGAAACAGCCTTGAAAATCTGAAGTTTGTGTTTACTTCACTTCATTAACATTTCATTGATTTGCTGATTTTTGGCAGTGCTGTGAAGATCCGCCCGAAGGAAGGAGACGTGTACTTTGATGTTGTTGCCGTGGTGGATCCAGTAACCAGAGACGCACAGAAACTAGCTCCCCTACTGTTGGTAGGTTCAATGTGGTCCCCCGCTGGTCTGGTCTGTCCAGGTGATTTATTGACTGTTACTTTGACCCTGTCCACATGTTATTTCTCACCTGTCTTTCTTGTCCTCTTGAACATCTGTCCACCTGCAGGTTCTGAAGCAGCTGGTAAATGTCAACTTAAGGGTCTTCATGAACTGCCAATCCAAACTGTCAGAAATGCCTCTCAAGAGGTGAGAACTGAAAACTGTTTCTGAACCTAAAGTCGCATTCATTTTTCTGCTTTCTCTGGCTATAAGTTTGCCATTCACCCTCCCAATGTGCATATTTTATGTTTTACTTTAAACCAGGCACTGAATCCTTAAAATATCATAATACTGTTCTGTACGGCACACCACCAGTTTGGAGAAACAGAGTTACCACACGCAAAGCAATGTACAGCTGTTGACAGGGACGGCAGCAAAACATATTTTGTCCATCTAAAAGAAAGGCTCACCTAAAGAGATCAGTAGCCGTGTAAGTGAACAATATATTTAGAATATTTTCACCACTTTACCTTGCCATCAGAGAGTCCTTTCCAATGGGGAACTGAAGCCATTATATCCATCTATACGCTCTTCAAAACCACCAGACTCCTTTGACAAAAGCAGTAATTTTACCTCGCAGAACAAAGGAATTGGTCTACCGTTGCCTCAATCCTTTGGTGAATCTGAACAAACCACAGTCGTACAATAACACTAACAAATTAACCGATTGAGGCAGCAGTAGACCAACAAGTCCTGTGTTTTGCGAGGTAAAATTATTTTTTTTTTTTTTTTTCCCCTCCTGTGGAGTCTGGGTTTTTGGAGAAGAGGAGAACTTCATTATCCCCCCCAGAAAAGAAGGCTGAGGGAAGGAAAAAAAAATGAGAAAAAAATAAAAAAAAAAAAAATAAATTAAAATAAAAAAAAAAAAATTAAAAAATTTAGAAATTTTTTTTTGTTCTTTCTTCTCCCTCCCATTCTTTTCTTTTCTCGACATATGGGCTCCACCCACCAACAACCTAACTCTTATTCTCTCTGGAGAAGAAAAAAATATTAAACAATAAATTAAAAACACCCATTAGAAAAAATCTTCTTTCCTCTTCCTCCCTTCCCCTAGGGCACAACATAACATTTTTTCCAGAATACTTATTAAAAATCAATTTTGCAAATGTTTTATGAGCAAGGAAAATGCGCACGTTTTGTAGACCTCAAGGATACACAGTGTGTTTTTCTGAGTAACACTCTAAACATAACTTGTTTACATAACTTTCATACCATACATATAACTTACATAATACATAACTTGATTTTTTTACAAGAAAACGCCACAGGACACATTTAACTTTGATGCTTATCATTTTAAGCTGTTTATGGTATTATTATTATTATTATTATTATTATTATTATTATTATTATTATTATTATGACATGATGACTCCTCCACCAAAGTCCCTGTGTTTTCTTCCAGTTTTTACCGTCATGTGCTGGAGCCTGAGGTGGCGTTTCAGGCTGACGGTAGTTTCTCTCCTGGCCCCATGGCCAAGTTCCTGGACATGCCTCAGTCTCCTCTCTTCACCCTGAACCTCAACACTCCCGAGAGCTGGATGGTGGAGTCGGTGCACACCCGGTATGATCTGGACAACATCTACCTGGAGGAGGTAAAGCAATAAGCCTGTCTTCGGTCACGATCTGTCATTGTGAAATATTTAAAAGTCTTTTCCACAGTAAACTCTGAAGTCTCTAAAGTCTGAAAGTTATCACCCCACTCTATCCTGCTGCTGCTCTCTGAATGGATGTTTTAATACTCGTCCACTGGGTTGTGTTTTAATATGCGTCATCAGTCAGGGTTAAACACCTCCTGTCCCCCATAGACTCAGACCAAACTGATATTGTACTTCTTAGTTTTGGGCTCACTTGACTGGATTTATTAGTCTAAGGGACTGTACAAAGAAGACTCTTATGTTCCTAAATGTTTTATTTCAGCTTTTCTTTACAATATAGTAAAAAGTTGCATCAAAAAGATAATTTTAACCTGCGCCATGGTTCATATGCAGAGAACAACGGTTGTCTCTGCATCAGGGTTTCATTAATGTGTATATTAAGATATTAAGGTTTAAATTGGGGTACACAATTAAACAAAAAAAAAATTCTGCTAAATTCAGCGTCATGTTTCCTTCAGTAAAACGATTCAATAAATCAACAGTTAGATAAATGTGTAAAATGCCGTTAACGCAGATGAGCTTTACCTGACAAACACCACGTTTATTCACTTTAAATGGATCTAAAAATGTGTTCGCCAAACGAGTTAGTGTCTGTTAATGAGTCATAAGAAATCGTACACTATTGTTTAGGAGTAGATGTTTACTGGTAAGCTCAGCTCCATTAAATTTAACAATGTTAACGGAAGATTTCATCCGATAGCAGGAAACAACTGAAGACTTTATTTCACTTGTCAGTCATTTAAAATGTAAATTAACTTATCAAACACTGTTCACTCAGTTCTGATAAATGTGGCATGTTTCACAAAGCAGAACTATAATTAAATGAAATCATGTCTTATAAAAATTGTGTGAACATGCTGACTGGCAGTGTTTCGGGATGTCAAACAGTAATGTTACACATCTTATTTAGTTGTTACCTACTTAGTTGAGAGAAGAGTTGTTGGAATTAAATATCAGCCAAAAAGAATTTTTTTTCTTTAGGAGTCATTCAAAGTCACACATTATGATTAAGGATTATCATCTGTGTAACGGGGAACCCAGATCTGTTAAATTGAGCAATATGTTAACAGAGTCTGGCAATCACTGTACTCGAACAACACGCCACCGGACAGCAATAACCAGTAATGCAACCAATAACATCTCACACATGGGGGTGTGTGAGATGTTATTGATAAGATGTGAGGTATTTCAGGGCAGCAAATGTAACATAAAGGCTCAGCACTTTCCACTAATTATAATCCTGCTGCCTTAAACTGGCTTTTATTTTCTGTAATTGCTTATATTATAGCTTAGGAAGCTGTTGCACACTCACATGTCCAAAGAGAGGTTGAACTCTCTCTCTCCTGAGATTTTTTTCCATTTTTGCTGATGTGCGGAGGATTGTTTCTCTCTCCTTTTGAAGACCTTGGGTTTATTTGGGAACCATTACTAATGTGTCTGTAAAGCCCCTGGGCTCTGTTACTGGGCTGCACAAAATAAACTTGACTTGTCTGGACTCGCGTTTTTGCAGGTGGAAAATATTGTAGCAGCAGAGTACGAGCTGGAGCACCTTTTGTTGGAGGGCCATTGTTTTGACGTCAGTTCAGGTCAGCCGCCACGAGGCCTCCAGTTCACCCTGGGAACTGCCTCAGAGCCCGTCATTGTGGATACTATCGTCATGGCAAACCTGGTGGGTTACCGATGAGCATCAGAACACCTTTGAGCAGGAAGTTGCTCAGTATTTTAGTGTGTTGACACTTTCCTGGAGGGCAAACAGCTTATTCTGTAGGTTTATTATTGCAGTCACAACACAACACTGTAAACCTCTTGTGTTCTCTGCAGGGCTACTTTCAGCTGAAGGCAAACCCCGGTGCCTGGATCCTGAAGATGAGGAAAGGACGCTCTGATGACATCTACAAGATTTACAGGTAAGAACATAGTGAACTGGCTGTTTTGTCAGAGTTACAATGCCTCATTTGTCTCTTGGATCTAAAAACTAGCTGTAAACTGTCTATTATCTTAACCGTTTCTTTCTTCTGTTGCAGCCATGACGGCACCGACTCTCCAGCAGAGTCTGATGACATTATAGTCGTGCTGAACAACTTCAAGAGCAGGATCATTAAAGTCAAGGTCAGTTTACCTATCATGAAGTGATAACTGGTCCAACAGCATGGAAACAGGGAAAAGAATAAACCCCTTTCATGCATTTACATTTAATTTTGTCCCCAAATAAATGAAAACAAATCCAGGACAGTTGGTGGCAATGCTTTCAGTATTTTTCAGTCTGACTACGTTATCAAGAATTTAAAGAGTAGAAGAAATTGTGGTCTGTTCATGCAGAACGTATTCAGCATGTACATAAATTACATGGGTAAAATTATACATTTCACTGGGACATTTGCACATCATGGATGTGGCCAAACGCAGAGTCACAAACAAAACTACATTCTCATGACAGCTGTGGGATATGGAGGACTAAATCTGAATTATTGGAAATAAATGTACAAATAAAATCAGAATCAGAAAAACTTTACTGATCCCCCAGGGGGCATTACAGTTGCTCTTGTATAAACAAAGAAATGTTAAAAAATAGATATAAAGGAGTATGTAACATGTGAATTATGTATATGATGCTACAACATGTACATTGTTACAATATAAACAAAATATATGTAAAGAAATATATGTACTAAAATTAAAAATAAGAATATAAGAAATGATATGAACAAATAGTTTCATTAAAACGTGCAATATATAGAAAATATCCACAGTATACTATTAAGTGTTAAATATAAATGCCAGAATGGTATAAATAAGAAATTAATAAGAATATTTTTTGAATGCACAGTATGAATGCCTTGTTAATGTCAGTATTGCACAGTTGAAATATTGCGCACATTATTGTACAGTTAAGTCAGCAAAAATGCTCAAAGTAAGTTGAGAAATAATTAAATGAATATATTCAGGAACAAAGAAATGCAGGAATGTAGAAACGTGAAACTTAACTCCAAATCCTGTGAATTTCACCGAGTTGTAGTCACTGTGTCTAGTAAACCACACGTTGCTGCAGCAGAATGAATCCAAAATAAACAGACTGTCCGGTAATTTATTGTCAAATTAATTTCTTCCCTCATGAAGCAATTACTAAGCAGATTTTTCTTTTGAAATCTGCATTATTTACATTCATGTTTAATAATCTTTTTTTTTTTTGGTCCATTGGTGTGTAATATGTGCAAATTATCACCAGCTGTAAGATCAGTGGAGTAGTGTGAAACTTGACGGGAAGGTTTATCATGTGGTGTTCAACTGACAGTCTTGTTAAATCGCAGCCCAACATTTAGCAACATGTTTCTGTTTCAATAGCCAAGGTGGTTATTTTCAAATCACTGAGGTAATAAGACACAGAATCAATGACACCCAGAAGATCTTACTGATTTCTAGATGATTTTCTGTATATTTTACGTTCATCTTATTAATAAATGTATTTATTTATAATTTAGACCAGTTTGGTCCTCTGTAGAATCTGAGCTAGATAAAATTATGTTTAATCGCTATGTGAAATGGATTATTTTTTTAACATTGGTTGTTCAACTAACAGGGTTAAATTTGTGTGTTGCTCAGGTCCAGAAGAAACCAGACAAGTTCAATGAGGAGCTGCTGAGTGACGCAACCGAGGAAAATGAGACTGGCTTCTGGAAATCTCTGACCAGGTTACAGCTTTGACTCACAATGAGTTTCTGCTTTTATAATAAATGGAGCTGGCATTGTGGGGTGTGGAGGCTGTTTCTATCCACTGTAACTGTATCCTGCAAGTATCTGGATGTCAAACAAGTTTCATAAATCTGTATTGTGTGTATTCTTCTGTGTTTTTTGTCTGTCAGAGGGTTCACAGGTGGAGGAAAGACAGAGGAGATAAAGCAGGAGAAGGATGACGTGATCAACATCTTTTCCGTGGCCTCGGGGCATCTGTACGAGCGGTTCCTCAGGTAAATATCAGCGATGTGACCGGGAAAAGAAAGAAAAACAAATTGTAGTATCAACCAAAATCCTTAAAAGCTTGTGTGAATAGAGACGTCATTGATTGAAGCTCCTTTGTTCTCCCAGCCCTGTTGCCACCGGTCTTTTTCTTCTTCTTTCCCTCTCAGGATTATGATGCTGTCAGTTCTGAAAAACACCAAAACTCCCGTCAAGTTCTGGTTCCTCAAGAACTATCTGTCCCCGACGTTCAAGGTAGGATTTTTACTTTAAAAAAGAAATCAGCTGGCATCTCATCACTGATGTGGAGTTTTAGTCTGACGGCTGCAGCTTTTTTCTCCGTCCGTCAGTGATGTGAGCTTCAAACAGGAGCTCTGAAAATCAAGGTGAAACATGCAGCAGGGATTCGATTTCTACTGCGCATGTTGAGGGAAATATCATTCATCAGTATCAATCCTGTATTTGTAGCTGTTTTCACACTGGTTTTAGTTTCTAAGCCTTCTCATCATGCAGTGCACGTTTTTTTTTGGGCGAAAGTCACAGATAAGATTGTTTTGCAACCCAGATTCCCATTCAGCCCCAATAGCTCCAGTCTTGAATTACAGTATATAAGATTGCTCTTTATTTTGATAGTTACAGTATATTGTGGTAGACAGTTGTGCCTTCTGTTTCAGTATTATTTCTACTGTAGATTGTGGTGTTTTCAGATTTATGAAACGTTCTGACAGTTTTGTGCGTGGCCCTCTTGCAGGAGTTCATCCCCCACATGGCGAAGCAGTATGGTTTCCAGTATGAGCTGGTCCAGTACAAGTGGCCTCGCTGGCTACACCAACAGACCGAGAAGCAGAGGATCATCTGGGGCTACAAGATCCTGTTCCTGGACGTGCTGTTTCCTCTCGCAGTCGACAAGATCCTGTTTGTGGACGCTGATCAGGTTAGCTCACACTGTTATTCATCCTGCCTCTGTCTCATTATGTGTTCCTTTTTACTGTTCAGAAGCTGATGATATAAAAGGAACCAGATGAATAAACTGATAGCTGACTCAGCGTCGAGGAAAAATGTGAAAAACATAGCAGTAGTTATAATTTCTGGACTTCTTTGGGACTTATATTATTCGAAAGTTAAAGTTTTATGATTAGGTCTGGTCAAAATGTTATACTGTCTCGTGTCAGAACTTTTTGCTATAATCTAATACTACTATATACTTACTGTTGTTGACTGATCAACAATTTTCCAGCAATTATGTTTCATTTTATGACCAGAAATGCCAAGAAATTGCTGGTACTAACTTCTAAAATGTGAATATTTGCTGGTTTTATTAGTGCTTTATGTTAGTAAACGTCAGCATGCACTATTTTCTCAAGATTTCTAGACGATTAATCAAGAAAATTGGAATAGATTAATTGTTAATGACAAGAAGTGTCATCACTCTAAAGCAAACCATCTGTGTTGTTTGCTCTCCATCCTCTTTTCCTTCAGATTGTGCGCACAGACCTGAAGGAGCTGCGCGACTTTGACCTGGAGGGAGCTCCGTACGGTTACACTCCGTTCTGCGAAAGCCGGAGGGAGATGGATGGCTACCGCTTCTGGAAGTCGGGCTACTGGGCGAGCCACCTGGCCGGACGCAAATACCACATCAGGTATAGACACTGATAGCTCTGCTGAGTTTTGAAGCTATGTTCGCACTGCGAGCAACAAACCGGCAAGTGTGGCAAACACTACACTACCGCCAAGCACTTTTTTTTTTTTAGACAGAGCGGAACTGGGTGAAACAAAAACATACGATTGACTGATGCTTCACTGTGTCACTGGAGCACTGAAAAAAGCTGAGACAAGCTCATTATTTGTAGCATGTCTCACCCATCACACAACTGTGAGACTTGTAGCATGTTGCTGTTTCACTCAGTGTGAATAAACCCCCTCAAACACACTTGTGTAAGTACAGTTTTTCTATTTTCATGCATATTTCATGTGTCACCATTGCTTATCCCCTGCAGCGCCCTGTATGTAGTCGACCTGAAGAAGTTCAGGAAAATAGCTGCAGGAGATCGACTCAGGGGACAGTACCAGGGGCTCAGCCAGGACCCCAACAGCCTTTCAAACCTCGACCAGGTCAGTTTGTCTTTTCATTGGCTGTCCACATTTAGCATTTTAATGTGTTTGGAATCTGATTCTAAAGACTGAGACCATTTTCAAGTCTGGATAGTGCTTCTCAACATATAATACATTTTAGAAAATAAGTGCTGAAAATGTGAAAAGACTGAACTACGTAGTACTGAGTTATGGAGTAGTTGGCCTGAAACGGTCTGAAATCATGGCTTGATGACGCAGTGGAGCCATCCACAGCATAATCCCTCCCCTGACATTATGTAAGCACACAGCATCAGTGGTTGTCCCACTCAATCACAAGTTACACTTATTTACTAGCTATGTAGCCCCTTGCTATGATGCTAACCAGAGCGCAGGGCAAAGATAGGCTAACGAGTCCGAACACTGGTATGTTTTTCTTTACAAATTTTATATCTAGATATCAATGCTATTTCATTAGGTCTTTAAAAGTCTTAAATTTGACTTGTTGAAACTTGCAGATACCTTATGTCACTGTAATCAACCATTACCCATGATTGGCCGTGGTTTCAGAGCCTTCAGTGGATACACCGCTAACATTTCAGAGCAGAATACTGCTAATTTTTTGTGATTGTGACACCCAATTTTATAGTACTTGGCTTGTTTTGTTTTTTTTTAGTCACCATTTTGTCAGGGTGGTTAATAACAGATTTTTCTGTCGTGTGTCAAACTCTGAACACATTTATTTTCGCTCTACTCCTACTCATTATGTTTACATTACCGCCAGCCATTTTCCAAAGCATATGTTTCTAGATGTCAGTTTGTTTTAATTTTACTATTGTTTTATTGAGTTTTAATTATTGTGTGTTATTGTGAGAAGGCTCTGTAGTGAAAACTTTCCTGGTGCGACGCTATTTAGCAGCCAACTTTGACATCTCAGACGCGCTAACGTCTGAACGCAGCAAAAGGAGAGTTTTTAACACAGTTACAAGGTTTTGTATGTTAAATTTATTTACATCAGGGCAACAGAATGAAAAATTGTGATTTTTTTGCTAATGCTTGTTTGCACGTTGTAGATTGACCTTTATATCACGATTTTAACAGTTTGAAAAAGCTGACTTAACTTAATCTAAAGCTTTAACATGCTCTGTCCTGGGTTGACCTAAACAAAGAGGTAACCATTGTAACTCGTAGCCTGCCTCCATCACTGATCTCAGCATCTGTCTTTTTTTTTTTTTTTTTTTTTTCCTCAGGATCTGCCCAACAACATGATCCACCAGGTGCCCATCAAGTCTCTGCCTCAGGAGTGGTTATGGTGTGAGACCTGGTGTGACGACAACTCCAAGAGGAGCGCCAAGACGATAGACCTGGTAAGACCGGTTTGTGTGTAGACGTCAGGGATAGGATCGGGATACATTGCTCTGACAGTAACACAACAGTGTCACAGACCTGTAGCACCCTGCACAGTTCAACAGTGTTAATGAGGCGTTAAAACGGTCATAGCTCATAGCAGCCACTAGAGGGCAGACAGGCCAACTGTGAGGAAGTAAAGTACTGACTGTCTTTGTAGTTTGGTTTTCATTAAATCAAGTGACTCATATCTAAAAACAGCGAATATGAAAATAGAAAAGTAATTCCTCAATTTAAAAAAGTTTTGGTAAATAGTGTTTGATACTGAGGAGTGTTAGCGGCTTAGCGAAAATCCAGTAATTGGAGCAGCAGACTAAGTTATTTAAGAGGAAGATTATTTCTACCTCTTTAAATCTGCTGTTCACACAAAAACTGGTCTGCTCAGGGACGAACAAATCAACACTTTGATCATTTTGGTGTTTTATGTGTTTGAGGTAAAATTTCTCTTCTCACCTCCCTCCTCTCAGCTCATTCCCCTCTACTCCCCTCTCTCGCTCTACTCCTCTCGCTCTCTTGCTCTACCCCTCTCGCTCTACTCCTCTCGCTCTCTCGCTCTGCTCCTCTCGCCCTACCCCTCTACCCCCTCGCTCTACCCTCTACCATCTCGCTCGACTGCTCTACCCCTCTGCCCCTCTCACTCTACCTCTCTCCCTCTACCCCTCTCGCTCTACACCTCTATCCTTCTACCCCTCTCCCTCTACCCATCTCCCTCTACGCCTCTACCCCCTTGCTCTACCCCTCCCCCTCTCGCTCTACCCCTCTACCCCCTCGCTCTACCCTCTACCATCTTGCTCTACTGCTCTACCCCTCTGCCCCTCACTCTAGCTCTAACGCTCTTGCTTTACCCCTCTCGCTCTACCCCTCTAGCACTACCCTTCTACCACTCTCGCTCTACCCCTCCACCCCTCTCACTCTACACCTCTATCCCTCTACCCCTCTTGCTCTACACCTCTATCCCTCTACCCCTCTCGCTCTACACCTCTATCTCTCTACCCCTCTCGCTCTACACCTCTATCCCTCTACCCCTCTCGCTCTACACCTCTATCCCTCTACCCCTCTCGCTCTACACCTCTGCCCCTCTCGCTCTACACCTCTATCCTTTAACCCCTCTTGCTCTGCCCCTCTAGCGCTACCCTTCTACCCCTCTCGCTCTACCCCTCCACCCCTCTCGCTCTACCCCTCTCCCCCTCGCTCTACCCCTCTACCCCTCTACCCCCTCGCTCTACCCTCTACCCTCTCGCTCTACCCTTCTACCCCTCTCGCTCTACCCCTCCACCCCTCTCGCTCTACCCCTCCACCCCTCTTGCTCTACACCTCTACCCCTCTTGCTCTACACCTCTACCCCTCTTGCTCTACACCTCTATCCCTCTACCCCTCCACCCCTCTTGCTCTACCCCTCTTGCTCTACCCCTCTTGCTCTACACCTCTATCCCTCTCACTCAACCCCTCCACCCCTCTCGCTTTACACCTCTACCCCTCTCGCTCTCCTCCTCTATCCTTCTACCCCTCTTGCTCTACCCCTCCACCCCTCTTGCTCTACCCCCTCCACCCCTCTCGCTCTACCCCTCTCCCTCCACCCCTCTATCCTTTTACCCCTCTTGCTCTGCCCCTCTAGTGCTACCCCTCCACCCCTCTCGCTCTACCCCCCCCCCCCCCCCTCTCCCCCTCTATCCTTTTACCCCTCTTGCTCTGCCCCTCTAGCGCTACCCTTCTACCACTCTCGCTCTACCCCTCCACTCCTCTCACTCTACACCTCTATCCCTCTACCCCTCTCGCTCTACACCTCTACCCCTCTCGCTCTTCCCCTCCACCCCTCTTGCTCTAACGCTCTTGCTTTACCCCTCTCGCTCTACCCCTCTAGCGCTACCCTTCTACCACTCTCGCTCTACCCCTCCACCCCTCTCGCTCTACACCTCTATCCCTCTACCCCTCTTGCTCTACACCTCTATCCCTCTACCCCTCTCGCTCTACCCCTCTACCCCTCTCGCTCTACACCTCTATCCCTCTACCCCTCTTGCTCTACCCCTCTCGCTCTACCCCTCTATCCTTTTACCCCTCTTGCTCTGCCCCTCTAGCGCAACCCTTCTACCCCTCTCCCCCTCTCGCTCTACCCCTCTACCGCCTCGCTCTACCATCTTGTTCTACTGCTCTACCCCTCTACCCCCTCGCTCTACCCTCTACCATCTCACTCTACCCTTCTACCCCTCTCGCTCTACCCCTCCACCCCTCTTGCTCTACACCTCTACCCCTCTTGCTCTACATCTCTATCCCTCTACCCCTCTTGCTCTACCCCTCCACCCCTCTTGCTCTACCCCTCTTGCTCTACACCTCTATCCCTCTCACTCAACCCCTCTACCCCTCTCGTTCTACCCCTCTCGCTCTACCCCTCCACCCCTCTTGCTCTACCCCTCTTGCTCTACACCTCTATCCCTCTCACTCAACCCCTCCACCCCTCTCGCTCTACCCCTCTCCCTCTACCCCTCTATCCTTTTACCCCTCTTGCTCTGCTCCTCTAGCGCTACCCTTCTCCCCCTCTCGCTCTACCCCTCCACCCCTCTCGCTCTACACCTCTACCCCTCTCGCTCTACCCCTCTCGCTTTACACCTCTACCCCTCTCGCTCTACACCTCTACCCCTCTCGCTCTACCCCTCTATCCTTCTACCCCTCTCGCTCTATCCCTCTACCCCTCTCGCTCCACCCCTCTCGCTCTACACCTCTACCCCTCTCGCTCTATACCTCTATCCTTCTACCCCTCTCACTCTACCCCTTTTGCTCTACCCCTCCACCCCTCTCGCTCTACACCTCTATTCTTCTACCCCTCTAGCGCTACCCTTCTACCCCTCTCGCTCTACACCTCTACCCCTCTTGCTCTACCCCTCTACCCCTCTTGCTCTACACCTCTACCCCTCTCGCTCTCACCCCTCTCGCTCTACCCCTCTCGCCCTCGCTCTACCCCTCTCGCTCCACCCCTCTCGCTCTACACCTCTACCCCTCTCGCTCTGCCCCTCTCGCTCTACCCCTCTATCCTTTTACCCCTCTTGCTCTGCCCCTCTAGCGCAACCCTTCTACCCCTCTCGCTCTACCCCTCCACCCCTCTCGCTCTACCCCTCTACCCCTCTACCCCCTCGCTCTACCCTTCTACCCCTCTCGCTCTACCCCTCCACCCCTCTTGCTCTACCCCTCTATCCTTTTACCCCTCTTGCTCTGCTCCTCTAGCGCTACCCTTCTCCCCCTCTCGCTCTACCCCTCCACCCCTCTCGCTCTACACCTCTACCCCTCTCGCTCTACACCTCTACCCCTCTCGCTTTACACCTCTACCCCTCTCGCTCTACCCCTCCACCCCTCTCACTCTACACCTCTACCCCTCTCGCTCTTCCCCTCCACCCCTCTTGCTCTAACGCTCTTGCTTTACCCCTCTCGCTCTACCCCTCTAGCGCTACCCTTCTACCACTCTCGCTCTACCCCTCCACCCCTCTCGCTCTACACCTCTATCCCTCTACCCCTCTTGCTCTACACCTCTATCCCTCTACCCCTCTCGCTCTACCCCTCTACCCCTCTCGCTCTACACCTCTATCCCTCTACCCCTCTTGCTCTACCCCTCTCGCTCTACCCCTCTATCCTTTTACCCCTCTTGCTCTGCCCCTCTAGCGCAACCCTTCTACCCCTCTCCCCCTCTCACTCTACCCCTCTACCGCCTCGCTCTACCATCTTGTTCTACTGCTCTACCCCTCTACCCCCTCGCTCTACCCTCTACCATCTCACTCTACCCTTCTACCCCTCTCGCTCTACCCCTCCACCCCTCTACCCCTCTTGCTCTACATCTCTATCCCTCTACCCCTCTTGCTCTACCCCTCCACCCCTCTTGCTCTACCCCTCTTGCTCTACACCTCTATCCCTCTCACTCAACCCCTCTACCCCTCTCGTTCTACCCCTCTCGCTCTACCCCTCCACCCCTCTTGCTCTACCCCTCTTGCTCTCACCTCTTCCCTCTCACTCAACCCCTCCCCCCTCTCGCTCTACCCCTCTCCCTCTCCCCTCTATCCTTTTACCCCTCTTGCTCTGCTCCTCTAGCGCTACCCTTCTCCCCCTCTCGCTCTACCCCTCCACCCCTCTCGCTCTACACCTCTACCCCTCTCGCTCTACCCCTCTCGCTCTACACCTCTACCCCTCTCGCTCTACCCCTCTATCCTTCTACCCCTCTCGCTCTATTCCTCTACCCCTCTCGCTCCACCCCTCTCGCTCTACACCTCTACCCCTCTCGCTCTACACCTCTATTCTTCTACCCCTCTGCGCTACCCTTCTACCCCTCTCGCTCTACACCTCTACCCCTCTCGCTCTACCCCTCTATCCTTCTACCCCTCTCGCTCTACACCTCTACCCCTCTCGCTCTATCCCTCTACCCCTCTTGCTCTACACCTCTACCCCTCTCGCTCTCACCCCTCTCGCTCTACCCCTCTCGCCCTCGCTCTACCCCTCTCGCTCCACCCCTCTCGCTCTACACCTCTACCCCTCTCGCTCTACCCCTCTATCCTTTTACCCCTCTTGCTCTGCCCCTCTAGCGCAACCCTTCTACCCCTCTCGCTCTACCCCTCCACCCCTCTCGCTCTACCCCTCTCCCCCTCTCGCTCTACCCCTCTACCCCCTCGCTCTACCCTTCTACCCCTCTCGCTCTACCCCTCCACCCCTCTTGCTCTACCCCTCTATCCTTTTCCCCCTCTTGCTCTGCTCCTCTAGCGCTACCCTTCTCCCCCTCTCGCTCTACCCCTCCACCCCTCTCGCTCTACACCTCTACCCCTCTCGCTCTACACCTCTACCCCTCTCGCTTTACACCTCTACCCCTCTCGCTCTACTCCTCTATCCTTCTACCCCTCTTGCTCTACCCCTCCACCCCTCTTGCTCTACCCCTCCACCCCTCTTGCTCTACCCCTCCACCCCTCTTGCTCTACACCTCTCGCTTTACACCTCTACCCCTCTCGCTCTACCCCTCTATCCTTCTACCCCTCTCGCTCTACACCTCTACCCCTCTCGCTCTACCCCTCTCGCCCTCGCTCTACCCCTCTCGCTCCACCCCTCTCGCTCTACACCTCTACCCCCTCTCGCTCTACCCTTCCACCCCTCTCGCTCTACCCCTCTCGCCCTCGCTCTCCCCCTCTCGCTCTACCCCTCTATCCTTTTACCCCTCTTGCTCTGCCCCTCTAGTGCTACCCCTCCACCCCTCTCGCTCTACCCCTCCACCCCTCTCGCTCTACCCCTCTCCCCCCTCGCTCTACCCCTCTATCCTTTTACCCCTCTTGCTCTGCCCCTCTAGCGCTACCCTTCTACCCCTCTCGCTCTACCCCTCCACCCCTCTCGCTCTACACCTCTACCCCTCTATCCTTTTACCCCTCTCGCTCTACTCCTCTCTCCTTCTACCCCTCTTGCTTTACCCCTCTACCCCTCTTGCTTTACCCCTCTACCCCTCTTGCTCTACCCCTCTCGCTCTACACCTCTACCCCTCTCGCTCTACCCCTCTCGCTCTACCCCTCTACCCCTCTATCCTTCTACCCCTCTCGCTCTATACCTCTATCCTTCTACCCCTCTCACTCTACCCCTTTTGCTCTACCCCTCTCACTCTCCCCTCTTGCTCTACCCCTCCACCCCTCTCGCTCTACACCTCTATTCTTCTACCCCTCTAGCGCTACCATTCTACCCCTCTTGCTCTACACCTCTACCCCTCTCGCTCTACCCTTCTGGCTTTACACCTCTACACCTCTCGCTCTACCCCTCTATCCTTCTACCTCTCTCGCTCTACACCTCTACCCCTCTCGCTCTACCCCTCTATCCTTCTACCCCTCTCGCTCTACACCTCTACCCCTCTCGCTCTACCCCTCTCGCTCTACCCCTCTATCCTTCTACCCCTCTCGCCCTCGCTCTAGCCTTTCGCTCCACCCCTCTCGCTCTACACCTCTATCCCTCTACCCCTCTCGCCCTATCCCTCTACCATCTCGCTCTACCCCTCCACCCCTCTCGCTCTACACCTCTACCCCTCTCGCTCTACACCTCTATCCCTCTACCCCTCTCCCTCTACCCCTCTCCCCCTCTTGCTCTACCCCCTCCACCCCTCTCCCCCTAACTCTCTATCCTTTTACCCCTCTTGCTCTGCCCCTCTAGTGCTACCCTTCCACCCCTCTCGCTCTACCCCTCTATCCTTTTACCCCTTTTGCTCTGCCTCTCTAGCGCTACCCTTCTGCCCCTCTCGCTCTACCCCTCCACCCCTCTCGCTCTACACCTCTACCCCTCTCGCTCTGCCCCTCTCGCTCTACCCCTCCACCCCTCTCGCTCTACACCTCTATCCCTCTACCCCTCTTGCTCTACCCCTCTCGCTCTACACCTCTATCCCTCTACCCCTCTCGCTCTACACCTCTACCCCTCTCGCTCTACACCTCTATCCCTCTACCCCTCTCGCCCTATCCCTCTCCCATCTCGCTCTACTGCTCTACCCCTCTCCCCCTCCACCCCTCTCGCTCTACACCTCTACCCCTCTCCCCCTCTTGCTCTACCCCTCCACCCCTCTCCCCCTAACTCTCTATCCTTTTACCCCTCTTGCTCTGCCCCTCTCGCTCTACCCCTCTCGCTCTGCCCCTCTCGCTCTACCCCTCTCGCTCTACCCCTCTCCCCCTCTCGCTCTACCCCTCTATCCTTTTACCCCTCTTGCTCTACCCCTCTATCCTTTTACCCCTCTTGCTCTGCCCCTCTCGCTCTACCCCTCTCCCCCTCTCGCTCTACCCTCTACCATCTCGCTCTACCCCTCTGCCCTCTCCTCTACCCCTCTGCCCCTCTCGCTCTACCCCTCTAGCACTACCGCTTCTACACCTACAACACCATTAATCTCTTTAAATTACTTTAACAGGATGCAGCCTGTTCTTTGTACTTGTTGATAGATGTTCATTTTACCTGATTTCAGTGTAACAACCCCATGACCAAGGAGCCAAAGCTGCAGGCTGCAGTAAGGATCGTGGCTGAGTGGACCGATTATGACCAGGAGATTAAACGTCTTCAGACCAGAGTCCAGGAGGGAATAAACCACACTAAAAAACAGCACAGCACAGGTAGTAAACACTCACATCAGGCTAGACATGACACACATCTGCTCTAACCTCAACACATTCATCAACTTGACTAAATTTTCTTTGTGTTTCCGTCAGATATTCACACAGAGTTGTGAGGACCCTGCAGCGGCTGTGATGAGGTGGTGAACTGGACTCTGTTTAAAGAGGCTCCTCTCCTGCCTTGGGGGCTGCTAAATGGTTGAAAGGTTGTTGTTTTGTTTTTTTTTTTAATCTTTTTATAACGTGTGAAGGGGTGTTAAAGTGGTCAGGTTTAAAAGTCTTTTCTGTACGTGTGTCTACAAGTGGTGAGAATGTATTTGTGAAGCGAATCATGAATATATTTTTTTCATTACAGCTTTATTTCACCTGTAATAGATGTCAGTCTTAATTTGCACTGATTGGGATTCTGGTTCGGGCTGTGGTTGAAGCAGAAAGGGAGGAGGACCCCTGAAAATCTTACTGCTGTATGCTTTAATTCTCACTAAAATTAAAGAATACAGTTAGATAGGCTTATTTCTATTTTTGCGGAGTTCATATGGTGAAAAATCATCGATAATTTGGCAATGTTCACACCTCAATAATGGAGCTGGGTAATATCTTTGACATCAGTATCATGACATTAACAGGTTTTTTTTGGTATGTTTTATAAATAAATATGGCAAATTAATGCAGTATCAGATTTAAATAAATCGGTTTTTTTTATTAATTTACCCTGAATTAGGGTAGCAGATTTTTGTAAAATATACTTTTTTTGCCCAGCCCCAATGCTAAATAAAATGCTAAAATACTAGAAGTCTGGAGAATTAAGATTATATCTACATATACAGTATGTATTATTTTGTACAGTGGTAGATCCACTTGTCAGAACTATTTAAGAATCACCTCAAACTACAGGGGATGGTTAGTGCCCAACCTAAACTTCAAAACGCTGAAAGGGATTTTAGAAATGAGTGGTAACGCTGTTAATGATGTTTACACATCAAATGGTATTTGACATGAAAACTAATTACAAAATCAGCTGGCTTGATTAAATCCCCAGTTTCTTGTGGAATATAAAAATGTCACTGTGACTCTCAGGGAAAGACGTTTGAAGCTTGTGCGGGTTGCAGCATAAAGTACGAATCAGAAGACGGCAGAGTTTGTCGTACTGTAAGGGACGAGCAGCCATGACATTAGAGTTTAGCTGAAAAATATTTGATTTTCTGTTCCTTGGTAACAAATCCATGGATTTTTCATGATCATCCTGTTTTGGCTGTCGTGTTTTTTGTTAAATAAAAACCCCCAATGAAGAAGTACTCCCGTGTATTGTCACCATTTCATGCATGTTTTCAAGTATTTGCCTACATAGTATTTGGCTTAAGATATTCAGTTACTTGACATGTCTACCGAACATGTGGCAATAAGGCTGGGCTACTTACTCCAAGGGTACAAGCAAAGAAATCAACAGCTAAAAGTAATGGATAAGCAGTTCAATTAGTTAGCTAAAAATTATGGTCAATAGCTGAAAGTAAACAATAAAAGGTTAAACAGTGAAATACGCGAAATGAAATCTTAAACAAGTTATCCACTACCTTTAAATTAAGCTCACAAACTGAAATAGTTACTAAACATCAAGTATAATGAAGAAAGAGCTGAAAGTTATGAATAAAAGGTTGAAATAGACAAAGACAATTGATTAACACTTAAATTAAATTAGTATTTGTAATAGATACATAAAATGTATATGAGGTTGAAATAGTTGGCTAACTATGATCAACAATAATAAAAACATGGCTGAAAGCAATGTGGAAAATGTTACAAATGTCATATTATAGTAAATCATACAAAATGCCATATGGCATCGTATCTATGTCACAAAGACTGTCCATAAAAATCAGTTTAGTTAAAAAGACATTGAATAGTGGGTCATAAAAAGTTATAGTATAATGTCACAAAAATATATCTGACATACTATACTGTGACTTTTTTTAAAAACATTTTTGTGAAAGACTATAGTATTACTTTTTATGACATACCGTACTAAATGGACAAAAGGTTGTAGTATAGTCAGTAAAAATAAAAAATGAGGATTTTTGATATGACATTTTTTGTGACATACTTTAGTAATACTTTTTTTATGACTGTACTAAACAATGACTTTTTAAGGACATACTATATTTTGACTTATCTGATTTTTTCCACTATGACATACTTTTTTCAACATACAATACTGATTTTTTTGCAACATACTCCTATATACCGTAATTACTTTTTTTCCAGATAATAAACTGTTTGATTTAGTTCTGACATACTATGCTATAACTTAATGATTTTTTAAAATATACTATATTATGACTTTTTTTGCCATAATACACTATGGCTTTTTTTCCTGACTTTAACATACTATGCTACAACTTTTTAATTTTTTTTCAACATAAATTTACTGTTTAGCACATTTCCTATACTACTATACTGTGACTTTTTAAAACACTGTATTGTGACTTTTATTCAACATACTATGACTTTTTATGACCTTTCTATATACTATACCACTTTTTTAAGATATTTAGTTACTTGATGAGTATACAGTACATGTGCCAACCAGGCTGGGGTACTTACCCCAAGGGGTACTTCTGCAGTGCCAGAGGGTACATGGTAAATCTGTGGAGAGGCACAATCGATTTCAAAAAGCTGTATCACCTGTACACCATGTGTTGTACTTGGAAGTATGTGAAAACTAGTTATCATAGCAAGCAGAGACATAAACAGCTAAAAGTGATGGATAAACAGTTCAGACAGTTATCTAAAGACGATGGGTCATTTGAGATGGCTAGCTAAAAATGATGGTCAATAGCTGAAAGTGAACAAAATAGACAAAAATATACAGTATAGAATATACAGTTGAAATAGCTAACAGTAACGGCTAAATGGCAGAAATATATAACTAGAAGTAAATGATAAACAGTTGAAATGATCCAAATGTAATGAAAGAAAACATAACTACCTTTAAATTAAGCTTACTGACTCTCTATTTACTGAAATAGTTTACTAAACATAATGTATAACAGAGATAGAGCTTAAAGTTATGAATATTAACAACATCAATTAACAGTAAGTATTTGTAATAGAATATAAATAAATAAATAAATAGTTAGCTAACTGTGACAAACAATGATAAAAAACATAGCTGAAGACAATGGGTAAAAAGTTGTAAAATGTTTAAAAAAACTCCTAATATAGTGTCATACAAACTGCCATACCATAGTATGTCACCAAAAAGCCATAGTATAATATCTACGTCACAAAAAAATCTCAGAAAAGAGTCAGTCTAGTAAAAAGACATTGTATAATATGTCATAAAATTATGCCTGGCGTACTATGCTGTGACTTTTTTTTATATTATTCTACTTTAATATATACTCTGACTTTTTTACTGAACTAAACAGCCTTGATTTGACTATGACTTTTTAAAAATATTTTAGGACTACTATTTTTATGACATGTACTATGACTTTTTTAAACATATTACACTATGAATTTTTTAAACTTAAAACGTACTCTACTGTGACTTTTTTCCTGCATACTAAAATATGACTGACTTTTTTAAACATACTATACTATCACATTATTTACTTTTCAACATACTATACTATCACAAAAAAGTTCTAATGTAGTAAAAAAAGTCTTGAAAGAGGAATAGTGTAGTATATCAAGGAAGTCTAATTACAGTTTGATGAAAAGTCATACTTCAGTATATTGAAAAAACTCGTTGTGTAGTTTGTTGTGTCGAAAAAAGTCATAGTATAGTATGTCAAAATAAAGGTCATAGTATGACCAAAATAAGTCATAGTATAGTATCTTGAAAAATAACAGTTTAACATGTCGCAAAAAAGTCAGTACAGTATGTCAAAAAAGTAATTACAATTTATATTATATTGTATCTCAAAATAATGACAAAATAAAACAAAGAAGTCATAGTACAGTATGTCAAAAAAAACTCAGAGTATAGAATGTCGAAAAAAGTAATAGTATAGTATGTCAAAAAGTCAGTATATGTCAAAAAAGTCATAGTATAGTATGTCGAAAAAATAAAAAAAAAAAAAAAAAAAAAAAAAAAAAAAAGTATAAATAAAAAAAAAAAAAAAAAAAAAAAAAAAAAAAAAAAAACATGTCAAAAAAGTCATAGTATATGTTAAAAAAGTATAGTTATGTCAAAAAAGTAATGAAAAAAATCAGTATACTGTCAAAAAAGTCATAGTATAGCATGTCAAAAAAGTAATGGAATAAGTCAGTATACTGTCAAAAAAGTCATAGTATAGTATGTCGAAAAAATTGTAGTATAGTATGGAAAAAAAATCATAGTATAGTATGTCAAAAAGTCATGAAAACAGTCATAGTATAGCTTGTAGAAAAAAATCAGTATATGTCAAAAAAGTTCTAGTATAGTATGTCGAAAAAAATAATAGTATAGTATGTAAAAAAAAGTAATAGTATAGTATGTCAAAAAAGTCATGAAAAAAGTAATAGTATAGTATGTCAAAAAGTCATAGTATAATATGTCAAAATCATAGTATAGAATGTCAAAAAAGTCATGAAAAAGTCATAGTATAGCATGTCAAAAAAGTCATAGTATAGTATGTCGAAAAAAGTAATAGTATAGCATGTCAAAAAAGTCATAGTATATGTTAAAAAAGTCATCTTATACTATTTGACAAAAAGTCATAGTATAATATGTCAAAAAAGTAATGAAAAAAGTCATAGTATAGTGTCGAAAAAATCGGAGTATAGCATGTGAAAAAAAATCATAGTATAGTATGTCAAAGTCATGAAAACAGTCATAGTATAGCTTCTAGAAAAAAAGTCAGTATATGTCAAAAAAGTCATAGTATAGTATGTCAAAAAATCATAGTATAGTATGTCGAAAAAAGTAATAGTATAGTATGTCAAAAAAGTCATAGTATAGTATGTCAAAAAAAGTAATAGTATAGTATGTCAAAAAAGTAATGAAAAAAAGTCATAGTATAGCATGTCAAAAAAGTATAGTGTAGATGTCAAAAAAGTATAGTATGTGATAAAAAAGTCATAGTATAGTATGTCAAAAAAGTAATGAAAACAGTCATAGTATAGCTTGTAGAAAAAAAGTCATAGTATAGCATGTCAAAAAAGTCCTAGTATAGTATGTCAAAAAATTATAGTATAGTATGTGACAAAAAATCATAGTATAGTATGTCAAAAAGTCATGAAAATAGCATAGTATGTGTAGAAAAAAAGTATATGTCAAAAAAGTAATAGTATAGTATGTCAAAAAAGTCATGAAAAAAGTAAATAGTGTAGTATGTCAAAAAAGTCATAAAAAAGTAATAGTATAGTATGTCAAAAAGTCATAGTATAATATGTCAAAATCATAGTATAGAATGTCAAAAAAGTCATAGTATAGTATGTCGAAAAAAGGAATAGTATAGTATGTCAAAAAACTCATGAAAAAGTCATAGTATAGCATGTCAAAAAAGTCATAGTATATGTTAAAAAAGTCATCTTATACTATTTGAAAAAAAGTCATAGTATAATATTCAAAAAAGAAATGAAAAAAGTCAGTATACTGTCAAAAAAGTCATAGTATAGCATGTCAAAAAAGTCATAGTATAGTGTGTCGAAAAAATCGGATTATAGTATGTGAAAAAAAATCATAGTATAGTATGTCAAAAAGTCATGAAAACAGTCATAGTATAGCTTCTAGAAAAAAAGTCAGTATATGTCAAAAAAGTCATAGTATAGTATGTCAAAAAATCATAGTATAGTATGTCGAAAAAAGTAATAGTATAGTATGTCGAAAAAGTCATAAAAAGTAATAGTATAGTATGTAAAAAGTTATAGTATAGTATGTCAAAAAGTCATAGTATATGTCAAAATCAGTATTGAATGTCAAAAAAGTCATAGTATAGTATGTCAAAAAAAGTAATAGTATAGTATGTCAAAAAAGTCATGAAAAAAGTCATAGTATAGCATGTCAAAAAAGTCATAGTATACTGTTAAAAAAAGTCATAGTATAGTGTGTCGAAAAAATCGGAGTATAGTATGTGAAAAAAAATCATAGTATAGTATGTCAAAAAGTCATGAAAACAGTCATAGTATAGCTTCTAGAAAAAAAGTCAGTATATGTCAAAAAAGTCCTAGTATAGTATGTCAAAAAATCATAGTATAGTATGTCAAAAAAAGTAATCGTATAGTATGTCAAAAAAGTCATGAAAAAAGTAATAGTATAGTATGTCAAAAAGTTATAGTATAGTATGTCAAAAAGTCATAGTATAATGTCAAAAAAGTCATGAAAAAGTCATAGTATTGAATGTCACAAAAGTCATAGTAAAGTATGTCGAAAAAAGTAATAGTATAGTATGTCAAAAAAAAAAGTCATAAAAAAGTCATAGTATAGTATGTCAAAAAGTTATAGTATAATATGTCAAAAAAGTAAAGAACATAGTATAATATGTCGAAAAAATCATAGTATAGAATGTCAAAAAAGTCATAGTATAGTATGTCACAAAGTCATGAAAAAAGTAATAGTATAGCATATGTAAAAAATTCATAGTATATGTCAAAAAAGTCATAGTATAGAATGTCAAAAAAGTCATAGTATAGTATGTCGAAAAAAGTAATAGTATAGTATGTCAAAAAAGTCATAAAAAGTAATAGTATGTCAAAAAAAGTAATAGTATAGTATGTCAAAAAGTCAGTAATGAAAAAAGTCATAGTATAGAATGTCAAAAAAGTCATAGTATAGTATGTCAAAAAAGTCATAGTATACTATTTGACAAAAAGTCATAGTATAATATGTACAAAAAAGTAATGAAAAAAAGTCAGTATACTGTCAAAAAAGTCATAGTATAGCATGTCAAAAAAGTCATAGTATAGTGTGTCGAAAAAATTGTAGTATAGTATGTGAAAAAAAATCATAGTATAGTATGTCAAAAAGTCATGAAAACAGTCATAGTATAGCTTGTAGAAAAAAAGTCAGTATATGTCAAAAAAGTTCTAGTATAGTATGTCAAAAAATCATAGTATAGTATGTCGAAAAAATAATAGTATAGTATGTCAAAAAGTCTTAGCATAGTATGTTAAAAAAAAGTAATAGTATAGTATGTCAAAAAAGTCATGAAAAAAGTAATAGTGTAGTATGTCAAAAAAGTCATAAAAAAGTAAAGATAGTATGTCAAAAAGTCATAGTATAATATGTCAAAATCATAGTATAGAATGTCAAAAAAGTCATAGTATAGTATGTCGAAAAAAGTAATAGTATAGTATGTCAAAAAGTCTTAGCATAGTATGTTAAAAAAAAGTAATAGTATAGTATGTCAAAAAAGTCATGAAAAAAGTAATAGTATAGTATGTCAAAAAGTCATAGTATATGTCAAAATCATAGTATAGAATGTAAAAAAGTCATAGTATAGTATGTCGAAAAAAGTAATAGTATAGTATGTAAAAAGTCATAGTATAATATGTCAAAATATAGTATAGCATGTCAAAAAAGTCATAGTATAGTATGTCGAAAAAAGTAATAGTATAGCATGTCAAAAAAGTCATAGTATATGTTAAAAAAGTCATCTTATACTATTTGAAAAAAAAGTCATAGTATAATATGTCAAAAAAGTAATGAAAAAAGTCAGTATACTGTCAAAAAAGTCATAGTATAGCATGTCAAAAAAGTCATAGTATAGTGTGTCGAAAAAATCGGAGTATAGTATGTGAAAAAAAATCATAGTATAGTATGTCAAAAAGTCAATGAAAACAGTCATAGTATAGCTTCTAGAAAAAAAAGTCAGTATATGTCAAAAAAGTCATAGTATAGTATGTCAAAAAATCATAGTATAGTATGTCAAAAAAAGTAATAGTATAGTATGTCAAAAAAGTCATAAAAAAGTAATGGTATAGTATGTCAAAAAGTTATAGTATAGTATGTCAAAAAGTCATAGTATATGTCAAAATCATAGTATTGAATGTCACAAAAGTCATAGTAAAGTATGTCGAAAAAAGTAATAGTATAGTATGTCAAAAAAGTCATAAAAAAGTAATAGTATAGTATGTCAAAAAGTTATAGTATAGTATGTCAAAAAGTCATAGTATAATATGTCAAAATCATAGTATAGAATGTCAAAAAAGTCATAGTATAGTATGTCGAAAAAAGTAATAGTATAGTATGTCAAAAAAGTCATAAAAAAGTAATAGTATGTCAAAAAGTCATAGTATAGTATGTCAAAAAGTCAGTATATGTCAAAATCATAGTATAGAATGTCAAAAAACTCATAGTATAGTATGTCGAAAAAAGTCATAGTATACTATTTGACAAAAAGCCATAGTATATGTCAAAAAAGTAATGAAAAAAGTCAGTATACTGTCAAAAAAGTCATAGTATAGCATGTCAAAAAAGTCATAGTATAGTGTGTCAAAAAAATTGTAGTATAGTATGTGAAAAAAAATCATAGTATAGTATGTCAAAAAGTCATGAAAACAGTCATAGTATAGCTTGTAGAAAAAAAGTCAGTATATGACATAAAAGTTCTAGTATAGTATGTCAAAAAATCATAGTATATGTCAAAATCAGTATTGAATGTCAAAAAAGTCATAGTATAGTATGTCAAAAAAAGTAATAGTATAGTATGTCAAAAAAGTCATGAAAAAAGTCATAGTATAGCATGTCAAGAAAGTCATAGTATATGTTAAAAAAGTCATAGTATATGTCAAAAAAGTAATGAAAAAAATCAGTATACTGTCAAAAAAGTCATAGTATAGCATGTCAAAAAAGTCATAGTATAGTGTGTCGAAAAGTCATGAAAACAGTCATAGTATAGCTTGTAGAAAAAAAGTCAGTATATGTCAAAAAAAGTTATAGTATAGTATGTCAAAAAATCATAGTATAGTATGTCGAAAAAAGTAATAGTATAGTATGTCAAAAAAGTCAGTATAGCATGTCAAAAAAGTCATACTATATGTTAAAAAAGTCATCCTATACTATTTGACAAAAAGTCATAGTATATATCAAAAGTAATGAAAAAAGTCAGTATACTGTCAAAAAAGTCATAGTATAGCATGTCAAAAAAGTCATAGTATAGTGTGTCGAAAAAATCGGAGTATAGTATGTGAAAAAAAATCATAGTATAGTATGTCAAAAAGTCATGAAAACAGTCATAGTATAGCTTCTAGAAAAAAAAGTCAGTATATGTCAAAAACGTCATAGTATAGTATGTCAAAAAATCATAGTATAGTATGTCAAAAAAAGTAATCGTATAGTATGTCAAATGAGTCATAAAAAAGTAATGGTATAGTATGTCAAAAAGTTATAGTATAGTATGTCAAAAAGTCATAGTATATGTCAAAATCATAGTATTGAATGTCACAAAAGTCATAGTAAAGTATGTCGAAAAAAGTAATAGTATAGTATGTCAAAAAAGTCATAAAAAAGTAATAGTATAGTATGTCAAAAAGTTATGGTATAGTATGTCAAAAATTCATAGTATAATATGTCAAAATCATAGTATAGAATGTCAAAAAAGTCATAGTATAGTATGTCGAAAAAAGTAATAGTATAATATGTCAAAAAAGTCATAGTATAATATGTCAAAATCATAGCATAGAATGTCAAAAAAGTCATAGTATAGTATGTCGAAAAAAGTAATAGTATATGTCAAAAAAGTCATAGTATAGCATGTCAAAAAAGTCAGTATATGATAAAAAAGTCATCGTATACTATTTGACAAAAAGTCATAGTATAATATGTCAAAAAAGTAATGAAAAAAGTCAGTATACTGTCAAAAAAGTCATAGTATAGCATGTCAAAAAAGTCATAGTATAGTGTGTCGAAAAGTCATGAAAACAGTCATAGTATAGCTTCTAGAAAAAAAGTCAGTATATGTCAAAAAAGTCATAGTATAGTATGTCAAAAAATCATAGTATAGTATGTCGAACAAAGTAATAGTATAGTATGTCAAAAAAGTCATAAAAAAGTAATAGTATAGTATGTCAAAAAGTTATAGTATAGTATGTCAAAAAATCATAGTATATGTCAAAATCATAGTATAGAATGTCAAAAAAGTCATAGTATAGTATGTCGAAAAAAGTAATAGTATAGTATGTCAAAAAAGTCATGAAAAAAAGTCATAGTATAGCATGTCAAAAAAGTCATAGTATACTATTTGACAAAAAGTCATAGTATATGTCAAAAAAGTAATGAAAAAAGTCAGTATACTGTTAAGAAAAAGTCATAGTATAGCATGTCAAAAAAGTCATAGTATAGTGTGTCGAAAAAATTGTAGTATAGTATGTGAAAAAAATCATAGTATAGTATGTCAAAAAGTCATGAAAACAGTCATAGTATAGCTTGTAGAAAAAAAGTCAGTACATGTCAAAAAAGTTATAGTATAGTATGTCAAAAAAGTCATAAAAAAGTAATAGTATAGTATGTCAAAAAGTCATAGTATAATATGTCAAAATCATAGTATAGAATGTCAAAAAGTGATAGTATAGTATTAAAAAAGTATGAAAAAGTCATGTAAAAAAGTAAAAAAAAAAAAACATACAAGTAGTATAGCATGTCAAAAAAGTCATAGTATAGTGTGTCGAAAAAATCGTAGTATAGTATGTGAAAAAAAATCATAGTATAGTGTGTCAAAAAGTCATGAAAACAGTCTAGTATAGTATAGCTTGTAGAAAAAAAGTCAGTATATGTCAAAAGTCATAGTATAGTATGTAAAAAAAAGTCATAGCTTAGTATGTCGAAAAAAGTCATAGTATAGTATGTCGAAAAAGTCAGAATAGTATGTCGAAAATAGTCATAGTATAGTATGTCAAAAAAGTCAGTACACTATGTCAAAAAGTCATACTATAGTATGTTAAAAAAAAGCCATAATATAGTATGTCATAAAAGTCAGTATAGTATGTCGAAAAAAGTAATATTATAGGTAAAAAAAGCCATGAAAAAAGTCATAGTATAGCATGTTGAAAAAGTCATAGTATAGTATGTACAAAAAAGTCAGTATAGTATGTCGAAAAAGCCATAGTATAGCATGTCAAAAAAGGCATAGGATAGAACGTCAAAAAAGTCATAGTATAGCATGTACAAAAAAGTCAGTATAGTATGTCGAAAAAGCCATAGTATAGCATGTCGAAAAAAAAGTCATAGTATAGCATGTCAAAAAAGTCATAGTATAGTATGTCGAAGAAGTCATAGTATAGTATGTCCAAAAAGTCATAGTATAGTATGTCGAAAAAGTCAGAGTATAGTATGTCGAAAAAAATCATAGTATAGTATGTCAAAAAAGTCATCAAAAAAGTCATCGTACAGCATGTTGAAAAAGTCATGGTATAGTATATACAAAAAAGTCAGTATAGTATGTCGAAAAAGCCACAGTATAGCATGTTAAAAAGGCCATAGGATAGAACGTCAAAAAAGTCATAGTATAGTATGTAAAAAAAGTAATAGTATAGTATGTCGAAAAGTCATACTATAGTATGTTAAAAAAAAGTCATAATATAGTATGTCAAAAAAGTAATGAAAAAAGTCAGAGCATAGCATGTCGAAAAAAAGTCATAATATAGCATGTCAAAAAAGTCATAGTATAGTGTGTCAAAAAGTCATGGTATAATATGTCAAAATCATAGTATAGAATGTAATAAAGTCAAAAAAGTCAGTATAGTATGTCGAAAAAAAGTAATAGTATAGTATGTCAAAAAGTCATAGCATAGTATGGTGAAAAAGTCATAGTATAGTATGTACAAAAAAGTCAGTATAGTATGTCGAAAAAGCCATAGTATAGCATGTCAAAAAAGGCATAGGATAGAACGTCAAAAAAGTCATAGTATAGCATGTCGAAAAAAGTCATAGAATAGCATGTCAAAAAAAGTCATAGTATAGTATGTCAAAAAGTCATAGCATAGTATGTTGAAAAAAGTAATAGTATAGTATGTCAAAAAAGTCATGAAAAAAGTAATAGTATAGTATGTCAAAAAGTCATAAAAAAGTAATAGTATAGTATTTCAAAAAAGTCATAGTATAGTATGTCAAAAAAGTAATAGTATAGCATGTCGAAAAAAAGTCATAGCATAGCATGTCGAAAAAAAGTCATAGTATAGCAAAAAAGTCAGTGTAGTGTGTCAAAAAAAGTCCCGAAAAAAAGTCAGTATAGTATGTCAAAAAAGTCATGGTATAATATGTCAAAATCATAGTATAGAATGTAAAAAAAAGTCAAAAAAAAGTCAGTATAGTATGTCAAAAAGTCATAGTATAGTATGTCAAAAAAGTCATTGTATAGAATGTCGAAAAAAGTCGTTATACCTTAGTATGTCAAAAAGGCAGTTGAATATATTAAGGTAATAGTACAGTATGTCGAAAGATTATCATACTATAGCATGTCGAAAAAAGTCATAGTATAGCATGTCGAAAAAGTCATAGTATAGTATGTCGAAAAAAGTCACAGTATAACATGTCAAAAAAGTCATTGTATAGCATGTCGAAAAAGTCATAGTATTGTTTGTCAAAAAAGCCATAGGATAGAACGTCAAAAACGTCACAGTATAGTATGTCAAAAAAGTAGTAGTATTGTATGTCGAAAAAAGTCATAGTATAGTATGTCAAAAAAGTCATAGTATAGTATGTTAAAAAAGTCATAGTATAGCATGTCGAAAAAAGTCATAGTATAGTATGTCGAAGAAAGTCATAGTATATTATGTCAAAAAAGTCATAGTATAGTATGTCAAAAAAGTCATAGTATAGTATGTACAAAAAAGTCAGTTTAGTATGTCGAAAAAAGCCATAGTATAGTATGTCAAAAAAGTCATAGTATAGTATGTAAAAAAAGTCAGTTTAGTATGTAAAAAAGCCATAGTATAGTATGTCAAAAAAGTTATGAAAAAAGTCATAGTATAGCATGTCAAAAAAGTCAAAGTATAGTATGTCAAAACAAGTCATGAAAAAAGTCGTAGTATAGTATGTCAAAAAGGTCATAGCATAGCATGTTGAAAAAAAGTAATAGTATAGCATGTTGAAAAAAAGTCATAGTATAGCATGTCAAAAAAAGTCATAGTATAGTATGTCAAAAACGTCATACTATAGTATGTCAAAAAAGTCATAATATAGTATGTCAAAAAAGTCCTAGTATAATATGTCAAAAAAGTCATAGTATAGCATGTCGAAAAAAAAGCCATAAGAGAGTATGTCAAAAAAGTCATAGTATCCTCTTAGGACCTGGCGTACACATGCGATGACATCACATTTTGGGTCATATGAACGTAATACTTAATTTTATTTAACTGGGGTCTTGTGTACACGTACGAGGATACGTTCACTGCCATCTAGTAGTCCTGCAACTGTTTGCAGCACTTCAAATGAGCCATACTGTTGCTATGACTGTCCAAAAGGAGAAAACATTTTCATTTTGTTAAATTGTACTGTGATGTTCCAAAATGTTTAAAAAAAAAAAAAAACATGTTTGCAAGTGTTATTAATAAATGCAAAAGCAGTCAGGAAAAACACTGCTGTATTCAGAGTGGACATATAGAGGTTTGCACTATTGCACACAATCGTGACTTTATTGTGTTTTATGGAAATTCAGAACGAGTGTCCGCATATGTGGACATAATTTTTCTCTAAAACTACATTATGTCAAAAGATGATGCTTAGTTTTTCTACTTATCAGGTTCCAATAAGCCCAAATAGCAAAGAGACATCAAAAATGCATATCAAAAAAGAGCTCGGGTCTTAAGAGGGTATTGTATGTACAAAAAAGTCAGTATCATATGTCGAAAAAGCCATAGTATAATACTGTCCGACGTAACTTCTATTTTATCACAATAGAAAACATATTGGGCATTTAGTTTTCAGTATTTATTGTACTGAAAATCACTCCAAACAGCATATTATTAAGAAAATGGCATTATTTACAAGAGTCTTTGAACCGTACAGGACTGACTGTGTTTAGACTAATAATGTTTCCATTAACAATACTTAACATTTAACTTTGTTTACTTTTGCATTTCACATTTAACTTAACATTAACACTTAGATTTAACATTAAACTTGACAAAAACACTTAAATTTAACATTTAACATAACATTAACACTTACATTTCCTTCGTTGGTTGCATGCAGCTTTGTACAACGTCCTTGCTGCTTGAGTATCTTAGCCAGCAGACCCTCGGCTGTCCTCTCCTCGTCTCCAGACAGGTTTCTGGGTTTTTCTTCATGTTTTGTCTCAAAATGACAGTTCCAGTTGTATTCTTTGAATACAGCCATGATTTTGGAAACTAAGCACACAGTTTTACCGTCAACCTCCGCGAAAAAATACTTAGCAGTCCATGACTTATTAAAGACGTACCGCTGGAGGGACCGGTGCGCCTGTGGACTAGGACCGGACCGCGTTTGAGTACCTCTGGGCGGGGGAGGGGACCACCGCAGCACCCGCTGCTCGTGCTGTCTGGTCTCCAACGGTCTCCAATAACCCCAAAGTCACCAGATTTGTCTCTGGTCGCCATTTTTGACAAAGAATCGCTGGAATGGACAGAAAACTCGCTAAATATAGCGACAAAGTCGCTAAGTTGACAACACTGCCGCCTCAGCAGGTGACGCTACTTTAAACATCACTTACGTCAATAACGTCACTGTCAGATGAGACAGGAAGAAGCACACTAACAATACACGAGCATTTCAAAATAAAAGCTATTTTCTATACTACTTTGTTTTAATTAGCGTCGTTGGGTAAATTGTGTGGTTTGACTGAGACGTCGGCCAGATAGAACCATCACGAGGACCGCATGCCCAGGTCTGGTATAGTATGACGAAAAATATTCATGGTATACTATGTCAAAATAAAAATCATAGTATAGTATGTCAAAAAAGTCATATTATAGCATGTAAAAAGTCAAAGTATACTATCTTGAAAAAAAAACTCCTAGCTATAGTATAGTATGTCAAAAAAAGTAATGAAATGTCATAGTATAGTTTGTAAAAAAAAAAAAAAAAAAACGTCATACTGTAGTATGTCAAAAAATTTCCGGAAAAACAGGTCATAGTACAGAATCTTGAAAAAAAAAATTTGTGTTAACGGTCATATTACACTATGTTAAAAAATATTATGATTGAATAAAGTCAAATTATATTATGTTGAAAAATTTCATGAAAAAGTCATAGTATAGAATGTTGAAAAATTTCATATTAACTGTCATATTATAGTATGTTAAACAATATTATGATTAAGTGAAGTCAAATTATATTATTTCAAAAAATTTCATGAAAAACAGGCCATAGTATTGAATCTTGAAAAATTTCATGTTAACAATCATATTATCATTTGTAAAAAGGTATTATGATAAAAAAAAAGTCATTTTATAGTACATTGAAAAATTTCATGTAAAAAGTCATATTATTGTACGTTGAAAAATTTCATGAAAAAAAGTCACAGTATAGTATGTCGAAAAATTTCATGAAAAACAGGTCATACTATTGAAACTTGAAAAATTTCACGTTAAGTGTCATATTATAGTATGTTAAACAATATTATGATTAAATAAAGTCAAATTATATTATGTTGAAAAATTTCATGAAAAAATGTCATAGTATAGTATGTTGAAAAATTTCATGAAAAACAGGTCATAGTATTGAATCTGGAAAAATTTATATTAAATATATTATTGTTTGTAAAAGGTGTAAAGGTGAAAAGAAAAAGATGTGGAAAAGAGGAGAATGAAAAGTGCGTATTATATGTAAAAATTTAGTTAAATGGAAATTTTTATGAAGAAAGTAAAAAATTATGAAAAGGAGTAGAGAAAATGTGTTTAGGAAAAGGTGTAAAAAAAGATTAGAAAAAATTATGTAAAAGTATTTTGCGTGAAAAATTGAAAAAAGCAAGTAGGCGAAAAATCATGAAAAACAGGTCATACTATTGAAACTTGAAAAATTTCACGTTAGTGTCATATTATAGTATGTTAAACAATATTATGATTAAATAAAGCAAATTATATTATGTTGAAAAATTTCATGAAAAAATGTCATAGTATAGTATGTTGAAAAATTTCATGAAAAACAGGTCATAGTATTGAATCTTGAAAAATTTCATATTAACAATCATATTATTGTTTGTAAAAAGGTATTATGATAAAAAAATAAATTCATTTTATAGTACGTTGAAAAATTTCATGAAAAAAAAGTCATAGTATAGTATGTCGAAAAACTTCATGAAAAAAAGTCAGAGTATTGTATGTTGAAAAATTTCATGAAAAACAGGTCATAGTACAGAATCTTGAAAAATTTCATGTTAACTGTCATATTATAGTATGTTAAACAATATTATGATTAAATGAAGTGAAATTATATTTTCATGAAAAAACGTCATAGTATAGTATGTCGAAAAATTTCATGAAAAACAGGTCATAGTACAGAATCTTGAAAAATGTCATGTT
Source organism: Pterois miles (assembly GCA_947000775.1). NCBI lineage: Eukaryota > Metazoa > Chordata > Actinopteri > Perciformes > Scorpaenidae > Pterois > Pterois miles. The sequence goes on from CAMQGK010000471.1 coordinate 3,545,596, forward strand.
AACTGTCATATTATAGTATGTTAAACAATATTATGATTAAATGAAGTCAAATTATATTATGTTGAAAAATTTTATGAAAAAAAGTCATAGTATAATATGTCGAAAAATTTCATGAAAAACAGGTCATAGTACAGAATCTGGAAAAATTTCATGTTAACAATCATATTATCGTTTGTAAAAAGGTTTTATGATAAAAAAAAAGTCATATTATAGTACATTGAAAAATTTCATGAAAAAAAGTCATAGTATAATATGTCGAAAAATTTCATGAAAAACGGGTCATAGTACAGAATCTTGAAGAATTTCATGTTAACTGTCATATTATAGTATGTTAAACAATATTATGATTAAATGAAGTGAAATTATATTATGTTGAAAATTTTCATGAAAAAAAGTCATAGTATAGTATGTCGAAAAATTTCATGAAAAACAGGTCATAGTATTAAATCTTGAAAAATTTCATGTTAACAATCATATTATCGTTTGTAAAAAGGTATTATCATAAAAAAAAAGTCATTATAGTCTGTCGAAAAAATTTCATGAAAAACAGGTCATAGTACAGAATCTTGAAAAATGTCATGTTGACTGTCATATTATAGTATGTTAAACAATATTATGATTAAATGAAGTGAAATTATATTTTCATGAAAAAACGTCATAGTATAGCATGTCGAAAAATTTCATAAAAAACAGGTCATAGTATTGAATCTTGAAAAATTTCATGTTAACAATCATATTATCGTTTGTAAAAAGGTATTATGATAAAAAAAAAGTCATATTATAGTATGTTGAAAAATTTCATGAAAAAAAGTCATAGTATAGTATGTCGAAAAATTTCATGAAAAACAGGTCATAGTATAGTATGTCGAAAAATTTCATGAAAAACAGGTCATAGTATAGAATCTTGAAGAATTTCATGTTAACAATAATATTATCGTTTGTAAAAAGGTATTATGATAAAAAAAAAAAGTCATATTATAGTACATTGAAAAATTTCATGAAAAAAAGTCACAGTATAGTATGTCGAAAAATTTCATGAAAAACAGGTCATAGTATTGAATCTTGAAAAATGTCATGTTAACAATCATATTATCGTTTGTAAAAAGGTATTATGATAAAAAAAAGTCATTATAGTACGTTGAAAAATTTCATGAAAAAAAGTCATAGTATAGTATGTTGAAAAATTTCATGAAAAAAAGTCAGACTATTGTATGTTGAAAAATTTCATGAAAAACAGGTCATAGTATAGAATCTTGAAAAATTTCATGTTAACTGTCATATTATAGTATGTTAAACAATATTATGATTAAATGAAGTGAAATTATATTTTCATGAAAAAACGTCATAGTATAGTATGTCGACAAATTTCATGAAAAACAGGTCGTAGTATTGAATCTTGAAAAATTTCACATAAACAATCATATTATCGTTTGTAAAAAGGTATTATGATAAAAAATAAGTCATTATAGTCCGTTGAAAAATTTCATGAAAAAAAAGTCATAGTATAGTATGTCGAAAAAATGTCATGAAAAACAGGTCATAGTACAAAATCTTGAAAAATGTCATGTTAACTGTCATATTATAGTATGTTAAACAATATTATGATTAAATGAAGTCAAATTATAGTACGTTGAAAAATTTCCTGAAAAACGGGTCATAGTACAGCATCTTGAAAAATTTCATGTTAACTGTCATATTATAGTATGTTAAACAATATTATGATTAAATAAAGTCAAATTATATTATGTTGAAATATTTCATGAAAAAATGTCATAGTATAGTATGTCGAAAAATTTCCTGAAAAACAGGTCATAGTACAGAATCTTGAAAAATTTCATGTTAACAATAATATTATTGTTTGTAAAAAGGTATTATGATAAAAAAAGTCATTATAGTACGTTGAAAAATTTCCTGAAAAAACGTCATAGTATAGTATGTCGAAAAATTTCATGAAAAACAGGTCATAGTATTTAATCTTGAAAAATTTCATGTTAACAATCATATTATCGTTTGTAAAAAGGTATTATGATAAAAAAAAAAGTCATATTATAGTACATTGAAAAATTTAATGAAAAAAAGTCATGTTATAGTACGTTGAAAAATTTAATGAAAAAAAGTCATAGTATAGTATGTCGAAAAATTTCATGAAAAACAGGTCATAGTACAGAATCTTGAAAAATGTCATGTTGACTGTCATATTATAGTATGTTAAACAATATTATGATTAAATGAAGTGAAATTATATTTTCATGAAAAAACGTCATAGTATAGTATGTCGAAAAATTTCATAAAAAACAGGTCATAGTATTGAATCTTGAAAAATTTCATGTTAACAATCATATTATTGTTTGTAAAAAGGTATTATGATAAAAAAAAAAGTCATATTATAGTACGTTGAAAAATTTCATGAAAAAAAGTCATAGTATAGTATGTCGAAAAATTTCATGAAAATCAGGTCATAGTACAGAATCTTGAAGAATTTCATGTCAACTGTCATATTATAGTATGTTAAACAATATTATGATTAAATGAAGTGAAATTATATAATGTTGAAAATTTTCATGAAAAAACGTCATAAGTCGAAAAATTTCATGAAAAACAGGTCATAGTATTGAATCTTGAAAAATTTCATGTTAACAATCATATTATCGTTTGTAAAAAGGTATTATGATAAAAAATAAGTCATTATAGTCCGTTGAAAAATTTCATGAAAAACGGGTCATAGTACAGCATCTTGAAAAATTTCATGTTAACTGTCATATTATAGTATGTTAAACAATATTATGATTAAATAAAGTCAAATTATATCATGTTGAAATATTTCATGAAAAAATGTCATAGTATAGTATGTCGAAAAATTTCATGAAAAACAGGTCATAGTATTTAATCTTGAAAAATTTCATGTTAACAATCATATTATCGTTTGTAAAAAGGTATTATGATATAAAAAAAAGTCATATTATAGTACATTGAAAATTTTCATGAAAAAAAGTCATGTTATAGTACGTTGAAAAATTTAATGAAAAAAAGTCATAGTATAGTATGTCGAAAAATTTCATGAAAAAAGTCATGTTATAGTACGTTGAAAAATTTAATGAAAAAAAGTCATAGTATAGTATGTCGAAAAATTTCATGAAAAAAGTCAGAGTATTGTATGTTGAAAAATTTCATGCAAAACAGGTCATAGTACAGAATCTTGAAAAATTTCATGTTAACTGTCATATTATAGTATGTTAAACAATATTATGATTAAATGAAGTGAAATTATATTTTCATGAAAAAACGTCATAGTATAGTATGTCGAAAAATTTCATGAAAAACAGGTCGTAGTATTGAATCTTGAAAAATTTCACATAAACAATCATATTATTGATTGTAAAAAGGTATTATGATTAAAAAAAGTCATTGTCCATCCATCCATCCATCCATCGTCAACCGCTTATCCCGTTAGGGGTCGCGGGGGGCTGGAGCCGATCCCAGCTGGCATTGGGCGAAGGCAGGGTACACCCTGGACAGGTCGCCAGTCCATCGCAGGGCACATAGAGACAGACAACATATAGACAGACAACCATTCACACTCACATCCACACCTACGGGCAATTTAGAGTAATCAATTAACCTAAACAGCATGTCTTTGGACGGTGGGAGGAAGCCGGAGTACCCGGAGAAAACCCACGCTTACACGGGGAGAACATGCAAACTCCACACAGAAGAGCCGCAAGCTGGAATCGAACCTGCGACCCTCTTGCTGTGAGGCGACAGCGCTAACCACTACACCACCGTGCAGCCCAAAAGTCATTGTAGTACGTTGAAAAATTTCATGAAAAAAAGTCATAGTATAGTATGTCGAAAAATTTCATGAAAAACAGGTCATAGTACAGAATCTTGAAGAATTTCATGTTAACTGTCATATTATAGTATGTTAAACAATATTATGATTAAATGAAGTGAAATTATATAATGTTGAAAATTTTCATGAAAAAACGTCATAGTATAGTATGTCGAAAAATTTCATGAAAAACAGGTCATAGTATTGAATCTTGAAAAATGTCATGTTGACTGTCATATTATAGTATGTTAAACAATATTATGATTAAATGAAGTCAAATTATAGTACGTTGAAAAATTTCCTGAAAAACGGGTCATAGTACAGCATCTTGAAAAATTTCATGTTAACTGTCATATTATAGTATGTTAAACAATATTATGATTAAATAAAGTCAAATTATATTATGTTGAAATATTTCATGAAAAAATGTCATAGTATAGTATGTCGAAAAATTTCCTGAAAAACAGGTCATAGTACAGAATCTTTAAAAATTTCATGTTAACAATCATATTATTGTTTGTAAAAAGGTATTATGATAAAAAAAAAGTCATTATAGTACGTTGAAAAATTTCATGAAAAAACGTCATAGTATAGTATGTCGAAAAATTTCATGAAAAACAGGTCATAGTATTTAATCTTGAAAAATTTCATGTTAACAATCATATTATCGTTTGTAAAAAGGTATTATGATAAAAAAAAGTCATATTATAGTACATTGAAAAATTTCATGAAAAAAAGTCATGTTATAGTACGTTGAAAAATTTAATGAAAAAAAGTCATAGTATAGTATGTCGAAAAATTTCATGAAAAACAGGTCATAGTACAGCATCTTGAAGAATTTCATGTCAACTGTTATATTATAGTATGTTAAACAATATTATGATTAAATGAAGTGAAATTATATAATGTTGAAAATTTTCATGAAAAAACGTCATAGTATAGTATGTCGAAAAATTTCATGAAAAACAGGTCATAGTATTGAATCTTGAAAAATTTCATGTTAACAATCATATTATCGTTTGTAAAAAGGTATTATGATAAAAAATAAGTCATTATAGTCCGTTGAAAAATTTCATGAAAAACGGGTCATAGTACAGCATCTTGAAAAATTTCATGTTAACTGTCATATTATAGTATGTTAAACAATATTATGATTAAATAAAGTCAAATTATATTATGTTGAAATATTTCATGAAAAAAAGTCATAGTATAGTATGTCGAAAAATTTCCTGAAAAACAGGTCATAGTACAGAATCTTGAAAAATTTCATGTTAACAATCATATTATTGTTTGTAAAAAGGTATTATGATAAAAAAAAGTCATTATAGTACGTTGAAAAATTTCATGAAAAAACGTCATAGTATAGTATGTCGAAAAATTTCATGAAAAACAGGTCATAGTATTTAATCTTGAAAAATTTCATGTTAACAATCATATTATCGTTTGTAAAAAGGTATTATGATAAAAAAAAAAGTCATATTATAGTACATTGAAAAATTTCATGAAAAAAAGTCATGTTATAGTACGTTGAAAAATTTAATGAAAAAAAAGTCATAGTATAGTATGTCGAAAAATTTCATGAAAAACAGGTCATAGTACAGAATCTTGAAGAATTTCATGTCAACTGTTATATTATAGTATGTTAAACAATATTATGATTAAATGAAGTGAAATTATATAATGTTGAAAATTTTCATGAAAAAACGTCATAGTATAGTATGTCGAAAAATTTCATGAAAAACAGGTCATAGTATTGAATCTTGAAAAAATTCATGTTAACAATCATATTATCGTTTGTAAAAAGGTATTATGATAAAAAATAAGTCATTATAGTCCGTTGAAAAATTTCATGAAAAACGGGTCATAGTACAGCATCTTGAAAAATTTCATGTTAACTGTCATATTATAGTATGTTAAACAATATTATGATTAAATAAAGTCAAATTATATTATGTTGAAATATTTCATGAAAAAATGTCATAGTATAGTATGTCGAAAAATTTCCTGAAAAACAGGTCATAGTACAGAATCTTGAAAAATTTCATGTTAACAATCATATTATTGTTTGTAAAAAGGTATTATGATAAAAAAAAGTCATTATAGTACGTTGAAAAATTTCATGAAAAAACGTCATAGTATAGTATGTCGAAAAATTTCATGAAAAACAGGTCATAGTATTTAATCTTGAAAAATTTCATGTTAACAATCATATTATCGTTTGTAAAAAGGTATTATGATAAAAAAAGTCATATTATAGTACATTGAAAATTTTCATGAAAAAAAGTCATGTTATAGTACGTTGAAAAATTTAATGAAAAAAAGTCATAGTATAGTATCTCGAAAAATTTCATGAAAAAAGTCATGTTATTGTACGTTGAAAAATTTCATGAAAAAAAGTCATAGTATAGTATGTCGAAAAATTTCATGAAAAAAAGTCAGAGTATTGTATGTTGAAAAATTTCATGAAAAACAGGTCATAGTACAGAATCTTGAAAAATTTCATGTTAACTGTCATATTATAGTATGTTAAACAATATTATGATTAAATGAAGTGAAATTATATTTTCATGAAAAAACGTCATAGTATAGTATGTCGAAAAATTTCATGAAAAACAGGTCATAGTATTGAATCTTGAAAAATTTCACATAAACAATCATATTATTGATTGTAAAAAGGTATTATGATTAAAAAAAGTCATTGTAGTACGTTGAAAAATTTCATGAAAAAAAGTCATAGTATAGTATGTCGAAAAATTTCCTGAAAAACAGGCCATAGTACAGAATCTTGAAAAATTTCATGTTAACTGTCATATTATAGTATGTTAAACAATATTATGATTAAATGAAGTGAAATTATATAATGTTGAAAATTTTCATGAAAAAACGTCATAGTATAGTATGTTGAAAAATTTCATGAAAAACAGGTCATAGTACAGAATCTTGAAAAATGTCATGTTAACTGTCATATTATAGTATGTTAAACAATATTATGATTAAATGAAGTCAAATTATATTATGTTGAAAAATTTCATGAAAAAAAGTCATAGTATAATATGTCGAAAAATTTCCTGAAAAACAGGTCATAGTACAGAATCTTGAAAAATTTCATGTTAACAATCATATTATTGTTTGTAAAAAGGTATTATGATAAAAAAAATTCATTATAGTCCGTTGAAAAATTTCATGACAAAATGTCATAGTATAGTATGTCGAAAAATTTCCTGAAAAACGGGTCATAGTACAGCATCTTGAAAAATTTCATGTTAACTGTCATATTATAGTATGTTAAACAATATTATGATTAAATAAAGTCAAATTATATTATGTTGAAAAATTTCAGGAAAAAAGTTATAGTATAGTATGTCGACAAATTTCATGAAAAACAGGTCGTAGTATTGAATCTTGAAAAATTTCACATAAACAATCATATTATTGATTGTAAAAAGGTATTATGATTTAAAAAAAGTCATTGTAGTACGTTGAAAAATTTCATGAAAAAAAGTCATAGTATAGTATGTCGAAAAATTTCCTGAAAAACAGGTCATAGTACAGAATCTTGAAAAATTTCATGTTAACTGTCATATTATAGTATGTTAAACAATATTATGATTAAATATAGTCAAATTATATTATGTTGAAAAATTTCATGAAAAAACGTCATAGTATAGTATGTCGAAAAATTTCATGAAAAACAGGTCATAGTATTGAATCTTGAAAAATTTCACATAAACAATCATATTATCGTTTGTAAAAAGGTATTATGATTAAAAAAAAAGTCATATTATAGTACATTGAAAAATTTCATGAAAAAAAGTCATATTATAGTACGTTGAAAAATTTCATGAAAAAAAGTCATAGTATAGTATGTCGAAAAATTTCATGAAAAAAAGGTCATAGTACAGAATCTTGAAAAATTTCATGTTAACAATCATATTATTGTTTGTAAAAAGGTATTATGATAAAAAAAAGTCATTTTATAGTACGTTGAAAAATTTCATGAAAACAAGTCATATTATACTACATTGAAAAATTTCAGGAAAAAAGTCATATTTTCGAACATTGAAAAACTTCATGAAAAAAAGTCATAGTATAGTATGTCAAAAGATTTCATGAAAAACAGGTCATAGTACAGAATCTTGAAAAATTTCGTGTTAACTGTCATATTATAGTATGTTAAAGTATATTATGATTAAATGAAGTCAAATTATATTATGTTGAAAAATTATAAAAAAAGTCATAGTATAGTATGTCGAAAAATTTCATGAAAAACAGGTCATAGTATTGAATCTTGAAAGATTTCATGTTAACAATCATATTATTGTTTGTAAAAAGGTATTATGATAAAAAAGTCATTATAGTCCGTTGAAAAATTTCATGACAAAATGTCATAGTATTGAATCTTGAAAAATTTCACATAAACAATCATATTATTGATTGTAAAAAGGTATTATGATTTAAAAAAAAGTCATTGTAGTACGTTGAAAAATTTCATGAAAAAAAGTCATAGTATAGTACGTTGAAAAATTTCATGAAAAAAAGTCATAGTATAGTATGTCGAAAAATTTCCTGAAAAACAGGTCATAGTACAGAATCTTGAAAAATTTCATGTTAACAATCATATTATTGTTTGTAAAAAGGTATTATGATAAAAAAAAGTCAAATTGAAAAATTTTATGAAAAATGTCATAGTATAGTATGTCGAAAAATTTCCTGAAAAAACGGTCATAGTCCATCTTGAAAAATTTCATGTTACAATCATATTATTGTTTGTAAAAAGGTATTATGATAAAAAAAAGTCTTTTATAGTACGCTGAAAAATTTCATGAAAACAAGTCATATTATAGTACATTGAAAAATTTCATGAAAAAAAGTCATTTAGTATGTCGAAAAATTTCCTGAAAAACAGGTCATAGTACAGAATCTTCAAAAATTTCATATTAACAATCATATTATTGTTTGTAAAAAGGTATTATGATAAAAAAAAAGTCATTTTATAGTCCGTTGAAAAATTTCATGAAAAAAAGTCATAGTATAGTATGTCGACAAATTTCATGAAAAACAGGTCATAGTATTGAATCTTGAAAAATTTCACATAAACAATCATATTATTGATTGTAAAAAGGTATTATGATTAAAAAAAAGTCATTGGAGGACGTTGAAAAATTTCCTGAAAAACAGGTCATAGTACAGAATCTTGAAAAATTTCATGTTAACTGTCATATTATTGTTTATAAAAAGGTATTATGATTAAAAAAAGTCATTTTATAGTACGTTGAAAAATTTCATGAAAAAAGTCATAGTTTAGTATGTCGAAAAATTTCATGAAAAACAGGTCATAGTACAGAATCTTGAAAAATTTCATGTTAACTGTCATATTATAGTATGTTAAACAATATTATGATTAAATAAAGTCAAATTTATAAAATCATAAAATTTTCATGACAAAATGTCATAGTATAGTATGTCGAAAAATTTCCTGAAAAACAGGTCATAGTACAGAATCTAGAAAAATTTCATGTATTTCACTGTCATATTATAGTATGTTAAACAATATTATGATTAAATAAATTCAAATTATATTATGTTGAAATATTTCATGAAAAAAAGTCATAGTATAGTATGTTGAAAAATTTCATGAAAAACAGGTCATAGTACAGAATCTTGAAAAATTTCATGTTAACTGTCATATTATAGTATGTTAAACAATATTCTGATTAAATAAAGTCAAATATATTATGTTGAAATATTTCATGAAAAAAGTCATGTTATAGTATGTCGAAAAATTTCCTGAAAAACAGGTCATAGTATTAAATCCTGAAAAATTTCATGTTAACAATCATATTAGTTTGTAAAAATGTATTATAAAAAAAGTCATATTATAGTACGTTGAAAAATTAAAAAAAAAAAAAGTCATAGTACAGTATGTCTAAAAAGTGATAGTATTGCATGTAAAAAAAAAAAAAAAAAAAGGTCATAGTATAGTGGGTCAAAAAAAGTCATTGTATGTCAAAAAGTCATGAAAAAAGTCATAGTGGAGTATGACAAAAAAGTCATATGGGTTTTGTTGATGTGCAGACACCTGAAACAAAATGTTGGGAATCACTGCTCGTCTGAACTCAGCATCTGTTTATAGAGTACCGATTTGATATTTGTGAGCTGGCTCTTTCCCGGTTTAAAATCTGGAAACCAGTGGCGTCCTGTTGGTTCCCGTGGTTAAAGTGCATACTTTGCTCAAGATGCAAAATACCAAAAAAGGTGTGGAATAGATAAATATCACTCTTGTATATGTGCAGTACTTAATCACTGCCCTCAACACACACAAAACCTGTTACTGGAAGGTTTCAGACTTTTATTGTGATCCATTTGAAAAAAGGTTTTACAAAAGGTAACATTCAATTTTTACACCAATTAAAAAAAAATCACTTAAAATAAGGTTTTGATACAACAAATTCAGTTAACTAAGTAATGGCTTCTATAAACAATGTGAAAATAAGATAATATACATGTAGATGAATGCTACAAACATGAGGACAAACTGAGGAAGGGATTACATTAATTCAAATAAAAACAAAACAACAAACAATGGCATGATTGTTTTCCTTTTGACTTGAGTGACATCTGGCCAGAATTACCAACAGAGCAGTTATTGCAAAACTAATCCCACATCATCTGGTGTCCAACTGGAATGTTCGATGACAAACACCCTTGGGGGCTTTTTGATTTGTTGCATCTGTTTTCTTCACATGGCAACATTGGTGCACGCTCTCCCCATGCTGCCACGTGCAGCAGACAATGGCAATGAAGAGCCCTGTAGGAATTCAGAGGTAACCGCTCTACTCTTCTACGATCATCGACATGTGGCTTCGATTTAGACGACACGCAGATCAGCGAAGAGACACAGAAATACAATTTGAATTTACAACAAAAATATGAAAAAGGAAAGAAAAATATAGACTCGCTTTGACATGGACAAGCACAGCGGACGGTGTGCTCGTGAGGACAGATGAGACATTCTGTTCAGACTGACCAGACGCCGGAAGAAGTTGCCCATTTTTTTTTTTTCAGAGCGGCTTGCATCTATTTCCCCTCCTTGAGGTGGAAAACACCAGATCAGATCAGTTAACGGTGGCACTGTCGTCCCACTCTGACCACCAGCTGAACCTCCTGCTCTGCTTGAAGCAGCACAGCGCGACATCAGCGTCGCCGCCCTGTTGGCCGTGGGTGATTCGGCGACAGCTGGTGTGGCTTCATTAAAGGAAAGGTTCAAAATATTGGGAAATACGAGATACAAGAGTTCGATGAGAAGATCGATACCACTGACATGGCTGTATGCTATGTGTGAAGACTCCGCCAGCAGCTGGCTAGCTTAGCTTAGCATTAAGACTGGAACCAGGTGGAAACAGCTAGCCTGGCTCTGTCCAAAGGTAACAAAATCCCCCTACTAACACCTCTAAGGCTCATTAATTCACACGGTGTGTTTTGTTTGTTTAACCTGTACAAAGTATTTAGTCTAAAAGTGACAATTTGCTATTTTACTGAACTACTTCTTGGCCGGAAGTGCCAACTTCCTGGAGTCTCCACTGGTTGCCTGGTAAAAAATGTGGAAAATGACCCGCAATAAAACTGGGTTTTTGTATGGATTAAACAAATAACATGTTAACTAAGGACCTTTAGAGGTGTTCACACACAGATTTTGTTCTCTTTGAACAGCCAAGCTAGCAGTTTCCCTGTTTACAGTATGCTGATCTAAGCTAACCAGTACCTTCATATTTGCCGTACAAACACGAGAGTGGTGTCAATTTCCTCATATAACTCTGCAAAAAAAAGAGCATTTTCCCCAAAATGTTGACTTATCCCTTTAAAAACAAATGCTTTAGTTCAGCAGTGCAACAGTTCGGCGTGGATGCAGCACTGCTTCAAACAGACCGCTTGGTTTTGTCAGAACTCTCCAGAGACAACAGTTATTCCCAGAGAGGTCCACTACTTCCATTTCTCTTTCAGAAACTCATCTTCCTCATCTCCATTTCACAAACACATTTATCTCCGTTACAGTTACATCATCTGCAAAGCTTAAAAAACACATGCACCCCCAGCATTTTATACAAGAGTATGATACAAAATAAGGCATTTCATTGTGTTGAGTATTCATGTTGAGTGTTAATGCATGTTCTGTTTGTGTGTGTGTGCGCATGTGTTTACGTGTGTACATAGCAACCACATTTTGATGTTATTTTTTTGCCCGCCTATAAAAAGACTGCAAAAAACAAACATAAAGTCATGATAACTCTTAAAATATATATATTTGTCATATATATTTACGTATATATTCATATGTAAAAAACAAACAAAAAAAAAAGGTAAGAGGGGAAAGAGAAAAGCCCAAGAGGTCCCTGTGATAGGCCAGTTCTCAAAACACCACCCCATTCATTCCATAACCTCACCGGACGCCACGGTGACCAGCTGCAAAGGGATCTCCTGACTGGCTAGGAGGTCGTGGGCGGCGGTCTGGAGGATGAGCGTGGTTCCGTCGGCGGTGATGACGCCGTCGGCGGTGGGCGGAGGCGTGGAGGGAACCACGCCTTTTTTATTCTGGTGAGTCTTTATGTGCTTGGCCAGGTGGTCGCTCCGCATAAACCTCTTGGAGCACTCTGTGCACACAAACTTCTTCTCTCCTGTGAGATTGATTTTACAGAAACATTAGACAGAGTCAAGGAGCAGATAAAACATTTACTGGTTAATGACACACATCATTCAACACTGACTGACCAATTAAACTGTTCAGATGTTGGCCAAAAAGCAAAAATAACTTGCGGTACAGAAAAGGCAAAAATCTGTTTAGGGATCATTTAGAAACAGTGTCACCATGACGAAGTTTGTCCACCAGAGAGCACTGACAAGTCTATTTTCTGAAGTGTAAAGCATCTCTGATCATAAACAGTGAGAGAACAAAAAAATTCTACAGACTGTCGATAAACAATTCCTTAACCATTAACCATCAATAACAATTTTGACCAAATGATGCAGTCAGTTAAACAAATAAAAGTAATATCAAATATTTTAAAAAAAAAGCTGAACAAAGCTCAGAGGAGGGCTTGTCAGAAGAAGAGCGCATCCACCTTAAAGGTCAGCCCTACCATCTCTAGCAGACACGTTAACGTTACGCCAGGCTTGCAACACACTGGCAGAAGTCCTGACAGAGTATGGCAGGCAGACGATAACCACGCAACACCGTGGCTGCTACAGTAACTCTCCTGGACGGGTGAACTGAGGACCCAGTTGCCTGTTTTGCGCATACAGTGCAGCTTAGGGCCAACCCAGGCGCTTCAATGGTTGCCGTGGTAATCGACCTCCAAATCAGTATTGTAGAAGTTGAATGCTTTTTTTTTACATCTTTTTTTATATGTAATAATATATAAATCCCAAATAGTCCATGAAATAAGGAATAACCCCACAAAATTATTCATTATTAACATTCAACATGAATTATTATTGTTAGTTATTCTCAGACAATAGTGCGGCAGTGGCAATTAAACATGAACAGAACATGTCACAAAGCTTCAGATAGCTTCGAGTATTTCTCACTGCAGCTTCGAAGCCCAAAAAATGGCTTTCAGGACAGCCCTACAGCAGCTGGTGGTAAATCATGGATTTGACCGGTTTGTGCATCGAGTTATCATTGCAGCGGGGCGCCCACTAATCAACACAGCATCGCTGTATGCTGATCGTTCATATGAGCTTTGAAAGGTCCCTGCTAGTTATTGCCTTCATAAAACAACCAGGCTTACCTGTATATCATTCAAAATGAGGCTGCCAAAATTGGCCACATTACTGTTTGAATATTCATTATAAAATAAAACACATAGCCTATCATTTCCAGTGAATATCCAAATATAAAACATGTTTTCTGTTTAAAAAGTACAAATATCAGAAGATATCATGTACTACTCACCCCTCTTTTAAGCGGTTGTGTCTCCAGTCTGATCTGGAGTGCACAGCTGGTAGATACATAATTCGTTTACGTGACGTAATGTAACGCTTGCTGTTAAAACACAGTGTCAGTCTCCCTGTGGCCGAGTTCTCCGCCCACATTACGGCCGTTGTTGAATTATTCCTCACTCAGCTTGACCTGACGTTACATTTCATTTTAAGTTAATGAATGTGATGTGTGACTCCCATCTTGCGGTGCATTTAATGCGCACAAGGCAGACAGCAGCGGCAGTGCTGCTTCTTTTCACAATCGAATACTCATTTTCATATTCAAATACCTGTTGTTTTTTTTCACTCTTCGAATATATATTGGAATGTAGAGTGTCCGTTGACAGCCCTTTTTCAAAATGTCTTAGCATTTAGCTTTGGAGCTGTTACAAGTTTTCATTTTCACACTTAACAGATGATGCTTGACACCTCTTATTACTGAACACTGTGTAATTAAAAACAATGACAATCTGTTGACTGTTGCTGAAAAACATGAATTTTTTTTGGTATCTGTTATAAGATAAGATAAGATAAGATGAACCTTTATTAATCCCCGGAGGGAAATTCGGGATTATTATGTTTTAAAGTCTAACAACAGGAAGATCTACTAAAAATTAAATATGTTTGTATGTTAATATTTGTATCATGGAACAAAGGAACAGTTCAGCATGTACAAACTTTGCTTTTGCTTTCACTCTTTCAACATGAATGCTCATTTACCAATCTTGTAACTAACTCCAACGTTAAACCGTATAACTGTGTTAAGTGGTGATTTGAAAAGAGACTTATTCGAGCATCGCCTCACCTGTGTGTGTCCTCCTGTGTCTTTGCAGCTCGTCGCTCCTGGTGAACCTTTTCCCGCAGAACATCCAGTTGCAGACGAAGGGTCTCTCTCCGCTGTGCCAACGCAGGTGAGCTCGGAGATGAGACGTCTTCCCGTAAACCTTCCCGCAGCCGGCGATGTGGCAGATGTGCTGCTTCTTCTTCCCCATGCCCGAACCTCTGTGAAATCCCGGAAAAATATGAAATGACTAAATGAAAACACAAAAACTGTGAATGCAAAGGTTGAAAATATACAATTTAACGACACACAAAGCTTAATAAAAGACCCAAACAATGCAAGAAATGCTAAATAATAAAAGAACAACAATTTTACATCACTGTGCTCATGAGGGATTAGCCAAAACATTTGCATATTGTATTTGCATGAATGTTTGTGCCTGCAAATGTAGATTTGCATGGAAATCAGATTTTAAATGTCACATGAACACCATATAAAACCAGTTAAACCACTTTAATACAGAAATGTTAAGCTGGTTACAACAGATCATTTCCAGTTATAAATCTGTAGCAGAGCAATAAAAGAGGGGTTTTGAGACATTATGTGTTTAGTAAAGCCGCTGCAATGAACAACATCTGGGTGTATCACTGTAAGGTGTCTCTAAAGTGGATTTTACGGTTGTATTAAAATTGCCGGTCCCTGAACAAACACATAAAATTTGTTGTAATATACTTTAATCACTGTAATTATGATGTTTAATAAAGTTTAAGGACATCATTTAGTTTTTCTGAGTTAATTTTCTTTCATTTCTAATGAACAAAGGCGAGCTCAACACCTGCACCTCCTGGTATTTGTGTAACTGTAATGTGGATGTTTTTCCGCCATGCCCACCTTCCTCCAGACTCTTTGCAGTTGGGGCAGGTGCAGGCCACCCTGCGCAGCCTCTTTCCCTCCCCGCCTGGCATCTCCATGTCCTCTTCTACAATCGGTACACGCAGGTTGTTCAGATCGCTGGGGTTCAGCGTTGAGTCTCCACTCAGCTGCCACTCCTCAGTGTCCGGCTCCTCCTTTATCTGGATACCTGCAGATGCACATTTAGGGTTTCTTTAAGTGAATTGATACAAGAAATTTAAGATTTTCTCATTAAAATTAAGAATTATGTGCGAGTATGTACAGCATGTGCAGGTGTCCCATACCAGCTGGACTGTTTGTGTCGTCCCCCTGTGTGTACTGAACTCCAGCTTGCGTTACAGAGTTCACCGTGACTGTCTGGAGGTTGGGCAGGCTGACCTGGCCTGTCTGGCCCAGGGGGAGGGTATGGACCGGGGCTAAGGTCAGCTGCTGGGCCTGCCCCTGCCCCTGGGGCAACTGAAGTCCCTGGAGTGACTGGACGCCCTGAACCTACGAAGAGAGATGGGATACATGTTAGTAATCTGGCATCTGTCACAACACAAAAACACAACTGGCTGCTTCAATAATTCCCATAAGGAAATTCTGAACATAAAGAAACTTCTCACACACTCCTTATAGGTTACCTGGAAGGTCTGCCACTGGATCTGTCCAGTAGCGGTGACAGTTTGAGCCTGGATGAGAAAGGTCCCCGGGTTGACAAGCTGCACACTCTGTAGAGTCTGACCTGCCGCAGTAAGGTCCTGACCCTGAGCCACCTGGGCCTGACTGTCCCCAGAGAGCTGCAGGATGGGCTGCGAGATAGTGGTGGCGTTAGAGGATGAGACCTGTAGTAAGGAAAATAAAACACAATTACACACAAAGGTTGAGAAAGCATGTAGGAGGTCCTGTATCAGAAGTACAGAGGATATTTAGCCTTAATCTTGTTAATAGATAGCAAGCTGGAGCTTTTCGCGAGAGGCTAAGAATTAATTTGTGGTTGTTGAAACTCAGGGTTGGGAGCTCCAGACACTTGAGAGCTACCTGCCCAACAGCAATGTGTTCACAAGCTGACATGTGATGATCATAGAAGTGTAGTCTAAACTTTCAGTTGTAGTATATGCAGTATATAAACATGTGCATAGAAGAAAAAACAAAACAAACTAACCCTAGGATGAGGCAAATCTAGATGGGCCGGCCAAATAAATTCAGTTGAATTTGGAATACATATAATAAAAACATATAATTCAAATAAATGACAACTTAATACCCCTCATCATTGGGGCTGGCATTGTTTGTAATTTTTAAATACTAATGCAGATGCAATACCTGATTTTTGAAGGGTACTTTTCAACGGTACCTTACTTGAACATTATCAGACTTCTTTAACAAAATCCCTTTTTTCATGAAACTAAAGAAGCAAACCACCTTAAATGTTATGTTTGACTTAAACTAGGGACTATGTAATCAGAGACTAAATAAACAAGGCTACATGTCTAATCAGATGTTTCATTCCAGCATCTAGTAATTGACAGTTTCCAATACTCTGTGCTACAGACATGTTTTGGACAGTACCAAGAAAGCACCAAGGTCCCATTAACTCACTCATCACCAGTTATGGCCTTAGTTAGGAACAATGGCAATTTTTTCCTTTTCAGATTTTTAGAGGCCTGAGGAGCATCTCACAAAGAGATAAACGCCATTTTGTGTAACAGAAACATGTATTTTCTTTTACATAACTTAAATTCTTGAACCCCATCAAATAAGGATGGCAATCACCAAAGGCACCACAATACATAACGTAATCTTACTGTGATTTTAAACATTTTACGATATGCTGAGCATAGCCTTAAGACAGGTATATCACAGTACTGCAATTTATTACATTTTGTTTCAACTGAAAATTATGCAGTGTCAATATTGCCACACAAAATAATGTGATACTATGCTGTATGATTTTTTTCCCCACCCCTACCATCAAATTTATCTGGGAACCACTGCCTTAAAGCATACAGGCCTGACACAAATATACATGACATAGTGTTAAAGACACAGACACTGACCTGGATTTGCTGCAGGTGGTTGTGGGAGTTGAAGTTCTCTGAAGAGGGGTCGGACACACCAGCAGACACAGCGGTTGCTTGGGTCAGAACCCCGGTGCCATCGATGGTCTCCGGAAGATGGGAGGCGTTGGAGGAGGAGGAGGTGGTTGGCACGTAGAGTTCTGGGTTGGCGCTGCTCACCGTCACCAGCGGCTGCTTGACTCCAGCATCCTGACCCTGATTGTCCAGCGTCTGGCTGCCCATTATCAGCTGACCTTCAGGTGTAACCCCTGTTGCGATGGGCACCGTCTGCGCTCCAGTCAGCCCTAGAGACTCCAGATCCACACTATTTATAGGGACGAACGTTATGTTGCCAGGCAGCCCTACGGGTACTGTGCTGGTGTATGCTGACCCCCCAGCCAGCGGGACGCCTTGGATTGACTGTACATGCCCCCCCTGCGTCAGGAGGTCTGTGGTCGCTGTTGTGGCACAGCTGATTCCAATGCTGCCCTGGCTGCCATCCTGGATGAGCTGGATCT
The DNA here is from genome assembly GCA_947000775.1 of Pterois miles. Taxonomy (NCBI): domain Eukaryota; kingdom Metazoa; phylum Chordata; class Actinopteri; order Perciformes; family Scorpaenidae; genus Pterois; species Pterois miles. The sequence continues at coordinate 3,563,650 of CAMQGK010000471.1, forward strand.
GCCCCGTACCATCATCCAATCCCTGTGTGAACCCTGCAAGTGTCCCATCTGCATTTTGGATTTGGGGGATGACCTGGAAGAAGGAACAGTAGTTTTGAGAACGACCATCACCTGAACTGCTGTATCTTAAACACGTTTCTGTATCTTTTTACCTGATACTGAATGCCTGACACTCCATTGGCAGCAGCGTCATTCCCAGATGCTGTAACATAAATGGGTTGGTTGGGGAGACTCCCGATAGGAAGCACATACTGCCCGTTGGACGTGACAATCCCCGAGTTCGGAATGTGAACAATTCCCTGGTCTTCCTTCCCAGTTGAGACAGGAGTTAACACCTCCCATCGGTCTGAACCCGTCAGCTGAATGGCCGACATATCTGTCGTCTGGGAGTAAAATTAACACTCAGATTAACAAGGACAGATCACACTTCAAATACAAGATTCAGCTTTTGATTACATCACAGCAAAAGGGGAACCAGCCTGTTATCTGGAAATCAGTCATGATTCATAGATTGAGATGATACATCAAAAAGAGTAAATCATGTGGAGCGAGGGATCATGTTGGATTTGTGCTGATGCAAACGATGCAACATCCACAACCTAAAGCAACCACCAGCACACAGAGTGAACAGACCATAACAGGCTCAGATATGGTCGAGAGCAGGGTGTGGGGGATGGGTGGCTATTACAACACAATTGAACGCTACTGTTTTGATTACGGACGCCATCCCTGCAATATTATCACACTCCGACATCCTCCCAGCCCAAGGTACACCGGCTATCTTCCAGCGAGCCGACCCAAGTGACTGACTTCAGTGTCCTACCCACTATGGGCGGGTTTTACAGGGGTAAAGTGGGTGGCCGTTATTGAGGGGAACACAGGAAGTGTACGGCTTTCACCCCATGCCATCAAAATTTTAAAACGTGTGAACTTCATGCTCTCAAAAACACAACCAGCAATCGAAAGCGAGCAAGAAAGACGAGCTAGAAAATGTCGGATACCTGTGTTTCCGCTGCGCCGCCGGGTTGCAGAAACTCGCTTTGACTGCTGTCCACGTCCGCGGACGCCATTTCTCCTTGTTTCAGAGGCTGCTCTGGCGCTAGCAGGGAGAGAGGGGGGAACTCAGCAAAACTCTGTAATCTTCAACTCCTGCCTGCCAGAAAAGCCCGCAAAGCATCCCCACTCTCCAATCCAAAAGGAGCTGACTGCGAAATTCAACTTTGCAGCGCAGATTCAGTGGGGATTTCGGCCCAGAACGACTGTTTACTTTGTCAACTCCGTGGCTAGCCAGCTAGCTCAGTTAGCTAACCATATCTAGCTAGTTAGCAGCAGAGCAAAAGATAAAAAGACGCAGCTTGCTTCGCTGTAGGTTGCACAAACTCACCGATTAGTTGCACGCTTCGATGCGGTAAATGTTTACGTACCAGTCATAGCGTGAATGGTAGTAACCGGGAGGATTATCTGATAAACTAAACTCCAAACATGATTATTTTATCAAAGGCGGGCTAGTGTTGATCGGTGAATTCGGGTCGATTTTTTTCTATTTTGATTGACGGTGCGGGAAACACAAAAAGGTGGGACTAACAGGCTTGACCGACGAATTTGCATCACATTACAGGACGTCCCGCCCTTCTTCTCTACGGCGATTGGTTAAGCGACAGGTTCGGTGGACGCTATTGGCTAAGCGGAATGTCAATCATTTTTTATGGGACGTGTATTTCCTGTTTGTTGTTGAGCGAGACGAGATGGAATGCAGTTGTTGAATTCCCAGCAGAGATACTTGTTAAAAAGCGGCACAGGAGTCGAAATTATACCCTTTATTTGATCATTTTAGTATATAATCAAGTTATAAATTCAAAATCTTGGTGGTTGTTTTTAATGTATTTCGTTTTACTTGTCATAACACATAAACATGCAACAGACGTGGGACGATCGTCAGTTTTTAAAGTTTAATGTTTACCGTAAATCGTCATTTGGCCTCCATTACTACAACCCGGTCGTTGTCAACAGTTATTATAGCCCTAATTTGTGGCTGGTTGGCTCCTTTTGTGTTAAACTTGTCACAAAATCAACCAAAAGAACACAATGTTAACATTACATTTCAGTGACAAACGGTCTTTAAATGTCCACTCTTTTTTATGGATCTCTTGATCATAATCACATACTTTTATCAGTTTTCTCAGATAACACTGAAATTAGTTCAATATTTCAATAGTTTCCCTTTTTGAAAACACTCATAGTTTCCCTTACCAAGAAGTTTATTCAAGTGTGTTATTAGTATACTTCTTTTAAACTTAAAATGAGAGTATACTTTCAGTTTTATGTACTTATCAGAGATATACTTAACAAAAGTATATATATCTTGGCTCATACTGACAAGTATACAGAAAAGCATGCTTGGCTCATACTGACAAGTATACAGAAAAGTCTAAGTATACTTGGCTTATACAGACAAGTATACAGAAAAGTCTAACTATACTTGGCTCATACTGACAAGTATACAGAAAAGTCTTAGTATACTTGGCTTATACCGACGCTTATAGCGAAAAGTCTACAGAAGTATACAGAAAAAGTTTACTTGACTTACAGGCCTACTTGTATTTAATCTTTCAATCAAGACATACTGTACTTAAGAAAGCATAATTAAGTATTCTTGCCTTATAGGCCTACAGAAAGGAATATTAGCTTATAGTTATGCTCACTTTTTGATAGAGTAGCTAATTAAAGTGTGTGATAAAATCCATTTTGCTATCTGAAGTGTGTCAAAAGGTTATTGTTTTTAGCAATTGTTAAAAAAATAACATTACATTGATGTAATCATGTTATTTTTTCCTTATCTGTATGGAGCAGGAGTGTGTCACTGCAGTAATGACTTTAACAGTGTTTAATCATAACCAATTGATAACTCGATGTCCACAAAAAAGCTATACATTGAATTAAGCAGTTAATCCATAAATATTAAAAAGTAGGCTTTCAATAAAAGTGATTTGATGTTAAAACAGGAAAAAATGTCCAGAAATAAAGTTTGTTCTTGACTTCGGAAACAGCAGTTTCAAATATGAACAATCAAATACAGCTTGTAATCTTGGAAATCTGGAATTTAAGTAAACTTGAATGAGAAGTCCTTAAACTGGCAATCTTGAAGATTTTCATTTAAATAATAATAAATAACGTCGGTTAAAGTCAACATAAGTCATTACCTTTAGCTGAAGGAGGTAGCGCAGAGGTGGTCGAGCCTATGGCCCACTGATCAAAGTTGTGCAATATTTATATGTTTATGCAGTATTACAAACTGGGTGTCAGTGACAACATTCTATAAACACAAAACCAGCAGTGACATCTCCATCTGCTGATATGATTGAAAGCTGGATTTTGAGGTGAGATTGTCGTAAATAGGCAGACAATTGTAGATCAACTGAAAATTATGCCATTTTAAAATAACTTACAATTCCATTTGAAAATTAGTTAGTAAACCATTTAAACAAGAAAATAATTGTCAAATTACTTTAATTTCTTCTGTAATATTTAGTTTGCTTTTTGTGATCACTACATACTGCACGTGACAACTGTAATTTTCACATTTAAACCTTATTAGTGCCTCATTAAAGATAATTTGGGTTATTCAATTGATATCAATTTATTAACTGATTATAATTATACTGTAAAAACCTATGATTGCTCCAGTTGCACAGTCTATTCATCCCCTTATGTTGTGACTTTAGCCTCTAGAATGAGGAAAAATTAGAAATGCCCAAAGCAACGACAGGTTTGTCTCCTTTTATTGACACATGCATATTGATGAGAATGACATTTATTATATCTCGGTTCCCTAAGGTTCATATGGTTGTAATGAGGGGATTGCTGAGTGCTCTTGAAAATAAAGACATTCACACTGTGGAGGCAGTGAGGTGAAACAAGATTATGAAGCTGTGTAGTCCAGGTGATCCACAGCGCACTATCATAGCTGATTTACAATGAAGCACTGTCTTGTAACACAGGGTGGAGTTCGTAATGTGAATGTCGTCTTTATTTTTTTAACCAGCCCAAACCAAAGTCAATTAAAGCAGTGTGTATATAACAACATCGTTCATTCAGGTGTCTCGTCCTGCACCGTCAGGGTTTGCTCTTCCTAAAATAACAATATTCTTCCTCCTCAGAATACAGCACAACACTGAATGATGGCTTTCATTTTCTCTTAATAGTTAGCACAGCACCAGTCAAACATTTATAGACAAAATATATTTTTAGCATAATTGTATGATGTATTATGACTTTATTGTGCATAGCATAAAGATAAAGTTTAATTGTGGAAAAGGCATAAAAGGAACTGAGAAAATAGTTCATGTCTTTTTAATTCTGGGGAAAAATACCTTAAAAATTATTCAAGATGACCTATAATTAATTAATGCTGATTTGGCACCTGTAGCAAACAACACACTGTATATTACTATCACTCATGGTGGCACTGTTTACAGGGTTTATAATATAGAAACTATTTTACTGCATGTAATACAACGCTAATTAAGAGGGCTGTTGTGATTTGAGAGCTCGCCAATTAATCAGCAGTCATCATGAAGGTAATTATCAACTAATGACAGAAAAGCAAGCTGTTACTACTCAAAGGAATCATCATCTTAAAGATACAGTTCAACAAAAAAAGTCTGAGAGTTGTCGCTCATCTAATGCATATTTAAAAACATTGTGTCACCATCTAGTATATACATTGTACATACAATATTGTGGTTTTACTACAGTTTCTCTGGCCAATTTCAGTAATAAGTAAGTATAGTAATATATATATAAATAAATGTTTGACTGAGTTGGTGCCATTTGGAAATATTACAGGTCTGAATGTAGGCTATGCCTGTATAGAAATGTTATTCTATAGAATAATGCCAATGAAGTCAGATGGCAGGCCTGTTGAGTAAATACCTCTCAGCCCATGGTCTGATCCTCTGATTTCAGAAGAGAAGTATGAAAGCCAGCAGACAGCAGACGCCCAACTTCACAATATTCTGAGTTCTCCCTCTGGTGATTTTGTGGTCTCATGGTTTCTTTTTAGGTGCGTTGGGTGTGTTGAATTTGAAAAAAATAATGTCACCGTCCTCCACCAAGTAGTTCCTGCCCTGTTGCCTGTATTTACCAGCAGCCTGTGGAAAAGGACACATTGAAAATGTATTCAAGGATGTTTCTCAGAAAGTCAATACATGTGCCAAATTAGAGCTCATAATTAGGCTCTCTAAAAACACAAACCTTGACGGCACTTTCACTGCCCTCCTCTTTGAAGTCACTGAACTTCATCACCTCGGCCATGATGAAGCCTTTCTCAAAGTCAGTGTGGATCTTTCCTGCCGCTTGAGGAGCCTTGGTCCCTTTCTGTTGGAGCACAACCCAACAGAAAAGTTTAAAAATGTAACTGAAAATATACTGCAACCCTGAAGAATGTCATCACAGACAAAAAAAAAAAGCTGTTTTTATATAGTACAGTTCAAAACAAAGTTACTAAGTGATAAGAAAAAAAATAAAACAGCATAAAAACAAAGATAACAATTTGAAACAGTTAAACAAGTTATACAAGATAAGGAGAGGCAACTAACTCACTACCGCTCACAAACGTGATGGTATCAAAACAGGAAATTATACTAGCAAGTCTAAAAACAAACATGCTGCTAAAATGGCAAAATACTGTACATTTTAATTTTAGCAACAATGTTCAGTGGAGCCACGTACAACAAAGCCGAAAGATGAAATAGTGAATAGGAGTGAAAACCTTCACATTAAAGGAATGTGCCGTTAATAATTAAACAAGGGAGACAAATACACTTCAAAGTCAGAAATTAAAACACATATTGCTGCAAGTAAATGCTAGCCTGGTTCCAAACCTTTGAATTGCTACCCACATCTCTGATTATTTGAGCAATGCAAAAAGTGAGCATTGAAAGATTAAATGAAATAGTCAAGTGTGATTATCAGGCTAGGAAAATCCAAATCCAGAAAAATGTGGGTCTGATGATTATAAAAAGATGCACATTTGGAGCACATTTCTCAGATGTATATAGTATATCACTCAGTGTTACACTTTAGGACTATCGTGATACAATGACAGAATTATTTACCCATTTCCTAATAAAAATGACTTGCTCCCTCACACACTTCTCTCTGCTTTACTGATCAACGTGTCAGCCAATAAGGACCTTCATCAAGACATTCAGGTCATATACTGAATATCCTGATGATTTTGTTGACCGACACATGTGCGGGAGCATGCCGGAGTCATTTATTATTAGGAATAAAACATGTTTGAGGGGATCTACTCCCAGCACCACAATTTTGAGAATGTGGATGATTTCTCCTTGGGGAATTATTTGCCCTACTATTAATCATCCATCCATCTAACTTCAACCGCTTGTCCCGTTAGGGGTCGCGAGACTATTAATCATATATATGTAATATTTCCATTTGAAAACAAGGGCACTTCTTATTTGAATTAAGTTAATAAATATCTTTTTTTGTTAATAACTTTGTTTTGACAAAATTATCAACATTTTACAGAACATTTCTTCTGCTTTAAAGGTGCAGTGTGTGGGATTTGGTGGCATCCAGTGGTGTAGTTGCAGACTGTAACCCTCTGCTCACTCCTCTCTTTCCAATGCAGTAAGATGAGCGGGGAGTGTTAAGCTGGGGCCACGCCTTCATTCAGAGGACATCCATAACATAATAACACTATAGAAGCAACAAAAGTCAGACGGCAGCTGGCGGTACGACGGTTTTGCACTCTGCGGCTCACATTACTGCAGTTTCACAAGTGTGTCAGAGAACTACGGTGGCCTTCAGGTAACGTAAAAATGGCAAAACGCTTTGGTTTGTCCATTTTGTGCTACTGCAGAAACACGATGGAGCAACATGACAGACTCTGTGAAGAGGACCTGCTCCCTATGTAGATATGAAGGACTCATTCTAAGCTAACGAAAACACAGTTGATTATACACTAATGGAAACATAGTTGTGAATATTATATTACATTTCTGCTTTCAGATCCCCTGAAATGTTAGACACTGTTCCTTTAAAGAAATAAACTGCAAATGACTCTTTTAAAATAACAATAAAAAGGATACTGAAATAAACGCTTAACTTCGACGACATTAGGTAATAATGAACTTTAAAGAAAGGTTACTCATTTAACAGCACTTACCCTGATGGTCCACGCTCGCACCTCATCTGGTCCGGCTGTGAAGAAGTATTCCAGCTGTAGAGCTGCGTAGCCGGTCTTGATTATTTTGGTCAGAACACTAGAAACACAGAGACGCCACGATGGAGCAGTACAAGCAAATATGTAGGTTAACAAAAGGTGAATGCCGTGAGAAAAGCCTCAAGTCTGTGATGTGATGGAACAAATTCAGTTCAGTAACTAGTATTATAGCTTTAAACAGAAACACACAATGCTACCAGACTTATTTAAGAGTTCAATGTCAGTTGACTCAAAGGCCATTTGCTCTGCAGACACTTTGACTTGTCATAGCAAGAGAAACAGGAATAATTAATAACATTCTGGTGTATATTTCACTTTTCATGTTATAGACTAAAATATTAATAATGAAAATAATTAATAAAACATAATAATAATAGATTATTTCAGCCCCAAGTACCAATTAAACCATTTTAACTGATTTATTCTTGCTACACTGTGAGTTTATGTCTCACCTCTGTGTCTTCATTTCCTCACAGTACTTATTCCTCTCTTCCTCCTCCATGTCCAGCAGTTTAGACTCAATAGAGCCACTCACAGGAATGACCAGAGCCCCGGGGTCATGAGTGTCTACCCACTCCTTGATTTTCGCCAGCCTGAGGAAAAACAGTCAGCAGGGTGAGTTATTCTGGATGTTCAGCAATAGCTGCATACTTAATGTTTGGGACATGTATGTGCACACTAGGTAGGTGAAAGCTAACCTACCACTTGTTCTTTTTTCTGATGTAATCCTTCTCTGAGAGATTAACCAGGTAGATCATGGGCTTGGATGTCAGAAACAGGTATTTGTTCAACACCTCAATCTGAGAGAGAGAGAAAATTTAAAAAGGTTTGGTTCTCAGGTGTATCCTACTAATGAGACAATGTGAGAGTCTCAAAACCTACTGATGATATGACCAAACATACAACGAAATGACCAAACATACAACCCTGTCCATCGGGAAAACAAGCCGAACACAGTGAAAGAAATAACTATTAACCCACTACACTGAGAAAACATTGCGTTTTTCCAGTGATCAAGACAGCAGTGCAGTAACACTTTTTTCAGGGATATTACACACAGGGCTGCGATGTGGAGGTACATTGTCTTCAACTTGTGAAATAGGTAAAATTTGCCCTGGTTGTGCCTATTTTCAGGATTGTCTGCGGTGCAGCATCATCCAAGCCTGTTAAAGTAAGATGAATTATTAAGTTTTGTTCGAACATGTTACATAAAATATATATGGACTGTTTTACATGTCACCTAAGTTGACGTAGTTTTCTTATTTTGCCCAGTGAATGGGTACATTTTGAAAAGTATTGCACTTTATGTATGCATCTGCTAGTGGGCCATCTTGGTAATAGTAGACACAATAATATATTAATTCCCATACAGGAGAGACTTGATGTTCTCTACAATTAGGTGGACAAAAATTAAGTGCTTATATCAGTATCAGCAATCAGCAAAAATGAGCTGGAAAAAAATTGAACAACGGCAAAAACCTAATATTGTGCATTCCTAATGTCTATTCATTCTGTTTAAAGCTGGTATTTCTGCATAACTGCAGATAAAGATCAGGCTACACTAATGTTATTAGTATTATATTATTTTCACAATTTCCAGTGGTGGTCGTACAGGATTGTTTCTGACTCCTCCAATCCAAACATTTCCATTAATTCCCGAGCGTTGTAATGTCCAAAAGTCAAAATTTCACCTCCCACAAAGGGAAGCACACACTGACAAGTCTGTCCCGATTACTATTTCTTCAGCTTCGAAGCTTCGGAGAGAAATATTTGAAGGTATTCGAAGCTTTGCAGTGCAGCACAGCAGACTGACATCTTCTGTCCGTCTGTCTCCATCTCCCTCATTTCAGTGCCGGTACAGCTACTACCATACTACTGCACGCACACACCTCCAAACACAACAGACAGCGATATCCATCTGAGAATAAATAATAATAATTTATGTTGTTTATGAATAATTAATAATGTTGTGGGATTATTCCTTATTTCACTGGCTATTTTTGGATTGATACATTATTATTAAATCCTTATATATATAAAAAAAATAAAAAATAAAAATAAACAAAGCATACTGAATTGGAGGTTGATTACCATGGCTACGGTCAAATAGACTAGACGAATTATATTCATTATGAAAGAAAATTTAAATAAAAAAAAAATAATAATTTAATCCAATGAATCACTTCATTCAAATGAAGGATTTTGTTTGAGGATTTCTTTTTTAAAGTGATGACGACAAACATGACAACAGACATTCAAAGCTTCATTCAAAAACCTCAATAGAGGATTTGAGTGTAAAAATAAAATACATTCGGTACAGCCCTAATTTCACCAAACATTTACAGACACACAAGCTCATTCAAGCATACACACACTCATACATCATTACCTCTTTGTCGTTCCAGTCATGGTAAAATCTGATGTGTTTCTTCTCCTTCTCTATCCAGTTCTTTACCTTCAACATGATATCCTGCAGCAAGAAGCAGCAGGTTATCTGATGTCTGCAGTCTGATTACCATCTCCTATATCCCTCATTAGTGATGAAGAGTGACACAAAAGTCAAACAGGACAACAGATGCATAGCCCAAACACACTTTACTTACATATTCAGGTTTGAGTTTTTTGTCACCTCCTCTGATGGCAGTTTTCTCCAGTTTATCGAGGATTGGAGCGATCAATTCTTCGTCCTTTAGTCGCAGCTCCTCGTGGATGATCTCAATGTCCCTCACTGGGTCAACATTACCTTCCACATGGACAATATCCTCATCATCAAACGCACCTAGAAGACAAATGTTGACAGATGAAGTTAATCTGTTACAAATATTCATACCATGCAAATCTTTCCTAAAGCCATAAACTTGAGAACTGATATCACCAGGATGTAAAATCATGTACACTTCAGAAGGTGATGAATGAGACAAATGTTGTTGATCCCTTAGGGGCTGATCACATCGAGACGCATCACCAGCAAAACTATTGTTTTCATTTTTTATTGGGGAAGTCATGTGACAAAACAAAATACAAAGTGACATATGTACATAGAAATTCATATCTCATGTTGTGATACTTTCATGTAGGCTACTGTCTTTGAGAGAGAGAGAAAAAACACATTTTTCCATTTTTGATCACCCTGTTACAGATGCAGCTCTGCTCCACAGGTGCATCAGCTTTTTTGATCAATACCTTTTGCCAAGAGGCGTTTTTGAAGCAGCCACACCTGTAGCGATGCATCTCAGTGTGATCAGTCCCTAAGACTTTTAGACTTTTAAATCTTCTATCACGATATAGGTACTTTCATATCTTGAAAACAATATATATCACAATATAGCAGGTTTTCTGGTAATTCAATAAATAGTCTATATGAAAAAAAAAAAACACATGGTAAACCTATTATTGTATACTCCTGTGTGAATTAATGAAAAGTAGTTTCTCATTTTAAGAACTTAACTGCAAAATGAGCATAACAGTTTTAAGTGAAATAATAGAGAAAAAATAAATACAGGACTAGTATAACTTGATAGACTCTATATAGAAAAATATATGAGACAGATATTTTTATATCGTTCTGATGATGTATATTGTTATGTTCCCCAGCCCTAAATATTTTTCAAAATCATTCAGCCATAATGTTTTTCTACCAAAACATTTATGTTTATTTTTAGCTTTCTGATCCTTTTATTAATAGTATAGAGTGAAAGGGAGAGAGAGGGAACGACATGCAGCAAAGGGCCCCCTTGGATTCAAACCTGGGGCTGATGTACATGGGGCGCCCGCTCGACCAGGTGAGCTATGACGAACTATTCAAATATTAAAAGTTGTCTTGATAAAAGCAACCATATGAGACCATTGCTTCAATAAAATAGTGTTTATAAAATTGTATTTAAATCAAGACCCATCATCTCTGATGATATGTAAGCCAAATTACAAGTTTGACCAGACACTCCATACCAGCTTTCAATACTTGATAGTTTGACACTCAGTAGCATAAAGTGTTAAGGACTGATACTCCTCTATACAACACAGTATAGTCACAGGTACTGGCCATATCATCTTGTCTCTGGGCCACAGAAATAACATGAATGAATAATGAAGTCTTCCCTGTTCCCCTCAAAGAAGTGTAGCAATGCGTCTTAACTTGCCCTCAACACCTGTCCACTCTACTCAGTTGTTACCACACAGCAGCTGCAGTCAGTAGTATTGACAACTCACGAGTCATGTGGAAGATGCCGTCACAGGCACTGATGTGGGAGAGAAAGGCATTTCCAAGCCCCTGTCCTGAGTGGGCTCCCTTCACCAGACCAGCAATATCCACGACGTTTAGAAAAGCTGGGACCTTGCTGAAGAGATAAAACAGCCAGACAAGGAAGGTTTGTTGATGAGACAGAAGACAAGGATGCTGGATAAGTTACAACCAGCTGTCAGGACATAACACACACCTGGCTGGTTTGTGGTATTGGCAGAGGAAATCAAAGCGCTCATCTGGAACAGGTACCCTGCTCTCATTTGGGTCAATTGTGCAGAATGGGAAGTTCTCTGCAGCAGCTTGGCTTTTGGTCAGCACATTGAAAAAGGTGGACTTCCTGCAGTGGAGAAAGTGTCAACAGAAGTGCAATAATTAACCCTGAGTGATGCATCTGTTCATTCAGTCACATAACCAAAAATGCTTTGCAAACATGTACTTACCCAACATTAGGTAATCCCACAATCCCAATTTTCAGAGAGGTTCCAAATCGACCAATTAACGGAGGCTGTTTGGGGGCTTCTGGCTTTTTTGGTGGCATCTGCAAGAGTTACAAGTTACACCATGACCCCATGTCAAAATATTTCACCACAGCCGGACTTTCATGTACCAACACCTCAGTCCTGCTAAAAGTTTGCCCTGAGCATCCTTCACCATCTTGCTGAACTAGCTGCCCTGAAAACGTGTTTAGGCACCTCATTCAAACACAGCATGCTAACGTTAGCTAGTGGTTAATGAGACCACTCCTAGCTACCAGTTAGCCGGAATATCTGACAGGACAAATACTACTGTCTGCATTTCCCTGTCATTACAAATAGCTCGGAAGCTTATTAGCTGAGAGTGCTATTTTTTTAGTACCTTTATGTCTTATTTTAGCCTATGGTCTACGTGGTGTTCCCTCCGCTGGTATCTGCTCACACCAGCCGCTCCGGTGGAAAGGCAAGTTGCAGAGCAAACCGGAAGTATTTTGACGTGAGGGGTCTCTGATTGGTCGGAGAAGGAGTTGAAACGCTACGTCAGACTGTACTGACACTGCATAGTAACGTTTTTATGTTGTTTATTTAACCGCTAAATATTACACGTTTTTAATCCTATTATATATTGTGTACATTCTACTATTCTTATGCTATAATACTTGTGAATAAACGAGTATCTATATATTTGCAGTTTACATTACAGCCTACTTTTATGTGGTGGTGAACCAGTTTGTCAGGATGCGTTCACGGCCTGTATGGTGAAATCACATATGATGGTTGAAATAATGTTGAGAAAATTTCACTGTTTGAGAAAGTTCTGAAACTTTATACTTGACACTGAAAGCAGTCAATGACAAAACGCAGTAAAGTCCACTTAACAGCTGTACAGGAGCTTTTCATCGCATCACACGATCTTCCTTAGTAGATGGAGTTAGCCAGTGGTAATAGCCTGTGTAAAGTACATTATTTTGTCTGAGCACTTCAGGGACCTCCTGTGAATGTTGGGTTTTAAGGATGTTTTTGATCTTAGAAACAGTAATTGACAAAATAAACTCACCACAAGATCCATTCATATTGTAGTAATATACCAATTTTATCTTGAGTAGTGTTAACATTCTTTCATATAAATGCTTGACATTAGATTTTATATTCACATTCACGTTACAACGCGAGGATGTAACATAAGTCCAGTTGTTAGTAAAATAAGATAAGATGAACCTTTATTAATCCCCGGAAGGAAATTCGGGAAAAACAAAACTTCACTTAACACAAGAACTGTCCAACTTCAGCCACTCACATTATTAACAAAAATGAATAAATTCCTTGGTAAATAACTATGCCATTTAATGTAGCAAAAATATTACAATCAATGTAGCCACTGACAAATTGCGACATAAATTGTTTTAATGTGCTTTATTTCTTTGTATTAATTTGCTTATTTATTTACCAGTTTATTTTCCTCTTTTATTTATTGTGTTCATTTTTTTATTTATTTTTGCATGTTTAACATTTATTTTAAATTTATGTATCTATTTATTTATGCACAATTTTGCCTTTACATTTCACCCCTTATTTGTTCCCCCAAATTTATTTCTGTATTCATTTTTTATACATTTCTGCCTCATTAAGCAGAGGATCACATTTTTTCAGTTAATTAATGGCTACATATATGTTTAATGATTTTCTTGCTGTATTTTATGACATTTATTGAGTCATTTATCTACTTACAGGGTCCATCCTATAGTCCTACATCTAGTCCTATGTTTCCTTATATTAACCAAGGCGCATGCATGGAGTCCAAGCAGTAGTATTTTTTTATTTCTGTCAAGAAAAAAAAAAAAAACACCAAGTAAATTCAAAATGTTTGATGGAACTTCATAGAACAATACCTGCAGCATCCCTGCTTCCAAAACCACAAGGCAATATGACCATTACGCACTGTTACTAAACAGGGCAAATGACCCAAGTAATCTTTTTATTTATGTACAACACACCCCAAAAAATACTTCCCACCAGAAAAAACACAAAAAAGAAACATGTTTTTTTTTTTTTAAAAAAAACTGGGAACTCTTGACATACAAACAGTAAAATGAGGAATTGTAATATAACAGCCACCAAAAATCCTGTATTTATATAAAAACAAATTTGTTGAGCTGAGCATAAATAAGCCAGCCCCGTGTTAATTACCACCACCAAAAAAGTTGTGTTTTCCGTTCTGGCTTGTCAGCTTAAAAAGGATACCAAAAATTACTTCACAAATTTTCCCAAAGTGAGGGGAAAATTTAGGCTTTGTGAGCCAACAAACAAGAATATTTTAGTGAAAATTCAAAGCCTTGCTCATTTCCACTTGAATCTATTTTCTGGCATTTTAGGTTTTTTTCTTTTTCATGAGTCTGCCTACAAATTTGGTAACGATGCCCAGTCAGACAGAATCTTTAGGACCATTTTTTAAACCTTTCATACATTAACAAATCCATGATTCGTATCACATAATCTGGTCAAAAAACATAAAAAGACTGAACAATAAACTCAACTCTTCTCAGTGCTTAGTAGTGACCTGCGAGAAAAGGATGGGATAAGAGATTAAAGGCCAGGCTTCATTTATGACAAAAAGAGCATATTTTCTGTTAGTTTTTTGTGGATAATCTAAAGTTAGGTTAAATAGATATTCGAATTTCATATAAACTGTGAATATGTCAGTATTAATAACATATCTAATGATAGAAAAATGGTTTAAACCTACGTGGTGAGTAAGACCGTGATCGGGATCGTGAGCGGTACCCTCTGCTGTAGTAAGGAGATGGAGATTTGCGCCTGTAGAGAGAAAAACCAAACCACAACACTTCCCTTGAGACCATTAATGTTACACATGGTTAGGATCACTTCTAAAAGTTGAATTTGACTTCATATTCTAAAGACACATGGCCAAGTTAATTTCAGTCAGATTTACTTTTGATCTTTCGTTAAAAAAAAAAAAAAAAAAAAAGTAAAAGAATGCGAATATGATAATCAATTAACCACAACGTTAATCAACAAATTAGTGTGCCAAAAAGGCTACTGGAAAAATGACTCACCTGTATGATCTGTACACTCTGTCATCATAGCGATCATAGTCACGGTCATAACTTCTGTCATAACCTCTGTCATAGGCCCTGTCGTAGTCCCTCGAGGTACGCCGCGATGAACCACCACTACTGCTACTACCACCACCGCCACCGCTACTGCTACCGCTGCCCCCACTGCAAAAAAACAGAATAAAATTTGGTGACACCTTGGGAGATACACACACAGTGGCTTCCAGAAAATAAAAAAGACGCCTGGTTAAACATAGGGTTGGTAGTGCTGTTCATTTATATTTTTTGTTATTGGTTGAAATTCTCATTACATCCCGACAACAAAAAAAGGGAAATTGTATCTGTGGCTGTTGCAGAACTGTAATAAACCTGTCCAATCATTTTATTCAGCTTGAAATGACTGAAGAGCCTGTCTGCACTCTGCCCATACACATTTCCCTGGAGTCTTCCGCAAGCGGCTAGTTTGACAGCTGTGAGTACTAACAATAGCTATGTTGCTGGTTTACATTTATTATATGTTTAGGTTCATAATGATAAATTTGGTTTTAGTAGCTTTAGAGGGAGGCCAGAGGGGACAGGCTGTCAGTGTTGCTGACTTGGTGACTTTCTCGCTAGATTTAGGGACTTTCAGAGCTAGTGCTGCAAGCAACTTTCACTGGAAAAGAGTGGGCAACACTGAGCTCAGTTTTTCAGTTGATCATTTCTTAAAATCTATTTTACTCTAGTTTCTCAGCATGACACTACCTTTAAGAAACACTCACTATGTAGGACGTCCCATGTAGATTCCAGGAGTGGGTGTATGGGCCCGTTTTGTGATGGAGAAATCCACTCGGATCCTGCGCCCATCAAGCTCCATCCCGTTAGCGCGCTCCTTGGCCTAAAACCCACAACAAGACAGTTGGATTTTGTTATCTAATGATTGATAATTTTATGTTTAACCTTTGCCCTGAATCTGCTTTAGACAAATGCCCCTTTTATACATAGATGTGTGTAAGACATAGTCTATTAAATGCATTTTCAACCCGCAAAAAAACAGGCTGTCATTGCTAGCTAAGACTCCAGTCTGGACTGTATTTACATACATTTTCACTTCCCTTCCTGTCAGAAAATATGCTTCCTGTCTCTCATTTACACAATAAGCTGTCAAAAATAGAAGATTCATCACACGTTACCAGAGCCCAAAGAGATGTATCACAACTGCTCACTTAATGGCAAAACCCCAGAACTATTCAAGAACTTGTAATAAAAAAATATTTACTGTGCAATGGGTGGTAAGGAGTCAACATTATAAAAATGTCATCCTCCATACCTCCTTGGAGTCCTCACAGTTTTCAAAGTAGACAAAAGCAAAGCCTCTTGAGCGACGTGACTGCTGGTCATACACAATGTTGACGTCACTCAACGGGCCGTATTTAGAGAAAACCTCCCTCAGATCCCTCTCAGTGGTATACAGACTCAGTCCAAACACACCCAGACAGTTGTTGGGGTCTGGATTGGCCTGGAAGAGTAAAGAGAGGAGTGTAAACATATTGAGAGCAACAGACCTGCCACATCACTACAATAAATCCTGCTTTTCTGAAGCAAATAAGCATCTTGGTATCTGATAAGGAATGTTTTGTTTAAGAAATGAACCTCCAAAGATTGGACACCATAAAGGTTTTTACACATGATCTTGTAAAATGAAGAAGTCAACATAAAATTACCATTAATGAGTTTGTGAAGTTTTTTAATCAAGTATTTTAAAAGGTAAAAATTTCAAATTCGCAAACTTTAAGGCCCATGGGAACCCAAAATTAAGCACGTAAAGGTAGCACTTAATATACACCCTGTTGCCAATGTGTCTGCGCCGATTTGACATTGGGGAGCGGCTATGGCTCCTATGTCGGCGGTATTCCCAGCTACGAGAACGGCTCCTGGAACGGCGTCGGTGGGAGTGGGAACGAGAGCGGGAGTAGTGCCTCCGTGAGCTTCGATGGGAACGGGACCTGGGGATGGACACAGAAACTCAGCTCAGAGCACTAGTTACTTGTGTTGCATGTACAAAAGCTTCAGAAATGCAGTTTTGCACATGTCACAACTAAGAAAACACCACCTTCAAAATAAAACCCATCTCACCTGGATTTGGATCTGGATCGAGATCGGGATCTGGACCAGGAGCGGCGGGAGCCATCTTTAGAGTGTGTTGGTGAGTGGCTGCTGGATTTTCCTGAGCCCTGAGGGGACATACTCCTTGAGCCAGGTGAGTCCTGGACAGACCAGACACTGAGATAAGAAACACTCTAAAGCCAAGTGTGTGTCTAATAAAGGGTCAGGAGGTGACAGCATTGTCCTCTACATGCCCCCTTCAGAAAGAGTTCACCACATTTTGGTATTTTACAGGTTGACACTACACATTTAGGAATCTGATTATAAGAGGTCATACACTGCAACAGATATTTAAATGAGAGATTAAGTAATTTAGCTGAAAGACAGATTATACAAAAAATAAACCTAAAAGGTTTGGAGGGATTAACCAGTGATGTTTCTGACAGAGAGGAAATAAATGTGCATGCTTAAGAGAGATAAACAGAATGAAATATAGTAGCATAACAGGCTGTTAGGAAATTACTCATACCCTGGTAAACTTCTGATCTTAACTTCATAACTTCTTTAACTTCATTACTTCAAAACAACCCTTCATTTCTTCTTTCTTCAGTTTGACATTACGACTTCTTTTTCCTCCTCTTCCCCCATTTACCATCTGCCATTACAACACTAGTAGTGGGGACAGATCTTGACCGCTTCTTTTCAGCATCCAATACATTAGCATGCATCAACACCATCAGCGCCAAACAATAACAACTTCACATCTGACACGTCTTCCGCCTTTTTCTTTCTTCCAACCTCAACCTTAACAAAGAACAAACAAGGGTGATGAGGCATGTTGGTTTCTGTAAGAGCCAAAAGGTACAAAAACAACAGCAAAACCAGGAAAACAACATACATTAGCTGAATAAACGTTTATGTTAGCTTGATATGGTCTTGATTGGTCCAATATTACTATATACGGACACGAAGCTGAACATTACAGCCAAATAAACAAATAAATATTGACTTGTAGTCATGAGTTAATATTTATCGCTAGTCAATATTTCAATAAATTAGCGATAAAGTTAAAGTAGCATTGCAAGGGGGCGGCGGCCGCATCTCTCGCCTGCTATGCTCTGTTGGCCGTATGCTGTAACGTTACGTAACGTAAACATATGCAACACACTCAGTACTCTGCTAGTTAACGTTACTCAAATAAAAGCTGTATAGAACATATTTCACTTAGGTTTGACGAGTTTTCAAAACGTTTTGTCATTAAACTGCAAACGCAGCTAACATCTAAGCAAGCTAGCTAGCTGTGTCCAACTGTTTTCTTAATAACAACTCACCTGCTCCCTAAAATCTTTCTCGTTGTCGCTCATGTTATTATCAACTAGACAGCAAATGTGTAAAAAGTACGTAGTAATCAGACTCTAACGACTTTAATTTATCGCCTGCCGAATTCCCCGCATAACACTGGTTTGATATGAACTAGTTAGTCTGCGTTAGCTAGGCTAACGATGTAAACGTTCCTCCCCTATCGTTTCCGGTTCCGGTTTAGTTGTCATAATAAAAGCTGCAAAAACTTCACCAAAAATTGATTGTAAAGGCAGGCATTTAAAGACCACATAAATACAATAAAAATAACTACTACTACTACTAC
The DNA here is from genome assembly GCA_947000775.1 of Pterois miles. Taxonomy (NCBI): domain Eukaryota; kingdom Metazoa; phylum Chordata; class Actinopteri; order Perciformes; family Scorpaenidae; genus Pterois; species Pterois miles. The sequence goes on from CAMQGK010000471.1 coordinate 3,582,419, forward strand.
TAATACGACTGATAATAATAATAATAATAATAATAATAATAATAATAATAATAATAATGAAGCCGACTTCTGCTGAGGGATGAAAACAGCAGAAAATGGGCAATTGGAGTAAAAAAGGCTTTGAACTGTGATATATTGTGGATTTTGGATTGTTTTACATATTTATGGTGCCTTCGTTTGTAATCTGTTCAATTTTCAACTGTCCACAAAAGGTTGCACTGACAATAAATACCCACTAGATGGCTCTAGTCCTCTGAGACCCACACACGCACCCAGACACACCATTTTAGAAGAGGAGAAAATAACACATTTATACTGCATGAAAAAAAACATGTGTTTTTTGCCTCAAAATGCATGGGATTATCATAAAGTGGGTGTGTTTGTAAAGGGGAGACTCGTGGATATCCACTGAACCCATTTTCATCCACATATCTTGAAGTCTGAGGTCAAGGGATCCCTTTGAAAATGACCATGCCAGTTTTTCCTTGCTAAAATTTAGCCCAACTTTGGAAAGCTAGCCTCGTTAGCCTCCTTCACAGCATGTTAGCATAACATGATTGGTGCCAGTGGATTCTTAAGGTTCCAGTTTCATATGATATCTGTAGCTTCACTCTGGCCCTAAAACTGAATCTGCTAGAGCCTCTGAAAGACAGTAGAGGCGGTCAGGGTCATCCCGGGCCCCACGGGTCTCTTCGGTAGCCCAACAAGAAAACAGTGATACAAAAGAAGGTGAATGTGTGACTGAATAGAAAGGATGCAATTAACTGAGAGGATTTCATTATGGAGCTGAAACATGAAACACTTTGCAGCAATAGCCTTGATAGCCCCCCTGAATCTCCCCCACAGTTTTTACTTGAGGTGTTTTAAAGAGAGGGAATGACAGTAATGAGAGCATTCTTGGGAATACTCACGTTGGATCTGAAATAGTTTTCAAAATATGACTTTCTAAAAAAAAAAAAAAAAAGTGGTCTCTTGGCTCAACTTGCCCCCGATGAGGGGTAAGATGAGCCATATCAGTATGCCTAGTCAGTATGCATCAGTCACACCTGTCTGTCAGGAGTGTTTCATGACAGATGGTGATGCACGTTAAACCGTGAACCAATCACGTCCTTGAAAAGGTTAAAAATTGATTATAAATGGCTCAACTTCCCCCAGGCCTTTTGGCTCAAATTACCTCACCCACACCATTTCAACAAACTAGTTTATCATCCAGCAGTTTATATCTAATGTAATGCAAACAGTATAGCCTCATATTGTAAATTCCTAAAGCACTAACATGTGAACATGTCTATAATAGTTCAGACACAAGAATTACAACTCCTTGAGCAAAAAAAAAAATATTACTTTGAATACCAAAGGAAAAAAAACTTGCACTTACTTCTTGAACTTACTTCTTGTCATGTGGGCCTCTCTCCATGACAGGGTCAGTAAAATAAATGATTTCTCAAAAATGTGTGGTCACACAACCAACTCTGCCTAGTATGCATAGAAAAAAGCGGTGTCTCAACTTGGCCACAGGCTCAAATCACTCCCCTCTCCCCTAATTGTGAGAAAGCTGCCACTAACCCTAACATTATATATATTTATTTACTTTAACCCTAAAACCAAGTCAACCTGCCTTGTGAAGAAGTGAGGATCAGACTAAATGTCCCCACAAAGCTTCAAACTCTAATTGGTCCTTATACGTATGGTAGTTCAACAGCACACACACACAAAGTGAAACAGAAACCTTTGACTAGACTATGTCTGCATGCGGAATGAGTATTTTATTTATAACCAGTTTATAAAAATAAAATACAAAATAATTTAAAAACAAAAAAGAAAAAAAGAAACACTGTACAAGGCATTGATATGATACAAATGATAGAATAAACATAAATAATTACAGTTATATACAATGCAAAACTCCCACTTGTTACATTCTTTCCTCGAGACTGTACAGTTACGTTTCAAAACCATGATGTACGTTACAACACAAAAAATATCAACCATTAAAAAATCCTGACAACTGAAGTCAAAATGACGGATGGGCAAATAAGCAAATGTCACAATAAATTATTTCTGTCAAGTATTTATAAGTTACTAACAAGTAATCTGATGTTATGATATGAGAAGTGTACCAGTGCACACCAAAGCTTTCGTTAGTTTCCAGCTCACCTTTCAAAATAAAATAAAACAGCTGTGTTTGTTCTGTTTGGTATCTGTAACCACAAATACCCGGCAAGCTACTATAAATATGACACCTTTCTATGAGCAAAAAGCTCATCTGGAAGGTAACACTACTACTACAACTTCACGCCACTTATGTGCAATAATGATTAAAAAAAAAAAAAAAGAAGAAGAAATCTGATTATCTTTTAAAACCAGCAGCACTGTTTAGTGTCTGTTCCCTCCTTTCACTGAAGCCTGTTAGCGTATGTTATGGTTTTACAATAATTATTTTATTTAAATAATTATATTTTACAGGTATATATTAAAAGACTGCACAACAGCGTTCTCAACTTTGAAAGCTTGAAATATCTTGAAATCTGTGAGCTTGAAAGAGGGAGGATTCAAAGATTGTTTGCTGGCAACGTGTAGAAACTGCACGCCCCTGTTTGAGGGCATACAGTTATCTCACACACCTTGAATGCTGCACCCTGAAATATTTCCATTTCCGCCAGTCGATCGATAAAAAAACAGGGAGCTCTTCTCTGGTAGAAGCACAGCTTTGTAAGCAAGAGTCTGACAGTTCAGTGGTGATATATATCGACAGGCATGGCAGCACATGCCATTAACACGCAGATAGATAAGTGACAGGAAGGCTTTGCTCGGCCGAACAGAGGAATGATCTCCAGCACAGACAAGGCTCAGTCATCCCTCGCTATGCACAGAGGGGCAGAGAGGAGACATTAAGGCGACTGACTGACTGAGCGCTGTCTGCCTTCAGGATGAGTCATCATAGCTGCTCTGTGAGGCTCGCGTAGGTATCTGCAAGATCTGCACCAAACAGCACACTTTATATAGCTACAAAGCCCATTCAGTCTCTATACACTCCCACATTTAGTCAAACCACATTTGCAAAATCTATCAAAATATTTGGCAATGACAGTTTTTTTTATGTGCCATGTCTTATCTTTCAACTCATGGGGTTTCAATACAAGTGCCTTAAAACACAGCAAAGTCTATTCTCCTTTATTATTTTTCTTCTTTTGTGCATTATGTTAGCTAATTGCACGGATAAAAAATATCATATCCCAGCAACACAATCATCTCGAGTCACTGCAGGAAGCGCAGAAAACTAGTCATACCTCAGCTGGGAAGAGGAATAGTGAAAATATATAGGTTCAAAAAGAAATGACTGGGTTAAAATCTTCACAAGATCGATGCTGTGTGATGGGAAGCGGTGTGCAGCTTTTTACTCAGTAGTCTGTTGAGCATGCAAATAGTAGCACTGGAAGGAGTTATTTTACAGTATCTTACAAGCAGAGGAGGAGTGGGAGGAGAGTTTCAGTGAGGAATCCTAACTAAATCAAACACAAACAATACACTGATTCCTTTCCCGTGTGCACAAACATACTGGATGTCATTATATAAAAGACATTCTCCGGCGCAGGAGGAACAAAATGAAAACAGTCTTGCACATGGAAGCATGGAACATCGTTTTGGTGTGAGAGATATATGTACATATGGCCTCCATTTGACAGAATGTTGGTTGAGGTCTGAAATTCACATTTTTTCAAAGATTTAACCCCAACACGTGTGTATATATATATATATATATATATATATATATATATATATATATATATATATATATATATATATATATATATATATATATATACTGTATATATTAGGACTGTCAATTAATGTGATAATAATGGGTAACACCACTAATTTCTTTAATGCATTAACACAACTTGTGATTTTCAGGTTGTAGTGGGCTCAGTTTTTAAAGCTAGTGTGAAAGCTAGTTTCATCAGATGAAACTAGAAAACCTGATGGATCCATTGGTAGGAAGTAGGAAGGAGGCAAAAAAAAAAAAAAAAAAACCTCCAAATTTGGCATGGCCATTTTCAAAGGGGCCCCTTGACCTCTGACCTCAAGATATGTTAATGTAAATGGGTTCTGTGGGTACCCACAAGTCTCCCCTTTCACTCTGATGTTAATAAGAGTATTAAATTCTTGACCCTCCCTTTAAGGTACATTTTGAACAAGATAGAAAAAAAAGTGTGATTAATTTGCAATTATACACAACTAAATATTGTATTTAATTGACAGCCCTAATACATATACTGTATATACGTATACACACACACACACACACACACACACACACACACACACACACACACACACACACACACACACACACACACACACACACACACAGGACACAGCTAAGACGGAGAAATATTTCCTTTTTGTCTTTACAAATAATGGCTACTCAAGTAAGCTCAAACTGTGTTTGATTTACGAACATGTGTTGCTACCTTTTCTACATTTAAAAGAATACTGGTGAAAAGTGTCGTCTTATAACCGCTGGCACAAGTCTGTTTTTGGCTCCTTTTTTTTTTTTTGTCTAATTACAAACAAAGTGAAACCTCAAGCTGCCCAAAGTGCCAAGGCACACGCTGAGACAAACATCTGTGTCTGAACATTACTCGTCAGTAATGTACCTTGTGTTGCTTAAACTCACTACTGCTACTACTAAACAACTATCACAACAACTCCTAACCTGCAATCTCTTCATAACATTTTGATTCCCTCTCAGCAACACAGTAGGCACAAAAAGGTGTGTCCTCACGCACTTGACATGATTGATTGTATAAAAGGGTCACTTTGGAGTAATCCCTTCGATTTAAACATTTAATGCGAGTGACACAAAACCGTACATCCACTATCACACAGAAGAGTCGTAAGCGTTGCTAAGGATCAAAATAAATATCTCAATAAATACAACTGTACACAAACTCTGGCTTTATGCATTTCACATATAGCATAAAGTAAATATTTACTTTACCCTGCCTGCAATCTCCAAATGCTGAAGAAATAACTGAGTCACCCCCAGGCCAATATTTAATTAAGTTGAGATCAGCTATACTGATATTCCATCAGTATAATCCAAGTGCATTAATACTGGGGATAAACACGTTATATTATATTGTGGTGCAGGATGCATGAAGATGAATAAACAGGAAACTGATTTATTTATGTGCCCGTTGGCCCAACTAACTATTGATTTACATATCATAGTACTGGCTGCATTGGGAAATCACTATAGCAGCTGTAATATTTTGCTCTACAACATGATAATAGAGATAAAATGAGGACCCTGGCATAAGTTAACTTAAAGGGGCACTCCACCTATTTTACATCAGAGAGATTGGACCTGAAACTTTTTAACAGAAAGCCTTCATTACAAACTGGACAGGTTTGATAGAAGTGGGCACTTCTGCTATTGAGCTGCATTATGGGAAATGTATGAAACAGCATTTTTGAAGCTTAAGGTCCTGATCAGACAGAGCATGTTTTCCAGGTGCACCAAACTCACTGTTTGCTGCCCAACCAGACAGAGCATTTTTTTATTTTATATGTTGCTAGGCAACAACCAAATGACTGCTAACGTTACCTTATTACAAGCCGTGCTGTACCGTACAAACTGTATGCAATTGAAGTAGTACTTACTATCATTACCAAACTGTACTAAAAGGTACAGCTTGAAATAATGAAAACAACTACTCAAAATGCCAAGTTCACTAATTTGCCTCCTGCGCTTTTCTGTTCAGATCATGGTAACTACTGCTGGTAAAGTCATAAAGGCCCTGACATCACAATCCGATGGTCGGCTGTTGGCCAGTTTGAGGCCTTCAGTGAGCGTCTGTCGGCCCAGTTTTTTTTGGTATATCCCGCACCGTCGGCTCTAATCTGCCCGTGCTGGAGTTTGTTCGGCCGATTTAGCATGTTGAATCAGCGGCGGCGGCCGTCTGTGAGATAAATGGCGGTTCAGCTTAAACAAATCACTGCATGAGAAGAGAAACGGACGTAAGGAAAGCAAGTCAATAAGTAGTCAAGTCAAGAGGAAATACACATCGTCATCTCATCTGATCATTTCAATACACGGATATCTTCATGTATGGAGAGTTATTTCATCTCACGCAGGCAAAGTGGTAGTTTGCCGTCAGCTGTAGTCTTTGTGTTGTGTTCAAGTGCAACTTTTTGGCCAAGACAAAGGCAACATCAGGTGATGCAACCGGTGGCTTTCATCGCTGCTAATTTTTTTATATTGGGTCTGTGTCTGGGCCTTTAAAGCTCCACGTGTTCAGCAAAAGGTGCCACAATGAGGAAAAAACACTAATGACGTTGGATGCTTTTCCACTCCACTGAATTTTTTTTTCAACTCTTGTAAAAATGCGAGGTGCTAAGCAACACAGAAGCAGCACAAAAAACGGATCAATCTCATTGGAAACTATTAAAAAAATCCGCCCCAGGCTGCTAAAATGCTCTCTGTCTGATCGGGGCTTAACAGACTAAAAGTCAGGAAATCTCAGTTTCTGCCGCACAGATTTTTGATCATTCTTTTTCAAATCTGTCTCTCAGTCCAACAACTTCGTGGAAGTGCTTTACTAAATCTCTAGAGTACCCCTTTAAAGCTGGGCACATAAATGAATGGCAAACCCTGTGTGCAAATAGAAGGAGTGAAGAGAACAGTGGGAAACAGTGAGACAGGTGTGAGGTTCAGACAATGAAAACAGGGAAACCTTTACAGGAAGACTATCCTGAATGCAGTCTACCTTATCATAATAAGAGTCTTCCCATCCTCTGCTGTGGCAGCGTAACCTGGTGGGCAACTATCTGCTCAGCTTACTGGAGCATTTGCCCTCTCGGCTGCAGCCTTTTCCCTTGGACAGGTGGAAGGGACCTGTGCGAGCCTGGCGGCTGCAGCAGGTCTCCTGGTGGTGGGGGTAGAAGCGGCGGGGAGGTGGCGAGCCAGAGAAGCTGGGAGGCGAGCGGCTGCGGCCTAGGCAACCCCCTCCCCCGCCACCACGGTGCTCGTGACGGGAGGGCGAAGAGCTGACGGAGCGCTGCAGGGAGGAGGAGCTGCGCGGGGAGGCGCTGGAGCTGCGGTGGTGGTGTGGAGAGCTTGTCAGGCTGCAGACACCCATCCTGGAGCCCCCGTGCTGGGTTGAGGAGCGGTGGTGAAGGGGCGAGCCACGGGAACCATGCATCAGCTGAGCAAGGCATGTCAGGAGGTCTGAGTCACTGTTGCTGCCAGCTCGGATGCGGTAACGCCTAAGCCTAAGTGAGTACAAAATGCAGGGCAGATTATGAATAACAGCCAAGTCATATACTGTATTTCAAAGCAAACCAGGAAACCAGCAAACACGGTCATAAATCAGAGTCAAATGAGAGGGTCAGTATCATGCTCATAAACTAATGCCAAATTCATTCCATGCAATGTCTATGAAAAGCTGCAGCGGCTGCTTCCAAGTTCAGCGAGCTGCATGCTGTTTGCGTCTGCTGTGAGGTGTGGCCAAACAAATGCTGGGAAAGACAACACACAGCCAATCAGTAAACAGATCCTGTGAAATGTTAACAAAGCATTTCTTCCTGACTGAAACACATGAATATGCCTCCCGGCTGCAGAAATATATAATTACTATGACGAGAGCACTTTGTCTGGAGTGAATTTGGCATAAGCTAGCCCATAGGATGTTAGCTTAGCATAAAGACTGGAAGCAAGCAGGAGTTAAATGGTGAAACTATTTCTCGACTCCAGGAAGTCACACAACCAAGAAATAGTTACAGCATCATGAAACTCCATCAAACAAGACAATGCACCCAATTCGACTGTTATCAGCCCATTAAACAGGAGTTTTCGGTCACTATAAGCAACACATATATGGGACATCAGGCGCCTACTACACCTACTATGTTGTAAAACTGCATGAAATGTCACATTTTGAACACAAACAAAACAACTTCTTTAGGTTTCAGCAAAAAAACAATTACATTTAGGGGAAAACACTGTGTTTTAGGTTAAAATAAATATGAGCACAAAGGTAACTACATATTGTTGGTTTCACACAGGATGGAAACCCTGGTCTCCTGGGTCAAAACTGTGTCGCATTCATAGTCCCTGACCTCCAACCCTTATGGAGCTTCATGCTGTCTACTGTATACTACAGTGCCTGACTTCCTCTTCTGCTCCTGTCATAATTACTATGGTCACTAGAGGTCACTGTTGTGTTATTTTATACCTTCATTTGGTGAGCTACCATGTGAATAGTTGATAAAACCTACTAGCGGGTGTAGTAGGCCCCTACTGACCCACATCTTTGGGGCTTATAGCAACTGATGATGCCTGTTTAATAGCCTGATAACATTCTAATCAGCTGGCCAACAACATGTTAATTTGTTGTGATATTAACCTTCTTAGCTCACTATCTGCAAGACAGCAAATATGATCAAAATTTTGATCAAAGAAAGCAAAAGACACAGATCAACAAATTACCTGCCCTCCGCTGTGGGGCGGCAAGGTGGCTTGCCAGGGGGCGGGCGCGGCAGGAATTGGGCAGCCAGCTGCTCAGCGGAAGAAGCTGGATGAACGGGACGAGGGATCCGGCTCTTGCGAGACAGAGGACTGGAGGAGGAGGAGAGGGAGGGAGCATCGTCTCCCTGGCGGTCAGAACGGGAACCCATAAGAGAGTCCTCATCCTGGGAACGGTCAGAGGTGGAGGACAGTGGGTCCCTAGCGAGGGAGGCCATTATGGGACCACGCCTATCAGAGAGGGATGGCGAGGCAGTGGGAGAGGGGACTGGGCCCTGGTGGTTGGCTTTCTTCTGCAGGAGTTTCTCCTTGGCAGACCCTGCCGGAGGGAGCTCCAGCAGGCTGGAGGGCTCCAGGACTGGGATGCGACTTTGCCTCCGGCTGAGGTCCTTACGGGGGGCAGCTGGGGGAGGAGGAGGTCGGTCCATTGGTCTGATCAGGGGCATGGTTTGCTTCTCTGCTCCCCTCCCCCCTCAACTGAGGCTCTGTGGCACAGGGAGTCGGGCCAGAATCATTCTCAGGGTCTTTCAGCTTGGGGAGTGCTCCGTTACTTAAATCCCTTTGGCTGTTAACAGGAGGGGAGAGGCGACCATTGGCAAACACAGGGCTGCGAGGAGAGCGAGGAGAAGAAGGTGAGCGCAGAGGAGGGGAGTGTGGAGAACGGGGGGTACGAGGGGAAGTCACACGGTTTGGGCTTTGAGCTTTGGTGTGGATGTCTCCATTGACCAGCATCTCAGCCAGGGGGTCTGTGGGTGTCCCTGGATGAGTGGGCACAAGGTCCTGGGGGGAGCTGATGTCCGCTGTGTGCTCCTGGACCTGCTGAGCAGCAGCTTCAGCCTCACCACACCTCTCCAGCAGGAGGCACTGTGGCGCACTGTCTGATCCTGACTGGGAGGACAGCCCAGAGGGACGCTGAGCTGTCAACTGGAGGGGAGGGGGGAGGTGGAGACATGGGAGGGAAGAGAAAGACACACAGGTGTTATTCCAAAGATCAACCTTACTAAAAATGGGAATAAAATTGTCAAAGGCCTGTTGCTGATAGACTACAACATGTCGAGTTGTGCTGTAGTTCTGTAGCAAGAGCCTGATGCAGATGTGTGCAAAGAGAAGTATTGTATAATATGGGGTAATAAATGGTGATTAGTTTGGCAACAGCATGCAATACCATAGCTACCATTATCAGACCGAGACACACAAAGTGCTATGGCAGTGTCAGTCAAGCTGTGAGTACTAAACCAGCAAGTAGGACAGGAAACGTTCACGCAACTTCGCAGGGGGCTTCAGCGAAGAGAGGGTGAGGAACAAATACAGGGAGAGAGAGAGAAAGAGAAAGATAGAGAGGACAAAGACGATCTGAAACAAAAGAGACCATGCAACCTGTAGTCATGACTCGACATTCCAAACACACATGCCACAATCAGACAAACACACACCCCTATTCAGATCACAAGGACACATGTCCAGACACAAGGACACATCTGACCCATGCTCTGTCTGGCCTGCACAATGCCCCTCATGGTTTCTGGAGAGAGCTACAACACAATAAGCAAGCCAACTGAACAAAGAAGCCAAAATAAGCAACTTAAACAAAAAAAAAAAGAAAGAAAGACCAAAAACAGCCGGTGTGTTGCTACTGACGTAGACGAAGATGAATGGAGTTTTTTTACGAGACTGTGATGGGCTCATCACCTGCTGAAGCTGGGCACGAGTGATGCGTATGACAGAGGGAAACTTGGCGTTGGCAGCACCCGCCGGGATGGCCGGCAGTTTCCTGCGACTGGGTGAGCGGGTGCCGGGGGCAGGGTTTGGTGGTAGTGGTAGGGAGGCGTGGCAGGAGGAGGAAGAGGAGGGACGCTCTTGCTGCTGCGGGTCGGCGGACTGGCTGCGCCTTATGCCAGGCTGATGGCGCAGGTGCAACGGGTCCGACAGGGTGGTGAGGAGTGTGTGAGGGCTGGGAGAGCGCAGAGGGATGGGGCTGGATGTCCGGATCGCGACCTCCTCAGGCAGGGACGGAGGAGATGTGGGGAGCTAAGAGAGGGGGAGGAGAGAAGTGGGAGGTGGAGAGAGGAGGGGTGAAGGAGTGAGAAGATGGAGGACGTGCTGTGAGGTAGGATAAGCAGGTGGGGAGCACGATGTTGAGTTGTTTTGAACGGGTAACGTGGCGGGAGGATTATAAATATAAGGGCATAATCTTAGGATAGAGAAAGAAGACAGAGGCGAGGTAGGTAGATTTTGGGAAGGCCGTGTACATTATCAACATGGAGGTATTTGTTCAGGTTGTAGGAGAGAATGAGGGGACAGTTATTCCTCTTGTAGTGAAGAAAGTTGTGTAAAAGTGGTTTATGTTGGACTGAGCAGGATTTCAGTGCGCTGGCTTAAGGTTATAGAAATTAAAGGAGCAAAAAATTAATTTTAACTAAGCAAACCAAAGCATGTTTTGTAAATAAATTATTTTTGAAGTAAATAAAACCAACCAAACACATCGCAAATGTCTGAAAATAAGATAAAATTAAGCATATCTAATGCAAATCAAAGTGCATTTCAAAGCCATTAGCTCTCGTCCCCCCCCCCATGCTGTGATCTGATAAAGCTTGTGGCACAAATATATTTTTTCTAACATATAAACACAAGCGAATAAGCGTGAAAACACAAAGCAGTAACATTTAGCTTTATAGTACAGCAAGATGCAGCTGGTGGAACTCTGACTGTTGTATGATTTAGCATTGAGGCTCTAAAGCTAGATCTCTGACTCTGCACAGCTTTTTAACGTTGTAAAATGCTGACTACAGTCAGTATCATGTATGCCATGTTTTGAGATGGCCTTCAGATGAAAGGGCTTACCTGAGTGAGGACTCCCTCAGCCAGAGCTTCAGCTGGGCTGGTTGGAGTGATGGGGGGCAAAGCCCCTGCAGGGCCCATGCTAAGTTCCAGCTTGTCCACTTTTGCACTTCCCTTGGAGGAAGTCGTGCTTTCTTGTTTAGCTTTGCCAAATTTAGGACTTGGATTGCCCCGTTCCCATTCAGGAGACCGATCTCCTGGCTGGAGCACCTCTGGCTCCTCATCCTCCTCCGAGGGGCTGGTGGTAGCCTTGGCTCCTGGAGAGCCACTGGGTGGCTCCACCATCACCCACTCCCTTGAGTCAATGTCCTGCCTTCCAGAGCTCAGATTGAGGGCCACAAAGCCCCCGCTGCTGGCTGCCCCCTCTCCCTGCTCCAGAGATCCACAGGATGCTGGCTTAGGAGAACCACCACCAGATAAGAACTCCTCATCATAGTGCCAGACCCGATCGGGACGCTCCCCGGCAGGTACAGCTTGACCCTGAGTTACTGGGATGATTGCAGCCTCATCAGCCTCCTTCTCCTGGTGCTGGGCGCCAAGCTGCTGCTTCCCTGAGCTGAACAGACACAAGACAGATGCAAACAATCTACGCTCTGCTCTATCCTCAGGACCATTTAGAATAAAAACTGATGTTAAATGGTAACCTGGTCAACTTGGACCCTATTTTCTCATATTTTTGTGACTAACTGACTAATAGGGACAACAAATTAGTCCAGTATTGAGGGATAACGCTATAAGCAGCAGCAAAACAAGCTTTGAGGGCAAATGCTCAGCATCAATCTAATGTTACGTCCTCTAAAAGTGCTTGTTTTTGTATCTGACAACATTATGGAAAGGACCCTACAGAGAGATCAAAAGTTTTTCTTATCAAGTCCCGCTCAAGGAGAAGTCTCCTTGTGAAAATCTGAATATCCGGGTACTCTGGCTCAAATCAACACAAATTAAAGTCCTCATCCATATTGTTGAAATCATGAAAAATATTCAGCCATGAAGAGCTTGTCATGGCAAAAACAAGCACTTTTAGCAGACGCAAATGACGGCGCTTCAACAGCACCATATTGCCGCCTGTGAGCAGCTGCCGTCTACAGCACCCTCTCTAAATACTGGACCAATTTCAGAAAGTGTTATCCCTGTTACTCAGTCAAACATAAAAACATGAGAAAATAGGACCCAGGTTGAAAAATATTAAAGTTACCCTTTATCATAGAGGGATTGGTTACAGACATACCAGGCCTCCAGGAAGCGCTCTGGACTAGGCTTGGACTCGAGGCCAAGCCTCCTCTCCAGCTCAAAACTGTGAATGTTGCGGAGCTTCCTCAGAAGGGGACCATCACGGTCTGAGGGCACCACTTCAGACTGCAGTTTGACTGGCGAACCCAGGCTTGGCCCAGCATAGGGGCTCTGGTGTCCATGGTTGCCCTGGTTGTTACTGTGTTCCTCCTCCGTTGCTGCCTGTGGAAAGCAGTCAGTTTTGTTAGTGACTGATTCCTAACTAAAACTAGAAATACAGCTTTGCGGTTGTGTGCCTCCTACAATCTATGTCTGTCCAAAATGTCATCATTTTATCCTATTTATGTGAAATCATAATTACTATATGAATTCTTGAGTTATGGCTAAAATGGGATTTGTGAGGTCATGGTGATCTTGACCTTTGACCACAAAATCTTATCAGCTCATCCTTGAGTCCAAGTGGATGTTTGTGCTAAATTTAAAGAAATTCGCTCCAGGTGTTCCTGAGATATCACATTCTCGAGAATGGGCCGAACATACAGACAACCCGAAAACATAATGCCTCTAACCACAGCTGTCGACAAGGTGGAGGCATAAAATCAGGTAGATTTAGATTAAAGTGTCAGTTCTCTAGGAGTACTAGAGGTGATTTAAGTATACTAGGTTGTAGTCTACCTTCCAGACTGCTGTCCTGATGCGGTTACGGTTGCGGTCCAGCTCCTCCCACACGTCAGCCTCCTGGTTGCGGTGCGGGTGGAAGGGAGAGCCCGGCAGGCGCTCCGGAGCCGGGTTGTTCTCCACGTCGCTGAGCTGCTCGTCCTGCAGAACCTCATCTGTGTTTTCCCTCAGCAGGTCGCCGGGGATCAGGGAGGCATTCGCCATGCTGGGGCAACAAGAGATACCAACATTATTTCATATTTGAGGCTATAAAAGACATTTTAACCACAGCTTTATACAATATTTAATACCAACAACTTACAAAAAGTGCTTTTATTTTGATCAAACTTACCCCATGTGCGCCGGAGTGAGGCGGGTGTGATGTTGCGGTGTTGTGGCGCTAGCACTGATTGTCAAAGTGCCATCAGTGCCGGTCCGCTCCCAGTCATAAGGGTCATTCTCTACAACATTGTAGGTTTTCATGCTGTTGTCAAACACGGACATCAGCAGCTGTAACAACATGAAAAATGTATAATTAATTGTGAGGTTTTTTTTTAGTGAGATTCTCCAGAAATCCATAGTAAACGTGTTTTGAACACTTGTAACACTTGATCATAGCACTGGGACTGCCACTAACGATAATTTTCATTATCGATTAATCCGCCGATTTTTTTCTATATGAACTGATGAAGCATTTGGTCAGTAAAATAGAGAAAATAGTGACAAATGTCCATCCCAGTCTTTAAATGTCTTGTTTTGTCAAAGTCCAAAACTGAAAAATATTTATATGATAAAAAGAGCGGGGAAAAGCAGGAAATCTCCAGATTCGAGAGGCTGAAAACAGCTTTTGCATGACAAATGAACAATTTGTCGATTATTTTTCTGACGATCGACTAATCGATTAATTGACAGATCGTTGCAGCTCACATTAAAACACATATCAAGTTGAGAAGACCTTTCTAGATCATGCATACTTGACAAAAATATCAAACTATATCATCACTTGGTGAAACATGCAGCATTTCTATGTAACCAGGAACTAAATGATCTTTTTATTACTGTAAATCCAAATTACACCCATGTGTCACCTGGTAGTCAGGCTTAGTGAAGTAGTCGAGGCTGGAGATGTGCTCCAAGAACACACCAAACTCTGCCGGCAGGTGTTTGAGCATCAGACGATGGTCGTAAGTGTCCTTCAGCTTCCCTACATGTTCCTGGGAATGAGCAAACACACACACACCTGTCACATCTCATCACCTACAGCTACCTGGACAGGGCTGTTTAGTTCCTGTGAAGGACAGCAATCATTGGTTGCCCTTACTTTGTCCTTGATCTTCCTCCACGGCAGCTGACCAACCAGAAACTCCACCAGCATGTAGAAGAGAGACCACAGGTCATCGTGACGACCCATCTCCTGCAGAATTACACAAGGGCGGAGTTAACATTAATCAATAATATTTGATCAGCGACAAATCATGACAAAAGGACAAATTTGTGTAAAGCACATGAATAAACGTGTGGGACAGCATCACTGATTACACAAGGAGTAGTACGTAGTACTAGTAGTACGTGGCAGTTGGATACTGACCTTATTCTTGTGTGCATTGACAGACGCATAGCGGACTGTTCCCCTGAACCCTGCCACTGGACGGGGCTGACAGACAAAGACAAACATTAAACGCAAATATAAATGTATTTTAACAATAGAAACTACTTATAATTTCACCTATCTTTTATCTAACCTCTAAACTTAACATTAAATCTGGACACGTTTGGTTTTTTGACACTAGCGGGCAGCTTGACAAGCAACAGAATCTGGTGGCGGTACTTTAACAAATAAATTCAAAATAAGACAACAAAGACTGTTTTTTTTAAATCATCAATATTGATAAGCTTGTAGTTGTAGCTTTGTGGGGTTGTATGAGATACTTATCCATAGTCAGTGTTTTACCTACAGTAGATGACTGTTGGCAAGCCACCAGCTTGGAGAGACCGGAGTACCCACACAGAAGCAAAGCAATGTACTGCTGTGGATGAGGGCAGCAAACATATACCTTGCTTACCTTGCTGTCAGACAGCCCTTTCGGATGTGGAACAGAAGCAGTTATCTATAATCTCACGTAGAGAGTCACACAACAGCACAAACTAACCGATCAAGGCACTGGTGGCTTTGACAAGAGCATTGATGGATACAATGGCTCCCCAACAGAAAGGGCTGTCTGACAAAGAGGTAAATCGGTGCAAATATTCTAAATACAGCATACACTTCAATTGATATTGATTCTTTTAGGTGGCTAAATTACGTTTTGCTGTCGGCCTCGTCCACAGCAATATGTTGCTTTGCTCCCTTGTGGTCACTCCTGTCTGCTTCTCCAAACTGGGGGCGTGCCGACTGTCATCTACTGCAGGTAGTACACTGACTCTGGATAAGTACCTCATACAACCACACTTCAAAACACCCAAACTATCCTTTTAAGCTCAGTATATCCTCAGTAACAGAGGAGGGCACTTACAGGTCGGACCTCCTGGCAGGAGTTGGTGAACTGGCGAGCCAAACCAAAGTCCAGCATGTAGCAGGTTCGACAGGTACTCGGGAAGCGGCCCATCGCGAAATTGGACTGAATCAGAAAAACATGAGGCAATGGTTAAAAGAATAATCAAATGTGTTCCTATGGTGGATATAATTTAATACAGCAGCTCAGAAGATATTTACATTCAGCTACATTTTGAGCATTCAGCCAGCACTCATAGTGAGCCAGCTTACTGGAAGTGCAACAAAATATTGAATCAGCAACACCACCAGCAGCCAATAAAAAAAAAAAAAAAAAAAGTGTCACAGAAGAAATAAAAGTATGATCATGTGTCGGGTATATATACAGTAGAAGCTACTGTAGGTAATGACATAATCTCTCTCTGCTGCACCCGACTGACTGTGACTCACCGGTTTGATGTCACGATGCAGGAAGCCAACAGAGTGGATGCTCTCGATGGCCTCCAGGATCTGGCGTCCCAGACGCAGGGTGGTACTGATGCTGAAGGTTCCCCGGGTCATACTCCTCCTCAGGTCAGCCAGGTTACGACCCTGAGAGAGACAGCGCACGAGTGCCAGATCACTTTTAGTCTGATGATGGTTAAGGTGGTATAAATCAAAACTAAACAACACTTTCAAAACACTCAAAGCTCTGATAAACTATTTGTGTATTTGTGATCATGTCTTTGGCATCATTGCCTCGTGTGCTGGATGCAGTGACTGAAACTAATTGGATGCCTCAGTAGATCGCAGCAGGATGATTTAGTGTGTGAAAAGACTGACAGAAACACTGCCTGAATCTCTACATGGAGAGAAATGTTGCTATAAATAGAAATATTTTTTTGCCATGCTAGCAGGATGGGATGGCAATGTCACTTTGGTTCACACTGAAATGTCTGAAAAGTATGAAAAATGCCTTGCAAATTATAAATTGCTTGTTTTGTACGACCAACTGCCTAAACCACCATAAATAAAGTATTTCCATTTATTTGAGTGCATGATGTTATGTGAAGCTCTCTGTGACTTTTTAGGGGGTACTGTATATTCCTATCTATTTTGTACTCACACTAAATGGAATGCATTAGCATTTCATTATGTGGGCTTTTAATGCTGTGTTTTGTCTTGATTAGCTTTTTACAGCCTATTTCTTTATTTATATTCTCTCTAATCTCTCTGGAAGACACTTTTGTCAAGCTCCAACCAAATCTGAATCACATTTTAAATATTTATTTCATATGACTGTATGTAATTTGAGCTATATTTAACATACTTGTTTCTCTATAATCATATTTTTTCGTAAATTCATTGTAGGCCTAATATGCCATGATGTGCTATGATGACTGAATGATTGAGTGATATCAGTTTGGAGTGTGTTTTTAACATTATGATTATATGTACATGAAGTATTAAAGATATTCTCTCCCATTGTCTTGTAAAATAACCTGATGAAAGTCTGTGTACCGAAACGTTATAATTAAAACGATCTGAATGCAAGTAAAGACAGTGTGCAGGCATCTTTTTGCTCTCTACTGTCAACTAGACGTCTTCTCCTGCGCACCTGTCGAATTACAGGTGTGCAAAAGTTCTGCTCTTCAATTATATAAAACAGAAAAGGAGGAAATCCTAGTTTTAGAAGCTGGAATAAGGAAATTAAGGCTGCAACTAATATTTTCATGATCTATTAATCTGACTGACTTTTTTCTAGACTAATCGATTAACAGTTTGGTCTATAAAATGTCAGAAAATAATGAAAAATGTTCATCCCAGTTTCTCAAAGTTAAAGGTCTTTAAATGTGTTGTTTCATCAGTCCAAAACCCAAAAATATTCACTTTAATATGATATACAACAGAGTAAAGTAGGAAATATTTGAGAGGCTGAAAATAGCATTTTCTGCCATCTATGTGTGACAAATTACTTAAATCAAGAATTGATTAACAAATTATTTGGCAATTAGGGAACTAATCATTGCAGCAAATATTCAGCATTTTTGCTTAATAAATTACTTGAAAAATTCATCAATTATCAGACTTGTTAACAATAATTTTTATTTGCTTGATACATTCTAAAAATCAGTTAAAAGTGAGTGCTTATGAGCCATTTAGACCAACCTGAAGCTCCATCACTACGTAGTTAAAGCGGTCGTTGCGGCCACATCCCACAAAGCGACATACGTGATCTTTACCTAAGAAACAAAGGAGGAGAGAGAGTTTCAGGACACTTTCGGAGGGGAAGATGACGTCTCAGTCACCTGAGCTGCATCATTTGATCGTAAGTTGTTGTGGCGGTATGCTGTTTAAATCTTGCATGTTCATATTTCTCTGCCCTCTGCAGTTCACTGCCCTCCCATCACCAGCGCCCCTGTATGACGACCCAGCTGATTCATAGGCTGCAACACACAACACAAGGCCTACACATGTGCAAATGTGCTCTGGCCTCAAAGGACATTGCTGCAGTGGCAGCTCGACTGCGGCCACACCCCAAACCCTTCAGTGAATGCAAACAGTTTCTAACCAAACCCCAATGTTAGAAAACACTACTTATAGATTCACTACATTCTAATACAATAAATCAAAACAATATAATAAAAGAAGATATTATTATGAGCCTGATATGACCCATTACTCTTCTTATAAGGCCGCGGGTCAGCTGAGCGTGGTCTGGAGTTCAGCCCGTCTCAAGTTACATGCTGGATCCCTCAGGAAGCAACAAACCCATGATGCCCGAGGCCGCAGCCATTAGACGCCAAACATGATCCCAGCCCATTGATTTTCCTCTCAGAAGGGAGAGAGGAAAAAAGGCATAGCGGTGAAAAGGCAGGAAGGGAGAGGGGAGGGAAAAAGACACAATTAAAGTAAGAGAGAAAGGAGTAAAACCATACAACACCCCCCGAAGGAGCTTTTTAATGTTGATCATGTGTCTCTGCTGTGAGACGGTGGGAGTGTCCGAGCACACAAACATGTACTGCCTCTCATACTAGTACTCTGTCACTGCCGTTACTGCCACCTGAAACTGTTATGATAAAACTCCTGACTCTTAAAACACAAGATGAAGAAGCTGTAGTATGATTTATCTGCTGAACGACGGGGTGTTTTGGACGGCAGAGACTGAAGCAAACTGAGCTGAACCATTCGCCAAATTGTGTTTTCAGATGAGTCAGATGATCCATATCTCGTCTCAGAGGGAGACATAATTATACCCTGATCTCGATACAGAAAGGCTATCCCGGCATTTTCTACTAGCATATTTCCTGGATTGGTCTGCTTCTTTCACATTGTTTTCAGCTTGTTTGTTTCATCAATCCAGGAGAAATTATTGACAGAAAATGTTTCCCTTAAGCATTTGTTTATCTGCCAGGAATGATGCACTCAGTGTTTTCAATGGGTCACCGTGCCGGGGAGGATCAATCAATGTAACCGAATCCAGCAAATCCATTTTGACTCACCCTGGAGCTTCTTGAGCACAGCGACCTCCATCTTGAGCACCTGTTTGGGCTGCTGGGCCGACTCCACCTTCAGCGCCACGCTGACCCGCGTCAGCAGGTCCACCGCCTCGTAGATCTCCCCGAACCCGCCGCCCCCAATCTTCTTCACCTAGAGGAAGACGATGAAACACGGCATTCAAAAAAGTACTTTTACAGTCTGTGTGTAATGTGCATGGACAGTGAGATGTACATTTCTTTTAGATAGGCCTATTTATTATTTACATAGTTTGAGACACTTTTTCAGAAAGCAATTCTCCACTCCATGAAAAAACATTCAGTGCATTATTCTGGCGACAGGGTTGGAAAACGTGGGTTAAAACTTTGTGATCCTGGGAACAGCTGATATTACAGGAAACAGACAGAAGGTATTAAAGTTTTCTTCTCCTCACAAAAGTTATCTCTTTAAAATATAACGCAACGATACCAGCTCTTTGTCCACGATACAAGACAGGCAGACGGGGAGAAAAAGAAATCATTCGACTGTTAATTTACCAATTCGCCGTTCTCTCTTCAAGACAATCCAGCCACTTAACTATCCATTCATGAAATTACATAACATATTTTAGGATCCTCCTTACCCTGGGAATATGTATGAACATTAATGGTTTGTAAGAGTGGGATTTAACAATGTAATTGGCCTGTCATAAGCCACCATCATAAATAAATAAAACATATTTCAATGATATAATCTGCCAAATCACACTTCAGGCCCTGCAGAATTTCAATCTGTAACAGATAAAGAGTTATAATATAATATCATATCTATATATCACCATACATTTACAGTAAGTACAAGAATATCACTAAATTGTTTAAAATGTAAAGCTAGTATAGGTACTAAGCTGCATTGCTTGATGGAGTGCAGCAAGATGTATTTTTAGGAAACGATGAGAGAGATTAATAAAGTCTGATGTGATAGAATATCTATGGGTAATGTAGGAAGTCAGCTGTACTTTAAGGAATATGAAGTGTCTGGTAGGGGACGAGTAATTGTTGCAGCTTTAGCACATTTTAATTAAGAAATAAATAGGACACTAAGAACTGTATGTGATTCATTTCACAATACTCTCTTCTTTATTTCATGTTTCACTCTCACCTCTCGGTACTAGTAAGGCTTTCATATCTCCCACGTGTCCTTCACTGTCCTCCACACACACACAGTGTTGTGTCGCACTCTGAGCTAAAGTCGTGGGATTAGCTGCAGCGTACTTATGTAACTCTGCTTCTCAGAAGACAGGAAGTGGTGCCAGGCTGCCAGTGAGGAATAACAGCCTCACATGGCACCCAGGCTGCCACGGCAGTGAGAGACATGGGCACCCCGGGGAGCTCTGCTGCTGCTGCTGCTGCTGCTGCTGCTGCCTATAGAGCACTGCACTGCCACAAATAGGTATACGAGCTATTTTTGGATCTCCCGTACTGCAGCAGCCCTACCTGGACAGAGACACATGACCCCAAACTGTCCGAGCTACAGGTGAGATACCTCAGAGGAAAGCAGGGCTTGTATAAGCAGGGGACAGCATTGTTTGATGAACAAAGAGTTGTTGTTTATGGGACAGAGGGTGAGCCAGAGACAGGCAGTGATGGTGCTGGACTAACACACCGCCTATTGTCGCTGCTGAATATAACGTCACTTACCACTTTCCATCGTTCCTTGACCAGGGAGAGCACGCTTAGGATGTCAGCTTGCTCCGCTCCCCCGCTCATCCCGGCTGTGGACCAGGAACGCTGTCCTCACTGCTTCCCCCCTCGACCAGCCGCTTCAGACTGGGCCGGGCATTTGGGCCTTGATGGAGAACCCTACGGAAGCCCAAGAGACACAAAACTGTCAGAAATTGAGGAACGAATCCCAAGGAAATCAGTTTAATTCTGGTTATTTAGGCTAGTGGTTCCCATCCTGGGGGCCAAAGATCACAGGGCGCGCACCCGGATTCGTCTGCTCTGAGGTCGTCAACATCCAATTTGCTCGTGTACAAATAAAATCATAATAACACACTTACTGGATACTTTACACAAAAGCCTGTGTATAAAACTATCTAGATATTTGTTGGCATTTAGCCTTTCAAGTCAACATTTTCACTGCATTTAAAAATATATTTGCTCTCCAGCTTGCAGTAGAAATCTAACAACACCTTCAATTACATTTATCTAACCACAATAACCAAAAATCTATTTTGGCTCTAATGCAATTATAATAAATTAATTATGTCATTACCAAAAGAAAGTCACTTGGCAAATCTGTCAAGACTTCACCACTTTATTCATGTTGAAAAAACCGAAGAGTTATATTCATTAAAGAAAGTTCATTTAATACACTGAATTATCTGATTGAAACTGTGGATTTTGTTTGAGGATTTTTAATTTTCTTAGGGTGATGACATTGAGGATCAGCTTTTGTTTGATAACAGAAATAGGTTGGGAAATACTGATTTAGGCTACTCTGCACTAAACTTCAGCATCTTGAGATAATGTTGCTGGGTGTTGATATAAGTGATTTCATACAGTGGAATATGCAAAAGGCCTGCTTTTTAGGACTGGTTGAACCATGTGAAAGTTTGAAAGTGTCCCCAGTTGGGAGACATAGTTAAACCCCTGGCTTAATGTCTGGAGCTTTTCTGATACTCGACCATCGCTGCAGCTGCTACACCTGCTGCCAGCAGCTGTCTTTATCCAGACAAACTCGCCCACCAACTCACAGGCAAAATCCTGCATCTTAAATTACAAAGAGGCTTCATCTTGGTATCATTTTCGCAACCATTTGTCTTCTGCGTATGACAGCCAAGGAGCAGGTCTTCTAAAGAAAGTAGTCTTGTCAGAGATAATGAGGCTGATTAATAAGCCTAATACTGCATTAGCTATGGTTGTGTAATACGGCAGAGTTCAAGAAAGAATCAAAATCAAATATCACAATTAAGGATGTCATGCTACCACAAATCTAGTAGTTAAATTGCCATGATTCTCCATGCCCAATTCAATACCACAGTAAAAAAATAAATAAATAAATCCCATGTAATTCAACACACACTCCTTTATTAAAAACAATACTGTGAAAACATCTCCTTCAACAAATGGATTTATGCAAATAACATAATTTATGAGAATACGTCTGAACGCATCATGAGAATGTTGTAATTTACCCTCACCCAGCAGTCGCTTTGCTGAGCAGACCATGAATGCAACATAACTCATAACTGTGCTGCCCACCTGCTGCTAACAAGTAACGTTACTAACTCTCCTCCTGCTGAGTTCAACGCAGGTTTATTGTTCAGTGTTGCGTTATCAGGGACTAATAAAAAGCCAAGTGTGCTTTGATCAAACAACACTAATTTCACTGAGTTTGATGTGAAAATATGGTGACTTGAAGGTTGCGCGTCATCAATGCGTCACCAGTTACACTACGCATGTGTTATACCCAGTGGTCATGATGTTATGGCTGATCAAAATGCTTTAAAAAATTCCTGACTCCAGCTCATGATCCGGATCGTCACCAAAATGTAATGGATTATTCAGTGTGCCGCACCCCACACGACATAACCTGCTTGGCCCAAGGCCCTTGGCCTGGGCGGACCTAACTGTGGGTTAACTGCTCTCTAAGAAGCCGTCAAGTCTGCAGTTATATATGTTAATAGGTGTAAATAAAAATAATTTGGTCCAGATTCTCTGTAGTTTTTTTTTTTTTAACAGAAGGTGAATGAATTAAAGAACGGAGACAACTGTCCTGCTGGAGGATTTCTTTACTACCTGGCAACCCAAAAGTTGTTCTTATCTATTAAAACAGGGCTGGGCAATAGGGCCAAAACCTTCTATTATGATACAGGTCATTTCATATCATGATAACAGTATCATGATATAGCACATTTTCTGGTAATTCAATACATAAATAGTGAAATAACCACATGGAAAACCTATTTTGTGTGAATTAAATGCTTCACAAATGAGAAGTATTTCACTCATTTTAAGAATTTGAGTGCAAATAGTTTTACATGAGATTATGGAGAAAAAATAAATAAATATAGACCCAGCATATATTACAACTGAAACAATATAGAAAAATATATACAATAGAACATTTTTTATTGTTTTGATGATATATATCGTCACATTGCCCAGTCCTATATTAGATTGCATTAGCAAACTATTCGTAATAAAGCCATTTGTTACCACTTACAAAACCTTTGTAAAGACCAGCCTTTCTGACAATACATGTACGGCCATGTGACACAAGCAGGATCTGCACAAGGATCAAACGGAGTTTCCTCTGTAAAAGTTGTGTATACTCTGCTGTATTATACAACATCCATAGATAAGCATTCCTCCAGAGAGCATCCGCTTCAGTCTGGCATCAAACACTTGAAGCAAACCTGACTTCGACTCATCATTCTGCACATGGCGCCGCGCAGGCATCAACGGTTATGCAACGAGCCTTCAAAACGCTATTTGGTTACGGGGCATGATCCCGACATCAAGGAGGCAATCAATCCCATCATGCACCAGGATGAGGCAGGGAGATGGGAGAGGGCAAAGCGTGGTTAGACTAGATAACAGTGAAATGACACGCATGAAATGTGACCCAAGGTTGAGAGTCAGGAGGAAGGTGGACGTGAACGTACAGATGATGACATGTCTCAGGATTATAACCCTCTTCTTAAGACACATTAATACTTAATAAACAACCTTTGAACTGTGTTCTTTTAGTATGTAGTTACTGTCTGTTACCATCCTAATGTCTGTATATGTGAATTACTATAAACAGTCCATGATTGAGATATTTTTATAAAATCATAATGTATCTAGGGCTGGGTGATAATTCAATATGATAATTTATAGTCTTTCAATGTAATCACAACATTGAGATATCATGATATACGATTATGTTTCCTAAATTGATAATAAGAAGCACAAACTAACTCAAATTTGAGTGTACAAAAATAGTCTTCAGCATGTTGTTATTTTATAAAAACTATATATTTGTTGAATTACCAGAAAACATGCTATATCGTTATATAAATCGTTATCGAGATATGAAATAACCTAAATTGGGATAGAAGATTTTGCCCATATCACCCAGACCTAAACGTATGTTTCTGTATAACATACAATCTACAGTACATCTATATTTTCATAAATAATAAAATATTCCCTTCTTTGTACAACTTTATGAAGAACTATATGGCACTATATGGTTGAATAATGCTTATTATAGAGGAGTTTCCAATGAGATCTTGAACAGTGAGCCTTTTATTAACCAGTACAGCATTATGAGAGAGTTAACTAGAAAACTAACACAAAAATGGTAATGTTCTTTAGAGTCTAATGGGGCTGTCAGTGTTAATGTGTTAAGTGTTAACACAAAGTCCTTTTAAAGCCACTAATTTCTTTAACAAATTAACATTAGCATGCACAAAATAACAATGCTAGCATGCTAATATTTAGCAGGTAATGTTTGCCATGGACACCGCTAAGCATGTCATAATTTGATAATTAGCACTACACTGAAAGTACAGTTGAAGCTGGATGGGATGTCATTAGTTTTGTAGGTATTGTCAAATAAACCAAAGTGCAATTTTGACTCTTGATAAAAAGTCAGGGAGGTCACCAAAGTTATTACAGTTCATCCTAAGGAGAACAAATTTTAGAGCAATCCATACAATGTTTGTCCAGATATTTCACTCAAATTGTGCTAGAGGAAATGTCAGGAGACCACCAAAGTCATTAGGCTTCATCTTCTGGAGATCATGAATGTCTGTATAAACTGTCGAGGCAATCCATCAAGCAGTTATTGAGAATCTGGATCAAAATGGTGCAGCGACCGACAGACATCCACAGAGGAAACAGGAGGAACACAACATGAACTGAATCGAGCTTTATTATGCCAACACCTTCCTTAAAACCACGGCAGCCAAAGCTGAACATAACTTCTATAAAAGTCTCTTTCTGGCAACAATTTATGTCAGTGTCAAGCACTAAAACCCGTATTTTCTCCTCCTGTGTAGCATCTGAAAGTCTTTTTAGACACAGAGAGACCAAGTGAGAACATCGGTGGAATTCTTGACATTATGCTGATCGGTGATGAAGAGACATGCGGTACAAAAGCCTGTACAGAGGGATGAGAGGGCCTGGCTGCAAACACTGACTGAATAACCTCTGCTGTGAGTCTGGTGTCACAACGTCAAGGTCACCACAGTGTTTTCTGTCTTTTATGGGGAGAAACACTTGCTCTTTTTTTATGAGCACCGAAGGATAAATGACCAAACTTTATGGCTAAGAGTGGAGGACGCAGAAGAAAGGATGTTTTGATAGATCTATGCTACCTAATGTAATCTATACTTTTAGGTCAAAAATCTGGATAAGTCTAAGACATCTTGTAGCTTTTAATCCCTCAAAAACAGCCCAAGTATGTCAGAATAACAGGAAACATACCAGGTCAGCCCCACATAGACAGCATATAACAAACCACTTCAACGCACATGCACTCGAGCACACACACCTATACACAAGCCAGGCTGCTTCATGCTGTGACTAATCTCACACCTCACAGAGAGGCTGTTCTTCCTCCTCGTCCTCCTCCTACTCCATACCAACCGCCATCAATGAATACAGAAAAACAGCCCAGGAGGAGCAGACGTCGGACCAAAAATTAAACCAATCTATGGCAACCAGCATGAATCACACATTCTGACCTCCTGCGTCTCCACGCCGACGATGGTGCACTGCCATTTTCATCTACTGACTGCAGCTTGTCGTTGCCGCTGCCCCTTTTGGTCTGCTGGAAGTCTCCACAGCTTCATAAAGCATCATGAAATGTCAATGAGTGATGCCACCCACAGAGGATTCCTCCTCCTGGAGATGTTTTGTCAGTAAACTCGGACAGAAAAGCAAATAAGCTCTGACCCTAAAAGCAATCTAAGCATGCATGTGCAACAACATATGGCTCAGTTAAGAATAGCATGACTGTAAATCAAGCTTAAATCTTCAGTAGGCAGGAAGTTTTTGCACCGTTGGGCAAAAAATCCATAATAACCTTTCAGCATATTGTACCTCAAGTGTTCTGAGAGAAAATGAGACTTCTTCACCTCCTCATGGCTGTTTTCAGGCTTTCGATGATCTAGCCTGTGACAGGAGACTTTGGCCAAGCACAGGTCATTTCAGAGAAAGAGCGTTCCTATCGGCTGTTCCTTCAACAGAGGCAGCTGTTGATAGGCTCGTTCCAGACAAGCCAGGCCTGTGACTTCCTGTAAATTCTTTGAAGTCTGCTGAAAATGGCTGGAAAATGTCCAACTCGAACGCAGTTTTTGTCACCGCCCCCTACTGCTGGCGCCTGATCTCGTCTACTTTCCAGGTGAGGCGCAGTTCATCTCGAACAAAATGAATCATTCACGAACTCCGATCAAACGGTCAATCTAGGCAGCGCTGATGAAATATGAATCAATATCCTTTTACTGTAATGGCTATTTCTCACATCACATGTTCCCAGAAACATTTTATAGTGTGCTGTTTAACTATAAAGTGAGAAAGTTTGCTCCAGCTGGTGGGCGGTGCTTGGTATTTCCTCAGCAGATCTCAACATGGCTGCCGTGTCTTAAACCTTCCTATTTTACAGTTAAACAGTACACTACAAGATGACATTTGAGAGGCATTACAGTGACTGTGTATTAATACACAGTGATGATTCATATTTGATCAGTGCTGCCTAGTTTGACCGTTTGATTGGCGAGTGATCGAATCTGCTCAGAGACGGCGGGCTCCAGCTCAGCTCTGATTGTTTTCCTCTGGTCAGTGAAATCTTGTAGATACCATTAGGAGCACCGGAGGACACATGATATTTTTTGATTACCTGTCTCATGCACTACTGTCAGCATATAGTGGCTATTTTATAAAAATAACTTCTTAAAATCATATTTGCTCCATTTCTACCCACTGCAGCTTTAATTTTCTGTCTAATCCAGGCATCCATGCTGGATGAAACAAGTGTCTGGTCTGACAACTGTGTGTGCAGGACAAGCCCTGGAGAGAAGCCAGCATGGGAAGACCCTCCACACTCAAGTCACAGCACGGATGAAACTGATCCAGTCTGGACAAACTGTGAAGGATTGTGTGGCACAATGGCTCTCAAGGATGCACTCATCTAAATCGCAATACTTTAAATGTATAGTACCTCAGCTCCTTCATTTTAAGAGCCATGTGTGCAAAACTAATTTAAAAAGACAGATCTGCAGCATAAATAACCTTTATTTAACTAGGAAGTCACATTGAGATTAAAACTTCTTTTACAAGTGAGATCTAGCCAAGACAGGGTCAAATAGCAGCATCCAACACATAAGACAACACTGAGTCACAGCAGCAACAATAGGCATGTTTGTTACTTGAGTGAAGCAACTGCAGCTAGCAGTGATCACTTCCTTTATTCCATGTTTAAAATCGTTTAAAGAGATACGTTTGAGCTGCAGGACCAAGGACCATAGTGAAACAGGCTTGTTTTGCAAGCTTCTGTATTTATAGAAGGCACCTTAATCTGAAGCCATTTATACAAAATACAGACTTCCAGCTTAAGTACGTAGCAGATGATCATTTAGACTAAAATGTACCAATGTTGTAGCCTCTGCAGAGTGAGGGATCCTATCCTACCATGCTGTATAAGGTACAATGATGGGTCCTTAAGCTAGAGTTAGAGACCAACCTCAGGGTCAAGTTTGGACAAGCTGGACGGTGAGACAAATAGAATCACCAAAATCAATCTCAGACAGGAAAAGGCCAGCAACTCAGCGTTATCTTGATGCCATGGAAAAACAGGACTTTAGCCTGTACAGAAAACTAGGGGTGTGAGAAAATATCGATACTCATGAGTATCATGGTATTATGTAGTGCAATACGGTATTGATTCTCCACAAGGCTGTATCAATTTTTAATTAACCTCTTAAAAATCTGATGGCCCGCCGTCAGGCCTGACCAGTATTCGGTCTTTCAAGGGTTGTAGTGGGCTTTTAAAACATGTCTGATATGCACAGTAGCATCCATTCGGTCACATGACTCAGTCATGGGATCCCAACATCACGCCGGCGTCAAGGCTTGCGCTGTCGTCATGGTGTGGGTCTCCATAGAAATAACTCTGGATTCGGCTATTAGTGTGTTTTAGGACCTAATGATTTAAATACGGCCTATTAAGAGTGTTCATACTGGGAAGTAGGTTTACCTCAAAAAAATTAGAGTTACAGACGTCTCTTTCTCAATGTAAGTCTATGGGGAAAAGTCTTTTGGGCCCAATGACGTCATGCGATGGACACAGAAGTTGAACCATTGTTTGGCCAATATGAACATTGGGATCAACGACCGATGCTCGTCCTGGTGGCGTGTAATTCATGCCGTCACTTCCTGAGAGCCTCCTCGCTGGTGAGAGACATGTAACCATGGTAACCCGTATAAACCTCATGTGACCAAAACAACGACGAGCGTTATTTGTGTGACAGAGCTGTCCGTCAACGCCCATTATGAACGTTGTCGTTACTGCATTGCATTGTGGGATAATTATGCTGCTGTAGTATCCAGCCTTGCATATTGTAATATTTCACCTGAAATAGTATGCAGTTCACGTACTACTGGTGTCATACTAAAAGATCTCACATAATGTTTTAGTGTACTAAACAGTATTTTACTATAGTATTTCATGGCCATTTTCAAAGGGGTCCCTTGACCTCTGAGCTCAATATTTGTGAATGAAAAAAATGAGTCTCCCCTTTACAGACATGCCCACTTTATGATAATCACAGGCAGTTTGGGGAAAAACTGTTTTTTTCATGCAGTATACATTTGTTGTTTTTCCCTATTTTAAAATGGTGTATTTCTGATATGTTCTTTATCATATGACAGTTTTCTTAAAATTTAAATACACCGGCCTATCATGATACCTCTGCATCATGACAGGACAAAACATCATGATTCAATCCGATTCAATATATTGCGATATATTGCAATATTGTAGGCAAGGCCATATGCTGCAGTCGTTTAAAATCCAAAGTTAGGAAAACTGCCATCGTTTAAAGAACACACCACCATATGCATAAAATCTATGTAAAAAGGTCTGCTTTTTCTCCAATCAGAACAGGGGGATCTGTATTTGTATGTATCACAGTCCCTGCAACATCCAACATTCATTTTGGCGAGGAAAAACTTGCATGGCAATTTTCAAAGGGGTCCCTTGGCCTCTGACCTCGAGATATGGGAATGAAAATGGGTTCTGTGGGTACCCATTTGCAGACATGCCCACTTTATGATAATCACATGCAGTTTGGGGCAAAAACAAAACATTTATATACTTGTGTATTTCTGGTGTGTTCTTTATACAATCACTGACTTCCTAAAATTACATTTAAAAAACAAATCACCATATGTCGCCTTGCTCACAGTATCGCCACATATCATAATACAATGCATCATGTTCCATATCGTATCACCAGATTATGGCCAATTCACAACCTTACAGAAAACTCTAATTTCTTTGCAAGATGATCAATCATGGTATTTAATTCGAATGACTTTTGTCCATCCAAGTACTCAAGTATTGGTAACTGTCAGCAGACTGAGGAGAGGCATCCTAGGTAGGTTGTTTTCAGTGGGATGTGACAGGTTGTATTATGTCCCAATACATTAGTCATGCTGGTCAGAAATGAAGCCAGCTATCCTCCCTGCAGTGGACTCACTGGTTTTGCTGTGGAGAGCTGTTGCATAGCGAGTTGGTTGCCACAGCAGATTTACTCAGGCGCGTCCACGCACCGTCCACACAGACAGGCCACGCAACCTCATCTCGCCTGGCGTGTAGGAGGTTATACTGTAAGCTCTGGCAACATGCAGGATAACAAACCCAGCGCATGCAGCAGCGCGCCATAACGACTTATGAGTGTTTATGGGTGGGTAGGAAAGGGGCGAAGCCGAAGAGAGGGGCGCATAGCACGGCGGCCTCCGGGTTGGTGAATCCTTACCTCGGGTCTTCGCTGCCAATCCTTGATCCAAAGAAGAGCCGGGTGTGGTTACACGAAATCCTCTACGTTTGAGGGCGGCGGGGACGACACGGAGCGGAATCCCATAGCGAGCGAGCCGGCCATGAAGAAGACAGAGGAGGTGGCGCCGGACGGTGGTAGAAACAAACGAGCGTGAGGCTGAAATATGTCTGTCGTCCCTTTTCTCCTTTCTGCCTGGCTGTCACCTCAGCATCTCTATCGGTCGCTGCGGATCCGTGACGTGACGACTCTGTGATGATCACCAGCCTTCCTGCGCGCGCGGCCCCGATTCGATCGCCCCTCGCAACAAGACCATGCGCGCGCACCGGGGTCTTTAAAAGCTCGTTCCCAGTTGACGACGCGCGCGCCGTACACAATCACAATTCAGCTTTTTTTTTTTTCTTCAAATGTAACATTTTGTTTAATATTATACTAGATACACGGACATATAACCTTCAGGCATGTTTCCCCAAAGATCCCCTGAAAGTTTAATATCTTTATTTTTTAATTATAAAATTATAATTTGTTTGGAACGTGGCCACTTTTCGCAAATGCCGCTGGGAGGCGACATTAAATCAAAGATGGCGCATGTAAGCCAAAGTGTAGATCCTCTGTTCCATAGTTTATATAAAAGACTCCGTTTCCTCTTTTGTTTCTTTGCACTAATCACAAAAGTAATTTAACACAACTGTTTAAAAAAAGCACTATTACAAATATATACCAATGTTACTTGTGATCAAACTGTTTCAACTTGGATGCAATTTTCCAAAGTTTATATGGAAGTGGCAACATACAGTATACATAATAATAATAATAATAATAATATGTATTTGAAATACACCACAGAATGATGGTGCACAGATGTAATATGTGCTGAACTGAGTTTGTATTGATTAAAATAAATTCAGCTGTACAAGAAATATATGCATGATTTTATGTGAAAATAAAAAACATAAACAAACATGTTTGTAGATATCTCATTTGTTGAAATATTAATAAATTAACACGTCAACTTAAAATATATAATATATAATAAAATATTCAAAACATATAATAATTATTCCAAAAACCTAATTCTCATCAACAAAAAAACTACTTAGATTACTTACCAGGTTGGGACAGTCTCGTTATTCCCGGAACTTCTCGCGATGACAATTACGGTGGTATAACATTCTGATTGCGGTATCCGGAAAACCATGACAGAGTGAGAGCTCTTTCCGCACACATTCTCCCGGTGACGTTTCCACATCCAACCGGTCAGTGTGCTGGTAGCTGGTAGGTAGCTAGCTGCTAGCTAACCTGCTGAGCTACCTCCTCCGCCGCGGAAGGCAGCTGAGCGGAGAGCCGTGAATGAACCCCGCACCTCAATGCATCTCCCGTGGCCGCGATGGCAGCGACAGAAACGGTCTGAGTCTGACATCTTAGCTATGTAGCTAAATGGTTCACAATATCTGTAGTTAATGTTAGTGTGATTCGTGCCCTTAGCTATTTCCACCAGTAGCTAGCTTGTTTCTGTGCGGGACAGACGGCGGCAGCTAGCCCCCTCTCTTGCCACTACAGGAGGATGCTGAAGCTGTTCGGTGCACTGGTTATCCTCGGACTGGCCCTGGCGTGCATCACCTCCTGGGTGCTGGACAGCTATGACACGGCGTGGCACCCGAAACGGAGCGTTCAGCACCCGACTGTCGGTGATGGGGATAAATCTAAAGGGAGGTCTCCACCATTTCCCGGCGGCGAGTTGAGCAATATATTCTGGTTTATACAGGTGGGCTTTATCCTGTCTCGCTAGCTAGCTTTGTTTGCTTTTTGGTCATTTACCACAAACTGTCTATGCTGTCTAAATTCAACCAATATCTCTCTATTTGTCTCTCCAATATTTATAGCCTTGCATTTCTAACACGAGTAGAATACCTACCTTTGCAGTGTTGTCATGGGAAGCTAGCTGTTGTAGTTCACCAGCTGAACTCTCTCTTAATGATTGACAGAAAGGGGTCACTGACCAAAAAAAGTGTGTCATTGTCAGGTAAAAGGGTGGTTCAGCAACACAGTAAGTTGAACCCAGACATTGTACCTATTGTGCTTTACAACTCTCTTAATAATGTGTTAGAAAGACT
This sequence comes from Pterois miles, assembly GCA_947000775.1. Taxonomy (NCBI): domain Eukaryota; kingdom Metazoa; phylum Chordata; class Actinopteri; order Perciformes; family Scorpaenidae; genus Pterois; species Pterois miles. The sequence continues at coordinate 3,614,791 of CAMQGK010000471.1, forward strand.
AAACAAAAGATTGATTTAAAGCTACAGTGGGTAGAAATGGAGCAAATAAATATGATTTCAAAAAAACATGTGTTTTTTTTTTTTACGAAAAGGGCACCATATCCTGGCAGTAGTGCATGAGACAAGTAATCTGAAAAAACATCATGTGCCTCTGTGTCCTACGGTGCTCTTAATGGTGTCTATAAGATGTCACAGACTGGAGGAAAACAGCCAATTAGAGCCGAGCTGGAGCCTGCCGTCTCTGATCAAACAGTCAAACTAGGCAGTGCTGATCAAATATCAATCAATACTCTTTTACTGTAATGACTATATCTCTCCTCAGATGTTCTCAGTAACATCTTGTATTGTACTGTTTGGCTGTAAAAGGAGAAAGTTTGTGACCCTGCAGCCATGATGAGATCAGTTGAGAAAATACCAAGTACCGCCCACCAGCTGGAGCACAGCCAATAGGAACGCTCTCTCTCTGAAACAACCTGTGATTGGTCAAAGTCTCCAAGCCAGTGGGATAGATCATTTAAAGTCTGAAAACAGAGCCATGAGGAGGTGCAGAAGTCTAGTTATGTCTCTGAACACTTGAATTACAATATGCTGAAAGGTTATTATGGATTTTTTGCCCAGTGATGCTAAAAATATTGTGCCTACTGAAGCTTTAAGACCCCTTTTCATCTCTGATTCTGTTGTTTATGTCTGGTTCAAGGTGTCTGACATTCACATAAGCCGATTTCATGACCCAAGACGTATTCCTGATTTTGAAAAGTTCTGCACTGACACAATTGAAGTGATCAAGCCAGCTCTAGTGCTCGCAACAGGTACAGTAACCTCCCCACATCTTTAACTAAAGTTATTGTGGAGTCAGGTAAAATGGGCCGCTTTCGTGGTATCACCATTCTGATATAACGTCTCTATAACTTAATAAACATTTCTATTCTGCCCCTTATCTTGTAGCATCTCCATGCTTTGTCAGAATGCATCCATCGATTGGCACATCTATTTTTGATCCACATGTCTTCTGAGACTCAAGAACAGTGTTTCTTCATGTCGTATTCCCCTTGTGAGAAAGTGAATAATAACTGTCAATATGAAAAGAGAGCAACACAGTGATTTCATCTGAAATCACTTTTAACTTTAACAGTAAATTTATAGTAACTATTGTCTTTGGTGGATTGTAATGGCAACACCGTGAATTCATTTCATGCAATGAAATTCATTTAGGAATGCATTTAATAATTAACTGACCTTGTATGGGTGTGTGTTTCTGGACATTGGTGTCTTTGTGTGTGTGTGTGTGGGTGTGTGTGTGTGGGTGTGTGAACTTTGTCAGACTGCATGTAGCTGTGTGTGTAGGTGCGTGCTTGTCTCAAACATTTGTCGTGAACTGTGTTAGACTCATCATATCTCTGCATAGTGCTGACCAATAAATCATACTCATCATCATCGCGATATGAACATGCATGATAAACACATTGCAAAAGACTGCCTGAGATGATTAAGATATTAAGAGATTTTTACTGAAACTTGATATTAAACTGACCTTTTTTTCTCGTAAAGTTATGACTTTATTCTCGTAATATTGTAACTTTTTTCTCGTAAAGTTGACTTTAGTCCCGTAATATCATGACTTTATTTGATTTTTTTTCCCCTCAATGTGGCTCTAATACTCTGTTGTAGTAGGCTGAAGAATTACCATTTCCTCTTGTTAGGTATTAAGCCAAGAAAAGAAAAGATTTCTGCACACTTAGATCTATGCAGTATTTCACTTGAATTGAAATACTGCATAGATTAGCAAAGATTTGGACAGGTTAAGTGGTTGTTCATCCTGCTTTTGCTAGGTCTTAACATCTCTTCTAGTCAGGTCTTATTAGGTCTTGTCATGTGTTCCTCTTCAAACATGGTCTGCAATCCATAATTTACAAAAGACTGTCAAGATTTTGCTTGGATGCATATCTAGACACATGAACTCGTTTGCACCCTCAATTTCTGTGTAACTTCTGTGTAAAAGTGTGTGTGTGTGTGTGACCTGACTCCACCCTACTTCTTGAAATGAAGCTGACTCTGGCTGAAGGCATGTTGTTTCTAAGATGCATCTTCTCCCACTCCACAGGGGATTTGACAGATGCTAAAACAGAGAGTAAGGTGGGTTCCCTGCAGCATGAAGTGGAGTGGCAGGCCTACCACAACATCCTGAAGAGGTCCCGCGTGATGGAGCGCACTAGGTGGATAGATATCCGTGGAAATCATGGTGATTAACCGCAGCACATTGTTATTATCTTAATGTTCAATGGAAACATCCGAGTGCAATTAAAATTTCTGCAGAATCCATTAACTGTGGTGCTCATCCTACCCTTCCTCTTCATTCCCCTCCGTTATTGGATCGCAAGCTATTACATGTGAAAGAAGATATCTTTACTTTGTCAAAAAAGAAAGCTAGTTATTGGATTTGGAGTTTCTCTGACCGCTATTCTGCTCTTATCGATTTCAGTTGGTGATGTGCGTCCTGTCAGATTTTGATCAATATCTAGTTGCTGTAACATGAGGAAATTTGATTTGTTCCATCGGGAGTTTCTTTATTGGACATTCTGCTCCTTAGTATTACATCTTAAAGCTGTCGTCTTGTCTTTAATAGTTTATATTCTGCTCAGTCTCACCTTTATTTCATTTCTTCTGACAGATGCCTTCAATATTATTTCACTGGACAGCATCAACAATTATTACCGGTCAGTATGAAATGGTCATCACTGCAGTAAATACCTGATTTACACCCAGTCACAGTCTACTACTTCTGCACATCTTATAGCTGCAAGTGCCAAGTCGATCAGAGCACATAGAAATTTCACTGCCTCTGAAACATGAGTAGTTGCAGACCTATTTATTGACAATAAGCCAAGCTGTCTGAGCTTTCCGAGGACCAAAATAGAAGCCGAATCTGCATGAACAGAGACGGACTCGTTTGTCTTCTGACACAAATTATGTTTTATGTGACGCTGCTGCTTCTGTTAATTCTGACTAATGATGTATCTCCTTAATATTCTTAATGTTGTGGTCATCCTCCGCCAGACAGAGTCTGCCTCCTATGCTAGCGTAATTTATTACTTTAAAATGCATCAAATTATCTCAGTACTGGATCTGCTGGCACCATCCCAGACCACAGCATCTCGTTGCTCACGTTGACTTTTTTTTCCATTTTCTCTAGGAAATACTCGGCTAATCAGAAAGTAGGCTCTTTCCATTATGTTCACAAAACTCCCTTTGGCAACTACTCATTTGTCTGTGCGGATGCCACCCTGACTCCAGGACCCAAGAGGCCGTACAATTTCTTTGGTATTCTCAACCAGGTACAACTGTCGAGCACCTTCTCTTGACAGAACATAAACATCCGCTGAATTTCAGAAAGCTGAGAAAATTACTGCAATCACTTGTTCTTTTATTACACTTTGAGAGTAGCTGAGACTTACAGTAGGTTGTATTCCTCGATAAGGATATGTGGCCATTGAATAGTAAACAGAGGAGGAAAACTGTTTTTTAAGAAATAGTCAAATGGATGATTGAACTAACACATACTGTACAAAATTTAGGGCTGTCAGTCAATTCAAATATTATTATTATTATTATTAATTGTGATCAGTTACCTGATTGCCCATAGTTAACCACGATTATCGCAAATTAATCACATATTTTTATCAGTTCAAAATGTCCCTTAAAGGGAGATTTGTCAAGTATTTAATACTCTTGTCGACATGGAGTGGGCAAATATGCTGCTTTATGCAAATGTATGTTTATATTTATGATTTAAATCATTTAACAACACAAAACAATTACAGACATTGTCCAGAAACCCTCACAGGTACAGCATTACCTTTTATATATTTATATAAAAAAATATGGTCATATCATAACATGGCAAACTGCAGCCTAACAGGCAACAACAGCTGTCATTGTGTCAGTGTGCTGACTTGACTATGACTTGCCCCAAACTGCAAAAAACTCCAACCTCTGGATGATTGTTTGCTTTAATATGTTAAAGAAATTAATTGCATTAAGATGAAATTGTGTTTACGCATTATTATTGTGTTAACTTTGACAGCCCTAGTTTATATAAGAGGTGGGCAAAAAGAAGGTTGTATTAACACATATAACGTTACAAAAAATGTACAGTATCCTCATACTTTGCATCATAGACTGTATATAAAGATGGATGACATGACAACTCCCAAAAAGTGTAGCCAAAACACTTCAATCGCCCCCTGGTGGCTGGCTGCAGTATAGGACATAAAACCCTCCCCCTCCATGCTAGCAGATGGGACATGGGCGAAACGTCAAAGTACACGTCAAATCATTTTTTTCATTTTAGGTCGTTCTTATCACACTGATGTACTGTATGTTAATTTTTCTGGGAGGTTTGGTTTTAAATAGTTATGTAACGCCATGATTGACAGCTGTGAGTCGCTCTCGTTTGGCCACGCTTTGTTTGTGATTGGCTCAGGCAGGTGACCTCGATACTGTGGCTCCACTCCACTATGCAGACTCTCATCTTCTGTGGAGCTGGAGGAAGTCGAGACTCGTTGTCTATCTTAATATACAGTCTATGTTTTGCATCATAAACAGTGCTGTAAATCTGTCATCACAGGAATAAATAAAGCCCTCATACAGTGTAGATAATAAATGTAATGAAACATGTAGTTATATGTTTTTCTCACTAATGACAGACTCAGATGGACTTGCTGGACACGTTCAGAGCTGAGAGTCTGAAGAGCAACCAGTCGATCTGGTTTGGCCACTACACCACCTCCACTGTCGTCTCCCCGTCTCCAGGCGTTCGGGACGTGATGAGGTAACAAAATGCTGTATGTTTGAAGCTAAACCAGTTTTTTTTTTTTTTCTTTAAACAAGGTGTGTAAATGCATCCAGTATTGTCCCGTTTTGTGTGTGTGTGTGTGTGTGTGTGTGTGTGTGTGTGTGTGTGTGTGTGTGTGTGTGTGTGTGTGTGTGTGCGTGCATGCATATATATACACACATATATGTACATATATATGTACATATATATATATATATATATATATATATATATATGTGTGTGTATATGTATATATATATATATATATATATAATGAAAATGTTACGACATTTGAACTTCTTGTGTTTAGATCTGCAGTTGCATATCTGTGTGGCCACCTACACACACTGGGCGGCCTGATGCCCATCCTCCACAGCCGACATCCCCAAGGCACCCTGGAGCTGGAGCTGGGTGACTGGATGGACAACCGCAGGTACGGTTAACAACAGGATTGCAAAATATTTCTACTTATTAAAATATATATTTTAGAATTTTTAAATTTACCTTGGTGAACCCTGCAGAAACCCCATCTCCCATCTGTCTCCAGGTACAGGGTTCTGGCCTTTGACCACGACCTGCTGAGTTTCTCTGACCTGAGGTTTGAGCAGTGGCCTGCATTGCTTATCACCAACCCCAAGGACGCACAGTACCTGCATCCCGGAGTGGAGCCGCTGGGCCGAATACGGAGATCGACACACATCAGGTGTCTGTTCTGTCTGTGTGTTGACTGTTTGTTGAACTGTAAACCCCTCTCTGGCTCTACTACACATGCTTCCACAGCACACATTTTTACAGAGCCCCTGACATGTAATACACCCAGCTTGCAATGTGGGTCATTACATCAGCGTTAAATAAGCTGTCCTCTGTCTAGGAGGTTATGTTTTTAGTTTTGTTGTGTGTTTGATTGCTACTAGCAGTGTTGTATATGTCAAAATCAAGTAACCATTTTTAGTGCCATTTGGTCGAAAGTTAGGTCACGGCCGAAGGAAGTTAGGTCAAGTTTTAGTTAAGCGGTTACTCTGGGGCGCTCTTTTAGCTCACTTGGTAGAGTAGGTGCCCCATGTACCAAGGTCCTTGCCACAGCAGTCCCAGGTTTGAATCCGGCCTCGGGCCCTTTGCTGCATGTCATCCCCTCTCTCTCCCCCTTCAAAACTGTCGCTGTCAATAAAAAAACACCCCACAAAAGTAAGCAGTTCATCTTTTAAAGGGCTGCACGGCTTCCTCCTGCAGTCCAAAGACATGCTGATGAATTGCCCGTAGGTGTGAATGTGAGCGTCAATGGTTGTCTGTCTCTATGTGCCCTGCGATGGACTGGCGACCTGTCCAGGGTGAACCCCGCCTTCGCCTAATGCCAGCTGGGATCGGCTACAGCCCCCCCGCGACCCCTAACAGGATAAGCGGTTGAAGATGGATGGATGATCTTTTAAAGGACTTGTTAACGTTTGGAGAGGAGGCATCTCGAAATATTTGGGCTATTTGTCATGAGCTAGTGCATTTTTAAAAATGAAAATAACAAGCATACAGTACATACTTTGTAGTTGGCAGTAATTTCATGCATCATGATGCAAATCTCGATGCAGATCTTTTTAAGTAACAACAAGGGGCTGTCCTCGACTAACACATGATTTTGTTCAACAGATCTGTAAAACTTCCTCCAGTTGAGTTTCTCCACAAAGAATCACATAAAAGCACCACTTTAAATACTGTGTTTACCAGAGATGTGCTCGTAAGTTTCTGGGAAATAAGTCGCTCAGCATGAAAAAAGCATTAAAAACAACTAATCAACTAAAAAAAATCTCAGTCTACTAAGACCAAAATGATTGATTAGTCGACTAATTGACTAAGAGGGGGCATCCCTATAACAGAAGTCTGCAACCTTGGCAGAGCTTTTATCATGATGTGTTTTTTACTATGCCACAAGTAAGCACGATAACACTGCTCTTATCTAATTTTCAATAAGAAAACGTCCATTTTTATGGTTCTTAACAGGATCTTGGCCTTCTCGGAGGCCCCAATCACAGCGGTGCATGTGAGCGTGGATGGAGAACCTCTGGGGAGAGGCCACAGTGCTGGAGGTCCTCTCTATGTTCTGCTGTGGGATCCGTCTCTCTACCTCACTGGACTGCACACCATCAGAGTTAAAGTGGAGGTCAGTACAACACTCATTTATCTTCCACTTAAATATTTCATAGGACTTAATTAAGTGTGGTAGTTTAGTTTACTTGAATGATGATGATTGAGTTGATGTAGTTGTGCCGTCTGGGCACTCCTTATACTAATATAATTAAGAATTAACTCCGTGCTTATCGTTTTGTGTGTTTGTGTGCGAGTCAGGACTCGGCGGGCCGGTCGTCAGTACGGGAGCAGCACTTTACTCTGGAGGACGACCTGACACCTAGCTTTGGTTTCGTGCAGTCCTTCATCCTCCTCACAGACCACTACATCCTGGGCCGAGTGGCCTTCGTTTTCATGATGCTGCTGAATGTCGGGGTGCTGCTGACCTTCAGGTTCCTGCGTGTTCCTTCCGGGAGAGGTGAGCTGTCACTGAGTACCATTCACATAAATACATCTTTGTGATTTGATTTTGATTATAGGCAACTGAAGTAGGACTGCAACAAACAATTATTTTCATTGCTGATTAATCTGTTCATTCTTATACCCCACCTGACAACGTAGTCGGGGGTATATATCGCTCAGTGTCCATCCTTCCATCCATCCGTCCGAGTGTCACACTTAAGAGCAGAACTTGGAAACTACTTGACCTACTTGAACTACGTACTTGTACCTTTTAGGGGTTAGAAGTCCAAGATCCCCCAAGTTTTTTTTTGAAATTTCAGCCAAAAACAGTGATTTTTTTTCCTACTTTAGTTTCTGGAACAGAACCTGAAAACTTTTTGAATTTCAAATTTGGTGTCATGGTTGAGTGTGATCTAGTTGTGCCTTGTGGAGGTTAGATGTCTAGGATGCCAGGATTTAAATGTTGGCCCCAAATTTTTTTGTTCAACTTCAGATTTGTTTCTAGGGCAGAATATTACGGCTTCGCGAGCCTGAGGTTAGAGGTACAGGGTGGTGCTGTAGTTTTTTAAAATTTTCTCTCAAAAAAAGTGATTATTTTCAACTTATATTCTATGTCCAGAGTAGAACTCAGAAACTATTTCACTTACGAACTTCAAGTCAAGTCAAACTTTATTTGTATAGCATGTTTAAAAACAACCGCAGTTGACCAAAGTACTGAACATGGACATAATCAAATTAATACAAGGCAAACAACAGTAAGAACATTGCAAAATTAATAACCATAACGTGCACATAACAGAAGTAAAAGAGCAGCAACACAACATAGAATAAATTTAATCAAAGGCCAGCGAGGAGAGTTGAGTCTTCAGCAGTGACTTAAATGTTTCTGTGGTTTGAGCAGTTTTACTATGAAGAGGTAAACTGTTCAAAGTTGGTCTGAAGGTTGACAGTGTTGTGGGAGTGGAGTGAGTGGGGGTTATGTGAGCCGTGCTCACTTCTGCTGTGTTTTCTCAATTAGTCTATTAGTTGTAAAATGTCAGATAATGGTGAAAAATGTGGATCAGTGTTTCCCAAAGATGTTTGTCCACAGTTCAAAGACATTTAGTTTACTGTCAAAGGAGTAAAAAAACAGAAAATATTCATATTTCAGAAGCTGGAATCAGAGAATTTTGACATTTTGAAATCAATTACCAAAATAGTTGGCGATTAATAGTTGACAACTAACTGATTAACTGTTGCAGCTCTAAACTGAAGTGCAGTTATCTGATGTCCACAATCATACTTTGATTTTATCATGAGATTTTCACAACATGTATGTTAATAAATACAGGTTTAAGTCATTATTTAAATAACAAGAATTGTTCTTCATATATTCATCCCTTTTTGTTTTGTCTGTTATCTACAGGGTTGACCTCCCAAGCATGTATGTCGCTCCATCTGGTCAGCACAGTGGACACCTTCTACTACTCTCTGCTGCTGTTCAACCTGTGTACAGCCTTAGGTGGGTCCGCTGCATCGTCTCATTCCCTCTGTGTCTTTAAGCTGAATAGGCCTCTATGCATATACTATATATATGCTGGTTTGCTTTACAAGATGTCCTTGTAATCTTACATCTGTTCCTAGATGAATAATTCCTGTTTTGTTTGTGCCTCTCTTCCCTCAGGTCCGTGGTTCATAGGAGAGCTGATAGATGGCCATAGTGGTGCCTGCTTCGCCTTTGGGGTGTTCATCGATGGACACTTCCTGGAGGGCAGTCTCACTTACGTCGTTGGAGTCGTTCAAGTAAGAATCGTTCAGCACATCTACATCTCAATAATGTGTGTGTACATGAGATAAACTTTCGACAGTTATGCTTTATGTATATTAATGTTTTATCAGCAAAAGGTCGTGTGACTGCTTGTATGTGAAAGACGTCATTCTTAGTGATAAATCACAAACAGAGAATTATTACCCAACTCAGCTCTATTGAGCTTTATATTGGCTTTCAGCTTGTTTTTTTTTTTTTTTTTTTTTTGGTTTTGAGGCGCACAGTTTTACTGTTTTGTTTCAGCCACAGCAAACAGCTATTTTCATCACTAAATCCCTAAAATCCGACTGTATGTTGTCTGCCCAACACCAAATGGTAGACAGACACAGTTAGCGACTAGCTCGTGAACATAATGCAGCATTTAGCAGCTAAATAGTCAGATATTTCCCTCAGGAGTTGGTGGAGACCAAAAACTGAGCTATAAAGAGAGTAAATATTGGACTTTTTATTGATCAGGTGAAACACAATCCCAAATGAGTGTTTCTTCATATCTGTGTAATTAGGCAACTGTTTGTTACCAAGTTTGTTATATCAACTTAAAAGGTGGTGATATGTTAGTTTTGTGTTCACAGCTTGTTTCTGCTGCCTCCAAGTGGCCAAAAAATAAGTTATTGGAGCTCTTTTAAAAATCATATTTAGTTATTTATTTTAGCTTAATATGTTCCACTGATCTATTTGTCTGTATTTGCTCCTGCACATTATTATACATGCATATACAGTGTACGAGCTTAAAGGCGCTTAATGCGAAATTGGGAGCACTTCTATTGCCTCCGCACGGCTCTCAACATGGCAACAGCTGATCCAGCAGCTCTTAGCTAGCGGTGCTAACAGCGTTAAATGTGAAAATGAGACACAAATGCGAACATTGTTTGCCTGGGGGGGGGGGGGGCAACCAGAGGGTGGCTTCTGTGACTCAGCTGTAATCGCTGTATGAGAATAGTGCTTGGCTTCTTTTTTCTTGTAAAATACTGAATACTTCATGGTTTGTTTATGCTTGCTCACTGTAACCTGTGATGAGGGGTCAAAGGTAAATATTTCTTCATTTTAAGGAGCCACAAGTCCAAACAGGTTTTGAATCACTGTCTTATACTTCTATTCACAAATTTGTACTTAACAAGGTCTGTCACCCTTTTCCCTATATAGGACATTCATATTCTGTTGTAGTATTTTCTTGTTGAACAACCCACAGTGATAATCAAAGACTAATCACATCTAACTGGACTCATTTCCTTTCTGCCAGCTGCTGTTCTTCAACATGCCCCTCACCTGTTATCTTTGCTGGAGCCTCCACCACCGTTGCCGTGGTAACACCTTCCGATCCCACTTTCTGCGGCCGGGCTGCCGCTGGCGGACTCTGGCGATCCACCTCTTCATGCTGCTGCTGCTCACCTGGCAGGCCCACTCCTGCTACTTTCTCCTGGAGACCTATGGGCCCATGGCCTTTTTCCTGTCTCCGGTCCGCACATGGGCGCTAGGGTTCAGCCTGCTATTGGTCTACCGCGCCTGGACAGGCCCCGCCCCTCTTGTTCGCAACAATAGCAAGAGCGTCGCTCCCTCTTGACAGTAATTGCACTGTGCCACCACAATTCTCCTCGAGCCTGACTCACAGATATATTTTGCTGTCTCTGTCTACCCTGAAAGCCTCAATTTCCCCCCAACCTCCTTTCTTTCCCTCCTCCTTCCAGACGCCACTTCACAGATCATCACTCACTATCCTGTTTATAGATAGTATTGTTTACTTAATATGCATGTTATTATAAAGCACCGGTGAGCACATTTCTGGCCATATTCATAGCAATGTGTACAGTGTAAAAAAAAAAAAAAAAACATCTTGAATACTTTATTGGGGGTATGTGAGGACTCGTCCAACATGTGCCGCAGTTAACATTATATTCTGCTGTGGTTTAAGCTGACTCATTTACTTGAGCTTTAGCACTTTTTGGAAGTGTTGCCTTGGCCGAATGCCACTTCACTACTGCCAAAGGATGAATAGAAAAGATTTCACCCTTTATTCTTCCCTCTGAAAAATCATTTTCATTCACTAATGAAGGCTGGACGTGCCAAACCGACCCTCATGTTTACCTTCCTGTGGATAGGAAAGCTTCATTTTGTATACTGTAAGCTTTCCTCACATCCCGTGGCTGACAGAGCGTGGTATTTACAGTAACTCTGGTGAAGATGCAACCTAGACGATCATATTTTCAAGTTTATTCTACACATGATTAAAGGAAAGGAAGAAAGGAAATTACAAATCAAATACTGTAGTTCAGCCATGTACAAGTGACTGAAAGTGTTTTTAAGTATTAAAATGAATTCCATTGCACACAACTGCCACTTAAAAACGTCTCAATATTTGCATTGAATTGTCAAAAATTTCAATGCCGGTTTTCACCAAACCACAACAACAAGCCGGCCTGACTCTTCGTGCTCCTTCAAACGTGACTCCAGAAAGCAGCTGTTTGTTTCTCAGGAATGTGAGCACTTGAACAATAGGCTGATCCCAGTAGTATTTCAGGACAATGTTTTTATACTCCACAGTAGCTCAGTGAACTAAAACCCATGTTAAACGACAACGCAGATGTGTGGTGGCTATCAAAAAAAAACAAAATGAATGTGTTATAGATGTGGTGAAATGAGATGAACCAGTACTATGCTGTTTTAATTATTCTTTCTGATTGTACTGAGTGATTTCTTTTTTTTTTCTCCCCCACTCATGTTATATATCTGCACAGGGCATTTCCGGAGTTGGAAGTTAATTTGATAGCTTTTTGTGTGAAAGTTTGTCTGTACTGTTATTTTTTTTTGTGAAGGTGTGAGAGCAGTAAACTGTGTCTGTTGCACTCTCATTCAAATCTTTCTAGTCAGTAGGAGAAGGTGCCTCGATTCCACAAGAACAAACTGATCCAAATAAAAGATAAATAGGGTGAAACCCACATTTATCATGTCATTTAATAGAAGCAATGCCCCAACACAGTTAGATCCTGTTGTTTTTTTAAACCATACCCTGCATGAGTGCAGAATAACTGCTCAGTGCTGTAATAAGACAGTAGGACAGTTTAATATTAGAACCACTGAGAAAAATAAATTATGTGCAGTCTTGCTGGCAATGGTTTAATAACTTTTTATCCCCCCTCTCTGCAAAGACAAGACTTTTTGTACAGGAGCACTACCAAATGTATAATTCCAGCATAGAGACAGATATTAAAAATTGATGGACTTCTGTTATTGCAGTTCTTCTCTAATGATGCTCAGTGCTTCTCACAAGCTATAATCTGTCCACAAGGAGGCGGTGTTGTGTTGCATTTCACTTCCACCCTCCAAACGATGCATGGAACTGTTTTTTATTTTTGCAGAAAAGCACCAAATCCATATTTGATGAGACAATTTTGATAGTTTATAAATGCTCACTGATTATGTTTAACTGTGAATCTGGTTGTGATTGTTCTATACACTGATTCGACTGTTCACGAGAAAAACAGACATCAACCCCACCATCACCACTGACATGACGTCTTTGAGTGGAAAAGTGATGTACTGGTTTTCACCTCTTGACTTACTCTGCATCCCCTCCTCCGGTAAAACACAGAAATATATGAATGAAAAGATGATTTTACACCTGCCACATATTTTTCTTGTGACAAACTGAAATTAGAGCCAACCACAATTTTATTTTATTAATGGTTTATAGTGCTGTGGAATAAAATGTTCATTACAGTAAATCATAGATTTTGTGTTTGTCCTCACATCATTGTCACATGATGTCACAAAAGGGAGTGAACAAGACTATGGTGTCCAACACTGACAAAAGATGGTAAAATAAAATATCAAAGTCAAAAATATAACTGACTGTCAAATAAAACTGCTAGTTAAAGGTCTTATTGATAACGTATTTATGTAGACAAATACTTTTGAAAAAAATAATACATCCACAGAGCTTTTAGAAAGGTGCTGAATAAAACTAAGGCTTTTCCTGAAAAAGATTGTAATGATTGTGAATTAATAATTTAGAAAATTTTGGCGGGTCCAAAATGAATGTTTTGTTTATCTCTGTGGAAGGAATCTGACATTTGGTTCCTACTTATAACAAGTCTTGTGAGCCAATAGTATAATGACAACATTATCAATAGCACCTTTAAATAATTAAAATGGAGTGTAAAAAGAAATCCATCCATCCATCGTCAACTGCTTATCCCGTTAGGGGTCGCGGGGGGGCTGGAGCAGATCCCAGGTGGCATTGGGCGAAAGCGGGGTTCACCCTGGACAGGTCGCCAGTCCATCGCAGGGCACATAGAGACAGACAACATATAGACAGACAACCATTCACACTCACATCCCCACCTACGGGCAATTTAGAGTCATCAATTAACCTACACAGCATGTCTTTGGACTGTGGGAGGAAACCGGAGAACCCGGAGAAACCCACACTAACACGGGGAGAATATGCAAACTCCACACAGAGGAGTCCCAAGCCGGAATCGAACCTGCGACCCTCTTGCTGTGAGGCGAGAGTGCTAACCACTGCACCACCGTGAAAAAGGAAAAGAAAGCCTTGAATTTCTCCTTTAAACTCCAATCAGCTATACTTTTATTTATCTTTTTCTAGTTTTTCTTTGTCCTATTTATTTGCTCTTGGTACACATTTAATGATATTGCCATTAGTACGGTATGTAGCTCAACTGAAAACATGGAAATGGTGGAAAATAAACACTACGCACCAGCCTTTTCAGCTTGTTATAGCCCTTCGTAAACAGTACATGTTTATCATCTATGTCGCTGAAGCTTCACTCTTGTCTTTTAGCAGGAAAGTCAACGCAAACAAAATGAGTTAGTTTATGCTACATTCAAATCTTTAGATTAATAGTAGAAAAAATAGACATTAATTCATGTCTGCACAGTGACAGGAATCAAGCTCCATACAAGAAGATATCTGCTGCTTTATTATTATGTTATACACTGGAAGATTTTAAAACCATGACATACTATTGCAAATTACAAATATGTTAAAATCATGAGGTAGTACTGCAATATTGTGTACTACATTTATTAAACTGCTGCGCCAGTTTCCAATAGTCTAAATCAATAAGTGTTAAAAAAAACAAGATTTATAGGCCTACTTCCACCCACTTCAAGAACACACTTTCAAAGAATATTGTGTTATTTTTCATTCATGGCTCATAATTATGATATCTTACAGAGTTCATTAAGTTAGTGTTAATGGCAGTGATAGAAAGGCAACTGTAGGTTAATTTCCCAAGGCGTCTGTCGGATGAGAGCAGCTACAGTGATTTTCTCCACTCTGATATCTTTATTATTTGCTTGCCAATGTTTCCCCCTTTCATCATAGAGCAAAATGCATCTGCAACAAAATGAAAAGAATGATTTGACTCCTGCCAGGTTACAAAAAAAAAGTCAACAATAAAGACTAGAATTAAATCCGACTTACCTCCCATATTTTCGATGCCATTCACCACCGTTTCCAGCACCTGCAGAGTGAAAGTAAAACAACTAAATGATGCGAACAGACAGACGGAGAGGAGGCATGCATTCTGCAAACAAACAAAAGACGCCCACATGCTCAACCACACACCATCATGCATTTCCTCCTTACATTGATCTGGCCTGATTTAACTCGCTGGCTGAGTTCACAAAGGGCAGCTTCTGCTTTGTTCATGTAGTTAAGCACCATAAATCGCTCCCGGGTGATGTTTTTCCTTTGCAGGGTTTCCTGTGTCTCCTCGCCCAGGGGCGGAGGATATGGCACATCCTTGTTGTACTGTGAGATCTGCCCGCACAGGATCACGTGGCTGTCGTTGTTCATCTGGAGGAAAGACGAAGGTTGGAGGTTGAGTTTGTAAGACACAAAACACTCACTGTTGAAGATCAGGAGGAAGCACTTCACAACCAACAGACCACTTCTAATTTTATAAATGTTGGCAGTACAACGAGGCAAAGAAAAGCCAACTAACACTTCAAAATTCTCATATTTTCTAGCCAAATAAACAACAAATGAAAGTATAACATGCACTACAAGATGCTCTGCACACACAGACACAACTCAAGCAGTACCTGTGCAATTACAGTATCACTGATAACACCTCCCACGTTGTCAAAGTAAACATCTATCCCATCAGGGCAGCGCTCCTTGAGCCTCGTAGCGACGTCCTCCTTGCGGTAGTTGATGGCTGCAGAAAAGCCGAGGTCTTCCACTAAAGCTCTGCACTTCTCATCAGAACCGCAAATCCCAACCACTCTCACACAACCATCCAGCCTGCCAATCTGGAAAAATAAAAGCAGGATGAAATGATACAATCAGGATTTCACTTCTGTTTCTTTATAATCTAATCTCTTGTTTATGTTAGCAGTATCTGTGGTTAGCTAGATTAGGTCTGCAACCCTTTCTTACAGTTAAACCTATTAAAAATCAGGAATATTCTAACTCACTCTAAGACAAATCAGTATACAAGAGTAAAAATGTAGAAACCCTACAATTTGAATGCACTTTGCCAGTATCTTAAATAGCACACAGCTGCACACAGCTAAAGCCAAACTGGACCCAAATCTGACATGCACTGTAGTTACCTGTCCGGCTATGGAGCCACAGGCCCCAGCAGCGCCACTCACCACCATGGTCTGATTGGCCCCTTTGGTCACATTACCCTTCTCCCTTATGCCGAACAGAGCAGTGAGGCCAGTTATGCCAACTGCACCCAAAAAGTAGGACAAGCGTCCATCAACCAACTCTGGATCAACCTACAAGAGACAGAATAACATATAAATTGATGTCTGTATTAACAGCAGGCTTGCTTGTTACATGCAGGTAACTTTCAGTGCATGCACGGTGCTGGTCAAACACAGGAGTACATTCAGCGTAAGACTCATTCACCAAGATGCACTACAGAGCGCCACAGGACGTCATTTACAGCTCCTCCCTCCATCACACATTCTGGGTCAATAGACTAGACCTGGGCTTATTTCACCCATCAGCTGCTACATACAATACTCACTTCACTGTACAACAATTTGTGCAATAATTCAACTGTGCAATAAAGTCATTAATACTGCATTTATACTGTACATTTCAAGAAATATTCTTATTCATACCATTCTGGCATTAATACATAACAGATCCCACCTCTCAGAATTTTGTATTTACCCATGTGTACTGTGGTTATTGTCATATAATGCTATCTTAATACAAATATTACATATTTCATAATTCTTGCTTATATGTCAGATTTTTTTTACACTACTGGGTGAGCGAGAGGCTGCCCTATAATTCATATTTCTTATATTCTCATTTCTTTACATGTATTGTGCTTATATTGTAGCATTATGCATATTATGTTACGTTCTCCTTTACTTTACTATTTACATTTGTTTATGTTTAGGCAAGTGTAATGTCCCAATTTCCCCCAAGGGTCAATAAAGCAACTCTGCTATGATATTAAATGCATTCTCCAGATTCTGCAAGAGGAAATATACAGTAAATGGACTATATCCCACTGTTGTTGACACACAATATGCCATACCTTCTGTAAGACACTTCCTTTCATGACAGCGTAGGTCTGCCAAGGCCAGTTGAATGAAGTGACCACATCACCCTCATTGCAAGCACTGCAGCGGCTGGACTCGACCACGCCGACACCTCCACCATCCACACACTCAGACAGCTGCCATGGGGTCAAATAATCAGCACCGGTGTCTTCGTTCATTCTGCATCGCTGGGAGGGAGCAAAAAGGAGTGGAGGAGATGGGGGGAGGAGGAGGAGATTGCATGTCATGTCTTAACCTTTCTATACATAACACAGGTGGACTAGTTGACTGATATAACTTTGGTTGTCTACTTGCAGTGACAAGAAGTCCTTGTTTCTTTCATGAAAACCTTTTGTTTTGGATCATTTATTCATACCAGACAGTCTGGAATCTTAATATTCATAAGCAGGTACAATAACTTAAAACTGACTTTAGTCATAGACTTCATGATCAATACCATGTAAGGATCCACTGATAGGCAAAGCGTCCGAACAAGGACCTCCCCATCTTTCAGGTCAGTTGTCAAAGTCGTCTCCTCCAGACGGAAATTTTCAAGAACTGGCGCCCCGTTACTACCTTTATGCAGAAATAAGCAGTTTGAGCAAACGTTAGCCACACGCGTGCAGTAATATTGCAGCACCAGGCGCAACAAAACAGGCTGTCTTCTGTTATGAATGAAGTAATAATACTTAGTTTCCTACCTGGTCGGGAGTTGAGAACGACTCTCTGCACCTGCATGCCTGAGAAGAAACGTTAGCCTTGATATCTACGGACTTGGCCACAAACGTCAGGCTTGTATGTGTCTTGTATGCTAAGGACACGGTGTTAAATGTGCTAAACGGTGTGTGCAACACAAGAAACTAGCCAACTATTTATAAAACACCGTGTTTACTGTACCGGACAGCTTTCGTCTGTGATCTGTAAGCTAGCAGAAAGTCAACAAACCACTGAGAGCGTGTCATTATTCAGCGCACAGCAAGAGGCTTCCCTGTAACCAACTTCCGTCTTCGTTTAAATCCCGTTGGACAAATCGTCTTTAGCTAGAAGTTCATTAGCATTTCTTATTTGATTCTGTATCTATTTAAAAAAATAATAATTATTATCATATAACAGTTAGCTAGCGATAGCCCCGTGTGACACCCATAGACGATATTTTATTATTATTATTATTATTATTTGGCAGGCGCCCGTTATATTTAGCGCATGCGTAATATGACTGTCGAATTAAAACTCTATTGAAATTAAAACGTTAGCTCGCTTTTTAATTATATAAATACCAATGTGAGGCATTATACGAAAGTACGACATTATTTCCCCGATGTTCCGGTGTAGTAGGTGTTTACCATCTTGTCGTTCATCGGTGGTCTTTTCCTAGATGCCCCGCTGAGCCGTTAAGGCAGACACAGCTAATCAGAAACGGTACGCGCCCTCAACAGCCTATTTCATTAATCCAGCTCATCAACACTGACTGCAGCTATTGAACTATATTTAGCAGTGAATTTAACCACATTTACAATCGATATTGCCAATGCAATCGCTCCGTTTCTCATCAAAGAGTGCAAATGCGGGAAGGTGGGTCCCATCGATGGCTGGGTTGCAGTATCGATTGCTAGCTAAAAGTGTTTCAAACTGGGAAGTGACGCTTTGTGTTGGAATCTGACAAAAAAAATAAAAAAGTTTACGGGGGTTTCATTGTTAAATCGCTGTCGTTGCACCAGTTTATCGTCAACTTCAGCTGCAGCAGGACACCGTCACCGTCAAAACAGGGAAATGAAGGCGTATGTGCCACGGAGGGGCAGAGTTTAATGTAAGTACTGTAAGGCTAATCGCTTATGCATGCCAGCTCCATGCTAACGTTATGGTGGCTTTAGTACGCAGCTATTAGCCACACTGTGGACAGCTAAGCTCCAGAATACACCGTAGCTAGCTTCACCTGACCTGATCCTCCTTAACCCCCAGATCCATCACTCACACACGAGATGATTAAGTCCCAGTGGAAAGACTGGACATGTGTGTCACCTGTAGCTAAGGCTATATGTGCTGTGCAGAAAAAACAAACATGATCAGCAGAATATACAGTTGTGCTCAAAAGTTTACATACCTTGGCAGACTTTATGATTTCTTGGCCATTTTTCAGAGACTATGAATGATAACACAAAAACTTTTTTTCCACTCATGGTTAGTGGTTGGGTGAAGCCATTTATTGTCAAACAACTGTGTTTACTCTTTTTAAATGATAATGACAACAGACACTTCCCAAATTACCTCCCTCAAAATTTTGAGGGTGGTAAAAAATAAGTTTTTTTAAAAAAATGCATTTCATCATGAGTAGGGTAAAACTGGGATGCACAAGGTGACTTTTTCAGTCCTGATACTGATACCTGGACTTTAGGTATCAGCTGATACCGAGCACCGATCTGATGCCAGTTTTTAGTTAATAAGCGGTTTGCCTCACTGTGTGGAAGTGACTGGGATCATAATAAACCAATAATTACATAGATATACATTTATTTAATTATTATTTATTGTTAAAATAGTAATTCCCACACCAACGACTTGGTGAGAAATCTTCAAAATTAACAGGAATAATAATTCATTTGTACACTTTTTTATATATATACACATAAAATTTAATTGAATGGATCGGCCTCATTGTCACCAGTATCCGATCCAGATATTTGAACCGGGATCGGCCCGATATCTGATCCAGTATCGGTGCGTCCCCAGGTAAAATACAGAATATTTGTGTCTATGGCTGCAACCAGGGTTGTAATCAAGTCCAAGACCAAGTCCAGTCCAGTCCAAGGTTAGACGTCCAAAGGCAGTCAAGACTGAGTCCAGAGCAAATCGAGTCCTGCTCAAGACTATAATATGCCATTGTGTCTTTCCAGTGTTAATATAGTGATTAAGGAGCTAAAGGATGGACAGAAATAATCCATCCCATAAACAGTATTGATCTATCATCTTATACCAAACTAATCAATGCAATGTAGGTTTGAGGGCACAAAAGTGCAAGTACAAGACTTTAAAAAAGCTGTTCAGAAACCGGACTCAAGTACTGTTGTTTTATTTCAATACATTACATCTTGATTACAGGTTTGGACTCAAAAAAACAAAGGTGCTCCAGGTGAGACAAATTTAAATTGCTTGTTTTGTCAAAAAAACAACAGTCAAAAACCCCCAAACATATTCTCTCTACAATGAAATAAAACAGAGAAAAATCAGCAAATCTTTACTTTTGAAGAGCTGCATCCATCAAATATTTGGCTTTTTTTGCTTGAAAATTAATGATGAATCCAGGGCTGACCCAAATGCTTCGAAGCTTCAACCGTTGCCATGGGAATCAACCTCCAAATTAGTATTCAAATGCTTCAGTTTTTAATTTTATTTTTTTATATACTGTATATTCTATAAGTATGTAATGAATGCATAAATCCCCAAATAGCCAGTGAAACAAGGAATAATCCCACAACATTATTCATTATTGATATTCAACATTAATTATTATTAGTTATTCTCTTTTCTCTCACTTTTCTGATTATATATATATATATATATATATATATATATATATATATATATATATATATATATATATATATATAAAAAACCCATAAAATTATATCCAGGACATCCCTAATCTTCTGTCAGTTGATTAAGCGACCAACTAATTGTTTCAGCTTTGCTGGTATCAGCTTCAAAAAAAACTTGTCGGTGCAGCCAATAGAAAAAAGGCTGTTTTCCACACACTCCCACCCTAATTCCCAGTGCAGTGGCAGTGTCATCGGCGGCAGACATGTCAGTCTGACTCGACTTCTTGTCAACAGCATCTGTGAATGTTTTCAGGCTTTGCACGTTATTTTAAGGGTCAGAGAGACCAGAGAGAGCCAGACTGCAGCCCTGCAGAGCCTGGCTGCCACATGTCTGGTCATGTCCACTGCCATGATATTGACCCATTATAAAAGCTGTTTTTCACAACAGACATTTTGCTTTGTCATTGTAGGAAAAGCACTAATAACAGTAACAATGACTCAGTTCTGCTGAAGTGTCTCAGTAAGCTGTGGCAGTGTGACCAGCATGCACAACACCAGCACCCAGCCGCCATTGATTTTATTGTTTACACCTGTGTTTTTCCTTTTATGACCTTTCAAAATGTCTGCTGTGAAAAAGACCTATGTCGTCTCGTGATGTAATTAATTAATCATCCAGTAGTTTCAAGGTGGTTGGTTGTTTGCCTCATGGTGATCAGGGTCACTTTTTTATGTAGGCTAGCATTTTATTTGTTTGACATTACATAGCTGAGTAGTCCACAGATCACTTTGCAACATTTGGTCTTGGTTAAGGATTCACAAGGTGTTATTTCATCCAGAAATTCACAAGAACACACCAACTCAACAAGATAAGATTTTTTTTAAGTAACACTACCAAACTGATTCCTTCCTTTTCTCTGTTTGTATGCCTCAGTATACAGTAAATTGAATAATTTTCTAATAATAATAGTTAACAATAGTTAGGGCTGTCAAAGTTAATGGGATAATAATGAGTTAATGCAAATTTATTTTAACGCCATTAATTTCTTTAATGTATTAATGCAACTTTTTAGATTGTAGTGGCCTCAAAGGGGTCCCTTGACCTTTGACCTTAAGATGCATGAATGAAAATGGTTTCTCTGGGTGCCCACGAGTCTCCCCTTTACAGACATGACCACTTTATGATAATCACATGCAGTTTGGATCAAGTCATAGTCAAGTCAGCACACTGACACACTGACAGCTGTTGTTGCCTGTTGGGCTGCAGTTTGCCATGTTATGATTTGAGCATATTTTTTATGCTAAATTAAGTAACTATTAGGGGTCCTGGAGAATATTTGTCATTGCTTTGTGTTGTTAACTGATTACCAATAATAAATACATACCTACATTTGCATAATGCATATTTGTCCACTGTCATGTTGATAAGAGTATTAAATACTTGACAAATCTCAATTTAATGTGTGATTAATCATGATTAACTATGAACAATCATGCGATTAATCATGAGTAAATACTTTAAATGATTGACAGCCTTAATGATAATACACTTTATTTATAGAGCACAAAGTGCTTCACAGAGACAAAATTAAATAAGAATAAAATGAATAGAAAGATTGAAATAATAAACAAGAAATTAAAAATCAATAAAATAAACAGGCTGCACAGATAAAATCAGGATAGACAATGCATATTATTACATATATATGTAAAAAAAAAAAAAAAAAAAAAAAAACTGTCATGGCCATTTTCAAAGGGGTACCTTGACCTCTGACCTCCAGATATGTGAATGTAAATGGGTTCTCTGGGTACCCACGAGTCTCCCCTTTACAGACATGCCCACTTTATAATAATCACATGCAGTATTTTGCATGCAGTATAAATGTGTTGGTTGGTGTTATTTTTGTCTATTCTAAAGTGGTTTATTTCTGGTGTGTTATTGAACTATAACAGTTTTCCTTCAAATTGAATTTTAAAAATCATTACCCCTGTATCATGATATGTATCGTATTCTCACCGATACACAGCTCTAATATATTATAATTAATGCAGTTTTTTACATCAGCTCAGGGTCTGTTAATGTGTCTTGGATAGTTGTAAGTGATTTCCTGATGAGAATATCTCCAGCAGCTCTGACATAAACAAAAATGTGTACTCATATATAGATATTATTTTTCCTCCCACACCCTCACGGGGCTTTTCTGTAGCCTCTGCTTGCTGTGTCATGTGCAGTAACAACCACGCATGCATTTTAAGTAGGAATTTCTTCAGCAGATAAACAGTGTGTGACTTTGAATGGAAAGTGAATGCAGCTCGGATCCGGGTGCGTCCTGCCCCTCCGTCCCCGCCGTCCCCGCCATCCTCCCGTGTGTGTTGGAATTTCCCGCATGGACTGAGGGGGATCTTGCTCCGTAAATTACAGCGCCTTGCATGTCAGAGGAAGGCCTTATATGGGCATGGAAGTGGGTGTGGCCAGCGGGCTGGTGGTGGTGGTGGGGAGGGAGGGGGATCACAAGACAAGCAGAGACACGGAGCGAGTCGATGTACAGCAAAAGGCCGCATTGCCAGCGTGAGTTTTCGTGCAATCCTCGTGCAATAATGTGCAACAGACAGCGGCGGCGTTGCGCCCGCGTTTCTGCAGATTAGCGCTCGATCGGGAAGGACGTCTGTTTACGCATCGGCCTTCTTGACTTCTCGGCGAGGAGGAGGAGGAGGAGGAGGGTTGTGAGGGAAAAAGTACCAGTGAGTGAGGTCAGCAGCATAGCATGAGTCAACCTTGGGGATGTATGCAGTCATCATCGCATGTCTTCATTGTGCGGGGCCTGCTGCCGCCGCACAAAGCTGCCAGTGTGCCGATCCTGCGGGCTTGTAGCAGCTTTCATGACAAACACAGTAAGTATCGGGGCTGCCGGAGTCGCGGTGTCGATGACTGTGGCGGTGTTGTTGTGGCCGACGCTGCGTGTTGTTGTCGCCGAGGTTTGCTGACAAAGTTTTGTTTACCTCGCTTTACGCACCGCTGTCGATGGAGCCTCCATGGGATGTGTGTGTGATTTTTTTTTATGTCGCAGTCGGAGCGCACAGAAACGAGACGTGACGTATGAACCCCGTTGACAAGTTGGATCAATCCGTTTGTTTGTTTGCTACGATGCCACACTTGTATCACGCAGGCTGCTCGGTTTGTTGCACGGCATTAGTGACTGGATAATCTGCAACAAAGGGTTTCTCGTAAATAGCGCTGAGCTG
This sequence comes from Pterois miles, assembly GCA_947000775.1. Taxonomy (NCBI): domain Eukaryota; kingdom Metazoa; phylum Chordata; class Actinopteri; order Perciformes; family Scorpaenidae; genus Pterois; species Pterois miles. The sequence goes on from CAMQGK010000471.1 coordinate 3,638,252, forward strand.
GCTGGCCACAGAAAGTGATGTGGAGGGAGGGAGGAAGGGGGGCAGCAGGAAGAGTCCTCTCCTGGAAGGACTGCATGTTTTTCCTCTTATTTCTTTTTTAACATTTGTCGTTTTACGCACGCTGCAGGCCTTGCATTCTGCTGCTGCTGCTGTTATGCGAGTTGTGCCACACTGGCTGATTTATATAAGGAAACAGCGATGGATTAGGGCGGATAACATGTATTTTAAGCCAATTTGACGTGTTACTTATTGTGTTATAAGGCTAGGCTTGTGGAAGGTTGCACTTGTGATGCGTCACGGTGATCCCTCACCTCCATGGACTCTGTTTTAAAGCTGCACACAGCGTCCAGCTCATTCTACAATCATTTCTGTATGTGCACCATTTTTTTTTTTTGCATAGAGGGTGGTTCAAGGATTTGACAACATGGCTATAGGCATGTGCACGCATCACATGGTGTGCACACTGTTTGTTAGCCACATAGCATGGTCATTCAGCTTCCTCACTCAGTCTGTGGTGCCCCAGAGCCAGTGCAGGATCTGAACAGCTGCAGCTGTCTATTTTAAGAAGCATGTGTTTTACTAGGCCACCAGAGCAAAGGGTGACAATTATCAGTCACTTCCTAGGTTGTCAGAGAGGTCCATGTTGAAGAGATACTAGTATTAATTTATGCAGTCAGCATGACAATTTTTTTTTGTAGCAAGAGTCCTGCAGATTTTTTATCCTATACAGATGGAGGGAGGATTGAAATTGTTAGCAGAAACAGTCGGTGTCTTCTTGAAATTTGGCAGACTGCGCCGTGTCAAAAATCTGCTCCAAAACCTCGCCGTCACATAATATTTTTGATAATCTCACCACGGGTTACCATGGCGATTGTCAAGAAGAAGCAAGCTATCCAGGCCTGCAAGGCCATTTTGACTTTTTCCCTCGTTTCATCGTGACTCATGCTTACTTGCTCACTTTCAGTTGCCCTTCCTTTTTTGAGTCTGCAGCCGCAGTTCACAGGGCACGGGTTCCCCTTTTTTTGTTCTCCTCTGAGTCACACAGTTGTAAAAAGAGGTTTATATCACATTCGACCCGCTGTCTGTTCTGACTTTTGGCGGGAAAGAGAGCGTCTATTACGGTCAAGTTGAGTCGTGAGGGGCTTAAATGATTAAACGTGGTGTAGTGATATCTTGTAATGACATTTTCAGGAACTATTGATTAATCTACTACCTTCTACTAGAATCTGCAGGTTTGGTATACGTGTTGGCCTGCATGCAGGACCTTATCCCCGTCATGTGAGCTTAGCGAATAATGACACAGTTTAGACCTGCCCCTCCCCTCCTCTATTCTCACACCCGATACCTTTCAGTGGAGGTCCATTGTTGAAAAAGCAAACAGCAGGTTTTTACATGGCTGAGGCGGGGATGATGATGAGACCCCCCTTGTGGGGACCCCTTTAGTCTGATAGCTCAATGCTTGACCTCTCTCTTGTTTTGTTTATACAGGGTGTCGCCCATGATTGAGAAAAGCACACAGAAGTCTTCAGATCAGCTTACCCCAGGCCGGCGACCTCTGAGTGGGACACAAAGAGCTTCAGAGAGGAAGAGTAGAGTATCATGGTTGCCCTTTCAACTCTAATGTCAATGTAGTTGTACAGCTTGATTTTTGGATTGATATAGTCAAGCGATCCTTGCTGGTTTGGTTGAAAAAATCCACCCGACTCGGCTTATTCATGCCCGTCATGAGCGTACCAGCCCAGCAGAAACCCAGCGCCAAAAGAACGGGCAAACGCATCACATTTTTCAACGATCCAAGCATAGCAATGAAGGAGGCTTCTCAACACCCCGAGGGGTCCTACTATGTCCCGGGCGGCCCCGCCTCAGACCCTGGACAGAGCGAGGCTGCGAGTACTGTGACTTCCAATCCAGAGGCGCCTCACATGTACCTAAGCTCTGTCATTTTCAGCCCGGATAAGGGCGACCAGAGCAGAGGTCACTATCAGCAGACTGTGCCTATGAAGTGGGCTCACCAGGAGCCCAACCAGCAGCAGCCGTCTTTGTCCCAGCAGCAGAGAGCTGCGACCTGGAACACCATGACGAACTGGGGACAAAACTTTGCTAATTACATCGGGGGAGTAACAGACTCAAGGACCCAGAATGCTTTTGTGAAGTCGATGCACGAGACTTCTGGTTTGCAGCCGCATCAGCAGCCCCCTAACAGAGCTGCAGACAAGCAGCCTTTGGGGTCAAACCCTGCAGTGGAGGCGTACAGGGATACAGTTAAGGCTCGGGGGCTGGATTGGGAACAGCAGCAGCAGCAGCAACAGCAGTCCCAGGCCTTTCAGGAGACTCTGAAACCTGGGGCGCTGAACACCCAGCAGCACAGCACATCCCACCCAGGAGGAAGCTCGGTGTTGCAGCCCTTCCAGTTGGCCTTTGGTCAGCCCAAGCAGCACCTGCCGGCGTACTACCAGACCTTTCAAGGAAACAGGACGACACTACCTAACCCACCTAACTACTCGACACAAGCAAAACCACCACAGCAGTTGCAGCAGCTGCAGAAGCATGAGCAAATCCAACGCCAGCAGCAGCAACACATACTCCAGCAGCAAATTCAGCACCAACAAATGCAGCAGCAACAGATCATTCAGCATCAACAGCATGTACAGCAGCAGCTTCAGCAGCAGCAGCAACAAAAGATCCAGCAGCAGCAGCTTCAAATTCAGCAGCAAATGCAACATCAGCAGTTGCAACAACAAAACCCTCATGTGCTTGACTATTACCCCGCCGCACAAAATGCACACCCGCATCCACAGCCCGTGGTGGTACACTCCCTGGAGTCCTCGGCTCCAGCTCCCCTGAAGATCCAGGAGCCAATTATCCAGGACATCACCCCAGAACCCCAGCAGCCTTCAGATCCGCTGCCGCCCCCTCTCCAGTCTGAGTCTCACTCACAAGCGCAATCCCAAACGCAACTTCGCAGATCACGGCGGCTCTCGAAGGAAGGTGGGGCGCCGTCCGACAACCCTTTTCTCGCTGTCTCTACGGAGCAGGCTGCCCCGGGGCCGCAGGGTTCACAGAACGGGGCCCGCGACATCCAGGCGGCTCCGACGGGTGTCATCCAGAGCACGCGAAGAAAACGCAGGGTGTCCCAGGAGGTCAACCTGGAGACCCTCGCTCAAAAGGCCTCGGAAATGGAGTCTCTGCCGTCACATGTTGTAAAGGTAAGTGCTCACTGAGAAAATGTTCAACCATTCTTTATTTATTTTTTTCCTTTCCCTGTTCTGTTGCTCATTCACGTGCCTCTCAGCTGTCAGCTCTCAGGCAAAATAACCTTTAACAGAAAGGACTGAATGTTCTGTATCTCTATGATTGCATATCAGTTTATATCTAAACTCGTCGCTGCAAGCTGAAAGCCTTAATTGTGAATATCTCGGGGAGAGATATACATCTATCTTTCCAGCGTTATCCCAGGATATAATTGCAGTGGGACTTGAGCTCCCCGAACAAGAGCGGGAACTGGAACAAACGGCCCAGCGCAACTGCCAGGAAAACTGAGCCAAAACTGGTGTTGTTTGTGATTAACGTGTTGCTGGAAGAGACACTGAATGTAATCAACGCCCAACTAAGTTTACACCACAGAAAAGCTCTGCCTTGTGAAGAAAAAGCTGTAGCTCAAACAAGACTTTGCATTGTGAGTGTTGTCACAAGGTAAATATATACTTCACAAATATTTTCTCACTAGATGAACAAACCTGATGAAATCCCCTGGCTCAGCTGTACCATGTGAAGTCATTCACTTATCTGTGTTTTAAGGTGCTGAATGTCTTGATTGTGCAACAAGTTCCGTTGCCAAACAGCACTGAGTCAGTGTGTCTGTAGTTCAGCATGGCTGTGCCCTGGATTCGCCTCACGGGTAGCTGATCATACAGACAGTGTGTTTGGTTACATGCCTGCACACCTCCCCCCCATCCCATCAAAGGAGAGAAACTCCAGCCTGGCCTCGACTGCCCTCCCCCCTCTCTAACACAGGGAGGGGTGCAGGGTTTACCCTGCCTGCAGTGCTCAGCAGAATCTCTCTCCACCACTCTGGTGTAGGGGCTGGAGTTTTCCACCAGCAGTATAATGAGCGCAGATCCAGGGAGCGTAGCCACACAGCTGCATGCCTCCCTGCCCATGAAGATGCAGCGTGCAGTGACAGACTGCATCTGTCTTCAATAATGTGGTGGTTTAGACGGCTTTGAAGTCGCTGCAGAGTTGCTCTAAAGCACATAGGCTGCTCGTCCCACCTCTCATTATGGTTTCTCAAAGACAGAAATGTGGAGAATGCTTTTGGGCATGGTTCCTTTGACATAAGTCTGTCACCTAACAGTACTGTATCAAGGTGCAGCTGTACAAAAGGCTTGTTTGGTAAGGCTTTCACTGAAACATCCGAGACGTGGTCATATTTAAAATTCTCCCATCCCGTACTTTTCACAGCACTTCATCGTTTGTGTTGGATTCTGTTACTTACACCGCGGTCTTGTTTAAAACTGTATTGACCTGTTTTACACTCCATTTGACTATTGACAGTTTTCGATTTGTGTGAGGTAAGGAACAATGTTGAGGGTTCCCCATTTATTGTATTGATTGTCATTTGGCAGCTAGCCTGGAGGACTTAACAGCCACCCAAGTCAATTTTGTTTTGTTTGTTTGATTTATTGTGCTAAGCTGGAATGCTAAGCTCCAATTATATACGTAAGTTTTTAAAGGTTGTGATTCTTTGCACCTGGGAGTCTCAATGTGATGAGCTTGTGAGCTGCAAACAACATCCTTCAAATCAGTCTTTAAACTATCACAGCAGCCTAGTTTGAAGAGTCCCCCCCCTTGTGGTGTTTCACCTCCAAAAGGACATAATATAGACTTTTATTGTAGAGCTGCAACTAAACATTATTCATATTATCAATTAATCTGGCTATTATACTCTGGATGAATCCAGCATTCAGAGTGGTGCAGGGACGACATATTTTTTGTGGTCAACCTGGACGCTAGAATCACAGAAAGAGCCAGTGGGATTTTTCCATTGGGTTTTGGATTATTGCAGAAAATGCTGACATTTAATGTCTCATTAAGCCACTTGTGTTGTTTTTAAGACATATAAAAGCTTCAAAATCTTAAAAAAGCAAAAAGCTTTTTCAGAGAGTAAGCAGACAGAAGGATCGAATATGCATTGGAAGGATATATCTGGATGTGAAACTGATTCAGCAGTGAAAACAGCTTAAAAATATAAAGATAAAAGCTAAAGCCTACAGATCAGTGTGTAAAAGTGAAGCACATCAGCTGGTGATCGAGACCGAAGACAATAAAAATTAAGGAACAACGCTGTTCCTGTAAAGCTGGTTAGGTCTTTATTCTCTGTTACAATTATTACAAAGCAAATGCAGCACGTGTATACATTGAGTATACCTTCAGTAGCTAGCGCAGCATAGTGCTAATGCAAGTTAATAATGTGCTAACATAGAAACGTAATATTTTAGGAACATACATCTCTCCCCCATCACTATTACACATGTTAAACCACAACCAGCTCAAAATTCACAAAACCAGCTTGATAATGACGAAAATCTGAAATGAGAGAGTCTAGGGAGCAGATCTGTGTCGTTTCTGGACCCTGATCAGAGCTGGCTAATGCTTCGCTGTGATTGGCCAGTCTATGTTAGAGGGGTGGGACTTGGCAAAGGGTCAATAGAGTTAGGGTTAATAAATGTTCTGGGCACCGACTTTCTTTATCAATTGAAACTTGGGCTCTATTAAACGCAGTTTACTGTCTACAATTTTGCACACTTGCAGTGTGCGAGCAAAGGATTCACATATGATGAGATGCATTATAGCATCTTCTCCATCTTTATTAGGAGCCTCACCGGCCGTGGAGTCCCTCTGAAACGGGCGGTCTGAACGCCAAGCGGCCTCGAGACGACAGCCTCCTTCCACTCGTCATCCCCGTGTCTGTTCCGGTGCGAAGGCAGGAGCCCTCCTCTCCAGACAGAGATGAAGCTGACCCGGCCTCCAGCTGGCCCCCCAGGCCTTCAAACCCCCAGGACCTCGGCCACGCCGACCACAAGCCCTCGGTCATCGTCACACGGAGACGCTCACTCAGGAACTCATTGTCGGATAGTTCAGAGCAGGTGGGCACATATTCACTCCTTGATGCTTTTGATTTGTTTCTTTACATTGAAGCCATTTTTTAATTGGTTATACTTTAACATGCATTATTTGTTATACTGTAAGAAATGATTTACAAAGAATGGGGATGTAGGAGGATGGTGTCAGATTTCATTTTGTCTAAACTGCAGCTATTAAGTCCTTGCATTTGTGCCACATCTCCCCGCCAACACACACTCCCTTCCCCCATCATGCTTCATCATGTCTCCCCTGCCCCCATTTCAGACCTCCACACTTTTCTCTTCTCCCTTTCCCTGTTTCATTTGGGGGGGATTTGGTGAACTGGTCGACCTGTTCCAGATCAGGCAGATTAACAGGGTTTAGCGCTACCGTACTGTACATTATGTACTATACAGCTGAGGGTTGGGGTGTTCTCTCTCTTCGGGATTTCTCAGGATGAGTGCACAAACTGTATGAACATGCATGTCTGTCTTTGAGTTTTGTTCTTATGTGAAATATCTGTATATATTTGGGCTGTCAAAGTTAACACGGTTATAAGGCTTTAATTCATTTTAATGCCACAAATTTTTTCGAACACATTAACTTAGCGGTTGTAGTGGGCTACTATTGGTATCATACGAAACTATAAAACCTAAGAAATCCTTTGATACCAGCCATGTTATACTAGCTCGAATAGCTAAATAACGTTCCAGACTTGCCCAAATTTTGGTGAGGAAAAACTGTCATGGCCATTTTCATAGGGGCCCCTTGACCTCTGACCTCAAGATATGTGAATGAAAATAGGTTCTATGGGTACCCACGAGTCTCCCCAAGTCATAGTCAAGTCAGCGCACTGACACACTGACAGCTGTTGTTGCCTGTTGGGCTGCAGTTTGCTGCGTTGATTTGAACATATTTTTAATGTTAAATGCAGCACCTGTGAGGGTTTCTGGACAATTTATTATTAGTCATTGTTTTGTGTTGTTAATTGATTCCCAAGAATAAATATATACATACATTTACATAAAGCAGCATATTTGCCCACTCCCATGTTGATAAGAGTTATATATATATATATATATATATATATATATATATATATATATATATATATATATATATATATATATATATATATATATATATAATGATGTATCACAGTAGATAAATCTACCTCTTAAATATTTTTTCCTCTCTAGAATGGAAGAAGTGAAGGGGAGAAAGACGATGACGGCAAAAAGTCGAAACGGCGTCCCCGGCCTGAACCCCTTTTCATCCCGCCGCCTAAACCCGGTTTATTCATCGCCCCTCCCGTCTACTCCAGCATCACACCCTACCAGAGCCACCTACGTTCTCCCGTCCGCCTCCCCGAAAACCCACTCTCCATTCCCCCCTACACGCCACCGCCAATCCTCAGCCCTGTCCGCGAGGGCTCTGGCCTCTACTTCTCCACTTTCCTGTCCTCTGCTGCCGCCAGCGGCCAGGGCCTGCCACCTCCTGCAACACCCAAGTCTGCAACACGCAGCCTGTTGCGCTCCAGTAAGTAAAAAAGAATACGTTTATAAGACCTCCCTGAATTAACCATGCTTCAAAGTTGAGCTCTGGGCACTTGTAAGAAGCATCTGCCAAAAAAAATCCCCATAAACAATTTGATGTCAAACTGCACTATATGTATGATTTGTAAGTGAATTAGGATGGATGCTGTGTAAATATTAGACTGATTTCTACTTTAGATTTTCTGGTTTTCTGTCTAACAAAATATAAGTCCAATGATTGTAGCAGAAACCTCTTTGATAGCATCATTGAGTGGATTTTGTGCTGCTGCTCTTTCAGACAGCTGCGACATCACACCCCCAGTTCTGTCTGCTATGAGCGAGGCCACTCCAGTCAGCATCGAACCGTAAGTATTATCTTCTTCTTCCACTGTGGAAAGATTTGGGGGTTTGGGGAGAATTTGTTTGGGCACTCAGAGCAGAGCGTGCATTACCATCGCTGGAGTAGTAGCTCTGTGATGAATTATTCAAACCATAACACTGGGCTGAATCCTGAAATGTACTGAAAGAGAACACAGACTTCTTGGAATACTAAACTCATCCTTTAAGGCTGCGCCACTGTTACCACTACGATCTCCTGCCCTGTCAGCCACAGCTAGCATTAGCGCCAGCAGTCGCCTTCTGATCTCACCATTCAGTCTAATGTCTCTGTCAGTGAGAGTGCATCCTGCCATAACAGCTTCATAGCAACTGTCAAATGAAAGCTTTAAAACCTTTTGAAAGATAAAGGCGGTAAAGAGGCTGGTGGTCTTTAACGTCGTATATGTACAGATAATGTAGTTTTGGTTATAGAGGAGCTATATAACACATTGTTTTCATAAAGCAATCAGATATCAGTAGGGCAGAGTATTAAAAGGTTATGATGCTAGTACTTTTAAAGTGACACAGATACTAATAGAGTACTTCATTCGATTCCCACCGTGTGAATAGAAGCTGTTTTTCTTTTTAAAAAATCCTTACGCTGACACGCCACTCACAAATTTTTTCCTCTGTGCACACAAAGGGTCGTTTGACTGGAGAAGTTTTGGTAGTACTTGGTACTGGTTAACAGTGCTGTCATGATATTGGATACTTTGAAAAATATCAATATTGAAAGCCATTTTTGATACCACAGCGAAAAATTGACATAACATTGCAGCAGTGAGGTGGCAGATTGCACCCAACTGAAAGTTTGTGTACGAGAAGTACGGTGGTCGACGAGAAAACGAATAGCCCTCTTTAGAGCCGGTGTTCGGTTTGTCCGTTTTGTCTGTAGAAACATGATGGCCGACTCAGTGAAGAGGACCTGCTCTGTACGTAGACATACACTGGTCATTCTAACAAAAACACAACAATTCTTAGTTTCAGGTGATTATAAACATTATTCATATTATAGTCCATTTCTGCCAATAATACAGCTCTGACACTTTAAACAGTGATGCTGATAATGAGATAAAATTACGCTGCATTGTCTCGTGAATCTCGTGTGAATCACTCGTACTTGGGTTGGCAGGCAATGTGACAATAACAGTAAAATCTACTATACAGAGAGGTAATTATTATTGAAAGTACATGCATATAAGAAAAATATTGACCATGAATAGTATAAAAATGTGGTTTGATTTCATGACAAGGATTATGACTTTAAAACTGCTGGATATCAACAGTTAATGTAAACACCTTGGACCTAACAGGACCTCCAGTGGAACGCAGCCAACCGCCAAGTTACTCCATGAATGTAAACACAGACACTGATACCTTGGATGTTTATGACAATTAGAGCAACAGAGAGATGGGAGCTTTACGGACTCTGAGACTCTGTTTAGTTTAACCCTTAAACTCTCTTTTTGTAGTTTTGTTGTAGTTGCATCAACAGCGACAGGCAGTTTATGGGGGTGCATTGTGCAAGCTGTTCCCCCAACCAGTGCCAGCTGCTCGGCAGTTAGTCAGAGACGAGCCAGAGAAGCTTCCCATAAATCACGCTTTCAGCCGGGCCTGGTGTACTCCCAAACACACCAGAGCCATCAGGGTTCAACCTTTAGTAGCCCACCTTCCCTGGGGGAGGCTGCCAGAATACATGCACATACTGAAATACTGCAGGCCTACTGGCAATGCAGGGGGGGGGGGCATGCTGGAACAGGATTGTATGTTAATGTAACGCAGCAGGATTTTCACAACCACAACACTGAGGTATCTGGTTTCAGTGGACATGTAAACCTACAGAGATGCATTTGTTGGACTCTTTCTTCGTACTTCAGCGCGACCTTTGTCCCCACCAGGATGAGGATTTACTTTTGGTTCAGTGAACTGAAGAAGCGCACTCTGCTTAAAGTACAAATTTTGAATTTGCATTTCATTCATTATGCTGAGAGCACAAAAGAGAGCTGTATAACCAGCTGGAATTCAAAGCAGTGCGAGGACTGCGGTGGTCAGAGCCTCAACGGTCTTCCTGTGCCTATTTAAAGATCACAGTAGAAAGAAGAGCCAAGAATTCAAAATGTGACCTCAGAAATAAAACAAGAGTTTTACTCTTAAAAGAAATCTGATAGTGATATACTGTGTGATGTCGTAACAGCACAGGCACTTTATGAATGCAGAATAGATCAAATTCAACGCCCTGTCGCTCACACTAATGTCCTGTTCCCAGACGGATAAATATTGGGTCACGGTACCAGGCGGAGGTGCCAGAGCTGAGGCAGCGGTCAGCTGTCGAGTTGGATCATCATCGAGCGGAGCTGGTCTGGGCGCCACTGAATGAGCTGGAGGAGAAACCGGACTTCCAGCAGAAAGGTATGAAAAAGAACAAAACAAATACAGTATTTCACAGTTGTTACATCACCTTGAACTGAAAGTATAAATACTGGCAGACTGTTTGTTGGTGCAGGATTTTTTGTCTTGCTTATGTGAGGTGGCTAACATGTAGATTCCCATTATTTTACTGTGAAGCTTCTGCTCCTAGAATCAATTTATTTATGATCTTTTGTTTATTAATAATCAGGAAAAGACTGACTTTCTTAAAATGTACATATTTTTATTGAGTCATTTCCTTGTTTATGAACAAGAGAAATTACTCTGTTGTTATCGCTTTGAATGAGGTGTGTTCAATAATTCATTATCAAGCTGTTGTATTTTAGGATGTCTCAAGCTGCAGTTTCTTAGTTTTTCCTACATTACATTTAGATACTTGCATTTTCAGTGGGAAATATTTATCTCTGCAGGTATATAATGTGATTTGATATGGTAAAATAGACAAAATTGGTTTTGGACTCGTAGTATTGGTGATTGGGGTGGGGAAAAATTGATTCACCTATATGTCGCAATTTTCTTATTACGAATTTGAAATGAATATGTCAGAATCAATATATTTGCTTCATTTGAGTCTATGCAGAGGTAGAAGAACGTTACCGACATCTCTGACTACATACTTTCTGAGAATATAATACAGTTTTACTGTATTAATTTAGATATAATTCCAAAGAAAAGTCCTTAGAAGTGTATGACTCAACTTTTCCCCATGGTCTGGCATTAAAAAATTAACAAAATTTGCAATAAATCATAATATTGAAGCTCAATAAGTAAAAGTAGCAATACATATTGAATTGTCACCAAAGTATTGTGACAATATTGAATCAGGAGATAGGTGTATCGTCCTGCATTCTCTCTCTTACAAGATGAAAATATTGTCTCCTCTCTATGCAAAATAATAATATAAACGATGTATTTCCTTTCTGTTGCTCACGTTCTCTGTCTCTGTGTCTTTCAGTGGAAGACCTCATGCACCTGGCCTGCTCCAGTGTTTTGTGTGGAGGAGGCACCAACCAGGAGTTAGCCCACCATTGTCTGTACGAGAGCAAAGGGGACATAATGGTGAGATCAGAATAATCCAGATTCACTGTCGAGTCAGGGACTTCCGCAGTTAATAGAGAAATGACCCGTCAGTCTTGTTGTAACACGCACGAACACCAAGCTGTTTTCGTAGAAAGTGCAAAACGTATTCCTGTTAAAAACATTTAGTGTCATTTAAAAAAAAAGTGTGAGTGGTAGGATCTTGCATGAATGCCATATTTTCTGCCAAAGTTGGAACAGGTTTAGTTTATTTGCATGAGAGAAATATCTTTACCTATACTTTTTTTTATGCTCCTCTCCCTGGTTTGATTTGAGCAGGACTCGGTTGGTTAAAAAGATGATGTCGTGTACGCCTGAGCACCAATCAGGATTTAGCAACACCTGGTGTTTGGTTAATATATAATGCATAAAGATGTGTTATATAGTCATTCATATTTAATGTTATAGTATTTAATGCTGGGCTATATGGAGAAAATCAAATTTCGTGAGATTCTTGATCAAATGCCTCTATCAATATTGGAACAGTATTGTAGGTTTGACCATTGGTGCTTTCACAAAATATTTACACAATGAGATTTTTGATTAATGATCATCTGTAATGTGGATATAATGACTAAGTGGGTAAATGCTAACAATAGAACAGCTACAACAGTCTGGTAAGTTACATCACTTTACTGTAATGCAGCCATTAAAACCAGGAAAAAACAACACTTATGCCATATTATGATATCCAGAATCTAAGACCATATCTAGCCCCATATCATATTGATATAATATTGATATATACCCCTAATATAGATAGTAGTTTTCAGGGGCTTTAACGAATGAAAATTAAAAAGGATTATAGTAGTTTTTAGAGAATAGTGAGTTTATTTTAGACATAAATCATTCTGAAATTGAAACATTAATCATTCTTTCTAAAGCATTCCTGTCTTGAATGAAGACAAATGGAACGCCTCATGTACATAATTATATTCATTATTTTCATGGCAGCATTACTAGAATTCATGGCCAGTTTTTGTTAGTGCACACAAGCAGATCAGAGCAGTTCACCAAGCAGATTGTTTATATGCACTTAAGTAACCTGTATCTAGTTTCACATCATATAAACAAGAAGCCTGGTTTCTTTAATCAGGGTTTGGGATCAATAAAATTTGACTAGCACAGCTTTTTTTTCAGTTGGTGAATCTGGATTTCTTCTCTTAAAGTTAACATTGTTTTATATGATGCAAATGTTCTGAAATATTGGTGATGATAGTGAGGTTTATTCGTAGTGGTGCATCCTTGTATCCAAGATTAAATCCAAAACCCAACCAGGACAAAAACATGTCCAAGTGTAGCTTCATATCTCACTAATAAGCTGAGTGTATGTCAGGCGTAGTTTAACAAACATAGCAAGTAGGAGAACCTGATTACTGACCAGCTGCATGTAAACGCCTGCTTTAAAGTAATCAGGTAGTTGCAGTGCATGTACACGTGTCCTCTGACTTCCTGCCGTAACCTGATATCTTCCACTAGCCTGCTTTCTCTGTTGTGCATGTAAATGTGATTGAATGCCTTCATGTGAGCTGTCAATGATTACTGAACGGAAGTGACTGATCTGTAGACTCTCAGTATGCTATGTACTGAAACTGCTGTAGTGGCCGGAGATGACTGAGATAGTGTTATTGAGAGGAGAGGAGTGACACCGCGGTGTAGAGAACAAGAGCTGCTCATGCTGTCAGTGAGGTGTGATACACAGGGTTAACTGCAATCACCAGTTAGTCGATCCATGGAGAGACATTGGTAATCGATTAATCGTTTAAAGGGCAGGTCCGTTGTTTGTTTTTGTCGAGGTTTTTATATCACTGTGTAGCTTCCCAGTGGTGTTCCTTATGTATTCAAATCCAAGCATTCAAATTTTGGTTGCAGTATGTATGTTTTATTGTCATGATGTTATTTTCCCAAAACTGCTTCCTACATGGCCTGACGTAGGTTTCTGCACGATGATGCTGCTGCATATAAAGAATATATACATCCTTATAGTCGGTGTAGTAACATTACATACACTAACAGGATTACCAGCACGGAGGTGAAGCAATACGCTGCTGTGTGGACGCCACGTTTGTTCTGATCCAAAAGTCACACAACAACCCAACAATCTAATTGATCAACGCAGCAGTAGACCAGCAGCTCCCATGTTTTTGTGAATGGAGTCTGGTCTGATAGCTTTGAAGACAGCACTGTAACGGCTTCAGTTCCCTGTCAGAACGGACTGTCTGACAATGAGGTAAAAGGTAGACATATTCTAAACATAGCATCCACTTAAACTTATTTAAATTATTTCTTTTAGGTGGCTAAAATACGTTTTTCTGCTGCTAGCGTCTACAGCTGCTCTACCTCACCATCAGATCCCTGTCTTTCCAAAAGGGACCTGAAGCCCTTATATCGCTTTTTTCAAAGCCACCAGACTCCATTCACAAAAACAGCAATTTTACTTGCAGAACCTGAGAGTATACACACAAGCCCGCTTCAGAAATCCAAACTAACCCTTTCAGTTATTTCCAAACTTTGCACAGCTAACCTTGACTCAGCTAGTGCTAGCATTCACATGATTTATAACCTTATTGATTAGCTTCGATTAGCTTACTTTGCTTTCCAATGTCACTGCTTTATGCAAACAGCAGAGTGGAAAAAGTAACAGAATGCAGATGGACCTGCTCTTTAAGTCATTTTCCAAGGAAATACTCTCTAGTTCCAGCTCCTTAAAATCTGCTTTTCTTTGTCTTATGTGATAACAAACCGAGTAGCTTTAAGCAGACAAAACAAGATCTTGGAAGACGTCACCCCATGCTTTAGGAAACTGCATTGTGGTGTCAAAGCCATGTTCCTTCTTGTTTTGTCCCGAGGCAAAATGTACAGCATTATACAGTCTATTTACTTAATCAATTACTGTAATTATATTATATATGCTTGTACTTGTTTTGTAGCTGTCCTTGAAAGCAAGTTGAGCAACCAGACAAAACCTGTAAGTCATAAATATACCTGAATAAGCTCAGAAAAAGTCATAAATATTTATGAGCACTCGACTCATAGTGTCACCAAGGAATGTGATCAGATGGGTGCTCCACCTATACTGCAGCAATGATGCTTCCTGTGTCTCACGTCTATTGCATCACTGTCAGACCGCTAATTACATGAGGGCGAGTGCAGCCAGCGGTGCAGATATCCACTGTGTCCATCCTTGACCTCTGTATCAAAGAGCTATTTAAAACATGTTGCCATGCTAATATAAAACACACCTTGTGATGATAAATGTGCCGTGCCACAGGAACAACCTCCTCCATGTGGTTTGTGGTAATGAGGTCATATAGAGGTCACTGTGAAAACATCATAAGGCATCTCAAGTGGCTCATATTTATTATTATTAAAGAGAAACAGAGGGATGCTGGGATAATAGAAAAGAAAGTCTCAGTCTTCACATCTCAGATAAGCCTTCATAGCTGCATGTCATCAGCTTGTATTTTAAAATTTAATGTGACTAATTTGAATTGTTATAATGATAATAATTAGAGCTGCGGCTGCTTCTTATTGCCAGTTATTTTCTTGATTACTCAATTAATTGTTTGGTGTTTAAAAGAGTGAAAAATACCTGTCACAGTTTCCTAGAGCCCAAGGAGATGTCTTCAAATATCTTAACAGTCCAAACCCAGACATATTCAGTTTATTATATTGTCAAGACAACAAAAAATCCACAAAATACCACATTTGAGAAGCTGGGGCTATCAAATTTGACAGAAATGACTTAAACTATTAGTATTAGCATTAGTATTGATATTGGCTAATAGTTGTAGTTCTAATAATAATAGCAATAATAATGCACATTTTAAACAAAGGATACAAAGTGCTTTACAACAAAAAGGAAAATAGCAATATTAAGAAATACTGGAACAAAATTACAAAGTGTTTTTATATGATGACAAAAACATGTTTGGATATCTATTGTGCTTCTTTCTAAATATTAAGATTTAAAAAATTAAGTCACATATTTAACCCATTGACTATTTTTGTCTCGCGTAAAGAAGAGCTGTTTTATAACAATAAGTTACAGTGGATCTAATAGATGAATTATTTGACACTGACCGAGATAAGAAAAGATTTATTAATCATGAAAATCTTATGCCTGAGATTGCTCAAAATTACAACAGCATAAGAATAAACAC
Organism: Pterois miles; assembly: GCA_947000775.1. NCBI lineage: Eukaryota > Metazoa > Chordata > Actinopteri > Perciformes > Scorpaenidae > Pterois > Pterois miles. Next base: position 3,653,955 of record CAMQGK010000471.1, read on the forward strand.
ACAACAGAGTAATAAATATAATATGTATATGTGTAGAGAAGTGATATGAACACCAGGGCAGAGTAAGATAAATGTAGTAAAATAAGTAAATTAGAAAGGTAAATTATAACAACATTATAAATAACATTATATAAATATAATAAGGGAACAATCAAAGTAAGATAAATGTAGTGAAATAAGTAAAATAATATAGTATATTATACCAACATAAGAATGGAAGTAAAGTAAAGTTAAAATGTACAGTATAAGAAGAAATATTAACACAAGTTCCTAATAGAGGAACAATAAAAGTAATAAATATATTTAGTAAAATAAGTAAACTAGAAAGAGTAATACTGTACATGATATTACTGTACAAGGTAATATTGCACAATGTTGAGAAAGTAATATTGCTCATGATGTGGATATTATTGCTCTCAGTATCTGATATTTCAGCTGGTCTTCCTGCAGAAGGAGGAGGAGAAGACGGAGAGAAAAGACATTTATATAATGTGCATCACTTTGTTTTCATAGAGACTTTAACGCTGATCCTAAATCGATCCTTCCATTACTGAAGCTGTACTCGCTGGAGTTGAGTCTCAGAGTAACAGCAGAGCTGTCAGAGTGCTTTGTGGTGGTACTGGTGGAGATTTCAGGCCCTAGCGACCAACACTGGTCCAGCGTTGTCAAGGAAACTACGAGCAGAGGGGGGGGTTGTCAAAGCACCCACTCTCTGCAGCAGTCCGGCTCAAACTGCCGTCTTTCAACAATCATGCACACTCGAGACTTTTTTTCCTCTCGAAGAGCACAAAGTTGATTCTTATTGTGACGTTTAATACTGATATAATGATATGAAATGAAAGCAATGGTTCTCTCGCTGCCTGGTTACCTGTAAGCAATGGGTCCATTGTTTGGCTCGCTGTGTTTTGGGGGGTTATAAAGAACAATAGGAGCTCCTAATAGAGCCAAGAGTCAGGAGTGACCTGCTGTAGAAAGGCTCATAACAATCACCCGCTAATGTTTGTTTCTCAGGCGGCTCTGTCCCTCCTGATGCTGAGGAATCCAGTTTTCCCCAAATCTCATCATCTGGCCAGCTATCACTACTCAGGTACGTCATACACAAATACCATTTATTTATTCTATATTTATATAGAATTAAACTTTACATGTAGCAATAAATTGATGTGATTAGGGCTTCAACTTACGATTATTTTCATTGTCGATTAATCTGTCATTTATTTTCTCCATTTATCGATCAGTTGTTTGGTTTATAAAATTATATCTAGCTCTGAGAAACAGATATTATATTATCTGTTTCTCAGAGCTCAAGATGACGTCCTTAAATGTTTTGTTTTATCCATAACTCAAAGATAATCAGGTTACTGTCATAGAGGAGTAAAGAAACCAGAGAATATTCACATATATGGAGCTGGAATCAAAGATTTTTTTTTCTTAAACAATGATGCAAACCAAATAATTGATTATCATAATAGTTGAGGATTCATTTTATAGTTGACAAGTAATCTGTTAATCATTGCAGCACTAGATGTGATTTATTTAGGGATCAAATAGGGATCTGAAATATTAGCTCCTCCATCATGACAAGTTACAGTTTTTCTTAGTCTTATGTGATATTAAATTGATCAGATTTGGATTTTGTGTTTGAGTAGACAAAACAGGTTATTTCAAGATGTCAACTGTAATTTTTTTTTTTTTTTTTACTACTATTTTCAGATATTCCTGAACCAAACTTGAATTGATTTATTGAGAAAACAGTAGTCAGGCAGGGGTCAGATATTTATAAAGTAAAATTTTTTTTAATGTTAAAAATACATACAGTATATGGTAATATTGTATAATATATATAAATAATTTGAGTGCAATTCATTTGCCAGAAAAGATAGAACGCTCTAGAGCTGCAACAATAATCGAGTTGCATGTTAACTATAAATTTATCACCAACTCAACGTCACCTTGGACTCTGGGAAAAACTGATCCACATTTTTCACCATTTTCTGATATTTTATTGATGGAACAACTAATCGGTTAATCAGGGAAATAATAGAATTGTTAGTTGCAGCCCTAAAAGGCACAATAAGCAAAGTTAAAGATGATTTTGAGTTTTTGTTGTTGTTCCTATAGATATCGCGATAATATTGTTATTGTAAATTCTTTGGCCACAAAGAAATTCTGATATGGTGACAGCCTTATAGTCAGTTGATAAGGAACATAAAGTTTAATTGCAACATGGTGCCGAGTATTTGGTGAGATAGTGGCGTCCATTGTTGCCTCATCTGATAAACCCAGCTGATCTTCAGACGCTCAAAACGTTAGTCAGTCTGAAATTGTGTTTTGTTGTGTTTTGAAATTGTGGTTCATAATAATAATAATATGTGTCAACAACTATTTTCTTCCTGTTTCTTTTATCCATCAAACAGTGACTTGCTAAGGCCTCAGATCAGTGGCAGCTGCAGTAGTGAGAGTGTCGGGGTGGTGGGTGGGGGTAGTAGTGGGTGACTGTGGAGGATTGTCAGGGTCAACGCCATGAGGGAAGGAGGGGAGCAGGGAGGGGGTTTACAGCATGTGGTTAATCCCAAGCAGAAGACAGGAGAGCCATTGTTTATCCAGTGATTTGACTGTGACTGTGAGTGAGTGTGTGTGTGTGTGTGTGTGTGTGTGTGTGTGTGTGTGTGTGTGTGTGTGGTTTTAAGGGTGGGGGGTGGGATTGAACTTGTTTGGGTCTCCACACATTCAGAGTAAAGTCTGGAAGCAGATACTTTATAAACTGCTGCATCCCTCTCCTTCTCTTTTTAATCAGGATCAGACAGCTGGAGCGCAGCGGAGAGACGCCATTTCAACAAAGGCATCAGTGCACACAAGAAGGACTTCTTCATGGTGCAGAAACAGGTATGTTGTGGTTTCAGACAGAAAAAAGTCCCCATTGTAGTGAAGGCCACATACTGTAGTAGCTGCGAGCTAAAAAACAGTGTGCACACAGTATTTTCCCTGACAATCGGTGGGCGGAGAACTTTCCTTCTTGTTTATTATTCGCAGTATCGCAGCAATTATTGTTTTTCCACACTGCAAAGCTATTTCATTTTCTTCTCTTCACCACTTCAGTGAAGACGATGGAGGCCAAATTATATCAGCTTTAGAGGTATTTGGTGTTCATTGGCCAAACTGCCACATTAAAGGCTTTAAAATGTGATTTCTGAATGAGCTTTAAGCTTTTGTTGTGCTTAACAGTTTTTGCTGGTAGCGAGGTTCTCAAATAAATCATGTTTCATCATTTTATCTAAAGAAGGACAGTTATTCATCAGGGGTTTAAATGCACTGTATGTACGTTTTTGCACATTTATAGTTTTTTTTTTAGTGCCAGTGTGTGAACAGCATGTAACCTAACTTGACAAATGAGACCTTCCGCAACTTTCTGGGTTTCCTCGATCAGCCTGTAGACTGCTTTCAATGTGAGCAACGCAGGCCATTTTTTTTCTGGGAAAGTCCAACGATGTGATATCATGCTCTCTCGTGATTGCCTTTATTTTCAGCTCCGCTTACAGGAATAACAGTGAGCAACCATTGCTAATTTTCGGTTAAAAATGGAGTCCGCTAATGCCAACAAACGACCATCCAATCATGTGAAATATATCCAGATACTGTGGTTTTAACCGAACAGGACGTTGATGGTCGCTGACTTGACGGCCACAGGTGTCAGTTAACAAGCAATTTGTGACTGTTACATAAATCTCCTTTTAAAAAAACAAACAAACAGAAAACAAATGCAAAGAATATAAACAGACAATGCATAAAAAAAGCTGCGCATCTGATATCTTCTCTCCACAACAGCACAGGACTTTTTCTACTTATCAGCTCCAAAATACAAAACCTGATGTGCTCACTTTAAAAAAAAAAAAAAAAGGAGAGAAATTAAAACTCCATTAAAAGAGAATGTGTGTGTTTGTGGTTCACAGGTGACCACTAAGTCAGTGGCGCAATGTGTGGAGTTTTACTACACGTACAAGAAACACGTCAAGATCGGTCGCAACGGGATGCTGATCTACGGCGAGGCGGAGCCTCTCGAGAGCAAGACCACTGAGGAGGAGACGGACCATAAGGTCAGTGACGTGTTTAATATCTGTATGAAATTTAACAGTCCATTTCTTTAAAGACTGTTTTCTCAAAATGAGGTTTTTCTCAGAAATCTCCACTTCACCAGCTCGTACATACATCAAAGTTTCCATTTTTATTCCTATCGATATTCTGAAGGTATCTACAGAGGGGTTTGTTCATATATCATACATAGCCTGATTTATTGAACATTTTATTCCTAAAAACATGACAAAACATGATTTTTTTTGACAGTATTTTCTGATTTATGGAGTGATCCCCTCTGTAAAAACCTTTGACTCTAATGTGTCAACAAAATAATACAAGAATTTTGAACCTGGCTTTATCCAATGTTCAGATTTCTGTTCTGGAAATGTGTGAAAATTAGCACATATTTATTCAGAAAATGCATCATTTGCATATTTAAAAGTACACTTTCTGAAAACTTGTAATACAAACAATAATTGTCTTAATGGGAGTAATCAACTGGGATGTTTCATGGTGATATCTATTAGTTAACATGTTAACCCTGTTCACCTGTGGTGTCTCCCTTTGAATGATTTTACTGGTTCAGGAGCGTTGTTGTCTCCAGTAAGCAGGGACTAATGGACCGATCTGGTTTAAATGACTGCTGGGTGATCTGATTAAACATGAAACCGTTTTATTTAGATCTGAAACTGCAGCGTGTCAGGTCAGAAATAACACAGCTCAGAATATCTTCTTAAGTCTTAAAATTAACCGTGTCAACGGCTGCAGCTCAACTCCGGCCACGCCACCAACGAAGTCTTCAATGTTAATGGAGTTATTTTATCCACGGAAACATTGCAGGTACAGTTTTGGTGGTTGTGACAGTGACCATGCAAAGTTAGAGTGGCTGCAAATCATCCAGGAACCTTCATGTTCAAGAGATGCAGTTTGATTGTTATCACGTGCAACACTTTCTAAACCAGCATCTAGCTCTAAATGTCTCTCTGTGTCTTCCTTGGACCAGCAGGGCTCTCACAGACTGGAGCCACAGAGGGAGGAGGACAGCAGGAAGTGGGAAGGGTCAGCTGACAGGAAACAGGATGTCGGCCCCACCAGGGCGACACACACGCTGCAGATGGCTGAGAATGTGAGTGTGAAATTAATGATCCGCTCCGCATGGGAAAGGAAGGGAAATAAAGAGTAGATAAGGGGATGAATGGTAATCAGAGATGATTAAAAAAAAAAGGTTATAGGATATGATTTCATTGTGTTTTGTATTTTCCAGCATTAACTAACTCCCAATGTGAAACTACTGTCTCAGCAATAATCTTCCCTTTTTATCCATGTCACGTTGGTTGTTTTTGTCTGTGAACAGTTTGCTTTGAGCCTTCAATTATATTTACAGCTGAGGAATTATCACCTTTGAATTTTATTTCTGTAGTAATGAAATGTCTTCATGTTTGCTTGTTACATGCTTATTATCACATCTGAAGACAATGTGTCTTAAGTCAGGTTTTGAATGTTGAAAAGACTAGTGACTAGTGACTGACTAGTTAGCCAACCTGTTGGTGCCTTCAAGTGAGGTCGTGTTTACCGTGTTTACGAGCTGGGTCCATATGAACGGCCCCCTCATGTCGTAATTACAACCTCGTAAGTGGAAAGTTTCTGAAAGCTCAGAGTTCATGACTTGTGATGTGTTTGTTGACATTGTAAAAAATGGTGGAGCCCATGGAAGTTCATTTACTAGTAAATAATAAGTTAATATTGTACAGTATATTGTAGTTTTAGTCATATATTTTTTTTTCTTGGTAATTTTATGTCTCTGTTGTGCCTTTTCATTTCCTCTATTATATTACCCACTTGCTAGCTTGCTAAATTGTTAGCCTGTGTGGCTTCTAGACTTGGACAGTAACGTTAATATTGCCGTTGCTTAGCAGCAGTGTTCTTCACGACTTAACCATTTGAACGCAACGCAATGATTTCCTATATCGTAGACATGAGTTCACGAGTTCCACTTGAAGGCGCTAACTGTCCTTGCAAATGTTAGCTTCTGGAATGTTTGCTACTAGCCTACGAGCTAACTGCATGTTTCATGATGTTGTTGATGTTTCATACGATTAAAGCCAGCAATCTTCAGCTTAGATGTACCATAGGTAGGCTAATAGCAAACATTCTAGTAGCGAACATTAGTTAGCAAGTATCCCCATTTGAGACAGTGGTTAACTAGCTAGCTATAGTATATAGCATACTCACCAGGGATTTTGAGAGCTTCACATTTTTCCTTCTCCGCTCTATAGTGATACAAATGGGAGGACACGTCAAAGAGGTGCTATTGTTCACTCCACAACTCCAAAGTTTTACTTTCTATCCCGTTTGCTGCTTCCTGTTTGGTGCTAGAGAGAGAGCACCTATTGGTGTTGTTAGTGTTCACGCCATTCCGATTCCGATTTCAGATAACATTAAACTTGTTTGATTTTATCAGAACGTCAAGACAAGAAAAGACTAACTTAAGACCACTTGGACTGAGTTTCATGACCACCTTACACTAAATGATCAAGATCACAGGAGCACGCCGCAACTTTAGCAAAACTAAAAGATTTTATTTTGACTTTTTCATGCTGGATGACTTATTTCCAAGAAACTTATGAGCACATCTCTGATAAACACAAGATTTAAAGTAATGCTTTTGTGTCTTTGTGGAGAAACTCAGTTTCATAGATCTGCCAATCGATAAGAAATTGTTTAGTCGGGGACTGCCCTAATATTGGCCCGAATATAAGCTGACTCGCCCTTTTCCAACATTTTAGAAAAGCTGTCTTTGAAGACAGTATGAGGACAACATAGTCCTCATCCTTCAGGTCTTTTCTCTCATAAAAGTGAGACTTGAAATGAAATGCTTCATCTTCTTTTTGAGTCACATACTCACACATGCTCTCCAGTCAGGCTCCAGTTTCTCTCACTGTCAGCAGTCTTCTTTCTCCTCACCGTGACATTCAGTGACAGCAGCTTGACAGATTATTTCTTTCCTGGTTTGTTTCTGCAGTAAAGATGGATGGAAAGTGAATATCTACAGTATTTTTCTCTGTGGCAGCAAAGCATGTTACACATTGCCGTCACAAACTGTCAAAGCTTTGATTAAGCACAGACGCACCAAACCGACATCCTGACTTGTTAGGTCGCCTCATGTCGACGTGTTTTGGCCAAAATGTTGCACTTGAACACACCGTAAAGACTGCATCCGATGGCCAACTACCATGTATGTACTGCGCCTGCGTGAGAGGAATTAACTCTCTACACCAGCAGGTTGCAGTAGTCTGTATCTGTCATTCAAAAAAGGAAAGTGGAAGACTGAGGACGACGGATATGAGTTCACATACATGAATCAAAGCTTTGTTTGCCGACCATTTTCACACCACTCTCACTCATCACTTAGCTTCAGTCCAGATGGCCCTGTCGCTGTGAAAATATCTGTGTATTGGAATGATCAGATGAGATGATGAAAAATAAGTTCTGTGTTTTTCCTCTTGACTTCTCTTCTTGCACTGATTCGTTTAACCTGCACAGCCAGTCAGAGTGATTTTTCTCGCCGACGGGCTCCGCCAAAACGCAGTAGATATGGGCCGACGGTGCAGGACACACCACCAAAACCAGGCTGACAGACGCTGACTGATGGCACGAAACTGTCCAGTGCCGTTTCAGGGCCTTTAACTGGGCTTCTTGAACACTTTTAGGATGGACAACTTAGCCTAGCTCATTTTATGGCTACAAAACAACACTCTCTGTAGGAGCCAGTACACGCCGTTTTAAAATAATATCCAATAATGTCTTGTCCTTGAATATTATACAACCACTACTTTTTCCAGATGCAATTTCCATGATGATAAACCACTGAAGTAGGTCAGCGCTCTAGAGGGATTACTGCCATTGTTGTGTTGTGTTCAATAATACTGTGGTGGTTATATTCTAATTACCATACGGCGTGTTGTCCCCTATTTATGCAAAAGTTTAACTCCTCAAAGCCATAAAAGTACTTTGATCACAGGAGTTTTTATTCTTTAATATTATGTCTTTGTTTTTAACATTTATACAGACACAATCACACCTGCATATACTCTGGTATGCATTCATTTAAAGTAGACAGAAGCCTGTTTAAGAGAGGTAGGAGGCTAATACAGGAACATCCTGCATGATCCTGCTTAGAAACCTCAGCTGGCCTCTTCAAACTTGACACATTTGTCCTTTTGAACTCTTCCCATCCGGTCCTGGTGGCGGGTTGGTGGATTTACTGCCACCTGCTGGACGTTTTGGAGGTGACGCCTTGGCTGATGTACACCTCTCTGGATTGTGTAACCCCATTATGTCTGTCAGCAAACAATGACTCGACAGGAAACCTTTGTCCTCGTTTGCATTGCATTTCGCCGTGTAGCACACATAATAAGCTGCCGATAAGGCCATTTTTGTTTTCTTAAACTGTGTGTGTTAACTAGCACACGTGTGCATGCCATTGTAATACTATCCAACATAAAAGGTGCTCACAAAGTAGCTTCATCATTTTCTCTTTTTTTCATTTTAAACTATAACTCTCTGTTATTGCTGTGTGCAGCCCGGGACCGTCCTGATCATGACAGGCCCGGAGGACTTTGGGCGGGACCAGCCGCTGTCTCGGGTCATCCACCCGCCTCTGCCGCCCCCTCCCAGCTCCAAACCTCGCTACGACGGCAACGCGCGCAAGACCAGCCCGTCGACAGCCAACAAAGGCTCAGCTGGACAGGAGGGAGAGTTCCCCTGCAAGAAGTGTGGCAGGTCAGTGATCAGAAATATCCCATCAGTCACCGCTGTTGTGATGGAGACGCTGGCACGGCTCTGTTTACTTATGCAAAGCTTGACAGCAGCGGTTACATAAGTGGCCTCAGACTGAACTAGCTGGATGTAAAATACATTTCTGCAGGAAATATTGCTCTTGCTATTGCCCACTTGGAGCACGTATTGGTAAATAGAAGCAAGTGTCTCATGGTGTTTGAAAGAATCAAAGCATCCTGTCACGCTTTGATTAAATAACAGCCGTCCTCTGGCAACACCGGGCCTGTTATTGCCAACTGTGTCCTAGCAACCGACACACAGAGAAGATAGCGGCACATCGCGCCTCTCTTTCAATGCAGCTCTACCCAGTGACTTGACAAGAGCTTCACTCACCTTTTTAAACACTCAAAGTGTGCCCATTATAGATTATCCACCACTTCAGTCTGGTAATGTATGTTTACAGGAAATCCAGCTGGGCTTATAAGCCATTTCACAGTCATTGTGTCACATGGCTGCACACAGCTTCACACAGCTACAGACCCACTGCTATGTCACATGCTGTGATATTGTTTGTTCTGATACGGCCTGTTATTTCTCAGCCTTTATTCCCATACATCATACTGAACTTTGACCAATGTCTTTATGAAGAGAGACCAAGATTGAGATAACTATTATTATAAAAGTGCTGACTTTAAATACAGAAAATTTTGTAAGAACTAGAGAAGTGATATTTTTCCTTCTCGATACAGATTCTGATACCTGAACTTGCGTTATCGCCTATTACTGAGTACTGGTCCGATACCAGCGTAAGAAAGAAATATCTAGTTATTATTATTATTATTATTGCTATCATTATTATTATTTTACAGCTGTTTACTACACTACCACAGTTTCCTCTTTCTGACTACCACCACAAACTACCTCCAATCTGTTCTTCACTGCTAAAATAGTAGTTGCCAGTGGCAGCCATGATACATGCAGGGCGACTGCACAGTGAAAGCTGCTGTTTGACTACTGACCGATACCTGAGCCTGAATTTTAGGCAGTATCGGACATATTTCTGATACTGTTATCAGTATCGGAACAACTCTAGTAAGAACCCTGTACTTGTAGAGTTGATCAATGAGCACATTTTGCCTGTTTTAGCACCCAGTTAAGCCCTGAATATTACAGCAATATAGCCTAAATAAAGCATGATGCGGGGGCTCCCGGTTGAGCGTGATATATGCTTGCAGCATTTGTGGGGCTCAGGAGTTTCCGCTTGGCCGAAGTGGCTTCACACCATCAGACATGGCCCTCCGTGGTGGTTCCTTGCGGCGGGTTTTCACTTGTCCACACACACGTAAATTTTTCTAACTACGCTGATGGAGCTTTGAGAATGTCCATTTGCCACGAGGAGAAACACGGAGTATAAAGATCCAAATGTTTCCTCGTTGCAATTCCACGCCAGCTCATGTCCGTGCAGCCGTCCTTGTGGAAAGCACAACCAAATCTTTAGTGTCGTCCATTTATTTATTTTTTTGCTTTCTGTCCATCTTTTGGATTTCTGAATTAAGCCTTTTTTTTTTTTTTGCATTCGCTGTTTCCATTAAGATGATGGATGATGTTGACATGCGTTGGTATTCAGGGGATTCACACAAGGTCAACAAACTCCTTGAACTAACAAGAATGATTAACATTTTACTCCTTACGTGCCTTGGCTTTTTCTCTACTACTCTGCTCCCTTCTCTTTTCAGACATGCACTTCTTACACAAATGTAATGAACCAGTTGTACATGTTGGTCTCATCACGTGACACTTGACACACAACACGAGGCTGAACTGAGTGCTGTCTGATTAACAGCAGCACCAGGTGAAATATATTAAATACACATCCTCTATAGTAAATCTCTCTGTTGTTGTCACCTTTACTAAAATCAGTTAAATATATTTTCTCCCTCTTTTAGTGTGGGGACACAAAAAAACCCTCATAAGACCATAATAATAATCCGACCAGCTGTCATCCATGCTAACTGCATGAAATAAACTGATAAAATGCTTCAGGTAGAGCTGGTGAGGAAATAAGAGTGATGTGAGAGTCTCGACTGAACACCATGTCACTTTATGCTTGTTTGACGTTGTCAAATAGGCGCCATGATCCTCCATCCAAGAGACAATTAAACTGATGAAAAGGGTTTTGTGAGAAGTGTGGAAAGCTTCCTGTGCGCCCACAGCGGTCATTCATTCATTATTAATTGCCCAACGGCTTTAAAATCTTCCATCATTGATGCGGCCTGTGAGTAAACAGAAGACGCTTTTCATCCTTGACATTGTTCCTTTACAGCTCAGCAGTGGCGCCACTAACTCTGGTGCACCGGGTGGCAAATATAGTGTGAGTGTTGTGGCCGGTGCCGACTCTAGACCTTTTGGTGCCCAAGGCAAAATTTTGTATTTGTAGCCCCCGCAGAACCCTAACCCTAGCCCTGTAAACTACAACACACATCAGACATCACAGTAGTTTTGAGACAAAAATTAAGATTTTCTTTTTCAGAAATCTGAGTATTTATTATAATATAAATAAACACTTGGTCCCTTATATTGTTGGCTTCTAAGTGTTTAGTCAGTTTCACTGCAACAAGTGTTACAGGGGTGAAAAGTGTATTTCTGTCTTTCTTCATTTGTTCATTTGTTACCTCCATGCAGAAAATGTGGAAGGGCGCCCACTAGGCCTGTCGCGATAGTAGGTCTTACTGGTGTAACACTGCGTTCGGGCACACAGCGATTACATTACTAACCCACTGAACTAACTGTCGTTTTGCTTTTTTTAAAAAAAAAAAAAAAAAAAAAATTAAGCCCATTTAATTCATTTATCATGTATCAGTGCCTTGTTATCAATGAGATAGTTGGATGACGGATGCTACAGTCTAATTTCACACTCAGGATGAGAGAGCTGACAGACAAGATGATGGCGGAGGATTTGGTGTCGAAGCGAAAAGCAAACGCGCCTATTTCGCGTTTCAGATTTAAACTCAGTGCTATAAGGGAATCTTGACATTATTGAGGACTTTGCTGTGAGGAGGACGGTGTGTGAAAGCTGCAGCGCCGCAGTGAAAGCTCTACTGGAGAGTCCAGACACACAGCCACCTGACGTGAAAGATAAATAATTGACTGTCATATTTTCTTGTAAAACATCCAGTATAATCGGTAAAACCGGTGTTCCCCATCCCTAGTGCCCCACCAGCATTTTTAAATATATATTTTTTTAAAAGGCGAGCCGTGCCTATTCCTTAAACCGACCATGGCTGTGCCTCGGACACCTGTCTGAATGCCAAAAAGGCGCCAATTTACCAGCCTGCTGAATCCAGCGTTGTTGCATATTCTGTAAGTGAAAAGGGCTCCAGCAATAAGCTCTTCCCTATTTTCCTGTAGGGTTTTCTACAAGGTGAAGAGCCGCAGTGCCCACATGAAGAGCCACGCTGAGCAGGAGAAGAAGGCCGCAGCGCTGCGGCAGAAAGAGGCCGAGGAACGGGCCGCGGCAAAAGCAGCCGCCGAGGCCGCCGCCGTCCTCGCCGCACGGCAGCAAAACGGGACACGGCAAGTGGGCGGGGACAGCACGAACGAGGACTCGTCGGACGGGGAGGACGAAGACGACGAGGACTGGCAGTAAGAGAAATGCCGCACGCACTGACTGCAGCGTCACTGACTGAAGCGTGCAGCGCGGCTTTATGCTCTACTGGGACGGGAGGAGGGGGAAGAAACACGAGAATCCCTCCTGTGTGTATATTTTGTGGAACAAGAGGACTTTCCTTGCGTGGCACGTTCAGGGACGGATTAACTCCCGTGTATGTGCTTGTGAATGAGTGTGTAACAGTGAGTGTGAATGTGCTTTCCAAAACGCTCCCTTTACTCTGCTTGAAAAGCTTTTCAAGAGTTACCTCTCTTGGTCACAGGGCTCCGTCAAATCAAAGCCATGCCGCCTCTCTCGGCGCTCTCCTGCTCTCCATGCCAGGCCGCGGCCTTCCTCAGCACTTCGAGCCTCACCCCGTTTCGTTTCGACGGGCGAGGAACTCGTTGCAACCCCTTTTTCTCCCTGTCGATGAGCCACAGGACACGCTTGCTTAAGCTGCATCCCAGTTGGATGAAGTTTTGTCGACATGAACACTGAAATCTGACAGCTGGGGGAGTGCGGCGAGGCGAACGAACGGAGGGTCGTGCTGTTAGTTTCTCTGCTCTACAACAGACGGATGGATGGATGGATGGATGGATGGATGGCATGTGCAAACTGTTGCCTTTGTTTCGCCGCTCTTCTGCACTCAAGGCTGCCAAAAGCTTTCTCAGATGCATGATGTGCACCAAATGGGTTCCCTCTCTCTGTGAGCGTTGTTCATCTGGACTTTAGTTCTGTGAATCCCTCCTCAGCCCTCGTCACTTTTTATAGTTCCCAGTTTGTTCCTCACTGTTGATGCCTTGGATGTTTTGATGCTTTTTATCTTGAAATGACAATCAATTTTACACTGTTGTTGTTGTTGTTGTTTTTTTTTTTTTTTTATAAATATATACAGTATACAGGTAAACGTTACTTTTTTCTGCCTGTGTTGCTATATATGGTTATTGTTGTTTTTGTGAATATTCTTGTTGATTATTATTATTATTATTATTATTATTATTATTATTATATCATCTTGGTTTTGGCTGCAATTTAATTGAGCGCTTTTCTGGACTTGTCCATATTTTTTTTCTTTTTTTATTTAAACAAAAAAAAAAAAAAAAAAAATATGCTACTTGCTGCCTGTTTATAACTGTGAGATTTTTTTGGAAGCCAGAAATGAAGAAAAGGCAGAAACGTAATGTGCAATAGAACAGTTGACCCCCTGTTACCAGAGCGTCCGAGCCCCCCCCCCCCCCCTCCCGTCACGCTGACGACTGGCATCGCTGGATGCCTCGTTGTCAACCCTGTAACTGATAGGAGGTACTGACTCAGACTGTTGAAACCACAGGTCTCTATAGATACACATAACGAAGTGGGAAAGACAACAAACAGCACAAACTAATTTAAGACATGTTTTGGAAACAGATATCAATGTTTATGATATGCTTACTGCCCTGAAATTGTAGCCAGAGTGAATAATTTGCTGATACAAACAGGAATTATTAGAAGCAGAATTATTCTTTACTATAAACCAAACTTAACCCACATTTTGCAGGTTTTCACCGGGATTTTTGAATGTCGACAAAAGAGTTAGTATTTTCTTTGCTTTTTAGAACCAGATATTAACATCTGTAATCATATGCTCTCTACTTATGCATTTCATCTAGAGTTGACCTCATTACACTCTCCACGGACTGTCGTTTATTGTAAATTATTTTCAGTCACTTATTTACTAACATGCATTAAGAGAAGCAGACTCTGCTGACTGTACTTACTGGACCAAACTTGACCCAGATTTCGTAGGTTGTAACAGGAGAATTTGAATGCCGACATGAGCCACATATATTTTCTTTGCTTTGTAGAGCCAGACATCAAATGTCACGAAATAATTTACTGTCATAAGCTAACAGTGTTTAAAAGAAGCAGACACAGTCTTCTCTGTAAACCAAACTCAGCCCAGATATTGCAGGTTTTAACAGAATATTTTGAAGGCCGGCATTTTCTTTGCTTTTAGCAAAATCTCTAACATATTTGTTGTTGATTGTAAATTATATTCAGTAAATTATTTGATAACAGGCATTAAGAGAAGCATTTTGAATGCAGATACGAGACATACATTTTCTTTGCTGTAGAACCAGATATCAACATACAGTATACTGTATAATACATGTTCTCTACGTCGACATTTCAGCTTGACTTGTTTACACAGACTGCAGATATGTCAGTAAATTATTTACTGTCATCAACAGGCATTAAGAGAGGCAGACCTCTTTTCTGCAAACCATACTTAACACAAATTTTGCAGGTTTTTAAAGGGGATTCTGAGCTCTGTTATGAGACTTGTATTTTCACACCAAACTTAACCCAGATTTTGCCGGTTTTAAAAGGAGATTGTAAATGCACACATTCAACTTTTCATCTATAATATACTCTTACACATTTCAGCTTTTTTTTACACTTTCCCACAGACTGTAAACATTGTAAAAGCTATTTACTGTCATCAACAAAGGCAGACACGTTATTTACTGCACACCAAACTTAACTCAGATTTTGCAGGTTTTTTATTACAGGGTGCTGTTATGAGACATATTTTCATGCTAAAATCCCTGTTAGATCGTTGTGACACTGATGCTCTGTTGAAACCTTGACTATGTGGGTCAGCAGTTTACTGAAGGGCAGCGTGACATAGCTCATAACTGTTGGAAAAATGTGCAAATATAGTAAGAATTTGAATGCAGATTGTGGTTAGGGAAGAATTCAAAACTGCCTGGCTGTTAATATCAGCTCAATAAGTTCATGTCTAACCCTAACATGTGTATCTATGGTTGACTTTATTTCTGTTTACCTTGTTGCTGATAGCAGGCTCTATGGACTATGGAAACGTCGTGTTTTGATCTCTACATATCTCGACGTTAAGCCCTTCGGCCCGGAGCCAGCTTCTGTTGCCGTAGCAACAAATGGGTTAAAGGGTTATTTTCCTTTTAAGGACAAACCGCAGTGGGGGAGTTGGGGAGGAAACGGCCCCCAATTACCAGTTACTCCACAAGTTAAAGCTGGGTCTATGCACATAGTGTGTGTTTTGTGTGTGTGTGTGTGTGTGTGTGTGTGTGTGTGTGTGTGTGTGTGTGTGTGTGTGTGTGTGTGTGTGTGTGTGTGTGCTTTGTGAGAGAGGTCAAATGTTAAAATTGTTCGCCAGTCAATGGAAAAAAAAAAGTTTTGCAGACTGTTCACGTTTTTGTTAATTTATATTTCCTTTTTATTTGAGCTTGTCTTGAGGTTCTCACGGGAGGGGGAAGTTGTCGCCACGAAAAAAGGTTTTCAAGCTGTTTAAAAAAAAAAAAAAAAAATCAGAATTATGGATGAAATGGAGGCCGTTGTCACAAACACACAGCTGTAAACTTTCCTCTTCGTTTACCCAGTTGGTTAAGGGAATTTTAAGGGGACAAAAGGTATATTTAGGTAAAGATTAGTAAAATATATATGAATGAAATTCTATGTATGCATACTTTCTATGCTATTTTCATATATGGGGTTCACACTAATGATGAAAAATGGAAAGGAATCTCAAGTGCTTTTTACTACGGTGTAACTTATTTGTTTCGATTTGATTTTTACCACCTGTGTTTTTAGTAATGATTTACGAAGCACTGTATATTAAAGTTTTAAATATTCAAGAAGCTTTTGAATGTGTCATTTTTATTATTTTTTTCCATTATCTAACATCTTGCCAAGCCCTTTCTTAACTCAAAGTGCTGGTTGTGTGGTGGATATTTCAGAGAAGCTGCACATGGTGGCAGCCTTGCTGCAGCAGTTTAAACGCTCAAGTACCTGCAAAGAGCAGAGGAGGGCGCTGTCGTATCACCAGCTGAGGGCCAAGCTGCACTGTGCTTGTTCGGTGGAGACTTGACCTCCTTTTTGTGGTCATATAGACCATTTCACAATTGTAAACGTCATATTTATGTCCTTGCAGTTTATGTGAATGACATCAGCTGATAGGACGTAAACGGCCAAGCTGTTGCCTAGCAATGCATTTCCATTGAAACGGTCGAGTGGTTTAAAGTGGTTCAAATTTATTTCTGTAGCACAAAATGTCAAGTTTGCCTCAGAGCGAGGGCTTTACAATCAGCACAGCATTCAGCAAGGCACTTTGCTGTTGCACTTTTGATCCCTACTGTAATTTTACGTTCCCAAAGCTGGAGTTAAAATGTACCAAATAGGTTCCACTCTCACAAAAGCCGTGCATCTGTTTCCTTACATTTCATTCATCTTTATACGAAACAACACACATTAATTAACATTTCTGTTATTCAGGCTGCTAATTTTGTTTGTTGTCCTTATGTCTTTGTTGTAGCGACAGTATGTTGTGGCACTGTGTCATGAAAATCATTAAGACTGTTCTGGGTAAGATTTTGACTTAATGTACACCTGTCATATAGACTTATATCCACATATGTAGCTGCAAGAGAGGAAAGTTGTGGCAATCACTCATTCTCTGGTGCTTGCTGTTGTTTCCCTTTTTCCAGGTTTTTTTTGTTGTTGATTTACTGAGTGATTGGAGGGTTATTCAGTTCACCTGTTGTGCAGGGTGTGGGGACTGGCTCCTAACTAATAGTTAAGAGCAGCTTGGTACATTCCCCTCTTGGCCAGTCAGGGTGTGATGACGCCCTTTCTGTAGGGCTTAAGAGAGGTGGGAAATTGCACACCTGGTGTCATTCTGATCCCTCCTTGACTAATGGTGCCTTCAAATGGGGTCATGTCTTCAAGTGGGGTCCTGTTTACTGTGTTTACGAGATAGGAAGTCGTGAACATGACATGCGTTGCATTCAAGTGGTTACGTTGTGAAGAACGCTGCTGCTAAGCAACAGCAATATTAACGTTACCGTCTGAGTCTAGAAGCCACACAGGCTAACGATTTAGCAAGCTAGCGAGTGGGTAACATAACGCAGGCAATGCAAAGACGTCACAAGTTGTGAACTCTGAGCTTTCGGAAACTTTCAACTTACGAGGTTGTGAATACGACATGAGGGAGGCGTTCATATGGACCCAACTCGTAAACACGGTAAACACGACACCACTTGAAGGCACCATTATATTACCAGCCAAGCCGGAAACTCTGGTTTGTTTTAGGTCCCTTTTGAAATTCCTGTGTACTTTTGTTTTGCTGCTCTTGCAAGGATCTTGCTTGCCTCATGATAGTTTAGGGCCTGCAGGTTTTGTTTTGTTATTCTGTTCATTTGTTGATTTTCCTCTGAAACCCCTTTATACTCATTTCTTTTGGTCTATTTCATACTTTAAAGGAGAGTAGATGAAAAAACACTTTCAGTTTCCTTATTTGTTTATCATTGAAGACATACAGTATTTATTCATTGTTATTGTTATTATTATTGTTATTATTTTTGGGCTGCACAGTGGTGCAGTGGTTTACACTGTTGCCCCATAGCAAAAGGGTCGTAGGGTCCGACTCGGGGCCCTTCTGTGTGGTGTTTGCAAGTTCTCCCCATATTAGTCTGG
Source organism: Pterois miles (assembly GCA_947000775.1). Lineage (NCBI taxonomy): Eukaryota > Metazoa > Chordata > Actinopteri > Perciformes > Scorpaenidae > Pterois > Pterois miles. The sequence goes on from CAMQGK010000471.1 coordinate 3,671,947, forward strand.
GTTTTCTCCAGGTTCTCCGGCTTCCTCCCACAGTCCAAAGACATGCAGGTTAATTGTTGACTCTAAATTGCCCATAGATGTGAATGTGAACGTGAATGGTTGTCTGTCTCTATGTAGTCTGTCTCTATGTGCCCTGTGATGGACTGGTAACCCATCCAGGGTGAACCCCGCCTTCACCCAATGTCAGCTGGGATCAGTCCCAGCCCCCCACGACCCCTAATGGGATAAGCGGTTGCACATGGATGGACGGATTGATAATGTGGATGGGAAATGGTAATCAGACTTCTTCCTGATCAGCTCAAGTCTGGAGAAATCACTCCCGCCACAAAGCATCACAATAGTAACCCTAATAAATGTGCTCTTTTTGCCCTAAATAATATCTGGTGGAGTTAAAATGATGAGGGGAACTGCCAACTGCCAACTCCTACTAGCGCCAGGGCCAGCAGCAGGGCAATCTGGGAAAGGCAAACAAGAACAGCATGCGGCTCAGATGTGTCCTCACGTACTCTTTTTACTTGTTCCAAACTGTGGGCGGAGGAGGTAAATGAATAGGAGGAGAGGACTCCTGAGTGTTAAAACACAACTTTATCTGACTGTCGCACAGCTGCAGAGAATTACAGATCAGAGAGGATTTCAATGAGAAACACTGAATCACAAAATTGCCCAATAGCTCATTGGCTTCCATCTCTCAGCGTCATTTGAAAAATTGTTCTCATCTTATACATTTAAAAACACACTTCTGAGAAATTCCTCCAACTTAATGATAACTTAAAATTGCATTCATATTACAGAGTATCCATCACACAGACACACAGAGAAGACCACAGGTTATTTATCACAGCTATCCGTCATACAATTGAACTGTCCTCAAATCCCTCAGGGCTCAGACAACCTGTGTCGCCAGAAAACCCGTCAAATGAGGCCGTGTGTTGTGAAAACAAGAGTGCGTAGGAGGTAGGGACAGGAAATGAATGTGGGGACTTTTTCATGCCACTTTTACACATCCAAAACCACTCATCAACCCGTCATTGTGCTCAGCCTTGATATGATACAGTATATGACCCGATCTGAGTTCAAACAGGAGGTGTGATATGAGGACTCTCAGCCTGAGGCCAAGAACCTGCCAAAACCCAGAAGGTGGTTTTGGCAAGTTCTTGGCCTTGGTTCTTGGCCACGAAGGAGTTTCATCATTCACATCTATGACAATGTCACAGACCCTAAGATTTTTGTTAATATTAAAAAAAAAAAGACAACCACTCAGTTCAAAATTATATCAAATTTAGCATTTTTAGCCATGACAAAATGACTATAGGGATCAGGTGGTCCAGCCTCTAGTCTCAACAAACATTGTACTATTTGAATTGTAATGAAATTTGGTGCACATATTCATAATCCCAGTACCACTGTCTGTGTTTTAATTTATCCAGTTCTTTGGTTTATGACCTTCAAAACTAATTAACATTACCAGCAGTCTTAGCTGGGTCAATTGGGACACTTTTGTATATCAACACTAAATAACGTTTCATAACTCACAGTCTACAGTAATGAAAATAATTTGATCTCTGAGCAGATGCAGGTGTCTGCTAACAATTTAGCAAATTTTCTAGAGCGCAACACAAACATGAGAGGTACAATTTTATTCAATGTACAAGGAGTACATTTTCACAAAATTCTGCCTCCCCAGGATGGTTGGGACACCTTGTTCTGGGCTTAAAAAATATCATTTACATTGAAAAAATTAAGTCTAATTTTGAACAACGTGTATTTACAATGTAACTTCTTCAGATATTTCTTTAAGAAAAAGAAAACATTTGTAAAATAATTATGTTGTATGGAATTTGGCAAAAAAGGGTTTCTGCCTGAGAAACCACACATAACATAATGAAGGAAAATTTAAAGGCATAATGACAGAGGAGAAAGTACAAATTACCTAGAAAAACAATATATGACTAAAATTAGAGTATACTGTACAATGTTAACTCATTATTCACCGGTAAATGATCTTCCATGGGCTCCACCATTTCTCACAACGTCAACATACACGTCACAAGTCGTGAACTCTGAGCTTTCAGAAACTTTCCACTTAAAATGTCATGAAAACGACATGAGGGGGGCGTTCATATGGATCCAACTCATAAGCAGGGTAAACACGACCCCATTTTAAGGCACCAATAATACATCCATGCTACCTACCAGCAAATATTCAGACAGCTAACACTAGCATCACCTGCTAAGCCAGAATATAAGCTTTCCAACGATATGTTTTTGTATGTGGCGAAACTAAATACAGTATTACAGAATAAAAAATAACAAAAGAGCCAAAAATGTGCTTACATGCTGTATATTTCAAAACACAGGAGTCAGAAGGTCTCCACTTTGAGGTTTTAAAAGTGAAGAGGGCATGGATGAGTATGAGCATGGTGAATGGTATAAGTTGCTTTCTAATTTGCTAAAAGGCCCTGTCCCAACCGACCCCACTCTCCTCCTTTGTGTTTTGTATTAATTAGCAAACGTTAGCATGCTTACACGCTAAACTAAGATGGTGAACATGATACACATTATACCTGCATAGGATCTGCGCATTAGCGTTGTCATTTTAAGCATATTAGCATGCTGATGTTAGCATTTAGCTTAAAGCACCCCTGACTCTGACTCTAGCATTGTTATCCATTCTTCAGGTCAGGAGACGGAACGAACTAATCATCTAATCAGATTTTCACTTTTTACACTTTTTCACAGTTTTTACTCAGAAATAATGTGATTACACGTTTCTCATACGTAACATTGGTGTTTAATTGCACTCTAATAGGGAGAAGAGTGTTTGCCAGACTCTTACCCTTTTGGCTAAAACAGGATAAAAACATAACTGATGCACGAAGAAGTTTTTTGGAGATCCATGATAGGCTCACAGGCCTGGCTGCCTCATTATCTACCCCAGCGCAGAGGCTTCCTCCTGGGCTTGGACTCGCTGATGAATCCCCTCTCTTAGAAGGAGCTGGCTGCCATACAAACGCTTATGGCAGCAGCTCTCTCTTTTATTTCTGCACACACACACTGGATCCTTATTAGCAATTACAGCATCAGTAGGCCTATTTATACACTGAGTCGGGGCACTGCATTGGAAACAGATAGATCCAGCTGCACTAATCAGCTGCAGCCCAGTGAATGAGATGGGAGGATGGAGGGAGTGATGTGAGGAGGGAAGGTGGGACTATAGAAATAAAGGATGTACAGCACTGAAAGGGGAAAGAAAGGATGTAAGGGAAGGAATCAAGAAGTGATAGGAGGTGGGATTGTGAACAGAGGGAGTATCTGAGACAGCCATGCATATTCAATTATAGAAATGAGGACCAGATTCTGCTCAATCACCACCACGACGCCAGACTGGTCAGAAACTCCTCTGGAGCCTCTGGATTGATGCGTTCAGCCAGACTCCAATAGGACACTGGGGGATGCTTCACAGGGCTGAAGGCGCTCCCTGAGTTGCTATTTCTCAAGACAAGGTTATATATTTGTTGAAATTCTCATTATATCCCGACAGCAATCAATAAATCAAATGCTCTGACAAATAAGAAACAAAATCCGGTATCTGTGGCTGTGCACTCATTGTGCGTCACCGGAGTCTTCCACAAGCCGCTAGCTGGACAGCTGTGAGAACTAATAATAGCCACGTTCGTTTACGTTCATGTTTCGTTTACGTTCATGTTTCGTTTACGTTCATTTTTTCAGTTGGATCGCTTTTAAAATCGAGTGTACTCTTCCTAGTTTCTCAGCATTACCAACCCTAGCTTTAATGTTGCTTACACGAGATGGTTGATACTACTCTCATGTCTATGCAGTAAATGCGAATGGTTAGCTTATCTTAGCACAAAGCCTGGAAACAGGGGGAAACAGCTGGCCTGGCTCAGTCTGAATGTTAAAAAATCCACCTACCAGCACCTCTAAAGCACAACGATAAACACGTTATACCTAATGAGATATAATGTGTTAAATAGTGACCTTTAGAAGTGCTGATAGGTGGGTTTTTATTGCCTTTATGCTAAGCTAAGCTAAGTGCTGGCTGTAGACTAATATTAAATGCTCTTCTCAAGAAAAAAAGTGAATTTCACTTTCAAACTTCTTTGGCTTGTGTCCCATTAAAACAAAACAATGTCTACTCCCATGTCTTCAGCAGTTTAAACTAAATTCATTTCCCATCACAGATTGTTTCGTTGAAATACTTTTAAAAGGGAATTATTTAAAGTCTTGAAAAATGAACATATTGAAAATGTGTCTTTTGTTGTGTCCTATCCCATTAATCATCTTGAAACCCATTAAATTCATACTAGGTTTTAGCCGTCATTGCAGTATCCCATTCAAGCATGGAAGCAATCATGTGTTTTGATTTAACACTTAAACAAATTTGTCGAAAATTACAAACCTTGGCTGAGTTACTGCTGTCAAAGCAAAAAGAAAAAAAAAAAAAGAAACGTCCTCTGAACTGCGTTAACAGTTACTAATAATTAGATTGGAGTCATTTTTAAGGATAGTCCTTTAAGTGAGCGGAAAGTATATGGTGGATTTCCTGTTCACGTTTTTCTTTAATGCTCTGAAATCACATTGCAGGGTTTTGGGAATGGAAATTCTTAGACTGGACCATGTGTGCACTGACTGGTGAATGTAAAGATTATTTTCACAAATAAACATTAGTATTTTAAGTGGTCTGCTTTGGAAAGGTCAATCTTGTGGGAAAGACAGCTGTTCAAAATAATAAAAGCGTGTTGGCAGAGGCATGTGTGTCATTATTAAAACTGGCAAGCCTGATTTTATGACGGTTTCACACATGTGATACAGTTTAAAGTCTTCAGAGTTAGGCTGGAGGATATGATGTATTCCTCCCATTCTTCAGTCTCTGTTAGAAAAGCAGAAAGACTAGACATGTTGTGGAAATTGCTTTAAGGGCCTATAGATCCTGTTTAGCAAGACATATGGCATGGTTTAGGAGTAGAATACACATAATTTCATTTACAACCAACAAGAAAAACAATGAACTACTTGTTGCATTACTGTATTTGAAGATGTGTACATGTTGCGATATGTATCTGTACCTTTCTGTGTCTCGGATAAATACATCTACAGTAAATCTAATCTAAATGTGCAGGTTGAACACCAACGTGGGTATTTCCCTCTGTGACTGACTTTAGCAGGCTACAGAAGGTTCAGTTTCAGAGCTAGTTACAGATATCATATGAAACTAGAAAACCTAAGGAATCCATTGTACAAATGTCACGCTAGCTTGTCGGGGAGGAGGCTAAATAATTCTCCAAAGCTGGGCTAAATGTAGGTGAGGACTTCTGACCGGAAGTTTCCCCTTTACAGACATGCCCACTTTATGATAATCACATACAGTTTGGGGCAAAAACGATGCAGTTTTTGCATGCACTTTAAAAATGTTGTTATCGCCTATTCTAAAATGAGGTATTTGAATATTTCTGCATATTGGGGTCCCTAAACAGTCTTGGAATTGCAAAAATTGGGTATCACTATAAAGCTGAGTCTGTTGAATCAATGAGCCTAACTGTATATACTGTATATATTACTACTTTCTTCAAACAATCCCACATTGCAATACTTTTTATAGATGCAAAAAGCACTGTTGCATACACCTGTACCCCAGTGACTATGCAAAATGATCACTTTATTTGTTGCTATAGTAAACTATGAAGTGGAGTGACTATGTGAATTGTAGTAGTGTATCTTTTTAAATCTACCACTAGATGTCACCAAAGTCAGACAGTTTCAAATCTCACCAGGAGGAGCTTTAAGAAAGAAGGTCAAATTGTTGTTTATGTTGTTAATTTAAGTCAGTTATAGTCCTTGTAATTAGTTGTATTTGTTCTGGTATGTCTGACTTGATGTTATATTCTCTTATAATAAAATAGATAATTATTTAATTGGTTTGTTGGCCACTCTGAACTCTCTCGGGGCGGCAGTAGCTCAGTCTGTAGGGACTTGGGTTAGAAGAAGAAGAAGATTTCCTTTATTCGTCCCAAATGGGGAAATTCAATTTTTACACTCTGTTGTTTTACTTATATACGGTACATGCAGACCCGAGACACACACATGCACAAACAGGACCCATATACATGAAAATGGAGAGATGTAGAGTGAGGGGGCTGCTCCTGACAGCGCCCGAGCAGTTGGGGGTTTGGTGCCTTGCTCAGGGGCACCTCGGCAGTGCCCAAGAGGTAAACTGGCACCTCTCCAGCTACCAGTTCACACTCAGTTCTTGGTCATGTCGGGACTTGAACCGGTGACCCTCCGGTTCCCAAGCCAACTCCCTACAGACTGAGCTACTGCCGCGGAGGTCACGGGTTCAAGTCCCCCATGGACCAAGACCAACTGGTTGCTGGAGAGGTGCCAGTTTACCTCTTGGGCACTGCCGAGGTGCCCCTGAGCAAGGCACCAAACCCCCAACTGCTCTGGGCGCTTGTCAGGAGCAGCCCCCTCACTCTGACATCTCTCCATTGACATGTATATGTACTGTGTGAACAGAGTGTAAAACTGAATTTCCCCACTGTGGGACTAATAAAGGAATATCTTTCTTTCTCTTTCTTTCTTTCTTTAAATACCACAGTGAAAATAAGTCCTGGAATAAATTGTGTCTTCTTTCACATTTGTAAATGTGTGATATTTTACTCTGGCCTACCCTCATAAAAAATAAAACAAAGTGAACCAGACTGCACTCTTACCATCCACTAGACTCTTACAATTACTTAATTTCTTAGCCTTTACTTTAGGAATTGAGGCCACCCACGTGTGCATGTATGCATAAGTTATAATAGCCGGGAGACACTTCTACACTTATTTTCCAGTCCTTAATAAGTCTAATTTTACAGTTTCATGACTGCAGGCCTCTGATTCACACTGACACCAGCAGCTCTTCGGCTTCCCTCTCCTCCTGCTCGTCAGGAAAAAAACCCCACTGATAAAACTTCACTTTAAGTACAGTGTAAGTCACCATAAGTGCTTTATAAATGTGCTTACTGCCTGCACAATGCTTTCATTATCATCATGTCAGGAAATTATCCTCATTAGGTCTCCACATCATGGACCAAGTATGTGCTGTGAAACTGTTAGGAGCCAGAAATACATCTTGGTAACTACTGTATACTTTACTACCATCAAACTGTGGACTTTATTAATGTTGCATGTTTCACATAAACAGCTGGATGTGTCACCATGACAACCAAGATGTTGGTATTTCCTGTATAAAAAGCGGAAAGATATTTGCATTCTCAAAACTATCATCAGAGCAGGAATCTAAACACACTCCACCACACCCTGTCAAAACAGTGAAACACTGCACGGAGCATTAAGGAGCATTAACCCACTCTGACCTGATATTTTTAGTGTTTCCAAGGACATTTTTCTGTTTGTTATACCTGTCCTCCATGTAATTATTATCCATGTAAGTATTTATTTCATTTCCACAACAATAGATGTTATGATTAACTGAGCATTGCTTCCGAGGCCAAGGAGCCATCATTAAGTTTGTTGTTGTTACAGGTTAGGCTACATTTAACAAATACTCCGTTCACCACTAGTGTATTATTAACCCACTGTGTGCAGACATGTCTTCAATGCTACGGAGTTTAGGGTAAAGTTAACAGCTCTGTCCTGCAAACACATAGATTAGTCCAGATCCTGAATATGTATCTAAGCTTCACAGCCAGAAATGGTTATGTCACAGCATAAAACAGGCTACCTGTGTGCTTTGACATTTTTCGTCATCATCCTTAAAACAACTAACTAGCTCTACTGATTTTTATTTCCATGGATCATCAACAGGTGATCATGCTAACTTTTTGCCTGTTGTCTACATTAGCCCCCGTCTTTTAGCACAATCGTGCATGTAGCCATAAAATGTGGCCTATGTCTGAGGCATTTAAAAAAAAAAAAAAAGATCTTTGTTTTAAAACAAGTCAGCTGGACTTTCAATCAATGTTAGCTTAATAAGCTACTAGCTACAGTAGATAAAATAGCAATGGTTATCGTTTCACCTTGTAAAATCCACGATTGTCAGCTAGGATGTCAATGCCTATCACTGTCTGTAATCAAATATGCATTTATCCAAAATTCAAAACTAAGAATGTCATGAGTAAAGCTATATACATCAGTGAAGGTACGTTTTCATATACTTTTCATTTTGAAATTGCAAAAGTATTGTAGAAGTATTTTCAGCATTGTTGTACCTGCATTTTAATTGAATTGATCTTTATATATGTCTATTGCCTACGTTAAAAACCCAAATCTAATACAGCCACAATATAGCATGAATGTCAAAAACAATGACAAAAAGATGGGTAGGTTATGCACGAACAAGCTACATTTGTGTTTCATAGCCAGTATAGAGAAAAAGCTGCCGACAGTGCCAGACATCCTCTGCATGTTATGTGGCCTTGGTCGTGATTTTCCTGCGACAGTGAGCATCTTTGTTGCAGACAAAAAACAGGGTGACAGCCAGACGGATGAACAGGCACACTGGCTGTCTGTTGGGTCTTGTTTGTGTCTGTTGCCATAGCAACTGTGAGGCTGGGATGGCAGAGGCATGGTGGAGGGCGGCTGCTGCTATGTGATTCATGGACGGCGAGAGCGGCCATGCAGAGCAAACGCTTGGCAACGGAGCCCAAAAGAACCAAAGAGGAAGCATCTGGTGATATCTGTAAAGACTCAGGCTGACTTCACCTTCCGGCTACCCACAATGCACCAGCATGAGCACAACTTTACTTTTTGATTCCTCTGAATCCTGTATGTATGCTTTGTTTAAGAACATTGTAAAATGTTTTGAGCGGCATCAACCAAATAAAGCATTACTGCTACTGAGATTGAATTTTTTCCTGACCTTTGGAAATAGCTAGTAAAACAATCCCTCACCACGAGGTCCATTTGCCTAATTATCGTGGAGTTGTAGATGTTAAAATTTCCATTTTCCTCAACACTGTTTCCAAGGTCAAGAATAAACTTCTGTTCGACATGGTTGTAACATCAGGGTCTCTGTGTGTTAATGTGTGGTGCCTGGAGTTAATCACGCATTTTCATACGGGTGAACTGGTGTAGTCATTTAGTGCCATTCTACTGGAGCTACTATCTCTATATTATATCTGTATTTAGGTGTATTAATGTGGCTATTTATGTTTTTGGTTTAGTTTACACTGATGTACTTTTAGTTGTAAGATTTTGTCACATATTTTATGTCCATCTTTTAACATCTTGGGACCATGTTAGAAAAAAATGCTCTCAATTTATGTATCTTGTGCACTGGTGTGTGTTTGTAGATACATAATCATAAATAAATAAATGAATTCCATATTTCAAGGATGCCCTGGGAGGTTGAGTGGGTTAAGACACGCACCATAAACACTATGTTCCCACTTGTATGCATTTATACTTAGGGAATTTTTACAGCTTTATTAATAGCAGCTTAACCTCTAGGCCAACAGGGCACTCTTCTTACACCCACCTCATTCTTGAAAATAAGCCCAAAAAAATTCAAGCTCAAATTTAGGGCCAACATCATGGACAAAATGACCTGAAAATCCTCAAAAAAATGGGAGGACGATCGTATGATATGACAAAGTACAGAACATGGACCATGTGATTGTTTTGCTGATTTGCACTACTCCATCTTGCTTACAGTCAGGTGAAAATCATGTGACTTTTATTTGTTTGTTTTATTTTATTCTAAATTTTAAAAAGTTTCATGATTATCGAGTTAAAAACTCATATCACTGCAAAACTTGTAACTGATCTAAAGTGATTAAAGGATTATATAACCAGACAACATGAAACTCAATAGATTAAGGATCTAGAATCATATGGGCAGTCATATTTATATCAGTAGCATTCATATGTTTTGTCATGGTTTGAAAAGGGAAGAAAAAGTAGATTCGATTACACATTGGCACTAAATGGACGTTACTTGAACATCGTCATCTCCAAGGAAATTTCTCTAATGAAAGAGTTTCATACAAAGACTGCAGAGAAAATAAAAATACAAATAAAGGTGAAGAATGACACAAATTTAAAAAGTTTAATCAATATGTCCACATTAAGAACAGGAAGAGACTAGAAGACAATCACCTCATTACTACATCATGGAAATACACAGTCATCTTCAGAAACCAGCGATAAAAACAACAATTAAATAAAAACTCATGCATCCAAAATGTTTCTTCTGAATGAAAACGCAGTTTGTTTGCTGTTTTTTATTGGGACTTGTCAGCAGTGCTGGCTTCTTCAGTCTAGTTTCCTGGCAACACTGAACCTGATGATGAAGCAGGGGAAAAACATACCTAAGCCATCAGTACAAAGATGGATTTGCTTAACAAAGAGCATGTAAATCTATGAGAGAAACAAATGTAAGCAAATTATTTGGTGAATGAATGATGAAGGTGTATGTGTGCACGCTACCTGTCTTAATATTTGTGGCTCTCGGTTCCACCACGTCCAAATCCTGCAAGGGAAGAGGCAGCAAGGAATTATATCAACATTAACATTGGAAATTTGAGAGTTTTACTTTGAAAATCCGAGAGAGAACTTATTCTTTCATGCAAGATAAGAGCTTAACGAAAGGTTAATTATATAATGACTGGTTTATTGAGTGTGCGACCCTGTCAGGTGACAGTGTGTGCTTTTATAGGACCATTTACAACCTCGACACAATCAGATACAGAACATCATCCACAAACAGGGCATCTCGGCCGAGAGTCTTATGAGCAAAGGTGACTAAACATGCTTACCGCTAGGTCCAAACAATGCAGAGTAGCAGGGTTTGTTGCAGTATGGCTTGCCGTCATGCTGTAAGAGGCAGAGTTGTATTAGCACTGCAAACAAACATTAAAAATGTAAATATTACATGTATAAGATGCAGCAATTATTAAAACAACAGTGTTTGAAATGATACAAAAATAACCATTCCCCACTAGAAGTGTGTGGCAGTGTCTCTTTCTACTGAGATCCTGCAGCCCTCTGCCTGTATTTTTTCTTTTCTTCATATTTTGCTTTACTCTGGACACTTCTGGGGATGTAACCTCCAGCCAATAACAGCGTGCTATATTTCACTGATGAGAATGGGTTATGTTACAGTAAGTACATGTGCCCAGTGATCCTCTGCTCCCCTTGGCGTTGTGATTGCAGCTACGGGCAGTGTGTGCCTGTAGTTTAAACACAGCAGCGCTGAACCACTACCGGCAGACAGGAAGCCTGCATTCATTCAAAAACTGTCAACTCTGCATCTTCCCGCAGGATTATGCAGAGTTGTGTGGAGTTACTTGTGTGTTGATTTGTGTTTTAGAATTTTACTGACATGAAACAATTAGAAAATAATGTTTTATTTCTCTGATTCGCTTTGTTCTCACTAATGCCGCTCCCTCTCTTCAGTCACTCTATTGCTCGCTCTACCACCACTGCTCTCTCTACATGTAAATTTCTTTTGTCCTCTCCAACTCCATGCAACCTTTTTGTGTATGCTTTATGTATTCATATAATGTATGTATGACAGAAAACAACAGTTTATTACTTGATAAAAAAAAAAAAAAACTACATAAACGTACATTTAAAGACACCATGAAATAAAAAAAAAAAAATCAAAGCTCTAATGTTGCATGTCTTCATGTTGCATGCTGGTCATTTATCTGTTGTTATATATTAAATATAGCAATATTTCTCATCAAAATCCCTCTTTTCTCTTCCTGTAAAGACTTTTCATAAATCATCTTGTACTGAGTGGTGTATACATTTATCCAATTAAACATCTAAGTCTATCAAGTCAAACAATTTTTTTTCCCTTTTTGAAATTTAAATAGATCTGTCATTAAAAAACAAATTTAATTTAAGTGGTCATTAGCTAAGTACTAAATATATAAACTATCAGTAAAATAGTTTTTGTTCAAATGTCAGTCTTTTAGATTTCCTTCTAGCTTTACCCCAAATTTCCGCCCTGGGGATCAATAAAGAACTATCTTATTTATAACCTTTGTTATAACCTTTGTTACTAAAATGTAAAATCTGCTGTAAAATCAACAACAGTGTAGACTTAATCGTGGATTCAGATTCAATGAAGTGCTATCAAACCCAAAACCCTGTGCATATATTAAAGATTACAGGATATTCTTGTATGTATTTCAGGTGTTTCACCTCTGCATGTCCGCCTGACGTCAGTGTCTTGCCGCATTTCTCACACCTCAGACAGGGCCTGTGCCAGTCTTTGCCCAATGATGTCACCTTCTCGGCTGCAATACACATACAAAAGACAAAATTAACCACTGCTTTCTTGAACTTCCACCACACAGTGAGCTACTGTAGTCTGCAGAGGAGATGAAAGTGTCTCAGGGTCACAATGTCAGTTTTAGACCAGCAATATTTTGTCTGTGCAGATAATTTCGAGAACACTGACTGGGTGTGATGCCTGAGGGGAAAAGAGGAGCGTCCCTGGGGAATCTGTTCTCAACCTCCCTCATATACTCTAATAAAGACCGTCACTATCTGCAGGGCTGATCTGCACAAACAACCATCAGGAAGACTGTAAAAGTCGAGATGAACCCAACCCAACAGTCTTGACTTTCATGAGTTTAGACGACTTTACTACTTGCTCTGTGATTGCATGCAGGTCAGAGGGGGCAACCACAGGGAATGCTGAAAATGGAAGAAGTGTTAACATAAACAGGGGCTGTTTCTAAAAAACATGTAACTGAAGAGCACAGAACTTGATTAACATTCAAGAAATTCAGGAAGGACTGTAGATGTATGAACGAATAACGCAGGTGAAGCCCACTGACCTCTAAACCTTCCTACAAAATTAGGATAGGACATAGAGTATTTCCTCCCTAAAAATAGCCTGATGTGGCATGAGACTATGCAACAGGCGGAAACAGGGAAAGCGCTCCAGGGCGAGGTCAGGTCCAGGCCAGTGGCATGAAAGCATATCAGCAAAATGTGCTGGACCTAGTTTGACCTGAAATTTTACTGTACTTAACTTCGATTAACAAATGAATGGACTGAGCAAACAGTGGGCCCTTGCCTGTAGAAGCAGTAATGGAGCAGAGTCTCACAGTTAAAGTAGAGCTCAGAGTCCATCCAGATGACGCCCATGTAATGTTGTTTTACTGTTTATTGTATATGGATCTGATAACGCATACTATTTGTGCACAGGCTATTTATTTTACCTGATGATATGAGAAGAAATGGGGCGTGAGAGACATGAAGAATAATCAGATCTGCTCTCCACATCAATTTTCGCTGACTGGAGCATTATGGAGGCAGTCCAACATACACAAACAGACACAAAACTGAATGGAAAAACATACTGTGAGGGAGGCTGTCTAACCATTCGCTTCATTCCAGCCCAAAAAAGATTCATGGAGGTTGGATAACAGTTTGCCAAGCTAAAAAAACGAGGTTAAGAATGCAGTCCGAAGCATTTAGAGTTGAGTGAATGACCTTAAATACAGTAAAATTCTTTATAGCATTAAGATCAACTGTGTTAAAGTAAAGGAATAGTTTGCCATTTATGGAAATAAATGTATTCTGTGCTAGGATTCAAAGATTGATACCACTTTCATGTCTGTATGCTATATATGAAGCTGTGACTTCCTGGTATCTTGTAGTGAGTTTTAGATGTGCTGATAGATGGATTTTGTTGCTGTCTGAAGCACTAGCTAGGGCCAGGCTAGCTGTGTTCCCCCTGTCTTTGTGCTAAGCTAAGTCAACCAGCTGCTATAGTCTCACTTCATATTTTAAGAAATAGTTCAATTTTTGTAAAATAGGCTTATTATCCTTCTTTCTTTTTTTCTTTCTCTATTTTCATGTCTGTCAGTAAGTGTGCAAGTATGAAGCTACAGAGAGGTTTGCTTAGCTTAAGCATAGGGAAACAGCTACCCTGGCTCTGTCCAAAGCTAACAAAATCTGTTTACCAACATCTCTAAATGTCACTAACTTAAAGGAATAGTTTGACATTTGGAGAAATAAGTTACTTTTTCACTTTCTTGTGTAGAGTTAGATGAGCAGGTTCATATCCCTCTCATGTCTGTATGCTATTAACTTACAGCCAGCTAGCTTAGCTTAGCATAAAGACTGGAAACAGGGGGAAATGGTTAGCTTAGCTTTATCCAAAGGAAGAGGCGCAGTGACTTCCTGGTATCTCATATTAATTAACGACCTTTAGATGTGCTGGTAGATGGGTTTTGTTACTGTCTAAACAACCAGCTAGGACCAACTGTGTCCCCCGTCTTTGTGCTAAGCTAATTAACCAGCTGCTGGCTGTAGCCTTTACTGTGCATTTAAAAGAATAGTTCAACATTTTGGGAATAGGTTTATTTTCTTTCTTAACTTTCTTTCACGTCTGTTAAGTACTCAAATATGAAGCTAGGCCTACGGAGACCTTTGCTTAGCATAAGCAGAGGGAAACAGCTAACCTTGCTCTGTCCAAAGCTAACAAAATCTGCTTACCAACACCTCTAAATCTCATCAATTAAAGGAATAGTTTGACATTTTGTGTTAGATGAGAAGATTGATACCACTCTGTATGCTAAATATCAAGCTACAGCCAGCAGCTGTGATTAGCTTAGCATAAAGGCTGGAAACAGGGGGAAGGTAATACCATCACCTCTAAAGCTGTCTAAAACATATTATATCTCATTTTGTATGGATTTAACAGACACCATATAGAATGTTAATTAGCAAGTAAAGTTTTTTCACAGAATGTCAAAACTATAATTCTAGAGGCTAATGCTGCTTTTGGGGTCACAAAGAAGAGCCTGTTTGAGATATCGCCATCATTTTTAAAGATATTTCTTCCATTGATGCCTTCATGCACAATCACTGCACAAATAAAACATGACCTACACAGCATGTTAGCATCTTTGCTTAAGTCCTTTTTTTTTTCATTGTGCTCTTTATGTATCTGGACCTGGACCAAGATCCCCCCTCATCACTCAATGAGGCAGCAGTAGCCTGATTGTTTCCATCTGAGAGCTTAGAAACATTAAGACAGATGATACGTAAAAGAGATGGAGACAGAGAGAGAGACAGAGGGGAGGATGGGGGTGTCAGTGAAGTGTGATGGAGGCGATCATGGCGAAGGAGTGAGATACGAACAAGTTTAAAAAGGAGGTTTTAGGTAAATTGATGCACAGTTCAGGATAGTGATGAGACTGTGCTTCCAAATACATTTTAGAAAAGAGTATATTTTCTTTGGTCGGCTCATTCCAAAACAAATTGGTTTGCTTGTTTTGGTCGGATGGGGAAAGTTTATCCATGAAAAGGAAGAATGGGAAGCATGGCTCTCCGGTCGCACGGTCAGTTCATCTGACTGGCAGTCCAAAGACTTGGCTTTATATTCTGTACTGGCCCTCAGCCTCTCCCCAGAGCTGATATACTCTGCTGCACTACTGAGCTGCAATGTGGTAAATGGATTAAGACACGAACAAAATGGAGCTGTCCCTTTCCTCCCAGGATGCGAATCGCTCCTTGCTTTGATGCCATCCTCATGAGATAGACCTACAAGGATGGGGTCGCATTTCAGGACAGAAGAATCCTGCTTCCTCCGCTGCATCGAGTCATTATTCATGTAGCTCATCAGTCATCAGGAAAGACAATTCAATTTCAGGGAGCACAGATCTCAAACTCTGAAGTAACTTGATAACAAGAACCCTTACAGAGTGCAGTGGCCTTTTGAGGCTACTGGGCATTAATCTGCAAAAATACAATAATGATAAAAACGTACTAATGGAAAGTAAGTGCATTAACTCAAGCATTATAGTCTACTTGAATGTTTCCACTTTCTGTCCCTATTTCAAAGTAAAATATTGTACTTTTTACTCTATAGTTACTCTTCAGATTTAAATTTTACATCCAAAGCTTAGAAGTTAATGCATCAGTGCTGGAAGATCCATTCAGATGACTTACTTAGGTAAAAGTATCCAAGCAATCAAAAAAAAACTCTAAATTAAAACATAACACATTAAAAACTCTTATGTTTGTAAAAGTACAGCAGTACTATCAGGAAAAAGGATTTTAAATTTCAATAGTATTAGTTCTTATTGTGCAGGATAGTCTCTGTGTTCTCAGTAGTGGAAAGTACATCAACTCAAGTACTGTATAACTGTGCACATAAATATTAATATCATTCATTCATCGTCAACCACTTATCCCGTTAGGGGTCGCGGGGGGCTGGAGCCGATCCCAGCTGGCATTGGGCGAAGGCGGGGTTCACCCTGGACAGGTCGCCAGTCCATCGCAGGGCACATAGAGACAGACAACATATAGACAGACAACCATTCACGCTCACATCCACACCTACGGGCAATTTAGAGTCATCAATTAACCTAAATTGCATGTTTTTGTATGGTGGGAGGAAGCCGGAGTACCCGGAGAAAACCCACGCTTACACGGGGAGAACATGCAAACTCCACACAGAAGAGCCGCAAGCTGGAATCGAACCTGCGACCCTCTTGCTGTGAGGCGACAGCGCTAACCACTACACCACCGTGCAGCCCAAATATTAATATATGTAGGTAAATAAATAATTGTATTACTACGATAAGAGGATTTGACAGCTAATTTAGGAGAATGAGCAAGTAAGCAAATAAAATAGTGATACAAATCTACTGACTGGAGTACTCTGGAGTACTCTACTTGAGTATTACTATTTTCTGCTACTTTCTACTTCAGTAGAACTATTTCAGAGCAAAACAATGTACTTTTACTCTATAGTTACTCTTCAGATTACATTACATTTCACATCCAAAGCTTACATGCTAATGCATCAGTGGTGGAAGAAGCATTCAGACCATTAACTTAAGTAAAAGTATCAGTACTACAATCCAACAAAACAAACTCCTGCATTTTAAATCTAATTTTAGTAAAAGTGCCTAGGTATTATCAGGAAAAAAGTACTTCAAATTTCAAAATTATAAGTACTCATCATTCTACAGAATGGCCCCTGTATCCTCAGTGGTGGAATGCAGTCAAGTACATCTACTCAAGTACTGTACTTAAGCACAATTTTAAGGTTTTTTTACTTAAATAAATGGTATTTCCTCTTGTAATACACAACATTTCAGAGGGATACTTACTTAAATACATTTATTTAACAATGATACTTACTGAATATTTATTTAACAATGATACCTACTGAATATTTTGCAAAGGTCATGCTGCATTATTTATTAAACTGCCAAAAAGCACATAAAGCAGTTCAAATTAGCTCCACTTCGACCAACAGCAGCATAAAATACTATACTTTTGACACTTTAAACCACATTTTTCCGATAATAGCCAGTATTTTATAAAAATATAGTTAAATTAAAAGAAGTACTCGAATACTTCTACTTCTACTGTATGCTGTGTGCATTTTCATTCTTTTAAGGCAGGACTTTTACGCAAGTAAATTATCAAAATAAAACACTGAAATACATTTACATAATTTTCTTAAGATCTTTAACATGTTATTTATCATTGTATTTGTAACATATTAATTTTAATAAATCCCGCTTGCAGTCTTGCAGTGCTTGTCAGCTCTGTTTCCTGTTTCCTCTTTTCGACTTTTCATCAGGAAACGCGTTGTTTTCTGCAGGTCTGAACAGCAACAAACTGGAGGAAAATTAAAATAAAGAGAACAAATCTTACCGAAGTAAACTTCCTTGTTGCACTTTGGACACTTGGGCATTTTGCTGCAGCTGTGTGTGTGAGTTTAGCGAAGATGAAGTGGTTAGGTAGGTAAATATCCCGTGGATGAAGTGTTGACTACAGCTGTACCGACCGGCCCACCTGTCAGCGCTGAGTGGCCACGCCTCGCTCTGAAGTGCAGATGTGCGCTTCCAGCTGTATTTATAGCGCCGACGAAATAGTTCATCTGAAACTTTTCTCTTTTTTTCTAGCAGTGGATGAGGCTTGTTGAGACTGAGTGGGTGTCCACGCAGAAAAACATGCCTTTGAGGCAATAAACTTATTATTATTATTATTATTATTATTATTATTATTATTATTTGTAGTAGCAGTAGTAGTAGTAGTAGCAGTAGTACTATTTTGTTTAAATTTATTCATTTATTCTGTTTATTTATTTATTGAATCTGTACGAGGGTATGTGCAGAAAACATCCCATTTGGACACTGAAATTTAAATATTTTTTTAAAACTAAGCTCTTCCCCTTTTTAACAGTTTTTAACTAATTCTAAGAAATCCAATTATCCCAAGTAATTATTATTATTATTATTATTATTATTATTATTATTATATCCATATGTTATCTCATTAACATGCTTATTTTTTGCATTTATAATAATAATTAGTAGTAGTAGTAGTATTTCGTTTCAATGTGTTTATTTATTTTTTCGTTTCAGTTTATTCATTTTTATGTTATAAGAGATCCAAATGGTAAGAAATCAGCAATCAATCAATCGATTATTATACCTACATTTGTCTTATTAAAATGCTCATTTTATGATTACTATTATTGTTGCTATTGTTACCATTATTAATTAATTAATTAATTAATTAATTTATTTATTTATTGTTAATTAATTAATTAATTAATTTATTTATTTTACAGTCACAGGTGATGTATTGGGTGCAGAATGGTGAAACAGGATGAGGTGACCATTACAGTAAAAGCACATTGTTTCCAAGGAGGTTAACAACAACGGGAAAGTAACTAAGTACATTTACTCCAGTGCCATTTTGAAGTCTTGTACTTTACTTGAGTATTTCCAGTTTCTGCGACTCTACTCCATTTCACAGGTAACTTTGCACTCGTGCATTTATTTGATAACTTTAGTTTGTTACTTTGCAGATTATTAATTAAACAAAGTATAATCAACAAATAAATGTATTTTGTATGTTAAGAAGACTTTCCTCAAGCCATTTAGCAGTATATAAAATGATCAAAATTAGCTCCACCTTTACTTGCTGCAACATTAAAGCGATAAACACATTCATACATCAATAATTACAATATACATTGTTCTAAAATGGGTCATACTGCATTATGAGTATTTCTACTTTTGATACTTTAAGTATATTCCGATGCTAGTTCTTTTTACTTTTACTCAGATTTTTTAAATGTAGGACTTAATTATTTCTGTGGTAACCTGTGTGGGCGGTTTATTGAACTTTTATTCGAAACAAAGTAATTGAATGTCTTATAAAATGTCTGGAGTGGATATGGTGCAATAGAATAAAAAAAAAAATACAACAGTGTTTTTATCACTGTGAAGTGCAAAGTCTGTGTGCCAACAAGTAATCAGGTAACCACTGGGATCATGCATTTCATTCTCTGATAGTCTACTAATTAAACTTCACAATGCCTCTGTGGAACAAATACTGAATTATTAATACTCTTTTGTTCAGGCCCATTTTTCTTTTAGGCAACTATATTTCACACCTTCCCAGAGTTCAAAAGAGACAGTTGCTGCAGGGCTATGTGAACAATTATATGATTTAATACTATCATGATCATCTGGAGACACCATCCTTTGCAAGATAGATGGTTCACCTCGAGCGGTTTGGCCTTGAATTCCAGTGCTCCAATTCGAATCACCCAGAGCTAATTATAAAGAGCAAAAGTCCAAAATACCCATAGATTTAAACAACATAAAACCACATTACACAAGTAAACTGTTGCCAAAGTCATGTTGGTAAGATGGCAAGTTCTGATCTTAGTTATTTACTCTCTGAGTGTGTATGATGTGAGTGGGTGGACCTCGCTGCTGCTCTGTCATAATCCACTCGATATATGACTCCACCATTCTAGTCACTGCTGAAAGGCAAGATAACTCACCTGATGAATAATCCAAGGTCGAGGTGAGTCAAGACAAATACACACACCTTTGAACTGCTGTGCAAGTCTTCTCATTATGTGGTTGTAATGTGTAGTACTTTGTATTAAAACATAACAGGAAACTTATGTTGAGATACTAAATCATTATTTTGAGAAAGTACATCAAGGAGTTACAATTAGTTCCACATCCACCAACAATAACATTAATACTAGTTACAGGCTAACGGTCCAATAATACAACAGTAACAAGGGACATTCTGTATGATTGCTTTTGTTATTTTAACTAGATTTTGCTGAAATTTAGTTGAAATATTACTCATATACATCTACTTGTACTATATTCTGCATGCAGTTGTATTTCAGTAAAATTTTGACTGCAGGACATTGATGCCAGTAAATGATCAGAATTAAATACCCAAATACATCATTCATTATTTATTTTCTAAAGTTCATTGACAGGTTATTAGATATTGTATTTGTAATAAAGACATTTAAAAATGCTGTGTTGGTTAAATTCAGTTTCCTGTTTCCTGGGTAAATTTTCTCATTATTTTGAGAAAGTTTCTCACAAAAAAACTCACTTATTGATTGATGTTTCAGTAGACAAATTAATATGGTTGAAAAGTAATAATAAGTTTTTTTAAATTTTATTTTAACTTGAATATTGTAAATACTAGCCAGTCTCCATACTGAGGACACACATACACTCCATACCAGTAGGTGGCGGTAAAGCGAAGAAGAAGAAGCAGAAGCAGAAGAAGAAGCAGAAGAAGAAGAAGAAGAAGATGATGATGATTGACAGCTATGATTGACAGCTACTTAGAGCGATATGTGTGATAAAAGAGATGGGGCTTCAAATTTCCATAACTGTAACAAATCTGTCTAATTCAGTATTAAGTCAGTTTGACTATGAATGTAGTTCTAGCAGTATTATGGTTAGCTGTGCCTCCTCAAACATCTACCGTGGTGCTAACGTAGCAGCTAGGTGGCTAACGCTAGCAAGTTGCGGTCATACTCGGCTCGTGATTAGCTAGTTCGCGTGTGTGGGCGGGACCTCGGTAACGTAACCAACCTCGGTAGCCATTACTGCGCAGGCTCGTAATGACTTCAAACTGTCAAGATGGCAGCTCCAGTATCCGGGATATCTCAGCTTCATTTTTGTACAGTGGGAGGAAGTAGAGAAGCGTCGCCCATCAATTTATTGACCTACAGTCCATGTGCGAGCCGTAAATCAACCACACCCAGCTGTTAGGCATCCACAGGTGAATCTAGCTTACATGCTAAATGCCAAAATGTCCACAGTGGTCCTCCATCAGTGATTTCTACCTTCACTGAGTAAGTCTGCCTTCAGTTAGATGTGTGAAGATGTTCTGCTGTTTGTGACAATAATCCCTGATGTGAATGTGGAGCCTCATTCAGCCCGACACTGGTTATACTGGGACCAGAGACAGACTGAATAGACTGGTTTGACTGGAGAATGAACAAGCAGAAAAGTTGAATCTGGAGCAGATGGAGGACGATATCAAGGTGCCCAAGACTCACAGAAGGCCATTCAGACAGGTGAGTACAACAACGCACTCCAGATGAGTCAACCACCGTTGCCTAGCAACGCTAGCTATGTGAGTAAAAACAGTGCAGCTGTCTTTTTGCATTTGTGGCCACATCTCGGTGTTGTCTACCGTGGTGATGTTTTATGCTACTGTTATTTTGTTAAGAAGCGGCAGGTTATTTAATTTGCGTGGCTTAATAATATTTGTTACACCCGGTTCCAGGGTCAATTGTGTGTAATTGTCTAGTTTTGTCTTTTTTCTGGTTAATGCTAGTGAGGCTATACAGAGGAAGGCAGCTGTTTATTTATGTTTTATGAGTTGAATGCACAGGTGCAAGGGTCTGTCAATCTGTAGATACTGAATTTATTGTTGGTTTGGAATGAGTGCTCTTATCGCTGATGTTGTTCTACTGGGGTATATGTATATTTTGTAGTGATGAGGATATTCACACTAGCCACACAGTGTAGGGGTGTTTTTTGGAAAATGGGTTTATTTAAAATTTCCTAATAAAAATTATTATAAAAATGGGGGGAATTTTTTTTTTAAACTAAAGAAACATATTTTTGGGGGAAATAAGAAAAAAATAAAAAAAAAATTAAAAAAAAATTAATATAAATATAAGTAATTATTTTAAATTAGTTACTTTTTATTCAAAAGTGACGATGTAAATTACTGCTCAGTGTGTTCGTAAATGTACATACTAGTGTTTATTTACACAAATGTTCAACAGTAGTACACATATTGAGCATGCAGTGCAAAGTATATGATTTTGGATGAAGCCGCAGTGTAGCAGGTTGATTTCTGATTGCATCGTGATAATGAGGATGAGTGGCCTGGTCTCTGTTTTGACTTTGAGCTCACACTTTGAGTTTTGGGTGTGATCATTGCAACACAAGCAGATCACACACCCAAATCCAGGGAGACCTTTGACCTGATAAGTAGGGTTGAAAGATTGTCTTTACTTTATTATCTGTATCACTATGTGTGTGTGTTGCTATACTCACTTTTGTATGGTGTCTACACCTGCTGCAGACACACCTGCAGAGTGAAGCATGTTTTCTTTCACAGTTGAGTAATTTAATGATAACAACCCCTCTGAGAATCGCTTTAATGAAATCACCATAGCAACCAAACAAAAAGATGATCTTGTCAGAGCCTTTGGTACTTTCTGAGGCGCTTTCCGATTGAGCTAATCAAGATGACATTTTCATAGATGTATGGTGCCTTTAAAACTTGTGAGCTTGTATTAACAACATGGGAAGTCATGTATACAATATGCTTTGCATTAAAGTAGTTAAGTCGCGAGAATACTGCTGCTAAGCAACGGCAGTATTTACGTTACTGTCGGTGTCTAGAAGTCATAGACTCTAATTTAGCAAGCTAGCAAGCAGGTAACACAATGCAGGCGTAAATGCAAAGGCATAATGACAATGGAGAAAAGTTGAGGTCTTAGGGAATATCAACATTTTCCTCAGACATGTTATAAAATTAAGAATTGCAATAAATAAACAACTAAAATGACAATATATTAAATTATTGTGCACCAAAAAAATAAATGTCCATTGCTTCCACCATTTCTGAAAACGTCAACAAACACGTCATAATTTGTGAAGTCTGAGCTTTCAGAAACTTTCCACTTCAAATTTCCAATTTTTCTAATTAAATCAAACACACACGGAGATAAACCTACAGTATAATGTAATGAAAACTTTCTTAAAATCTGGTGTCAGGCAGGAAACTTGGAGGGATTTACTTTTGTTTACAGTGTCTTATTTGGTTGTGGGAAAACTATAACTGCAAAGACGAGATGAAATAAAGATTCAGTATAGTCCTTTTCAGATCCTTGGGATAAGAGGAATGCCTTGTAATTTTCTTCATGGGATGGTTTCCATCAAATTAGGGATGCCAGGCAGAAGCTCTGCCCTCTGCAGATTAATCAAAGATAATCTCTTCCAGCCACCCAGGTAGCCGAGGGTCTCGCCTCAGCGGCTTGCACCTAGCTCCCGGGTCGGCTGGGCTCTGGTCCAGCCAGTGAGGTTAGCCCCTGTTGCTGCCCTGTAATTATATATTGCAGTGATCGTCCCTCCTCCCTTAAATTAGACAGGATTAGCATGGAGGCAGTTTTCCTGTTCTGCATCACTGATCCAGTACAGTGGATACACACAAACTGCTGCTACATGAAGACATTAATGTGCACAGTGGGTCTACAGGAGAAACGTAGTCTAACAGGCTACTGCACACAGAGAGCATTAATGAAAATGGTGCACCGGGGGGTCATTTTATAGACTGATTCCTCAATTTTATAGACTCAGGATGATTAAATTTGACAATGTTTTGGGCAGTAAATGAATAAATAAATCTTTAGTTTGACTGGATTTATCACAGGCAGTGTGGAGGTAGACTTTGAAACAGCATTTAGGTTTTTACAAAAAGTATAATTGAACAAAATTAACTTTGCTTGGGCTCATTAGGTCAGTATTTCTAAAATCATACTCTGGGTCATACAGCTAGTTTTTGAGGAGTGCTTTAAGTGTAAAAATAAAAAAAGTGCTGGTACTCCCCTTATACACATGTTAGCATGTGTATTGGCTGCTATCAGCAATCATTATTACATTAGGAATTACTACAGTAAATAAAAGATACTAGGAGATATTGGGCTGGGGGGTCCTCCTGCACATTTGAAAGTTTTTGATTTAAAACTATGCAGTTTCACATAATTTTGGACCATTGTTATTATAGATATAGATAAATATATTATTATATATAGGCTACAGAGAATCCCAAAAAGCTTAATGACAAAATTTGCTATTTTACTATTTACACATATCACAGCCTTTTGTGTTTTTTTGTTTGCCCTGTAAAATCTAAAATATTCTGTACGGTAAATCAAAGGAGCACATTCCTAAAATGTTTCACTGAATATATTTGTTCACAAATAAAACAAGTTATGATGTACAGTTCACTAATTATTTTACAAAAAGGATGTGGACATTGTATTGATAAATTACAGCACCAGCGTTTCCCCCCTCATCAGATGCTCACCACAGTATGTTCATGCTGCTTATGGTGTGCTGCGCAAAAACCCTGGCACTGTGCCGTATTATCACTTTTAATGCATTCATTATAAATGGTCCAGACAAGCTAATATAGAGAGGACAGAAAAGAGTACTGGCAGCTTGTGAGAAGTGCCGTTTCGCAATAAAAAGTCAGGACATGCCAAGGAGTAAAATGTAGAAATGTCGGAGCTGCATACCGGTACTGGCCCACTTCAAACACTGTTTTTGAGTAAAAAAATGTGTTTATCTCAAAATGCTTGCAAGCTAAGAAGGTTTTTGTCTATTTCCTTATTTTGCAGTGCTTTGCAATGCATTCCAGTTTAACAGTCATGATAATCTACCTAAATAGCTGCACACTGAAATCTTGTAGGGCAGTGAATAGATTGTGTTGTGTTGTGACCTTTGACCTGTGAATTCATGTGATCCAAAAAAAAAACAAAAAAACGGTTGACCAAGAGAGCTGCTCAAGTTTGCCAGACACAGAGGAGCTACCGTAAGAGCAGCTACTGTGAGCTATAAAGTATGCTTTACTTTTGGGAGCCTTAAACCTTGTAGCATGACATCATGGCCTGCTACATCCATATTTGTTGGGAGAAAGTAGTCTCTCCGTGAAAGTACTTCACCAAAACATTTTATTTGACGTTTAAATTGCATGAGCATCAACCAGGAAATTAAGACAAAATGAGAGAAGGAGCCGCTAATTTTGAAGATTAATGGAGGAAAGTCTGAAATTACTTGCAGAGCAGCAGAATGAGCCCAATAAATTTCATGGCATGGATCAAAATACCCCCTGCTCTGCTTGTTTTAATTGTACCGGTATTTTCTGAGTATTGTGCAGTATACACTCCACAATACTCAGTATGTGAGCTGTATGTGAGCAGCACTGTAATTTTACACAGTGATGGTTCAGCATTCATGCAAAGCGTAAGACAAGCAAACATGATCAGGGAGTCAAGTAAGACAAGCCATGGCGAGGTGTTGAGCTTGTGTCCGTTCACAGAAGCAGCAACAGTCAGTCACAGAGGGAAGTACTTCAGTTTCACACACCTAGAAACTAAAACATCTTATACACACACATACATTTATTGTTGATGTGTTCAGTTTCACATTTTAACAGACTTCCTTTTTTGGGGATAAGTGGGTCAGAAATGTACTTGCCCAGTGTCAATTTTTACTTGCCCCTACACAAATTGTTTTATATATTAGCGGATGTCAAATAACACCAAAGACCAAAGTTAATCTTTATTTAAGTAAATGAATATGGAGTTTCACTCACATTCTCCAGCGCCAACCAACTAAACTCTGTCTCCAGGTCAACTCAAGTGCTTGCTTGCGATTTAGCTCATAAACTATGGGCTCTATTGGTGCCTTCAAATTTGGCCGTGTTTACTGTGTTTACGAGATGGGAAGTCATGTACACGATATGCTTGGCACTGAAGTGGTTAAGTCATGAAGAACACTGCTGCTAAGCAACGGCAATATTAATGTTACTGTCCAAGTCAAGAAGCCACAGACGCTAACAGTTTAGCAATCTAGCTAGTGGGTGACATAATGTAGTAAAATGCAAAGGCATAATGACAGAGGGGAAAGATGAGGTCGTTGGGAATATCAATATTTTCCTCAGATATATTATAGAATTACCAATAAAAACAATATACAACTAAAATTACAATATATTAACTTATTATGCACTGATAAACGAACTTCCAGGGGCTCTGCCATTTCTGACAGTGTCAACAAACACGTCACAAGTCGTGAACTGTGAGCTTTCAGAAACTTTCCACGTACGAGGTTGTGAATACAACATGAGGGGGGTGTTCATATAGAGTCTTCGCGTCAACACGGTAAACACAACCCCATCTGAAGGCACCACACCGTATCTTACAATCAAAGTGGTGCACAGCGCGGCGCAACTGTCATTGCTAGTTTCAGACCGACAGAGTTGTCATTTTCACGCCCAGTGCCCACGTTGTAGAAGTAGCAAATATACTTGCGCCCATCTGCGTCCAGATTGATATCTTATCTGACACTCTGCTTTAGTTCCTGTTACGCCCAAAACACACCCATGATTAATTAAGAGATTAAATACAACCCCTTTGCCCCTTGTGCCTTACTTTGCACCCATATTATGCACAGATTAACTAGCAAGAGTGGAGTTGGACACAGCCTAAATGCACTTGCGTCATACACTTTAGACCACGGGTGTCAAACTCTGGCGCGAGGCAATATAAAATTACTATCACAGCTGGCCCGCCGGTACAGAACAACGCATTCACCGCTAATACTACAAATCCCATAATGCTCTGCTGTTGTTTTGGCGCATCAATCAGGACAGGACCCAGACACGCCCTCTACTCTGTGTCAGTAGGGATCTGTGCTTCGGCAGGAAAGCCCCGGCTCACCCTGCCTCCCTGGGCCTCTCCCAGACCATGCCGCGACCTCATACTACCGCTGTCCCTGTGGTACCCCTTCCCAAAAATGGTGAAAAGAAAGGCAGAAAACAGAAGCTTTCTGTACAGGTGGGAGGCAGAATATCTGTTTACATATGTAAAAACAAACCTGTTTGTCTTGTTTGTGGAGCCAACGTGTCTGTAACTAAGCAGTACAGCATTAGACGACACTAGGAAACACCAGGACAAGTACAAGGACCTGGACACGACTCCAAGGAGCCAGAATGTGGAGGAGATGAAGAGAAGTTTGGTTTCACAATAGAATATGTTGAAATCACAAAGTGAGGCTGCTGGAAAGGCTAGTTATACTGTGGCAAAAGAAATCACAAAATCAGGCTTGGGCACATCAGATCAGATCAGTGTGGTGCAAACTGAGCAAGAATTAACGTTTTCTTTATACACTTTTTCTTGCTCCTCCAAGGCTCGAATGGTTGATTCATTCATTATTATTTTATTTTCAGATTTATTAGCCTGTGGAAAAAGCTTATTTTGATATTTACCTCAGAAGGCTGCAAATAGAAAAGAGGCATACAATTTTTATTTAAATTTTATTTAATATACCATTCGTATGTTTTTTTTATTTGAAATTCGATTTTGCATGTCTGCACTATTAGTTATTAAGTGCTGCTTGTTCCATATTCAATGTTGAAGCAAAACTTGTTTGGGTCCATATTAAAGGTTCATTTGTTCAACGTTGGCCCGCGGCTTGTTTCATTTTAAATTTTGGCCCACTGTGTATTTGAGTTTGACACCCCTGCTTTAGACCATGCGCAGTAGGTTGTTCAAATAGGACCCTTTGTCTTTACCTGTTGTCTGTTGTGTTCATATACAGCAGCTGGTGCAACACTGCATGTTAGGCACAAATCTTGTCAGTAAACAGTTAATAGTTGGTTAATGAGGGTCAGTTATCGGTTAAGAAAACTTTTCAAAATTAGCATCCTTACAACCCATTTAAAATCATCGCCTGACTCTGCAGTGCAGCTCTGTGGAGCATTTTGGCATCTTTCAGCTAATAGTTTCCCTTGTCTTACCTCTTCAGTCCCCCCTTCTTTCCCCCCTTCTTCCTTATTTTCTTATTTATTTCACCTTTTCCTCCCTGTATTTCTTTAACTGATTGAATTCATTAAAACTGGACACAGTTTCAGCAGACAGTGAAACTAAACTCTACTTGTCTTCACAATACTTTGCTTAACTTTGGATACTTGAATGCATTTGCTAATACTTCCCATACTGTGCTAATGATATTTTTACTTTGCCTTGTAAAAGTAGTGCTATTCTACTGAAGGATTTCAAGTACTTCTTCTCTCAGATTCTCACGGTATTTCTCTCTCAGACACACTCCAGGTTTTTCCAAGGTCAGACTCTTATCTGCTCGCCTCCCATTACCTCACGCTCCCCATTCGTTTCCTGTGACTTGAGTTGAACTGGGAAACACTGGAGTATGTGTGCTTTGTTGTGGTTGCTGCAGAGAGTAGATTAATTACTTATCCCCACATCAGAGGTAAAGGTTTTGATTGGTCCGGCACTGTGGGCAACTGTTGTCAGTGAGGTAGAAAACTCTCCCAGAAAGTCTTGATGATCCATGCCAGAACAATGACTGTGCTGTGCTGTTTTTTGACCTAAAATGAGATATTGCAAAGGTGACGTGTAACCTGAACTGATCCTTTGATAGTTTTTTTCTCCTGTGACTCCAGTTTTAAAGGATGTTGATAATGTCCATATGACAACACTGCACACTTTCATAAAGATTTTCCTCGACTGCACTGAACACCATTGTCACTCAGCTCAGCGACATGTTTATGGAGTCATTTGTCTTGCATCACATCATCTTGGAGGCGTTCTTCCTCTTTCATCATGTCGCTCGCCCTCTGCTGAGTAATGCTTAGCCTATTTGAATGTGTTTAGGCTTAGCGGACAGATCCTTCTGGCCTCTTGCAGGATGCTGATTGGATGAGATGAGTGGCTGCTGGAAGTGTTGTAATGTCGCAATGACCACAGGGAAGACTTTGTGAGCTTGCCCGCCCGCTGACACTATAGAAATGCTGCCATGTGTGGCCACAGTCTCCTGCTGATCAGCTCTGTTGGAGCAGTAACTTGTACCCCTTGAATTCCTGTAATGGTGGAGCTGCCGCAAGAAGGTCGTCATGTTTGCACTGGCTTCCTGTGAGTCAAAGAAATTTTAAAATACCACCTTGCCAGCGCAGCTCTGCGCTGCTCTCATACGGTGGTTACAGCTGATAATGCTGACCCGACCTCCGGCGCCACTTCAGAAGAGTAGCACCCACCCTCTCGTTTCCCCCGAGGGTAACACTGTTAGCTCTGTCAGCACTCATGCTGGCTCACCATGTTGAGAGCTGTGCAGAGGCAATGAAAGTAAGTACCTTTAGCATTAACGCTATTGGTTAAACGTTAAAAAAATATTAATGATTGAAAAGAATGATAATTAAAAAGCTGAGAAATAAACTGTACACACTGTCTGCTACAGCTATGTTCACAGCTATAACGTCACCAACAAACCCACATTCACCGCCACCACACACACGGTCTGTCAGAAACTCACTGAAGTTACGCTACAGCGGATCGAAGCCACCGGCATCGGTATTAGCTAGCAGCTGCTAACGCAGCAGAAACACACACACTGTTTGTCAGAGAATCGCTGAAGTTAAGCTGGGCAGACACACAGCTGATAACCCACTAAACTTAACTAAATGTGCGGTGGAGACTTTTACTGGGAAAGTGGTGCACCATGGCTGTTAACGGTCCCGGATGGTGAACTGGAGACTTGCATCCCTAAATAATACTGATAAAAACAAGACGGACCAGCACTGTTGCAGCCCGGCCCCTAAAAATCACAGGATGTAAATACATTGAATGTTGCAGAGTTTGCGTTCATGAAAATCTTAAGGATTATAACTTAAATGTGTCTTACTGTATATAGAGCACTTTTAATTGCTTTGTTGTTTAAAGGTGCTATTCAAAAAACATGCACTGAACACAGATCTATTTAAAGAGAGGCGAGAGTGCCAGATTTGGACCAGCAACCCTCCAGTTTATGCCCAGGTGTTGTGTACTTTTGTGCTTGGTTTGCTTCCCATGGTTGCAAAGTGACACTGAAATATTTCAGAGCCTCTCTGCAAGAAGTCAGAGATGGTAGATGGTCTTTCAGTTGTGGCCCCCTCAATCAAAACAAATACTATCATGTACACAGATTCATGTACAAACACAGTTGGTCGGGGTAAGAACAGGTCAAGCATTTGAATCTTCATGGGGACTGTCAAGGAAGGAAAGCCCTAGTTGGGCACTATTAAGAGAAAACCTTGCTGCGGACGTTTTTGATAGAGATCCCATAAAACCAGTGAGATTGTTATGGTAAACCATTGTCATTAAGGCTGGGACCTGGCACAAGCTCAACTATTTATAAGGAAAAGAAAGGTCAAACAAATAAACACTGTGGTAAGCTGTAATTTCCTTGGCAACTGGGTAAATTGTTTGTCACAGAGGTTGTGTCCGCTGCTATGGCAACCTCAATAACAGGAAATGAAGAGGCTGTGTGTTTTGGAGGATACTGTGTGATCATTTCCTTTTAAAGAAATGAAAGAAAAGTCCCTGTTGAGTTCCTTCCAGTTTGTAAAGGAAACAGATATTGATTAAATCAGAAAGAACAAACTTTTTCTACACAGCATTCATTTCAGTGTATATATTAATGTAGGCAACATGAGGTTTTCAAATTGCAATTTATAAATATTATGATTATAATGAATATAATATAAAGATTTTTCATAATGTGAGCATTTGCTATTCTGCTGTCTTGAACAGTGATTGTCAAATCTTAATTTAACAACCGTAGCTAACTACAAATGTTACAAATGTTAAACTAGCATACCAGCTACAGTAGTAACCTAACCCAGAGTTGCTTCTGAGGCAGAAGGAGCATTTCACATTTTATGGGGTTACAGGTAAATCAAAAAACAGCCCTGTTCATTACTGGCACATCCACTGTGTAGTTTTTCCTCTGAGTATTTACTCACTGTGCAGAAGCTGATCCTAGATGCTACTATACTCTAGTTTATGCTAACGTTTTCAGGTCTCTTGCTCGCATTTTATACAGGATTTGGGGAAGTTTACAGTCCAGCTAACTTGAGATAGCTTTAAATTTACTAGACATGTCAGTCCTAATACTAAAGGTGTTGTTACATTAAAAGTGAAACTAAAAATACCAACAATATAGCATAAATTTAACCTTTGTCTAAGTATGTAAGGTAACTTTAAGCACCTATGCAGACTTGCGTTGGTAGACTGCAGTTTGATCTTTGATTTTCTTTGAACTTACTTAATAGTAATACTGTATTAATACTATAACATTATAATAATGTTAATACTACTAATAATACTTGGACTAACTAGCTCTACACTGCAGTACAAGAACAACTGTATTTATTTCCATGTCTACTACATGGATGCAAACTTTAGCTATAGCTAGCTTTAGTGGCACAATATCATGTATTGTTTGTAGCCATCAATTACATATTTAAGTCCTTTGGTGCAGGCTTCTCATTTTAAAACAAGTCAGCTTGAAGCAATACAAAATCAGATAGAGAGTGTTTTCAACCAAATTATGCCAACGTTAGCTAAATGAGCAAGCTAGCTACAGGTGATAAATACTTCTAGCAATTGATGGTTGCTGGCTAGAAATGCA
Source organism: Pterois miles (assembly GCA_947000775.1). Lineage (NCBI taxonomy): Eukaryota > Metazoa > Chordata > Actinopteri > Perciformes > Scorpaenidae > Pterois > Pterois miles. Next base: position 3,703,515 of record CAMQGK010000471.1, read on the forward strand.
AAGCCTGCTTTTGTCCACCTTTGTATGAAAACAAGGACATAAAAATTACTAAACATTTTGAGTGGTTAATTATCAATATAAGCCACTTATGGACTGTTTGATAGTGGAAAGCAACACAAAATCCAGACTAAATCCAGACTCTGAAGGAAGTGGACGTAAAAATTCAAAGTAGTTACACATCAGACATATTATCTGTCATAAATCTGTGAATTAAAATTGGATGTGTGCTCAAATAAAACAAGTAGCCTTTTGATAATATATTGTACCCAGGAGTGCCTGTATATCATCAACATCTGGTTTCACCACTGCAGTAGCCTCACTATTTTCCCTTGAGAGCCATTTTGTGCCTTAAGATTTGTTGCACATACTTGCCTATTGATTTCACTGTAAGACATTCAGGTCTTTCTCACAGTGTCTGATGTTTTGCTCGTTGACAGAAACTGTCTGGTGATAAGTTGCCTTTAGGCTCCTCATCAACATCCTCCAAACCTGTGTCTTAACTGGTTTTGTAACTGATTTACAATATCACCTTAAATATGCTGTAAAATCTGCCTTTGCTGGAACTCATTATCTAAATGGTCATCAGACATGCTGGATGAAATTTAGGGTTTTATTCTAAAGTACACAACTCCAATTTTCTGACAATTTGATTTATATTAAATGGCTGTGGGACTTTTAGTCATATTCTTCTGCACTGATTCAGTGTTTCTTGTTTAATTCTGCAAACTGTCTACCCATCATGCCTTTCTGCTCTTATGTTACAGTTATTTTTATTTATTTGTTTATTATCACCCAACACAGTTCCTCTCAACTCAGAGAGTTTCACTTTCTTTCATCACTATTTGGGGTTTTCGGCCCGCAGCGTACCTGTTTCCTGCTTTAACTCTATCCACTTTTCAGCCCCACCAGGCAGACACAGTTAGCAACTAGCTGTTGAACACGATGGAGCGTTTAGCAGCTGAAGAGCCAGATACTTCCCGCAGGAGTTGGTAGAGACCAGAAACAGTAAATATTGGACTTGCATTCATTAGATGGACACAAAGCTAACTCCAAACGAACAATAATTTTGCTCCGTATCTGCTGGCAACTGTTTGCTTGCACAGATTTATGAGGTGATAATATCTCAGTGTGGTTTACAGCTTATTGCCCTCCACTAAAGAGCCAAAAAAATCAATTAATACTGCTTTAATGACTTGCCTGGTTAAATAATGATCTTTTTTTTATTGCCACTGCTGGAACACCCGTTGCTTAATCAGCCTGCCAGACTGTACAGTGGATGTAGTCACCGTGACATCACCCATTAGTTTGTGGACTGCCGTTATTAAGCCTCGTGTTTGGTATTTTGTCCGTCGCCATCTTCGTATTTGGCTGCCGCTATGTTGGTTATTTGCAGCCAGAAGTGACATGAGAGAGTGGAGCTACAAGTATAACTGATGCTGAATAAGACATTTTAGGCAATGGAAAAGATTATAATTGACTTTTCATGAACTGAAAATGAACAGTGGTAAAGCTGTAAAACAAAAACAGACAACTCGCAGACCGGACAACGCCGTGGTAGTGACCTGTCTATCACAAGGTAGCATCGCTCTAAAACATCCCCTGCTTTATGGTCCATTGCAAGTCTAAATGGGACCATAATTAACTAAATGAACATCATGATGTATTGTTGCAGACTTGAAACTAGCGATTGAGACCATAAACTCATGTTTACGATGTTTACTGAGGTAATAAATCAAGTGAGAAGTAGGCTCATTTTCTCATAGACTTCTCTTCAATCAGACTTCTTTTTGCAACCAGAGGAGTCGCCCCCTGCTGGCTGTTCGAAAGAATGCAAGTTTAAGGCACTTCTGCATTGGCTTCACTTCTCAGACCCAGAGGTTGCCGCCTGATGGAGACCAAAACAGAGCTAAAAGTGGACTTATATGAATGAAATTACCAGAAACACCATGGTATCAAATGAATGCTAATGTTGCTTCATGTCTGCTGGAGGTGTTACTCTTTGCTGACATGTTAGCCATAACAACGTTATACAGTGATGTCAGTGTTGTGTTTACTGATTGATTGTGGAAGTAATGCAGGTTTAAACAATTCACTAATCGTTTTAGGACTCCAAACCAAAAGGAAACCATAATGGCTTTGACCTGCACAGTGAATACATGATTAGACTTCTTTTTGCAACCAGAGGAGTCGCCTCCTTCTGGCTATCAGACAGAATGCAAGTTTAATGCATTTCTGTAATAGCTTCACTTTTCAGACATGGGGGAAGCCCACTGGAGAACATAGACAGCAGAAACATGTCCAACACTGCTGGTTAAATATTTACACTTTGTTTGGCTTGGAATGGATTTCCACTCCAACCTCAGAAAGTGATCAAAAGACACAATCCCCTCTTTGGCTGCTGGCCTCCACAACTTCTGCTGTGTACAGTCACTAAATCAAGTTTCTCTCCTCTGCAGCCTTGAAGGCGACTCCCATCCACCGAAACCAGCAGCCTTCTTCCCTAAATCTCCATAATATATCAGGCCATCTATCACTGAAAGATGTAAAATATCTCTTGACCTTGGTCCTGTAATTTAGCACCTGTTGACAGCCTCTCATGACTTTCCCTGTGGTTCCTCCAAAACTCTGAATGTGTTAAGATGCTCATTAGAACCCAACTTTGGCTGTGATACCAACCCACGCCACTTTATTTCAGCAACACTGAGCCTATTAGGTAAGAAAAATGTCAGCAGAGAGCATTTAATATTTTTTGGACGACACGCTCATGAAAAATGGGATTTGCAGTTGCTAGACTCATTTGTCAGTTTTAGGAACTCAGTGGGTCTCCTTGTAGACTTGGCACAAAGTCAGAACAATCACAAGTCTGAAAATATTTCCCACTGAGCAGCCACAACCTTGCTTTCTTTTCTAATTCTTGGTCTTGTTAAGGTTTGCCGTAGGTGGACACATGCTTGACTGCTTCACCAGACAAAAGATGGCTCATAAATCCGTCTTGTGCAACACTTGGCAACAATTTCTATGTCCAAGCTCTGTTTTGGTTCCAAGTTGGGCTTTGAGGATGGACCCTTGGACCAGACAGAGGTTTTGCCATGATGACCAAAACTTTTGATTACTGTTTTTAAGAGGACCTCGAGCTTCTGTTATAATGGCTGGTGTTATAGTTTGAATAAAACACTGTGTCGGTACTGTTGTCTGCCAAATGTGAAAATCTTAGTTATAATGCATTTCTGCTTTTAAAAGAAAATGTTTTTTTAAGCCTCCTTGCCGGGGTTTGGTGGTCAAAGGTCACTGTGACCTCACATTCGTCACATTCTTGTGATATCTCAGCAAGGCCTTGAGTGAATTTCTTCAAATTTGGCACAAAACTCAAGGTCACTGTGACCTCACAAAATGCATTGTTTTTCATGCAACTTGAGAATGTCTAATAGGACAAAATGATGACATTTTCACCTGATTCAACTGTTATCAGGCCATTGAAAAGGTATTATCAGTCACTATAAACACCATAGATGTGGGTAATTAGGGGCCTACCCACACCTATGTTATAAAAGTGATGGTGGAACATTTTGTAAATCTGAAAGATGTGACATTTTGAAAAAGGCTTCTTTGGGTTTAAACAAAACTACAATGTTGTGATGTTTAGGCAACAAATCTACAATGTCTTTAGGTTTAGGTAGCAAAACTACAACTTCTATAGGTTTAGGCAACAAAACTACAACTTCTTTAGATGTAGGCAACAAAATTACAACTTGTTTAGGCAAAAAACTGCAACTTAACATTTAGGTAGCAAAACTACAACTTCTATATGTTTAGGCAACAAAACTACAACGTCTTTAGGTTTAGGCAACAAAACTACAACTTCTTTAGGTTTAGGCAACAAAACTAACACTTCCTTAGATGTAGGCAACAAAACTACAACTCCATTAGGTTTAGGCAACAAAACTACAGCTTCTTTAGGTTTAGGCAACAAAACTACAGCTTCTTTAGGTTTAGGCAACAAAACTACAACTTCCTTAGATGTAGGCAACACAACTACAACTTCTTTAGGTTTAGGCAACAAAACTACAACTTCCTTAAATGTAGGCAACTACGAATTCTTTTGGTTTCTGCAACAAAATTACAACTTATTTAGGTTTAGGCAATGAAAATTTAACTTATTTAGGTTTAGGTAACAAAACTAGAGTTTATTTAGGTCTAGGCAATAAATCTACAACTTCTTTATATTTAAACAACAAAACTACAACTAGGTTTAGGCATAAACTTCTTTAGGTGTAGGCAATAAGACCACAACATCTTTAGGCTTAGGAAACAAAGAAGACTTGGTTAAGTTAAGGGAAACCACTGTGTTTTGGGTTAAAATAGCTATGAACCAAAAGGCAACTACATGTTATTGGTTTCACACAGGATGTGAACTCCGGTTTTGTGTCCAATCCATCGTCCCCAACCTCCACCCCATTTGGAGTTTCACACTATCTATACTACAGCGCCTGACTTCCTCTTCTGCTCCTGTTGTAATTGCTACGGTTGCTAGAGGTTGCTGTTCTTTTATACCTTCTTTCAGTGATCTACCATGTGAATAGATGATAAATCCTATTAGTGGATGTAGTAAGTCCCACAAGGCCCCATTGATCCACATCTATGGTGCTTATAATGCCTATTTAATAGCCTGGCAACAATCTAATCAGCTGACATTTTGACCAAACATGGATGTAAACTGCAACTTGACTGGTTGGTGGAGGCATACAATTGCAAGGCAGTAATTATAGTTGGAAAAATATTTGTTATGAATCAGATACCCACATAGTCATGTTTGTGCATTAACTATGGAGCTGTAGCCATGAGGAAATTACCTTAGCTTAGCATAGACTTGAAGCATGAAAAATAGCTAGCCTAGCTCTTTCTAAAGCTCATATTTTAACAACAAGGTGTGGTTTTACATTGTGCTAAGCTTTACCTTTTGGTTCCACTTCTATAGTTACAGTGATTCAATGCGCAGACGTGATATTGATCTTCTGATCTGCCTCTCAGCAAGATGGTAATTGTGTTTGCCAAACTGTTCTTTTAAGTAGTTGAAGTCGTTGAGTCTTCTTCTAAGGTAGGTGGTTACTAGTGAAAATAAGTGAGAAAGAAACAAGTTGCCTCATCAATGGTTGACTCCACTTTAAGGAGGGATAACCACACACACTTTCACATGGTTGGCAGGTCTGGAAATTGCTCCTGCAGAAACCCACCAATCCGAGCGGCTTGCCTCACCCACCGCTACTAACGGGCAATTTTCATCACAGCGGTTTTCTTTTGATTCTTTTAAAAGCTTCATGGTTGGTTTCCATCTCAGCTGAGACTGCACTTAAATCCTGAACACTGTGAGCAATCATCGACCGAAAAAGCTTTGGATAGGTACATTTTTATCCTGTAAATGCCACATAAATCCCACTTCAGATCAATCACCAGACTAATGATTAACAAAGTGCACAAAATTACATGCTTGTGCTCTCTTTCTCCTTGTAAGTCACGTTAAAGAGATTGAGCAGGAACAGTGACCAGTAATGGACTATAAATTTTACTCAAGCTTACTTCATGGTCATTCAGTATCTTAGATGGTTTACTAGGATGATGTAAAAACAATGTTATGCTTGATTAAGCTTATAACATCACAGAAATACAGTTGATACCACAGAGACTCAGTCATGATGGATGTATTTATAGCCATAAGCTGAGGTCATTAATTGTTTTGTTTTGACTCTGATAATAAGTGAACAAAATTAAAACAATACAGAGAATTTAATGAACCAGCTGCATGTGCCGTAACACCGATAATTAAAGCCATTATTGGTAATTAAATCAGAAATCACCCTAAAGGAATGCTTATGTCTACAAAATTGTCTAAATATTCTTGTTTGAAGTATAAATGTCTTATTGTCCACTCTCTCATACTTTCTTACATGCCACATTTAGACCATTAGTTGGCTTAAAATGATCGAATGCTGGTATTTGGAAAATAAGCACGGCACAGTATCCCCTGTGCAACTGGAGAGTGCATTGATTAAATGGGAAAAAAAATATTTCATGATATTCATGACCAAACGCCTTTCCTTCAGGCAGAATCTGTGATTGCCAGTGAATGTCAAAGCGCAGTCAGAGAGCCATTAATCATCAAGTGTGCATGTCTGTTCTGTCTGCATTTCCATAAAACCTCATGAAGTTGGTTCCACAACAGAGAAAAGGTTGCGTTATATAAGAAAAACTGGGAACTTAATTTAGACAGTTTGTTTCTTTGTCCCCTGTACACCTTCAGTAATAGAATACAGGAGTGAAATAGAGTAGAAAGGACATTCCCATTCAAATCAACGTCGCAGGATGGTCAGAGCGGCGGCCATTTTTACCATTTTACCATTTAACCATTGACAACTAAACAAGCAGTGGAGTAGTAGATTACGACACAAAGTGTAAATGAGTGATATTGAACAACTTAATGCTTCATCCACGCACTCTTGTCACAGCAGAGAAAATCTCTCGCTCTCCTGGCTCTTCCCAGCCATCAGCCATGTTTCGTTTTGTTGTCGTCTTTCTGAGACTGTAGCTGCTGGTGCATGCCACTGTTATTATACACAGCAGTGAACCGGAGTATCGTTTAACATTTCTTTACTAGTAAAACTGCTAAAAATACATCCATATAATATTTGTCGTGCTGCAATACAAGTTGCAGATTCTTAGTATTGATTCATTCATTCATCGTCAACCGCTTATCCCGTTAGGGGTCGCGGGGGGCTGGAGCCGATCCCAGCTAGCATTGGGCGAGGGCAGGGTACACCCTGGACAGGTCGCCAGTCCATCACAGGGCACATAGAGACGGACAACATATACAGACAGACAACCATTCACGCTCACATACACACCTACGGGCAATTTAGAGTCATCAATTAACCTAAATTGCATGTTTTTGGACGGTGGGAGGAAGCCGGAGTACCCGGAGAAAACCCACGCTTACAAACTCCACACAGAAGAGCCGCAAGCTGGAATCGAACCTGCGACCCTCTTGCTGTGAGGCGACAGCGCTAACCACTACACCACCCTCTTAGTATTGATACAATACATTATTTACCTTGCAAATCGATTTTAGATTGATACATCCCCTGTGAAGGACAACTTGCTGAGTACCTATCGATGTAGTTGGACCGTAGGAATATAAATCAATGTAGTAGATGAATTGTTACAGCCCTACTACCTAGCTGACTATCCAGCCAACTCTCTCTGGGAGCTGCGTCTGTTGTCTTTCTGGTGAGCTCTGACCACACACTTTACAGCCCCATTGACGTGGGTTCTGTTATCACCATAACTAACAACAATCAGCATTTTTTTATTTTTTGTATTAGTCAAAACACCACAGCAAACAGTTCAATGACCCTTCTACTCCTATTTTATTACTATGGCACTATCTCATTTCAAATCCATAAACATTAAGCAATTTTATGTAAGTGTAATCCCAGTGAAATGTACACAGTTTCAAAGAATTCATGGAAACTTGACTCTGACTGTATATTGTTTGCTGTTGCTGCTTCCAGATTTATTTCCACAAATTTGGCGGCTGGCTATCGTTTATGGTCTAATGTTTACGATTGTTGTTGTTCTCGTCAGCCCATTAAAGATGGCGGCAAAGACTAGTAAATCAGGGGAGGATTTGAATTGTGTCATTTAATGGTAATTTGAAACATACGCACAAGGAGGATCATAGTTTTGGATTAAGATTTCTACCGTCTGTGCGTCCCAGAGTGTGTTTACGTTGTCGCCAAGGCTCAAGCTTTTAGTCACTGGTGTGACAGTACGCAGACTCACCTCCACAGAACCAGTCCCCTCCATGACTCTATTTCTATTTTAGCTCCATCTGGATGAAGATAGCCCAACTTGGAGCTGTAGATTTTGTAATTGCCGTGTGTGATGTGGTTCACTTCTGGCGAGGCGAGGTCCCTGTGTGAGCTGAATCTCAGCGAGGGATCTGGATGTTGCATTGAACAGAGTACCAGACACTGAGATGTGTTTGAAGTGGGAGTAGATGTAAATGGATTCTGACATAGCCTAACATGCAAATTGGATCCATGGTGGTGTGTTTTGGGGTTCTTTAATTGTCCAGGAAAGTTTGACTGTGCATATGTACGCTTTTTCACAGATGACATAATCATACATATTTACATCTGGGAGCTATTTTTTATCTTTTTAAACCACTATTTTATATTTGAGGGGCTGCGCTGAAGGAACTGGTGTGCAAGATTTTCAGTCAGCCTTGTAAACAGCAGGATCCGTCACAGTAAAACAGGTTATAAAAAGCCTTGTTGCACGGCACATGTGCAGGTAACAGTGATAATAGAGGCAGATTATCTGCTTGAAATTCTAAGTAAAAATGGGTCTTTGATTTCAGATAGACGCAGACAAACAGGCTTCTCATTTCTAGCCGTCAATACTTGATCTGTATGTACTGCATAGCCTACTCCGTAATGCTGAAATATGCCATTACCAGCAGACTGTTTACACTGTAGTAAACTCAAACAACGGATCTTCTTAATCGCATTAATTAAGTGCACCACTGCATGCAAGGCTTTAATCTTGTTGGTTAACAGTTAATAATCGGTTAACAAGGGTTGGTCATTGGTTAAGAACATTTCAAAATTAGCATCCCTACTGTGATAGAATAAAGTAGGTAATTTATGATATACTTCTTGGCTTTGGAAATAATGCTAGCTTACTACTGTAGGTAGCTACCACTAGTTAGCCGGACGTTTTTACAGCTTATATTAGAGCAGATAAGCACACTGTTTAATCCATTCCTTTCACTTTTCATTGTGTATATACTAGGTTTATTTTACTGTTTTACTACAGTCCAAATGCTTCAGCATGTGGAGAAATCCAAAGCTTGGCAGCCTTGCAAATGCCATGCTGCTTCTCGATTACAACACACGGTAAAACAGCATACAAAACACCCAAGTGTATAATATGACAATTACAGAGGAACTGATCAGCCGCGCTCATCACACACCCTCTAAAAGACAGCTTCCTTAACATTGCAGTGTGTCATTTTTTTTAAGGGAAGACCGCTTTCTTTCTTGTTGGAGTGAACCTTAAAAATCGTGTGGTTTTTTTGACCAATTTCTACTTGGACCAAATCAAATAAACGCTTTTGTGGCACGGGGATTTTTGAGCCACATTTCTTGGCAACGCCACCAACCTTGTCCAACCACAGACCGCTGAATAATCAAGCATTAATAACAGGTTATACATATAATAAGTATGAATCTTCAGACATGTTTGCATCTGGATACGTTTGTGTCTGATGTCTCCTTCTTACACGTCCTCCACCACTAAGAATATAATGGAGTAATTTCCGCTTCAAGATGTTTAATCTCTCCAAATCATACAAAAAGCATGTTTGAAATAACGTGGAATGCTGCTCGTCTGAGAAAACCCACATCTCCATGGCAACCGCCTCCCCCATAACACAAACAGGCCTCAACTTCCTCGCCGGGCAAATAAAAGGCGAACGCAGAGAAAATGTTTTCCCAAGTGATAGTAGACTCTGGAGAGTCCCTGTGGTGGGCTTTCACTATGTGGGAATGCTCTGTGACCACTGAAGAAGTCTATAAAATGATATCAGCGCAACAGCTGGGCCTATGCAGGCTGAAGTGTGCAGAATTGAGATCCTTTTAAGATTTGCTCTGGTTTATGATCCATCTGGGGTCCCGTGTATTTGCACTTAGACTGACATAAAGCGCAGATGTAAAAACTTCTGAGCTAAAATACATGCAAAACACTATAAACTGAACTACTGTTTGTAAGGTTGCCGCCTGGTTATCATATTTGAATGACATTTGAGGGCTGATGTTACAAGGAGACACGCTGTCAATCTCCATTTAAAAACCAGAGGTACAGAATATGCTTTAAGGTCAGCTTTAAAACCATCCTGTGTCAAGGGAAGAGAGCCACCCTTCAGCATTCCTGTCATCGCTCGTCCTCCTCCACAATGACTACAGACTGCTTGCAGGACCTTTAGCTCATTGCCACTCCTCACTTGTTTTCCATCTCAGCGGATGGACACTGCACAGTGGGTCCATTGTACACAGAGAGGCTTTACCCATTTACCAAATACTTGACAATGAGCAAAGCTGCTGTGACGACAGCGGGCGTGGTGTTGGATGCAGACAGGCTGTACTTATGTGAGACACAAAAAATATCAAAATGTGCAGTATGTTTTAAAGCTACCAAGCGAATCAGATCTGTTGTGTAGGACTAGGTGTTGCAATCCCTCATTAGAAGCATATCTATCTTGTAAATTTCCCCACTGTGGGACTAATAAAGGAATATCTTATCTTAAGGAATATCTTATCTTAAGGCACCGATGAGACTCTGTGGAGTTCAAGTGAGTGGTGGCATCCTTCAGGTTATCAAGTGGGCGCCCTCCTTCATGGGTGTTTTGCTGATTGACCCACGACACCTCCAGAGGGTTCAGCAGTGAGTCCCAGCGTCCCAGGTTCACTCCCTAGATGAATCAAAAGGAATTCAGCATATTAGCAGCTAAATGTTTGCCTGTTTGTCCCCCTTGTGCAACTGGTTTCTAAGCTCCAGGCCCGGCGGTTAGGTCATTGTTTTCATGTCTGAGCTCAATTACAGATAAGAATTAGGTGGAGTCACTCGTGACAGCTGCTGCATTCACAGACATTCAATCATGCAAACTTCAGGATTACTCAATGGACTACTTTTTCACTCAATGGTGTTTTGTGGATCATGGATCAAACAGTTTATTGCAGTCATGTTCATATCAAGTTGATGCACAGATTCACATGTTGGCTGCTTAATTCACCTTGCTTAGTCCTTAGCGAGTTGTAAACACAACATTGACATATTATCACCGTATAAAGTTGATATGGTGAACTTGTTAGCATGTTGTGAATTTCTCCACTGTGGGACTAATAAAGGAATATCTTATCTCATCTTATCTTATAACAGTTACACACCCAGCAGGCAAACAAAAGCAACATTAACTTTACTTTGGAGTCCTGCTTGTGACTACTTGGCAATTATAAATCCAATATTCATTCTCCTTTTAGCTGTGTTTTGTTTTCCATCAACTCCTCAGGGAAATATCTGTCTCTTTAGCTGCTAAATGGTTCACTATGTTCACCAGCTATAGTAGCTACCTTGATAACTTTGTCTCCCTGCTGCAATAATCTTTAATTGTTAACCATCCCCAGAATAGAAGCATGACACTTGGCTGTTTTTTTTGTATAACTGTCAATCACCAGTTTGTTTATATCCTATCTTTGTTGTGTATTATAAAGACATAACTTTATTTTAGCCCACTTAATGAGAATCTGGTTTGGGATGTATTGAAGGGCAGTGATTCATAAAAACTGTCTACTAAGGGCGCTTTCACAAGCCAACATTTAGTCAGTTTTAATTTAACTCTGGTGCGGCTCTTTTAGGCGGTTGTTAACGCAATAATCATACTCTGTTGTAGACCAAAACAACCGGTCCAAGACTGAGGTGGTCTCGGACTGTTTCCATGTGAACTCTAGTGTGGTTCATTTGCGGTGAGAACATAATCTGACCCAGTTGCAGGAAGCGAACCAAAACATACGCTGGGAGATGGACACTGGTAAACAACAGGTTAACATGAGTGGGATAAGACTGACCTGGACTTCTGCAGAAGTCTGATGTTTGCTTGAGGAGAACGTACAGAACGCGCTAAATAAAGTTCACAAAAATAGTGACGTTTATAAAGTCATTCGAGCTAAACTGAAGAAGGGATTCATGCACATAGTAGATCAGGGCTGAGTCAAAGAGCAAAAACTTTGTCCCTCAGCAAATTATTATTTTTTTATTTGGTCTGCTTTATTTGTGCACTGTGAAACAGAACCAAACTAAATAGAAAACACACCAAAAGTATCAGTTCCACTCTGATCCGGACTCACCAAACGGACTATGACGTGTGAATGCGCCCTAAGATGTAGCTGGACTTCTGACCCTACAGACGTATTCCCTCCCCTTCTCTTTTCAATGAACTTTTCATAGAAGGATGTTGGATCTGAGTGCAGCAGCCCACCTACAATCCTGGGACTGAGTCCCACCAGAACTTTCTGTGCCGTCTTTCCCCTGCTTTAGCCCCCTCTCAGCTTTCCAACTGGCTTACCAGAATTACACAAAATACTAAAAGATGAATGGACTGCCAACTTTCCCTTTAAAAATGGCATAGCAACCTAGGCTGAGACTACATTTTTCCAGATTAACCTCTTTTATTCTTGCCATCATTCACCCCTGACCCCAGTACTCAGAAACCCTCCTGTATGGTTTATACAGTATATACTGATTTAACACAGTGGAAACCTGCTGTGAAGAGCAGAAAAACAGGAAAAGGCAACAAAAGAGGGAAAGACTTAAGGACAGACGTGCTGATGAGGAACCTGCCGTTCCATGTGATCGGTTCCATGTGGGCGGCAGTAGCTCAGTCTGTAGGGAGTTGGCTTGGGAACCAGAGGGTCACCGGTTCAAGTCCCGACATGGACCAAGAACTGAGTGTGAACTGGTAGCTGGAGAGGTGCCAGTTTACCTCTTGGGCACTGCCGAGGTGTCCCTGAGCAAGGCACCAAACCCCCAACTGCTCGGGGCGCTTGTCAGGAGCAGCCTCATCACTCTGACATCTCTCCATTGTTGCATGTTTGTGCATGTGTCTGCATGTACCGTGTATAAGTTAACAACAGAGTGAAAAAATTGAATTTCCCCTCGTGGGACTAATAAAGGACTATCTTCTTCTTCTTCTTCTTTAACAGCTGCTTCCTGCCTGTCTGAAGGGTGTGGCTGAACATTATGTAATCGATCCCACATCCATGCAAATGTACATTTTCAGAGGAACATCTGACTTTAGCGCTTCTATTTGCCTCAGATACTGCTGAGTGGACATCATGCAACGTGATTTAACTTCTGGAGACACGATACAGGGTTAACGATTAAATTAATTAAGCAATAGATTGGTTTTTTTTAAATTTTATTTTAAGAAAACTGTCATGGTATAAAGAGCACACCAGAAATACACCATTTTAGAATAGGTAAAAATAACACATCTGAAATGCATGCAAGAAACTGCACGGTTTTTGTCCCAAACTGCATGATATTATCATAAAGTGGGCATATTTGTAAAGGGGAGACTTGTTGGTACCCATAGAACCCATTTTCATTCACATATCTTGAGGTCAGAGGTCAAGGGTCCCCTTTGAAAATGGCCATGACAGTTTTTCTTTTCCAAAATTTAGTGTAAATTTGGTGCGTTATTTAACCTCCTTCACAACAAGCTAGTATAACATGGTTGGTACCAATGGATTCAATTCTTTCTAGTTTCATATCATGCCAGTATCATCATGCAAGTTTTGAAACGGTGCCCGCTACAACCTCTGAAATATCAAATATGAGTCAGTTTTTTAAGAGGGTTAATTAAATACGTCATAGAGTATCGCACAACATAATATCATGATACTTGTGCATCGATATTTTCTTACACCCCTAATTTAATTTAATCAAAAGTTCAGCCAGAGCTTCAAAAGCATCTGTTGACTATCAGAAGAAATTAAATCCCATGTTTTCGTAGTTGGGGGCGGCAGTAGCTCAGTCTGTAGGGAGTTGGCTTGGGAACCGGAGGGTCACCGGTTCAAGTCCCGACATGGACCAAAAACTGAGTGTGAACTGGTAGCTGGAGAGGTGCCAGTTTACCTCTTGGGCACTGCCGAGGTGCCCCTGAGCAAGGCACCAAACCCCCAACTGCTCGGGGCGCTTGTCAGGAGCAGCCCCCTCACTCTGACATCTCTCCATTAATGCATGTATGTGTGTGTTTCAGGTCTGCATGTACCACGTATGAGTTTAACAGAGTGTAAATTTCCCCACTGTGGGACTAATAAAGGTAGATCTTCTTCTTCTTTTATCTCTTCAGTTTTTCCTGACCAGGTCCACTTCAACAGACCAGATAAATGACAGCAGAAAGCTGGGCTGTTGCTCTTGGATTTGCAATCAAAGGGAGCTTCTTTGTATACCTTGCTAACTGATCTATGACATGTTTTGGCTGCCTCAACCAAGGGTGAGCCAAAACAAAGCTTATTCTCACTGTCACCAGCCCCCTATTACCTCTGCCATGTACTATCACAGCTCGGACACAGATACTCTAAGTGTGAGATTACCTGGACAGGCTGCTGGTCTCTTTGAGTCAGTGCAAAAGAAAGAGCTATCTTTACCAAAAGCATGATAAAAATCCCTTCATCGTGGGCTGGACAGGCCCGGAGGGACCAGTGGGAGAGAGTGATACAGAGGATTCAGAGCGTAGGAGAGGAGATCAGGGAGGGAAGGTCTTGGCTTCACGCCCGGACGGTGGCAGCTTGCCATGGTTTCATGTGTTCTCACCGTTGCTCTCGTCAATGCGAAACAGCAGACGACCCACCTGTGCAGAGTGATTGTTCATGTGGGGCGGATTTTGAATTTTAGTTTGGGCCATCGGGGCAACAAGGAGGTGCTGGGGATCTACGACATTTAAAATGTTAAAATGCAGGTCCATTTGGCTGGAGCAGGAGGAGGGAGAGGCTGCTCTGTGATTTAACTCTTGCATCTGCTTCTAAGATATATAATAAAAAAGGAGTGTGCTGGAGTTTTTTGAGATGTGACAGCATTAAAACCTTCAGGGACTAGTGGAAGGATGTGGACACAGATGGCATTGTCTCTGGGATGAGGAGGACAATGCTTATGAAGCCCCTGACGCCTTTTACTAATACGCAGGATCTGATGTAACTGTACTGTTAAGCCAGACTGAGTGCTTATGCGTAAGCCAGGCTTGTGACAGCACATATGTGATTTATGTTATTACGTGGTAACCTTCCATCAGATGTTTTGTTGAATTAGGCTTTTGGCTGGAGCAATGGTTATTGGAAAAATCATAACTGCAATGTGAATTTCGTATGAATAGCTTGTCCCAATGAGCGTTCAGAAATGTGTGATTCAATTAGCAGGAGGCGCCTCAATAATTCATTCAGCCCCGATAACTGAATGGGAAACAAAACAGCCATTTCCTGGCAGTCTGTCACCCACCCGACCGGGGCTGAAGTTAAGCTAACATGGGTGTTGTCCAGAGTCCGGAGCGATCTGTACAGCTGCTTTACAGCGTCAGGGTCACACTGACACCTGACCTCCAACAACTGGGTGTTGTGTATGTTGTAGCGCAGGTCGCACGTGGTTTATGCAAAGGCCCCGAAAACCCATTAGAGAGAGGAGATCCTCCACGAATACAGTATTTTTGGCAAATTTACATCAGTTTTGTTTATTTCCATGACAAGAAGTCTCCCTTTAACTAGTTTAAAGTGGGCAGGATTTACCTGAATACCTGAATTTATCATTATTACAAATTTGTTGTTAGTTATTCCCGAGATCAAAACAAATATGGACGCCTCACATCAGCCAACTGATACCTTTCAATATAAATAAACCGAAATTGAATAGATATGGCGTTTTATCATCAATGCACAGTATTTTAATCTTCATATGACCAAATCTGCAATTATACAACCACCTTGATGACGTTACGTGTGCCGGTCATTCTGCCATCTATTCCATTTGACATGAACGCGGCATAACTTTGAAATAACCTGAGGTTGTTTTTTTCACCCACCAACTTGCACTTTCATTGTTGCATATTTAGTTGAGTTAGAGTAAGAGTTGTGTTTTCGGGAGCCGTTTATATCTATGTAGGGAATTGGTCCTCTCTCCACAAAGGCCAACATGTTGTACCACCGAGTTTCTATAGTAGCACAGAGTAGAAAAACCAACTGGTTTCCTGCTTGGGCCGGAGACAATAACAGTACTCACTCCCGGTGCTGCCGCTCTCTCTCTCTTGCTTCACCACTCACTTCCTACTTACACACACTCGAAGCACTGGCTCTGCTCCAGATGGCTCAACTGTAACAACTGAACCCATACAGCCAGGTTTGTGCTCACCATAGCGTCCCTGACATGAGGGTGCACAAGCCAAAACTGACATCATCACGTATTGTGCGAACAATGCAAAGGCACTGCAAGCTGTCGCAGCGACTGGGCATAGAATATTTGTAACTCGCCGCCCGTTACATGCACGGGTGACTGCCACAGTAAAATAAAAGCAAATAACTTGAATAAAGATATGACATAATGAAATAGAAGGATGACCATTTTAACATGCCTTAAAAGCAAGAAATCTCTATTTTGCCAGCCAAATAAAATTGTTAACAAGATATTAAACCTTTCAACCTTTGTTTCATCACAATACAATGAATAGTTGACTTCTTTGTTTAAAGGGATTGTATAAAAGTATGTCCATGAAGATGAATTGAGCAGTTTGGTTTATGGGGTTTTGCCAATCACACTCATTGACTTTCTGATTCTCCACAGAATCTTTTGTGTTATATGCCCTCTGATGTTTCGGAGAATACTGCAAAAAACAAGGTGTTGAGCACAAACGCCTTTGTGTGTGCTCGTTGTATGTACACCATCTGTGGAGGTCCACATCATGGTGCCTCGTGCGAGCATTACGTAAATACTGTTTCTTCGCAAAACAAAGCCAAACCACTTTTTGTACATGTGAAGTCACTGCCAGTCCTACCAGGGAAAAGTGACACAGAGATCATCAGAGAGAGACTTGTCCTGGTTCCACTGAAGTGACCTCTACACTCCCTCTCTTCCAGTACGGCTGCTTCGGTCACTTCGCTGAAGCTTTCGGACATCTGGTGGATGGGTTGAGTCCGTGGAACGTTCACAGCCCCAGTATGTAAGTTTCTATTTAGGGAATAACTGTAGACGATGGAAATATTGTTTTATGATGTGAGACAAAGTCTCGCTCCCCTCAGTGAAGAGGAAATGGTCCAAACGAAAAGAAAGACACAGGGAGGAATTGATATCCCTTTATTGGAAAAGTAGTTATGAAAGACATCACATAAAGAGCAGATATTTCCATATCAGACACCTCCAATGCAGAATCACTTTATTTGCTGAGTTTAGTTTAGAGGTTTCTTTCATTCGTCATCCTGAGAAGCTAAACATGTTCTTGTGCAGCGTTTCTCAACCTTTTTAGCTTTGGGCCCTAATGAAGCAACCTCTACTTATGTGCACAGTAAAATAAGACTAAAGGTGGGCATAAACTGAACAATTTCAGCCTTTTCTGGCCCAAATTTTGAGGTGCACAACTCATTTTAGAGTCAGACTGAATGTCAGCTTTGTCAGGCATCGTTTGCTGTGCAGTGTACGGGGGGGATCGAGGACCTATTATCTTGGATAAGTCTGATGAATTTTTGACATGGAAATTTTGGTAGGCTGTCCACAGACTCTCGCACAGTTGAAACAGCCACAAGCCTGTTTCCCAACATCAGTGTCTTTTTTACAGTAATCAGAGCATAGCTGTCAAGATAAGTGTACAAAAGATACAGTAAAACATTGTTAGCTTACCTGCAAAAATACTGTCCACGTCTTCCTCACCACCTGTGAGTTCACATATGCCGGCACCTCTGTTTTTAGATGTTTCAGCAGATAGGATAACACCGATGATCAAAGCGGCATGTTTCTACCTTATTAGCATTGTGACCTTTACGGACCTTTGCGAGCAAACATACCTGCCCTCGAGTTTTCAAACAAATATTTGTCAGCAGCCACAATGGCCCAGCTGATGGGCATGGTTATATTAGAAGTTTTGTCCTGTGCCTTTGCCCTGCATGTCATGCTACTAGCACTACTAGTTACTGGCCGATAGCTGGCTGTTTAGGAACAGAGATGTTAATACATCCACCACTGTCCATGGACTGATTGGTGTTTTCAGTCCAAAATGGTGGCAGCGCTAGCCATCTAGCAACTATTGTTAAAAAGCACCTGAATTTCATCTCCTTGCTTCTATACTATTTGCCTCCGGTTCCCTCGTCTGGAAGTCAGTGGGTTTTTAGTTAGATGTCTGAAATAAGGTCTGTGATTAATTGCTGAAGAGATTTTAACATTTTGTTCTACAAAATAACATGTCAGTAAATAGCCCACTTGTGAATTTTGAAACTTTTACGTGTCTTTAAAAAGGCGGTTGCTAACAAGTGTCTAAATGACTACTAAACGTCATCACGCTGAACACTAGTCCGCCTTTAGCCTAGTGGTGGTGACGTGAAGTCATAGCATACTGTTAGCTTCAGACTTCTGGCGATTGCATTTATGCTTCATAAAAGTGGTATCCATTTGTGGAGATTATCTTGCTGAACAAAATGTGGAAGTACCATAAATATTTCTTTGCCACAGAGCTTATTTTCTGCAATAATCTAAAACCCAATGGAAAAAACCCATCGGCTTTTTTGTCGAGGGCACCAGGGTGATGCTAACTTCCGGGTCGGCTTACAAAAATATGTCATGCCTGCTGCACTCAGTTGACTCTTCATTCCTGAGGCTAACACCTCCTAAAGGTGGTGACAACTGCTTTCTCTGTAAGTCCTGTGTGTCTAATTTTGCCTGCAACAGATGGTTTCATTTGGCAGTCTCCATAACATGACCACGACTGTTCAAAGGGTGTGTGTGTGTGTGTGTGTGTGTGTGTGTGTGTGTGTGTGTGTGTGTGTGTGTGTGTGATCTGAAAACAATAAAGAGTTCATACGTAGGCGGCCGTGTGACGTCATATGCTGACATCTGTTTGGTATCCAGACAACCATACTGTTTCTCCAGGCGTTACAAAGATGTTTCCACAGTGAAATTGAAAGTGACCAAATGTGGGGAAAACGGTGGTTCATATTTAGATTTTAATGACCAAAATGATGACATAGCATGCAACTGTGAAGCCTGCGTATGCACGAAGCCGCTGTACCTGTATTACTGTTACATTTTTCAATAGTGATGTAAGACTGAAACCGTGCAGCAGGGTGAAGCCACTCTTCCTACTGTCAGTCATTATATTTGGATGTGAATAGAGAAACAGTGAGCTTAGTGTTGCCTCAGTGTAGTAACTAAACACCCACCAGTCATTTCAAACACACAGTTCTTTGTTCCTGAACACTGTCAGAGTATCACTTCCAACCTCATACAAAGCAAGCTAATCCCATTTGAAAGACCTGTCACTGTTGCATGCTACTAGTTTTACAATCCTCTCTGTAGCGCTTGAGGCAGATACAGGTGGAGAAAATAAAAACAATATAATATTAATGCTCCAGAAAACAAACTACACCCTCAGAAATGTCCATAGAGTTCCTGACAGCCTCAGAGAGAGTAACTGTGTTTCTACAGAGGAACAAATATATGACTGTAACATCTATGTATTGACTGTGTAATTTGCTGAAGGGAAAATAGACAATTCCAATTATTTGCTGGTGTAAGATCAAAAGTTTTTCGTCTATAGAGTAGATCAACCGAACATACAAAACAAAATTTGTCTGTCTTTGTAGTTGTAAATTGCAGACAAGCATACAATTCAACCAGTGTGGAAAATAAGGTTTCCAATAATAAATTAATATTTATTATTATTAAATATGTAGATTGATTGTAATTTTTGTTGGTTTTAAATTCTGTATTCTATCCATAAATGGCATTTTTTTGCAGTTCTGTCAAGAAAATCCTTCCGGACACTTTACCTCAAGTCCTGCTAAGCATCGATTCAGGCCATCAAGCCATTAAATTGGTATTGTTAGTATTAATATAAGCACCATAGATGTGGGTCATTAGGGGCCTACTGTGTTGTGAAAGCAAAACTTACAAGCAACACATTCTAACATGTTGTAAAATTGCATTAAACGTCACGTTTTGAACACAAACAAAAACACTTCTTTAACTTTAGGAAATAAAACTACAACTTCTTTAGGTTTAGGTTGTGAAACTACAACTTATTTAGGTTTAGACTATAAAACTAAAATGACATTCGGTTTAGAAAATAAAGCTACAGTTTCTTTAGATTTAGGCTGTAAAACTACAGCTTCTTTAGGTTTAGAAAATAAAACTAGAACTTCTTTAGGGTTAGGAAAAAGAGCACTTTAAGCTAAGGGGAGAACATTGTGATTTGGCTTAAAATAACTTAAGTCTCAAGTGTTAGTAAAAGTAAAACAGTCTTCTGGGTGAAAACCCTGGTTTGATGTCCCTGTCCTCCTCATGTGGAGCTTTACACAGTTTATACTTCAGCACTGGACTTCTACTCCTGTTATAATTACTATGGTCACTAGAGGTTGTGTTCTTTTATACCTTCTTCTGGTGAGCTACCAGGTGAATAGATGATAAAACCTGTTATTGGGTGTAGAAGGCCCCTACTTACCCACATCTATGGGGCTTACAGCGACTGATAGCACCTATTTAATAGGTTGACTACAGTCTAACTGGCTGCCCTATTCATCACGTATAAGCAGTATATTAACCGATAGCGTTAATCGATTAAAATGCTTAATGTAGGTTATCAGTTAAACAGTTGATTATTAACATCCCTAAACATAAAATATGTCCTCATAGGATGTGCTTATACCTGTGTACAACTACTTTGTGTTAAAAACTATATATTAAATGTGTATAATGCTTATAAAGTGTTACCAACGGCAACGCTTTCAGCACTTTATAATATAATTTCCTATTATTTCCTAAAAACTCAAATAAATTTTAACTACTGTGTTTATACTGTCTCAGATCATTATGTATATTTTCCCCAATGATTCATACCAAAGAAACAGCTGTTTCGTCAAAACGTCAGACGGAATTATCACAAAATCATGGGACCTATAAAATCCAGCGTGACCAAGACAAGCATCAGCTAATGTGCCATCCACACCTGACTAAAAGATTAAGAAACTCTTTCATGTAACTTTAAAGTGTCCCCACATGCAGTGCAGACTGATTCACAGAGTACTTTTCTGCCTCATAAAACATGCAGCATTACAGTTATGACAGCCAAGTGATTCATTCAGTGAACGCTCGCTAACGGCTCTGATTTTGTAATGACGCTTCACAGAAGCTAACTGCTAGCTAGACTTTTCATTGGGGGAGTCACACATTAATTTCCCTTTCTGTCTATCATGAGACTTCAGTCTGAAGAAGTTTACTTTATGGTGAAATAACTGATAATTAGACAAGAAATCCACAAACTCACATCATGTTTGTTTATTGCTGAAATAGTAATTGTAATAACACAGATGAAGAGTTTCTGAAATATTTATTCGAGGGATTAAAAAGACAGCTGCAGCAGGGCTGAAGTGCAGCGTTTCAGCTCTACAAACAGTGAGCCCTGCGGCGTCTATGAGGCCCTACGGTGTGCAACAGGTATTAAACACAGTAACAGTCGTACAATAATACTAGGATGCACATTCTTACAGAATGACTTGTCTGCAGCGTTTTTACAAGCGAAGCTACTATTTCTGCTAATGGCAAAAAAAAAATAGTGCGTCATTTCTCAGAACATAACAGCAGGGTTATTCATTTGAAATTAACAACAAAAATCCTAATCATTTATACAGCTTACATTGCCGTGTTTGACCTCCATCATAATCAGTCCCATAAAGAGTGAGTAGTACAATAGCAAATTAAGTTTAAATGACTTGATGTGAAGCAATAAATACACGTTTCTGTTCACAAAACTTCCCCCACATTCTGCCTCATTTTAACAATGTGTTATTTACTAGCACATTGTCCAGGTTTTGACATTAAACAGGTCATTAACATGCTCAAAAAGTAAAATAAATTCAGTACAGCCACATGTTGAAAATCATGTTTGCCTGAGAGATCCACTTCCCACCTCTTTACAGTATGTTGGGACTTTTTTTTTAAACAAGGAATACTGTACTGTCAGGCAGCCAAAATGTAAATATCAAATAGTGCGTCACCTCTCACAACATAACAGCAGGGTTATTTATTTGTAATTAACAATAAAAATCTTGATCGTAGAGATTTATACAGCTTACATTGCCTTGTTTGACCTCCGTCATAATCAGTCCCATAAAGGGTAGTAGTATAAAAACAAACTTAGTTTAAAAGGACTTTATTTGAAGCAATAAATATATGTTTCTGTTCTGGTAAACCACAGCCCTCCCTTCGCAAAACTTCACCCACATTCTGCCTTATTTTAAAAATGTGTTATTTACTAGCACATTACCCCGATTTTGGCATTAAACAGGTTATTAACATGTGCTCATAAGTAAAATAAATTCATTTAGACTCAGTACAGCCTTGTGGATGTGTTGAACATTATGTAACAGTCGCCTGAGAGATCCACTTCCCACCTTTTTACAGTATGTTGGGATTTTTCTTTTTACATAGGGAATACTGTCAGGCAGCCAAAATGTAAATATCAAATAGTGCATCATTTCTCATACTCTCTCAAACATATCAGCGGGGTTATTTATTTGAAATTAACAATTAAAATCTTGATCATACATCTTTCATTGCCTTGTTTGACCTCTTTCATAATCAGTCTCATAAAGGGTAGTGGTACAATTGAATTTAAATGACTTGATTTGATGTTTTTATTCTAGTAAACCACAGCCCTCCCTTGCAAATCTTCACCCACATTGTGCCTCGTTTAAAAAAAATGGTGTTATTTATTAGCACATTTCCAGATTTTGACATTAAACAGGTTATTAACATGCTGAAAAAGTAAAATAAATTCAATACAGCCTCATGGATGTGTTGAAAATCATGTAACAGTCGCCTGAGAGATCCATTTCCAACCTTTTTTTTTTTTTTTAACAATACGTCACCTTTTTTTTCTTACTTATTGTTTTCAGGCAGCCCAGATGTAAATATGGCGTTTGTATAATACAGATTTGTTGGCAACGTGCCCCTGGTTAGCACCGCCCGTACCTGCAGCAGTCTCCCAGGTGAAATTTCTCAAAGCGCTGCACCTCTACCCACAATGCACCTTCCCACACCTGAGAATCACTCGCATCGCATTTTTGTTACAAAACAAACATCCTCAATCACACTGTTTTCTGGGTACAAAATTGAAATATAAGACCTTTGTATTTGACTGTGGTCACATCTAATGTGTTCACATACATTTATTAAACGTGGCAAAAAAATGGTCGAAGTTATTTGTAACAACCTGTGGGAATGCTGGAGCAAATACGTATATAAATCATTCCTCATGGTCCTAAATCGGCTGGGATTGGGTCAGTAAAGGAGGAAAGGATCTGGTTGACTCAGGTATGAACGCACAGGTAGCAGGAAGAGAAAACGGCTACAAATAATACTGTGGTTGATGGTCAGTGTTGTGTGGAGAAGAGGGGTGAAGCTGAGGGGACAAAAGGGTTCAAGGCTGGGTCACTGCACTGGGCTCCTTTTCATAGATGTAGCTGCCAACACCACCAGTGTTCACGCCTGGAGAAACCACAGGGACAGTAAGAGGGTGTCAACAGGGGTCAACAGAGGTCAACAGAGAGGAAGAGAGGAGGTACAGCATGAGCAGGAGAGGTTGCAACACATTTCCTCAAGACGCTGCACAAGGCTATGATGAAATAACTATTGAGTAACTCAAGTTGCGTGCAGCAGCGTGGATCAAGTGCTCAGTTTGACATTCTGTTTCAAGTGTAGCTGATAATTGGTGGGTTGACAGCACCACCTAGCGGTTACCTTTGGGCCCGAAGAGAACAGCGTAGCATGGTTTGTGGCAGTAGGGCTGGCCGTCATGCTGGAACATAAAAAAATGCAAACATTAAACACAATCAAAATGTTATTTTACCATAAAAAGTTAGGCAGACAGGTTGAAAGACAAACATGATGATTTTTTTTTAACATATTTCATGACATGAATTAGGTGTTGATTTCTAATTTTTCTTCATTCCCTTGTTTTCTTTGTATCATTTATTTCTTCTCTTAATTCTAACACTATCAATTAATAAAGATATTTAGTGGTGATTAATTGCAGGATTGGCTATAAGTTAATCGTGATTAATCGCAAATTAATCACAAAATTTTTTTCTGTTCAAAATGTACCTTAAAAGGGAGATTATTAAGTATTTAATACTCTTATCAATATGGGAATGGAGAATATGCTGCTTTATGCAAATGCATGTATATATTAATCATTGTAGATCAATTAACAACACAAAACAATGACAAATATTGTCCAGAAACCCTCACAGGTACTGCATTCAGTATAAAAAATAAGCTCAAATCATAATCAGGCAACAGCAGCTGTCAGTGTGTCAGTGTGTTGACTTGACAATGACTTGCTCCAAACTGCATGTGATCATCATAAAGTGGGCATGTCTGTAAAGGGGAGACTGGTGGGTACCCATAGAACCCATTTACATTCACATATCTTGAGGTCAGAGGTCAAGGGACCCCTTTGAAAATGGCCATGCCAGTGTTTCCTCTCTAAAATTTAGCCCAACTTTGCAGCATTATTTAGCCTCCTTCACGACAAGCTAGTATGACATGGTTGGTACCGATGGATTTCTTAGGGTTTCTAGTTTCATATGATACTAGTATACTCGTATCTTTATGAAGCTGGTAATGTTCAGTTTGTCAAAATGTGTAAATTCAGTTATATGTTAATTATAGAGGTCATAGTTAAGGTGATGTTGTATCAGACTCCATTATATTGAGAGGTTTCTATTTTTTAGATTCCCCATTTATTTGGATATCGGGCCAGTACTGACTCAAATAGCTAGATCGGTTATTGGTGACAATGGGCCTGATCTACTTAATTCAGTTCTATGTATTTATGCTGTATACATTATATACTGGAATTTTAATTTCTGTTTCAGTTTTGACCAATTTCTACTGCTTTAAAAAGGTTTACACTTGAGTTGTAATTCCTGTTAACTTTGAAGATTTTTCACCAAGTTGTTGGTGCATGATTTATTATTTTATTAATAAATACCAATTCAGAAAATCTTATTGATTGATTTATTTGTTACATTTTGTTTTACAAAGTTAGGAAAGCAATGTTTAAGTCAAGCCTGATGTTGCCTTTCACATAAAAGAATGATCCCAGTCACTTCCACTCAGTGAGGCCTGCAGTTTATTAATTCATGTCTCAAATTCATGCAAAGTCTCTTGAGGGAAGGGGGTAGGGGGTAAAAAGAAATATCAAAGTTAAACACTGATATCAGATCGATACTTGATATTGGCCGATGCCCAAAGCCCGGGTATTGCTATCGGTATCAATACTGGGGCTGAAAAAGTCGCATCAGTGCATCTCTACTATTTAACGACATGTGGGGATCAGAATATTAGAAACACCTCTGAATATAATGCAGCACAACACCACTAACTATGACCTCAATATAACTGAATTAACACCTCTATTGCTGAACTTTCTAGGCATCATAAAAGTAGACTTTAGTCATCTATTTATTTCTACTTTTCTAACTTCTTCTTCCTCACCTCTGCGTGGCTGCCAGGAGCCAGAGTTTTGCTGCACCGCTCACAGCGCAGACAGGGTCGATGCCAGTCCTTACCCAGCGATGTCACCTTCTCAGCTATTGTGACACACACACACACACACACACACACACATACTTGTGTGAAACACCATGGCAACCACTTTGCAGGTTCACACCTTTACGGCAACATTTTCCCCCTCACCTTGTTTCCTGGAAGTGTGGAACTACTCACCAAAATACACCTTCTTGTTGCAGCGGGGACACAGGTTGGCCTCTCCGGAAAAGGTGGTGATGCTGCCAGCTGCTGAAAGAACACACACACACACACACACACACACACACACACACACACACACACACACACACACACACACACACACACACACACACACACACACACACACACACTTTATAATACTGGAAAGTGAAGGGAAACTATTTAATAGTCAATAAATGACCATCCAATCTTCCCGATTAGGCGTGAAATCCAGTTTACTTCTAATGTAGGGGTGTAAAAATAAAACTGAGCCAAACAGCATTTATAAGTCTCAAGAGGGAATAATGAAGTAAAGAGGCCAGTTTATTGTGGTTGCCAAGTTAAAAAACACTTCATAGTCACTCCCACTTTCAACAGCCAATCATGGGAGTCAATGGATGTTTAGTGAACATGTAGTTTTGTTGTGAGCACTGCAGGTGGCGCCAACAGGCAAAGACATTGGTTTGGTTTGATCCTGTCATGAAACAATTACACATAACACACCTTTTTTTCCTGCATATTAACCACAAACAAACAAATAAAAGCACACCGATTAGATCAAACACAGAAAATAAAACTATAAACAGCATACAAAATAACACCATTTTTAAATGGTAAATTGAGAGATAATTAAATTTAGTTAGTAAAACAGTTATTTTACCGTTAACACAACAACATGAAATGATGATTTAATTATGTTGACTTATTAATGCTAAAAAAAATTTTTGTTTAATGTTGCACACATTATGCCATTTTATGTAATACATACTGTATATAAGTATACGTATGTTGATGATTAAAATATTATTTGTAAACCATCTATAAACATTACAAAGACAGATATTTGTAACACCTTGTTAACGGTTAATAATTGTTTTGTTAACTGTCCATAAACATTTTTTGGATGAATATTATAAAGCTGTAACTGTTGATTATAATACCTTGTTAAATGGTGAATAAATACTCTGTAAGTATTCTATAACCATTATTTAAATAGATAGTTAATACTGTCAATGATTAATAACTGGTTTTTGGTCCATCTGCCTATGTAATGTTTATATATGTTCTACAAACGATTTCTTAAAAGTTTACAAATCATTTGGCAATCATTAACAAATACTCAGTATAGTACATAAAATGTTATAGTGTGTACAATAATGAATTGTTAATAAATACTTTTGTAATGTAATTGGAGTGTAATTGTTATCTCATCTTTGATACAATATATACTTTGTAAACTAATTACTTCATATTACACAACTAATGATGAAATAAAATTAATTATATCATCACTAATAATTAGCAATTAAATATTTTACATCAAACATTATTGTAATTTTATTGTTTGTTAACAGTGAAATAATATTAACTATCAGTTTACTATTTCTAAATTATTATACAGCGTTATCTATAAAACAAAGTGTTAAGCGTGACACTAAACGTTAAAGTAACTTATTTGTACAGTAGTCCTGGCCTTAGTTAAGTTATAACAACATGAACGACTTTAATCATAGCAGAAACAGTTTGACACTTACTAACTGTACTTTAGCTGTTCACCCATCTCTCCTCTTTCCACCTGATTAAATAAAACGTTTTACATCTCTGTTTGTAAACTGTAAAAGATTCATAAGATCTCATTACGTGGTGAGCTGTTCCAAATTTTAGCCCCCACACATTGAAAGGTTTTAGATCCAGAAAGGTTGAGACAAAAAAATTCTGGCTTCAACAATCAAGTGATTAGAAAACAGACACGAACTGAAAACTGCACAGTGGAGATAAATTGACGGAAAACACCAGATAACACGATTTTGTTCCTGCTGACAGGGATTTCCCAGAACACACACCCACCCACAATCTAACACGTCTGAGAAAATCCTCCTCAAGTCCCCAAAGACTGTCTCTTTTCATTAAGTCAGCAGCAGCTTTACTTCCAACCTAGAACAACAAAACCTCAATGGACAAATGCTTCTATCAACTAGCTTATTTATTTTTATTTATTTATTTTTTAGCCAGTCAACACTTGGTGATGGACCCACAATTCACAGTACATAAAGTATGAATACACACTTCCCATTTACCTTTTGGTGCTGCCTTAGGGACGAACACTCGCTTCTCCTCAGCTTTGGGGGCTGAATCCACACTGGTGGGAGACGGGTTGTTGTTGGCTGGGGTATCGTACACGTAGGAGCCGGCGCCACCGATGTTCACACCTGATAAAGGTACAGGTGAACAGACATTTAAAAAACATATTCATGTGACATATGGCATTAAGATCTGTAATTAAATATTATAATTAACTTTGCCTACAACTTTATGGACGACTAAAAATTCAGTAAAAAACAGTTAATACAGACATGAATTCATAAATAAATTAGGGCTGTCAATTGATTAAAATATTTAATTGCCATTAATCAGTTGATTGTCCATTGTTAATGGTGATTAATTGCAAATTATTATTATTTTTTTTTTTTTACTTTTCAAAATGTACCTTAAAAGGGAGATGTGTCAAGTATTTATACTCTTATCAACATAGGAGTGGGCAATTATACTGCATTATGCAAATGTATGTATGTATTAATCATTGTAAATCCATTAACAACACAAAACAATGACAAACATTGTCTAGAAACCCTCACAGGTACTGACTTTAGCATAATTAATATGCTCAAATCATAACATGGTGAACTGAAGCATAGGACATATCTTGGGGTCAGAGGTCAAGGGACCCCTTTGAAAATCACAGTGCCAGTCTTTCCTCGCAATTTAGCGCAAGTTTGGAGCATTATTTGCGTTCTTTGCGTCAAGCTAGTATGACATCGCACATAGTCTACCAGTATCTTCACTCTAGCTTGAAAACTACCACAAAAATCGCTAAAATCAGAAGTTGCATTAATGCGTAAAGAAGTTAGTGGCTTTAAAACAAATTTACAAACAACAAGGTATCACATTAACTTTGACAGCCCTAAAATAAATTAAAAAAGATTAAATTAAAACAGAAATGAACATCTACATACAATTAAATGAAAATGTATATATATATATATATATATATATATATATATATATATATATAGTATTGTAGCTCACTCAAACCAGTACCAGTCAATTAATCTACAGAATTGTATAATTTTAATTGATTTGTTTATTTTATTAATTATTCATTAATATTATTTTTCAGCATTTTGTTTATGTGTATTTATTTATTGATGAATAACTAATTTTTAGACAGCCATACTAAAAACTTTAGTATGGAGGTAAAAATCTCACTGACATTACAGAGAGCCAGGGTGGCATAAAAAACATACAAATATAAAGACACTAAAAAAAGAGTATACAACACATTCAGTTAAGATGCAATAAGAGAATATAGACAAAGTTGAGTTAAGATGCATAGACGGAGTGAATGTGAAGAAGTTAATGTTGAATAAGTGAACATGTACTTTACCTTTTGGCCCGAAGAGGGCAGCATAGCAGGGTTTGTGGCAGTAGGGCCGTCCATCGTGCTGTGGGAGAGACATAGAAACACCATGACATACAGATAAAACAAACCTGTACGGAAAAAATACAACTCCCTGTGATGCAAAGGGGAAATGCAAGCACGAGAAGTCATATTTTTCACACTTTTTTGTGACATCATATATTTTGGTTTTGGAGATGGAGCGATTGTGTCCAAAAAGAGAAACAAGCTTTTTTTTTTTTTCCATCTCAGCACATAATAATGACGCCGGCTGTCTCTAGGAATCATGACTCTGTTGATGAATTCACACTTCAGTGCGACCTACGGGTCTGTACCCCCATGAAGGTCCGCCACTCAGTCTAAGACATAGATGGCTTGTCGCTGATGCATGATGGGAAGGTGGCGGTCACTGCAGGAGCATGTGACCAGCTTGGGTAAGGGATCAGGGCTGTGGGCCAGGGTGGCCACTGGTCCAGAGCCTGATGCCCATAGAAGAGAAGAACCAAGCGAATGCCACGGGCAAGACGCCAGGCCCTGGGTGGTACGGGAAAAACTGGAGTTACAAAAGGGACAAACTACCCACAGTCCCCTCTGTTTTGGCTTTAGAGGACGGTGTGGCAGGAAAAAAAAGGACTGCTCTCTCCTTTAATAATGCATTAACTGTGCCAGGATCAGCTACTGGTAAAGCAGCCACGCACTCCTCTCCTCTCACACTTCCTGTTTGACATTTATGAGCTCCGTGAAGGTCTGGACATCACCGCCGTGACTAAGCACTGATGACTTTCTCAGGACTGGACACAGGGCTTCATTGTCAAGTGAGCTGAGTGATCTGTTAACAGTCTGCTGTACAGTATACCGTAACTGTGGCTCTGGCTGTGAGGCAGAGGGACCCTAAAAATGGATTATCCCTCGCTGCTCAGCCCACTCTCTTCCCAGCAGCTCACTTCCCACATCCTGACATTTAGATCTGTTTTCCCCATCTTTTCTTGTCTGACCTCATCTTAATCTACACGCCCCATTGCTTCAATGTCGACTCGCTCACTTTGCCCGGCTTCAGACTAGAATGGAGGTGGAGAAACTTTGACTTCTGCTTCTTAGCAGGTAGCTATTTTCAGGAAAGTTTAGGCTTTTAATAGATACTATCAAGTGATGGTTATAGGCCGGACAGTTAAAACTAATACTGCTTTTTCCTTCGTAAATAGTATCACTTGATGGATTTTTAAGAGGTTTAAAAAAGTGAAGCTATCCAGTATATTTTATTAGAAAAAGCTGGAAAAAGTAAACATACATTTGCACAACAGCAATATATTTTTCCTAAAGGGGAAGTCCACCAGTTTTACACATTAAAAGTCAGTTTATGGATCTTGGGTAGCACTTCTACATGTGCAAATTTAGGTGTAAAATTTAGGCCCTGACACAATTCAATCAGCGTCTGTCGGCCTAATTTCTGAGGTGTGTCCTGCTCTATCGGCTCTAGTCTGCCTATGTCAGAGGTTTTTAGGCCGGTTCAGCAAGATGAATCAGAGGAGGCTGGGTCACGCACCATCAACGTGTCATCCTGAATCCAGATCATGATCCGGATCGCCATCAAAATGTAGTGGGTTGTTCATTGTTCCACACCCCACCACTCCAAAAATTTCATTCAGATCCATGCAGAACGTGTGTGGTAGTTGGCCGTTGGCTGTAATCTTGAAATGTTTGAGCAACAAGACAAAGGCGATGTGATACAACACAACAGTCAGCCTTTGTCGTCGCTAGTTCTTTGATGTTGGTTTGGTGCGGCTTGGGCCTTTAGAAAGAAATAAGCTTTTCAGTCCTCATCTCTGCTTGAAGCTAGGGGCTCGAGGCTACATTGGCTGCTACTAGCAAAACACAACCGAATATCCGACCAAACTGACGGCTGTGGAGTTGCATTGTGGGTCATCTAGGTGACAGGTTCTGGGTTGTGTCTAGAAGGTAATCCGCAAATTGTGATATCTGATGTGGAATCTGCAAAAACTCTTGTTAGACTAACTGCCAAATGACCTATCCTAACCATAACTATTCAAGACCAATGCCTAACCTTAACCACCAGTTTCCCTAACTTGCATGTTACCTCCTAGACATGACCCAGATTCTGATCCTTTTCTTTAAAATTGTCGATCAAGAGTCCAACAGTATTAAAACACTCATCATCATCTTGTGACCCCTCAGAGTCTTAAAGTGTTCAAAAAAGTACTGAAATTAGATGTTTATCAGTAGAGATAAAGTTCCACTGATTCCAACAATGTCATGTCTGTACGCTCTGATTTGACTCTGTTTTGACTCTGAGAAGAGGGTTTGCAATTTAGTATAATCCTGATCTTTTACGGTCAACACTGAAGACTTGTCACCTTTTCCTTTCAAGCGTGGCTCTCTGCCATCGGCCTCGGGGAGCCGTTGCCCTCATTCGGCCCACAGATGACGGCCACAGTGGGCTCCATCCTACCTCCTTTTAAAGAAGCAGTCAGTGTTTCTCTTAGGGTCGTAACCTTCTGCATACCAGGCCTCAGATGACATCAAACACCCTCCCCAACAAAACCGCCGTCTCTTTACATGCTTTCATTATTTTTTTTTTTTTAGATGTAATGTGTCTCAGCCTCCCTCTGTTTCCATGACGATGATAGAGTATTGAGTTTTTTGCCTACTAAAGTCAGGCTCGTGGCCGGTGCTGCAGCCCCGGGCAGGATTTGGATGCCGTCCATAGAGAGAGAGAGAGAGGATGGAGGGGAGAGGAGAGGACGGTGGGCCGAGAGATTGTGTGACTACATTACTGTAATCGTGCAGAGATTAAACAGCAGAGCAGCATCCTTTGGGGTCTGCAGGGAAAATTGCTTTTGCGAACAAAGACGCTGAGATCACATCCTCTTGTGTTGAGAGAGGAGCTCCCGTTTACAGAGAGAGGGTGAGAATCGTTGGCTGGGTCATGAATCTATCTATGCCGAGACGTGATACTGCAGAGTGATTATGCAACAGAGAGGAAAAGAGGCAACTCATCCTGTAATGCTAAGGGGGTTAAAATTCCCACAAGGACGACTCAGATTGACAGATGCAACCAGACACACAACAAGGCAGGAAAAAAGGCATGCACTCAGTAATTTCCTGTGTAAAAATATACATGTTCTGTGACGTGAAATGAAAGGAAAGAGCGTCGTATCTGTACTCACTGGAAAACATTTGAAAATACCCTTTTCTAGGATAAAGGCCTGGTCACACCAGCTTTTTAAAAACAGCAAAATTTCATTAGTGATTCGCTTGTCTGGATGAAGTTCAACAAGACAAAATTGATTGCCACCACCGACTAAAAGCAAACCGTTTGGGGGACGGAATCTTCTTATTAGCTGAGTGGCACCATTCATTATTATCTAACCTCATCATGAGACGGCACAAAAACAACCTCAATAAATTTCTATTTATTCTGAAGACATTAAGCACAATTCTGAGAACAAACATGGGGGCGTGAACTACAGATACTGAGAAAACAGAAAGAAGCTCAGAACAGCTGTTAGTCATGTTTCTGTTCACATATTTTTATGCACATTTTGAAGTATCTTGTTGGAAAAGCCGTAAGGAAACAGTAAAATTCAATAAAACTTTTTGGCCTTTGTGTGATGTGCTAAATATGAAAATGACTTTGCCGAATACACTCTGATGCAGTGGACATTTAATTGACGACTGATCAGCTGTTTCTGCTGTCTGCATCTTAGATATTCCTGTAATGTATGAAAGCTTGTCTCTTCAAAATGAAGCATGTCCAATACTAGCTGACATGAAAGAACAGTTACAGTTTGCCCATTTCCTCAAACATCTTTTCATTTTTTTCTCTCTTAGATGTTTTGAGGTTAGACGGCCAAGACAACTTGTTTTGTTACCAGTTTGCAGCGTCTACTTCTTCTACTCTGTCTACTGGCAGATTAGTTACATACAGATTAGTATACACAGCTATTGTGATTAAGGCTACCATCTTCCCGGGTTGCTAGCATGTTTGTGTTTAGCTCTCCACCTACAGAAGTTCACAAACTGGCCCTGCATGTAGTCCAGGCACCACCAAGTGTCGACACTACACCTGTCAATCAGTGTTGGAGATTATTTTTTGGCTGTGGCTGGTGGATTTTATAATCTACCAGCCACTCCATAGATTACCTTTTTTTTTCTTTGCTGGTGAATAAAGCAAATCTAGCAGCCAACACTGAAACAAGCCACGTTTAAATGGTTTCCTAAAACTATAGACATGCCACACGACACAGTTAGCATTTTTCCCTGAGGATCCAGTGTAGAGAAAAACTGTCAATAAGTCAATACATGAGCAGACCGCACTGGCTTCCCCTTTTTTAGATTTCACAACAGCAGTCAATGAACTGCACAGAAACACTGGCATGGAGTTTGTTGGCCTCTGACACTGCGTGATCAACACGACTGCGCTGGTATTTCATACAGAAAAATGACATAACTACCTAAAATAGAACTTGCATTGACAGAAAGAAAGCTCATAAAGTCAATTCAGAAGCAGAGCCATTTGGTGAGCAGAGTGCTTCACAGCATCACTGAGTGCACATCATGTTAGCATGAATGGACTCAGTGGGAAGTGAACTCCTACCTGAGGCAATGTTAGTGACATACTCCCTGCACACAGCTACTATACTAGAAAGAGTCCATGTCATTGCCCCGGTTATAGAGTTAAAACCCACTGTTTCTCCTTTAATATTCCTCCATTCATTTACACTTATAGGTAGGAGCTGTAGACCCCTGCTGGAGTGCCTTTAAGCAACCTGTAAGTGATTTAACCTGTAAATCACTAGATTGCTGTTTGGACACGGCAAGTCACCTAATGTAATGGTCATCACTATGTTTTAAAGCTGTTAACTGTTTAACCTGCATGTTAACCCGTGCAAACCCACGCTAATGCAGAAATAACATGCAAACTCCACACAGAAGAGCCCCGAGCCGGATTCAAACCTGTGACCCTCTCTGTGAGGCGACGGTGCTAACCACTGCACCACCATGCAGCCCTTCTGCGATCATGCAAAGAAAATATTTAATAGTCAATTTAACTGTGAAAATGGAGGTATAGTTCACCATTTTAGAGACTCTTTGGTAGTTTAATATAACAATTAACATTGACTCCTATTTTACAAACTGAAGATACACACAAAATCTTTATCTGAAAAGTAACAAGTAGCCAAAGCTTTGTAATAAATACACAGCAGTGGATAAGGGTGGGAATCACCAGAGGCTCCACCATACCATATTATTGTGATTTTAAACATTTTGCGATATACTGTGATTTATTACCTTTTTTTTTTTTCCAGCGGCAAATTATGCAACATCTGTTTTATCTAATAAGATTTATCTAATTTACTGTGTTCATCTCAGAGTTTTCAGTCACATATCTTAAGGTCAGAGGTCAAGGGACCCCTTTGAAAATGGCCATGCTAGTATTTCCTTGCCAAATATATAGCATAACTTTGGAGCGTTATTTATGTCATGCTTGTGAGGAAGAATTCACAAGCATAGCATGGTTGGAACCAGAGGATTCATTAGGTTTTCATATGAAACTAGTATCTTCACTCTAGCTTTAAAACTGAGCCTGGTACAACCTCTGAAAGACTCAATAATGTCAGCCTGCCATTGGACTGTTAATAGGTTAATAGTTTATGTAATAAAAAGATTGATATTTGACGTCCGTGTATCGATACTGTATCAATTTTATCCCGCACCCCTAGCGGTGTAGTAGAAATTACAATAGAGTAACAGTATGAAGACGCTGTTGGTTGCAGCACTAAAGGAGACATATTTGCAGTGAGAGGACAGTATTGTTCTGTTACTGGTGGCGTCTTACTGACCTCAGCGTGGCCTCCAGCGTTCAGCAGCTTGTTGCAGCGGTCACACTTCAGACACAACTTGTGCCAGTCCTTCCCCAGTGATGACACCTTTTCAGCTGCACATGAAAGACAAAAGAGACGTGCAAACATTCACATAAAGCAGCATTTCTATGCATTACTATGAACAACGGTAATCGATTGCGTCAGGCTTTGTATGCGTTATAATGTGGCGTTCAAATCACTCATCGGAGAGAGGAATGACGTCCCTTCACTGCTTCGCTATCCAGAATAAAGATCAGCTTGTACTGTATCTGTGGCTGCTGGGCCCTGCGGGGGAAATCCTGACATCATGCCCACTGAGGGATACTGGGAATGCCTGTGTACCACCACAGGATGCAGAGATGATGTCATTGCGGGATAGACAGACAGTGGCATGAGTCCCAGTCCAGCTGGAGCAGCGGGGGGTGCCCACATCTAACCCAGATCCTTTGTGTTAACCCTCCAAACATACACACACCCCTCCCCCAGTTTACAGTGTACCCATCCTGCTGCAGACAGCCCTTCAACCCCATTTCCGTCCCCTTTCTCTCCCAGACTGCTTCCAGACAAGCAATGGACCCTAATTATACGCTTTCCAATAATAAATCTCTGCCGCTTCCACACAATGGGCCCCAAGGAGTCATGTAGGCAGCAGAGGAAACACCTTCTCTTTTCAAGGCAGGGCACAAATAGCCGGATACGGGGGTCTGTTTCCTGCATATCCTCAGTCAGAAACACACACAAGCAAACAGCATGTATGTACAAATACAGACAATTACTTCCTCTTGGACTTCCTCTCTCTAGCTGCTGTCCCATACGCACCATAACCTGTAAAAGTGCAGTCACATTCTTGTGTAAGCATCTTATCAGGAAGCAAATTAAATCAGACATCAGAGACTTGAGTCTGAACAGCAAGGAATTCAAAGAATTTGTCCAAAGAAAAAAAAATAAAAACAAAACAGTGAAAGACCAAATGTGGACATCACGAAAAGGATGACATGACTTTGGTGGCTTCCTTCATAAAAAACATAGTCAGAGTTTCAAATAGGAAAGAGTCTAGGGCTGCAAGTACTGATTATTTTCACTGCTGATTAATCTGTAGATTATTTTCTTGATTAATCGATAAGTTGTTTGGTCTATAAAATGTTAGAAAATGGTGAAAAATGTCAATCAGTGTTTCCCAAAGCCCAAGATGCCGTCCTCAAATGTCTTGTTTTCTCCACAACTCTGATATTCAGTTTACTGTCAAGGAGGAGTAAAGAAACCTGAAGCTGAAATCAGAGAATTTCTTTCTTAAGAAAAGGACCCAAACAATTAATCCAACATCAAAATAGTTTTCCCACTTTTAGCTTCCACACTTCTTGAGAAAAAAAAAAACAAGCCTTACAGATAAGAGCCTTGCATGAGCAGCATCTAACATAGCCAAACAAATGCTTTTTACTCAGAGGGAGAAGGTAGCAGCTTTTCTTTTGTATTGTCCCTTTTATGGATTGTGTGTATTTTTGTGATGCATCTTTTCACGTCTGGCCAAATTCCCTTCTTTCGATCATATTTGTGATTTGACAATGATGTTAAGGGGATCATGTGCGGAAAATGCTTCTCAGGATTGCGTTAAGAGGCCCAGCTACTCCCTGCAGAGGTTTCTGTTTACTCTCCAATCAGTTCTCCCTGTCAATTAGAAAAACACTGAGACAAATGGTTAACAACAGGGCCCCGGAGAGGAACCAGGGAGGGGATCGGGTGCGTGACCTCCCATCAACGCTTAAGAGCAGAGGAACGCTGACTAGCATACTGCTGGAAATGTTAAATCACTCTCAAAGATACCGTTATTCAGAGTAAAAGCCGACGTTCTTTAAAATCAAGAAAAGCTGGTCATCATAGAGACGGGGAGACATGATATTATTTAAATTTCAGACGGTCTCGCAGTAGTGTATGTAATGTCGGACGCAACCTCTCTCCTGTGTTGTACTTGGTTATTCACATGAAAAGTGACAGAAATAGTTCTGGGAAAAATTAAAAAGAGAGCCAGAGAGAGAGAGGTTCAAACCCTGGCTCCTTTCTCTCCTCCGCACAGCTGGCCAATCACAGCGTGACGTGGATGTGAGTGTCGGATTCACAGTTTCCGAAAGTAATAGAGATGGTTGGACAAAGTGAACTCAGTTAATTTTGCCTAGGTTCTTTAAAGGGGACATCATTTTCAGGTTCCTACTTGTATTTTGGTTTTACATGCTGTAATGTTCAAAACGCATTATTTTTTTTCTCATACTGTCTGTCTGAATATACCTGTATTCACCCTCTGAAACGCTCCGTTTTAGCGCTGGTCTCTTTAAACCTCCCTCCTGAAAAAGGCTTGTGAGAAAAATATGGAGCACTTGTACAAAAGTAGTTCTGAAGCTGTGGCCGATATATTCGAACGAGCCTTCATGTGACATAGGAAGGGGGGTCATACCTGACTGGCCCATTGAATCACATGTTTTCTGATGTAGACAGCCCACAAAATCCTGACTGGGTAGTTTTATTTCACAGTTTGTGGGTTGGTAGGTACTCCAGACACCCAAATGTATGTGGACAGGCACTGAAAAGAGAGTTTTCTCCAATATGTCCCCTTTAAATTAGAGAACAAACACTTAAACACCGTCGGGTGGTCTTTAAAATGGAAGCAGCAGGAGCTTAACCTGTCTGCTCTTGAGTATAAGCGTGTGTGATTTATTGCCTCCTAAATCTGAGGATACCCGTATACCTCCTGACACCTCTACGGTGTTAAAAATACTAACAGTGTGTCCTCAGTGTTAGTCTGTGTGTTCATGCCATTGACTGTGAATGAATACAGACACACCAGACGTCAGAGCCTTGCAAGTACCAGTATGTCCTCATTCCTCTGTCTGTCTGTGTGTAGTAACAAAGTCCACTATTGAACAGCTCACTGTTTTAAAGGCCAGTTGTTATTATAAGACGAGTGAGCCTGTCTGTCTGTATTATGTGCTGTGGGAGTTATAGAGTGGGGGAGGTGGAGGGGATCTGCCTCTGGCCCAGATGTTTATACCCCCCAGCTGCGATGTGAGCCTCTGTCCTTATTATCTCTCATACTATACAGCCTCTATCACTGAGATAAAGCCAGAAAATATACATTCAGGTTGACGTGTAACATGCATGCAACGATGAGAAAAGAGAAATCGAACTGCCTGCACCTACGGACCGACAGACAGTTCTCTGTCTCCCAAAATAGTAAACATGTGGGCACAAATTAGGCGTCTGAAATGCCACCAAGTCTTCCTCTACCTCGTTATGGCAACAACCTGAGGGTAAATGCACCCACTTGTGTACACAAACAAGCTCCTGTTCACAGGGAAGTCTCTCCGGATATTCACATTTACATTGTCAACATCAGTGAGGATGTGCCAAATCCTTTTTAGCCAATCTGTTTTCTCTCTCACGACAGCCTCGTTCAAAAGGACACAACAAAGGATTCCCCCTGTGGTTTGAGGTAAACACTGGGACAGCTTTGGGAAATCATGGTTGAAGAGTTGTGGTACTTCACACCTGACATTTGTGTCTGTTTTTGCCGTAAACCTGCATTAAGAGATATCTCCGATTAAGTTAATCCAATAAGCAGAGATGCTTTTTCACAAACAACAAATGCGGCATATTTAATGCGAGTGTGACTCCTGTTTCGGATGTGATCTACGAACTAAACGGACCACGAGATGAGATACCTCAAATTCTGGGTGGCTTGCTGTCTCGGCTAAACTATTTCCTGGGGTAAACCCTGTAATAGCAATCCTTTTTCAATGAATGTAACATGCCAAAATATGGAGGTGTTGAATAGTTGACAGTCCCTTCTCATCTTGGCAGTTTATGCTTGCATAAAAATTCATATGAATGATAGTAATTCCCAAGGTATTCAGTGTACTATAAGAACGCCTTTCTTGCTTTTGGTGTGTCATTTTTAATGCCATATATTCTGTCTGACTGCATCCGTGTAAATATGCTATGCTCAGTGCTAGTGAGGTAAACTGAAAAGTGAGAAAGGATGGGCCAACCCAGTCACACAACAATTCGTGAAGTGGTCAAGGCTGAGGGTGTACTGGGTGGATGCGTCAAAATACACAGGATTTTCACCCAGGAGGCCAGTGTTAATGTCCCGTGTGTTACCAGAAGTCAATGTTAATTTATTTGTCAGGTAACTTCCATACTTAACACTCATAATGTCCTGGGGTAAATTTGACCCATATATCATATATTTTTGTAACTCAAAAAAGGGTATACTTTCATGTAAATAAGGTCTATTGACCCTAAATTCCAAAATGAAGGGAAAAATGTGTAGTAATGGGTTGGACTGAAGTAAGACTAAAGGTGTAACACAAAAATGAATGAAATATTTATACTATATGCTTTAAATAACAGTCAAACGAGAGGATATTATGAGGGTTAACTTACAGCACAGTTATTCGAACCCAAACCACAATCTTTTCCTAAACCTAGTAGTCTTGTTTCCTAAGCCTAACCAAGTCGATCTTTTCCTAAACCTAAATAACTTTGCTTTATTTCCTAAGTCTAACCAAGTCAATCTTTACCTAAACCTAACAAAGTAATTTTGTTTCCTAAGTCTAACCAAGTCGATCTATTCCTAAACCTAAAAAAGTAGTTTTGTTTCCTAAGCCTATACCAAGTCGATCTATTCTTAAACCTAACCAAGCAACTTTATTTTGAAAAGATGGAAACTGACATGAGCATTATGTGTTGCTGGACATTTGTTGGAATACGCATGAAAAATATGTTGTTGAGTCTTGCTGACCATCACGAAAAAGGGAAATTCATAGCTTTGTCATGTCTTCCCAAAAAATTGTGTGACTATTTCACAAACTGCTGCGACACTGTGTCAGGGCCGGCGGGTCGGGAGGTGGGCGGGTCCAACAAGGACTTTCAACCATGTGACTGGTGTTCAAGACCTGTGTTTGGTTTTGCAGGTTACTTTAGTGAGATGTTTTCCGTACTTATGTTGTGTTTTTTTTCGATATGTTTTACTGAGTTTACGTACTTATTTTAAGGCCAACCATTATGTTTCTCGTAAACCTAACTGAGTGGTATTGTTGCCTAAACCTAACTGCAAGCATTACCGTAGTTTTGATCCATGGCGTACAAACAGACATGCAAAAAGCGGTTGCAGATGGATGGCGTCCTCCTCATGCAGAAGTCCATGTAATGTCATGCTATTTATACGCCTTCCCATGAGACCGGGTTGAAAAAAAAGACTGCGATAGGCTCAGGCGCCTGTTTCTTTTTTCGGGAATGAATATATAAAAGCTTTTAGAGGTTTAATCTGTGGTGGTTGGAGTGTTCAATGTAATTAAGTTAAAATATCTGGACATGTGCTGCAGTGATCAGAAAACCTTGATTTTGGGACTTTGTGTCCTCAGATGATGCTACTGCAGGAACACTGAGCTCCAGGTGAGAGGATGACAAAAAAATGCAAACAGACTGCTGGTCAGAGGTCGCCACCATAACCGTATGATACCTCCACCGCTGTAAGCTGCTTAACTTCATTTGTAAATTCCTGGTCTAAGCTCTTCAGTCTGCGGCCGGCTTCTCTGATTGCATTGTCAATATGGTTTAAATCACTGAGACAGCCGGCTGCTGACTCCTCTCCTCTCTGATGCAGCCTCAGTGTTTACAGCTGCTTGTTTCACCGATGTTACTGAGCAGTAATCAAAGGAAAAAAGGCTTGAAAGTGTTTTTGTGATTATGAAGAGGTCTGTCTGTGCATGTCAGTCAACTTAAGCCACAAAAGAGATTATGTTTGTAATATGATGTGAGGAAACATAAGCACTATTTCATGTAGAAATGAGAGCCAAAATTCTGCACAGTCTGTACCACCTGATGTGCATAAACTCCACTCCAGCTGTGGCACTCCACCCACCTCGGCACAGTTAAGTTGATTTGGAGCCAGGAAATTACCAAACAGGCTCAACTGCAAAAAAAAAAATTGACTTCACGCCCAACGAAAAAGGCATTACGGCAGAGTGAGCGTCAGGAAATTAAGGGGCAACATCTCATCTCAACATAGCACTTTGTGCCATTCAAAACTCGAGCCATGAGCAAATGAATTAAGTGCTTTTACGTAAATGGAAAAAGCATTTAAACTGTGAATGGCTCATGCTTTCTGATTTACTAAGGTCAGACATACTCACACTTTATATAGGACTGGGTTCAGTCATAATGCACAAAGACATACTGTGAACATCTGTAAAAGACCATAACTAATGAAAAATCACTGTCTTCCCAGACTTGGTCGTGTTTTATTTTGTTGCTTCGTCTTCTGTTCTAATGACATTATTATTAGGGCTGTCAATTGATCGCAATTAATTGCACGATTGGTTCAAAATGTACCTTTAAGGGAGATTTATTAAGTATTTAATACTCTTATCAACATGGGACTGGGCAAATATGTTTGTTATATGCAAATATATGTATATACATATTTATTATTGGAAATCAATTAACAACATAAAACAATGATATTATTGAAATATTGTCCAGAAACCCTCACAGGTATTGCATTTAGCATAAAAATATGCTCAAATCATAACATGGTAAACTGAAGCCCAACAACAGCTGTCAGTGTGTCAGTGTGCTGACTTGACTATGACTTGAACCAAACTGCATGTGATTATCATAAAGTGGGCATGTCTGTACAGGGGAGACTCGTGGGTACCCAGAGAACCCATTTACATTCACACATCTTGAGGTCAGAGGTCAAGGGACCCCTTTGAAAATGGCCGTGCCAGTTTTTCCTCGCCAAAATTAAGCATAGGTTTGGATTGTTATTTAACCTCCTTTACAACAAGCTAGTATGACATGTGGGTATCAATGGATTCCTCAGGTTTTCTAGTTTCATATGATACCAGTACTCTCACTCTAGCTTCAAAACAAATTTGCATTAATGTGCTATTTCTGTGTTAACTCTGACAGCCCTAATTATGATCCACAATGTCAGCCAAAAAATGACAAATATTTGTTACATGACAACTCAAAAGCATTGGATAATTGAATAGGGACAGTCATCATCAGAAATCCTTAATTGGGACTAACTTTATTACTGGAATATTAGAGTCATAAGACATCTAATGAAATTCAACATCACATAGCTTCTTTGAAAACAAATGACTCGTGATATTCCAGTGAGTATGACTCATACTGCTGGCGAAGATAGAGGTCCATCAGACTACTTTGAGCTGGTTCTAATGCAGTTCCTTTTGTTATTTCTGTGACATGATCCACTTACACTTCAGACTATATTAAGAGCTAAACCAGCCTGTCTGCAAAACACACTCTAATTAGACACAACATTAAGCAACAGAACTTTAACAAGGGCTCTTCAGAGGGGAACATTAACGTCCAATTTCTCCAAAATGACTTAATTAGGGTTGTTTAATTGTCAACAGCGACGGGGCAGCTGCAGTCAAATGCCAGAGCTGATGATGGACTGGGATTCTGATGATGGACTGGGATTCACCCCTGATGGTCAGGAGGAAGTTCATCCTTTCTGTCTTTCTTGCCAACCTCGAAACCTCAAAAACAGGGAGGATTAGAAAACCAAAGCGCTGGTTCCAGAGACCATTTCCTGCATTCTGGTGACTTTTAAAGAATGAAAATAGCAAACTATTTTCATGTTAAAAAGGCCTACTTTCAATTTTACTTTTAATATTCAGTAAAGAAAACTGAATAATTTGCCCCCCTGGTGTGAATTTGTGTGAATCTCTGGCATAATCTAATATTCGTCATTTTTTTATTCACTCATTCCTGCTTTATTTCTCCTAGTACTCTCCATTTCTCTCTCCTTCTCTCACTCACTGACACAACAACGGCACCACTGCGCTCTGAAACACGCTACTTCCAATGGTTTGTGCCACAACGTCTTTTCACTGCGTCAAGCAAAGCCCTACTTTGGCGCTGAGCACCGCGATGTACGCTGAGCACCGCTCAAACCACGCTGTGTCACGTTTCTTCCAGCGGGAAACAACATTCGGTTGTAGCTCTAATGTCGTCTGGGTGGAAACAATAGGGCTTTTAGATGCTGTACCAGCACCAGAAACAGGTTGACATAAGGAAAGATAAGATAAGATAAGATGAACCGTTATTAATCCCCGGAGGGAAATTCGGATGTCATAGCAGCATCGGCAGCATACAGATGAATACAGTATAGTAAAAAGTAAAAGAGAAAAGGTGCAATGAAGGAAAGAAGGGGCAATGAAGAAAACTGACAATAAAATAAATAAGTAACAGTAATAAGTAAAGTGCAGCAGGTGGTGGGTATTGTATATGCATAGCATATATATGTGTAATTATATAATTATATGTAATTATACACATTTGGTCCAGGAATAAATACGGACGATCAGAGTCACATGGGGGTCAGACCTTGGTTATGGAGCCTGATGGCCACCAACAGAAAGGACTGACCCAGACGGTTTGTAGTGTGCCGAGGGGGGATCAGTCTCTGGCCGAGTGTACTCCTCTGAATGTACAGAAAAAAGGTGTGAACATTTGTCATAAATCAGGAGAAATGTGGGAGAATTGTGATCCTGGGAGGACAGTGGTCTCACAGGAAAATCAGGAGAGTTGGCAAGTCTTTCTATCTTATTTAAAGCCTAAAAAGTCACAACAGATAAACAAGCACTAGTACAAGCACTGATCAACATTTATACAGCTGAACTCCCAGCATGCAATGCGCCAGGAATGTCCACCAGGAGGTTGGGCTCTGAAATCTCATGTGGGTGCTCTCTTATCACTCAATAATTCGATCAGGGTGGGGGGTGGGGGGTGGGGGGGGGGGGGGGGGGGTAGTTTCTGGTTGTTTGACGGCTTTAAGAGACGTGCACATTGATGTAACACACTAATGAAGCACAGGGCTGCACGGTGGTGCCTCACAGCAAGAGGGTCGCAGGTTTGAATCCGGCTTGGGGCTCTTCTGTGTGGAGTTTGCATGTTCTCCCTGTGTAAGCGTGGGTTTTCTCCGGGTACTCCGGCTTCCTCCCACAGTCCAAAGACATGCTGTTTAGGTTAATTGATGACTCTAAATTGCCCGAAGGTGTGAATGTGAGCGTGAATGGTTGTCTGTCTATATGTTGTCTGTCTCTATGTGCCCTGCGATGGACTGGCGACCTGTCCAGGGTGAACCCCGCTTTCGCCCAATGCCAGCTGGGATCAGCTCCAGCCCCCCGCGACCCCTAACGGGATAAGCGGTTGACAATGGATGGATGGATGGATGGACTAATGAAGCACAAGTCTAAATAGTAATCATCAAAGACCTTGTTATATAAAAACGTACAGCTTATAAGTATATTCTCAATCTGTTTGTCACAGATGAGCATTTTTGCACCAGATTAAGCTGCAGTTTCTTCGTAATATTCATGATGTAACCAGTG
Source organism: Pterois miles (assembly GCA_947000775.1). NCBI lineage: Eukaryota > Metazoa > Chordata > Actinopteri > Perciformes > Scorpaenidae > Pterois > Pterois miles. The sequence goes on from CAMQGK010000471.1 coordinate 3,747,887, forward strand.
TTATTGTAAATATCTCTAAATCACGGTTGGCTGGGTTCTGTTCTGTTGCACCCTCTGGTAATGTGGACCCATCTGTTCAGCTCCTCCTACAATAAACCCGTCCAAAACACGCAGATATACACACACACACACACACACTACCCATCCTCTTTCTCATTCCCTTCATCCGTCAGTGACAGCTGAGTCCATGCAGGTGTTTTTCTGTTTTAGTCGCAGCAGTGTGATAACTGCATGTCCTAATAAGCAATGTACACCTGACTGACTGGAGGCCCAGAAGGCAAAGCAGGACCCAAACATGGGAGGTACATTTAGTAAAAAAAAAAAAAAAAAAAAAAAACCCTGCTCATATCTCAAGAGAGATGCAAGAAAGGAAAAAACAAGCAGCCTGTGTTTCCTTCTCTGCATCCTCCGTCTGTCCTGTTCTCTGGAGTACAAACACCCTCAAGGACTTGTGACCTTTTGCTAAACTTAAAGACAATCGGCATTCACTCGGGCACACGGGGGCATTCAACCACACCAAGGGGAAGTGACTTTGAAAGGAGTTTCCACCTTGTGCATTATTTAACAAACCACAATGTGTTTTATTGAGCATGGGGACAAATCTGTGCTCAATCTCAAAATCCTCAACTCACATTTTCCATAATGTCTGAGGTTTCCATAATTACACCTAAAATAATAATGATCATAATTATTATGTTAGATATGGTGATTAAAATCACTAATCTTGATTATTATTTGGAGAGCTTTTTTTATTTTTTTTAAGAGAAAAAGTGCCTTAAACTTGCTTTCTTTCTAACAGCCAGCAGGAGGCGCCTCCTCTGGTTACAAAAAGAAGTCTGATTGTATAGAAGTCTATGATAATGAGCCTACTTCTCACTTGATTTATTGCATGAAACACGAGTTTCAACTCTTCTTCAATACAGCATGATGTTCATTTAGTAAATTATGGTCCCATTTAGAGGCAAATAGACCATAAAGCAGGGGCTTAAGACGTGGCTAATTTGTGATTTACAGGTCACTACCACGGTGTTGTCCAGTCTGGGAGTTGTTTGTGTTTTCATCTTGGAGCTTTCATAGTGGGCGTTTCACTTCATGAAAGCTAATTTTAATATTCTGGTAAAAATTCAGACAGTGTTCGGTTGGACTTAGCTCCAGCATCTCGTGTCACTTCTGGTTGCAAAAAAACAACATGGCGACGGCCAAAATGCCAAAATCCACAAACCAATGGGTGACATCAGGGTGACTACATCCATCTATTGTATATACAGTCTGTGGTGCAAGTTACTACACAGTAAAATGTTATTTTGAGGGCTGCAACTATCAATTACTTTCATGACTGATTAATCTTATTTTCCTGATTCACCACGATTGTTTTGTCCATAAATCTTCTTTATTCTGACACAAAGATACTGTTTGTACAAATTATTGTACATTTACTGTATACAGTAACATTCAATACAACTACATAATAACCCATCTGTATGTAATAAAAATGGCACCAAACTTGTCAAAGAGTATTTTAAAGCTCATTTTCTGCAGGTCGTGAGGGAACTGATAGTGATGACCCCGGCAGTGGTGTGTTAAACATTAGAATTGATTCGTTCAGGCTCAGTGTGTTCTGTGCAGGGTGGGGATGCTAAATAGCTACAAGGAAACATGTATTTGGATCCGTCTCCTCCTCTAGCTGATGCAACCCCGTGGCAAAACTTAGCTCTGGAGGTCGTCCGTCGCCTCAGACAAGGCGAGGTTTCCTCCCCGGGCTTTCTCCCTTTCTCCCCTCCTCTCCCTCTGCGAATAAAAGAGGCCGACCTCGTGAATCCTGCTGGCTGACGTAAATGGGCTGCAGTTAACTCGCATCCTGTCTGCGCTGGCCAGAGCAGCCGCAGGCGAAGCACCCTCTCTCCACAGCTCCCTCCCTGAACCTCCGGGCCTGCTCTGCCCCACAATGCATCTCATCTCTAACTGGTCAGGACACTGTGTCCCAGCTACCGGGACTTCAAAAAGATGTAGTCTGCATGATTAGCTTATAGAGTAGTGGACCATGTCTTCAAAGGAGGAAGCAGGACTGTATCGCTGGAATGCCACCTTCAGATGTAGCCTATGTAATTGGATAATCAGCCCATGAGGGGGTAGACATCATATGACAGAGGCATATTATACTCTGAGTGAAATCAGCAGAGTCTTGTAAAGTGGTGCAATAAAATCGACCGTATCTTTATAAGCATGTGGTACAAGTGGAGTAGCTCCCTTTGAAAATGTAAAAAACAGTAGTTAAACAGTAGTAGAAAGTTATTATCCCCGAGACTACTGGTGGTACTGGCAAGGTGCTTTTTAATAATACAGAGTCCCAGAGTAATATTCAAAATGACAGTAGTATTGCCCACTTCAGCTACTCTGTCAGAAACACAGAAGAAGAGAAACGTGTGTATCTGTTTACAGAGGATGTCACATTGCTTTAATAAAAGAAGACAAGAACTAATGAAATCTAATGCTGCATCACATGAAATGTCTGCCACATCATGTTGTTTTCTGTCGCACATGGGTAAGGGCTGTCGCTTTTTATTCAAAATTTGAGCTACTGCTCATAAATGAAATATCAATCAGTCTGTAATTATCTCTTCAAGTTCAAGATTCATGGTGTATAACACAACAGGCCCTCAGAAATCTAAGCTATTGTTGGCTCTTTGCTTACAGGAAATGGAGAAAACTTGCGTGCCGTGCTGAATGAATAAGCACGACACCAATTTATGTACACGTAGCCGTGTTTCCATTCACATTTTTATATGCATTTTATAGTATTGCATTACAAAATCTGTATGAAAACGGCAAAACAAAGTTTTTAACTCTGGCTTGAGGTGGTTTTTGCCTTTTTCATGAGTTTTAGCATGAGTTACGCTAAATGGGTTACGGAAACGCAGCTCGCTGAGCCCTACTGCAGCTTTGCCACTGCTGTGGTGTGAATTTGTCGTTAAGGCTATGTTGATTGTGTTAAAATTAATTCAAATCAAATACCTGTCAGAAATTTAATATTGTGAATGTTTACAAGGGCTGCCCCCTGTTTGTCGACTAGGTTTCTTTAGCTGTTTTTTATGCTTTGTTTCACGCTGAATGATTATTTCTAAGAACTTATGAGCACATCTCTGGTAAACACAAGATTTAAAGTGGCGCTTTTTTGTGATTCTTTGTGGAGATTTTAAAGATCTGTCGATTAAATCAACTTATCGATTAGTCGATAAAATCATATAGTGGACAGCCTAATGTTGACAATTTAGTGCGTAGATTCCTAGTTTTGGTTGCAATTTAGGATTATGTGCCATTTTTAGTCTGTTTTCTCATTTTGTACAAAACCTCTGCTCTGATTCCATCTCATTTCTGATTTGCAATCTGAAAATCATTGAATTTGATGTGTTTTGTCCAATATCTCCCCATAAACAACTTTCGATCGTCAGCCTTTATTGGAAGCAAGTCTAAGCCGCTGTGTGCTCCTATACATAGGAAAAAAATGCCGGCCATAAATAACAGAAAATTTGAGAGATATGATATAATGGAAATCTTAAGGACTATAACTTTGAAGTGTGAGACATTTGTATGAATATGGACAGCATTGTTTCTCTGTTATGCAAAAGGTCGTTCTGCTGCAAGGTGAAATGGTTTCACCTGCGTTGGGTGGTGGTGGTGGTGGTGGTGGTTGGGGGGAGCCTGACTTTCGGCACCAAGCTTAATGGCGTCTCCATTAGGGGATCATATTTGTGCCTCTAAAAGGCAGAGAAAAAGGACCCTAGTGACTGGCGCACAGTAGCTGGCACGTTATGCAATGGCAGTGAGAGGGAGGCAGCGACTCAAGAAATGACGTTATGTAACTGACAAGGCACATTCACACAGCCCACTGGGCAGCTGAGAGGAAAACAGGGTACTCTAGCACTGACAGGAGAGAAGGGGAGGAAAAAAAAAAACAGGTATTGTGTGGATGTTTGGGGTAAAAGGGGGATAAAGGAGGAGGAGGTGTGTGGGAAACGTATCGGCTGAGAGGACGAAGGTATTCCGCCTCGCTGGAAGCAACAAACGTGCGCGGAGACAGAAAGACCTTTGTGTGAATAGAGACGTCGTTTCTCATTATAATGCATGAGGCGCTTTGAGAGTGTCCCGTTTAAATAAAGGCGAGCCATCTCACCCCGTTTCCCCCAGTCCGTCTCGCTGGGGAAGAGGAATTCAGGGCCTGAGGCGAGAGCAAGTGGCTGAAGAAGAGCGAAGAGGTGAATGGACTAGAGAAAGAGAAACTCCATTAGTTTCTCGTTTATTCACTTAGTCGCACAAAGATGCATTGCTCCAATTTATCATGCGCAGGAGTATTGCTCAGCTGAATCTGGGTCTGGAGCTGAGAGAGGTTTAGTTAGTGAGCCATGCTGTGTGTTGTGTCCCACATGGACTAACTATGTGTTTCCACTGGGGCTTGTCACATGTCCACCAATAGTCCCTGGTGTATTCTAAGCGTCTCTGTGCCACAGGAACTAACAGATGTGAAGCCACAATGCAGACTCTGGCAATTTGAATTCAACCAGCCCTACAATTAAAGAGTAAGATGTTCTTTTAACACCAACAACGGTTTCCTTTTTTTTGCCGCTGTTTATTTGGGTTTATTTGTGAGAACGGCTGCAGTCAACAGTTAGTGGGGCAGCTAAGCTGAAATATTCATAACAATTGTGCATTTTGCGAAAAAAGCAACACATTTGGCACAGATGTAGGTTTATGTGTTATGAAAAGATATAGATATCGATGTGCTGCAAATTTGGCCCCCTGATGGCCGTGGCAGCCATTTCTCTAAATGGCTGCCAAATAGGCGCTAAATATTCAAAAATGTTGCACAAGACAGATTTCATGACTCGATGATTTCCAAAGTGTGTTCAAGCTGATTAGATCAGATGTCAGAAGATTGGAGACATGTTTCAAGGGTGAAAGGGTAAACATGAAACCAAATAAAAGGAGCATGGTTACTTCAGGGTCAAACTTTACCCTCTTGCCTCCATGACAGGATGACGACCAATGCACCTATAGACTGGCAAGATCTTCAGCTTTCTATCAATCACAACTTGGAAATCATCAAGAGTCATAAAATCAGTTTTCTGCAACATCTTTTTGGTGGCCATTTTGAAAAACAGCTACCAAATCCCCCAGGAGCAAAATTTGCAGGGCCCAATATCTATACCTACATCTGTGCCAAATGTGTTGCTTTTTTCGCAAAATACACAATTGTTATGAATATTTCAGCTGAGCTGCCCCACTAACTGTTGACTGCAGCCGTTCTCCCAAATAAACCCAAATTTACAGCACCAAAAAAAAAAAAAAAAAAAAGGAAACTGTTGTTGGTGTTAAAAGAAGTTGAAATTAAACCATCACCACCATAGTCTGAAACAAGCACCCGCCATCCACCAAATGGGGTAAATTTATGGCAGTGACACGTAAAATTGTTTGTCCATCCGCCATTTTGGTAGGAAGGGAAAACACTAGGGAAAGGAGAATAGGTTCCTAGTTCCTGATTCCTTGGCATCACATGACTATCCATTTCTTTGTATTGATGCTTTCCGACAGTTAAGCACAAGCACAATGACGCAACGGAGACGAACACTGTATACGTTTGTTTGGGATCGGAGCATGGCGGAGAGAAAAAAAGCGTGAAAAGGCATGGCGATATCACTACTAAACCTAACGCGACACTGTGAACAACAAATTGTGTTGTGATAACAGGAGGAGAGTTAGTGATGCTACCTGTTAGCAGCCCAGTCCTGCTTGGATAAGTAACGGATCTACTAATGTTAGGTTCTGTTGATTACGTTATGAGGCGTTCAAGCTCGGTTCAGTAAAAATGACCAATGGGCGAAGGTAAATTGTAACATTATCATAATTTGAGATGTAGATAATCTATAAATACATTTTTTTGCCGAGAAACTTCAATAAATACGTTTGTCGGAAATGTTTTCACAGCAATATAAATATATAATACAGAAGGAAGTATGACCCGTTTAACTTCTTAACAGTACCTCTAAGCAGCTTATAATATATAATTAAAACTAATTTTATTTTTAACTAATTGATGCCAAGATTTTATTTTTAATCGAAGCAAATATTTTAATAAAAGTACAATAATTATTTCCTAATCATTTGAATTGTGTGTTTTCATGTAGATAACCACTATAGATGACAAGCACAGTACAGTATTGTGTACAGTACCCTCCAATCCCCAGAAAATAGGACTTACTGGAAGGTGTGGTGTACTTCACACTGTAATTTACCATACATTTAATGTCTTTTATGTAAAATATCATTGAATGACATCTGATCCAAAATGTTATTTCTTCACTCAGCGCATAGATTTCAAAACTGGCAGATAAAGTTTCTTTCTCAGACACTTGGCTGCCTTGCTGTCAGGAACTGAAAATTTTTATTTCAGACCCTGATCACTACTAGAAACCAGCTGTTCATTAAACTAATAAATGGAAAATAAGAAAAAACTAAGCCAAAAGTTTCCATCCCAGACTGTGGCTCACTGCTGCCATGTGAAATGACGTTTTTTTCTTCCTCTTCTTCTTCTTTTTTTTTTTTTTTTTTACAGAAGTAAAGAAGACGAGGAAAGTCAAGTGTTGAAAACTTTCATCTGCTAAATCCAATACTGGGCGACAGCAGCTGGAGGACCAGGTGGGTAACTGCAGGGTGGGCCAATCACTGCTCTGTATATAGCTACACCACCAACCACCACAAGAAGCAAAAAGGGGACAGGAAATAGACAATTTTCTCTATCAACAGCACGTGTCCTGGTGTAGATCAGAAGCATTTTACACCCTCGTAACTGTTCTGCAGCCCTGAAAAGGATCTGTGGACAGCCAAGTATCTGAGAGGAGGGCGTATGTAGGTGGAGCTGCTGAGCTCATATGTGTAATTCATCACTGACACCACGTTGACGCTGCTTCGGGTTGAAGCTCAGGCAGAACCTCTGTCCCGCCCTGACCTCTCCCATGCCTCGTCACAGGTTTCACAGCCTCCCTTGCAATCACTTTAATATTGTCATTAACAACCTCCCTCACTTTCTCCATCCTCCCTAGTTTGACATGTGCAGCTAATTCCACCCATGCTGGCTCCTGGTAGCGTTCATCATCCATCCAGTCGACTCAGCCCCGGGCGCTCTCCGCCCAATAAGACACACCCCAACCAAAAATAACTCATCTCAGTACGTTACATAAAAAACACAACATGCATCACAGAGGAGCTGTGACTCACTCCGCTGCAGCGAATTAAAGGCTACAAATGAATACTCAGACATGCATAAAATCTGTATTGGGGGAAATTAAATCTTATTTGCACAGATATTTATTCCATGCCAGTGACTCTTGGGACCCATAGGATGAGCAGCAGCTGTGGTGTTTTGCTGCCACTCCTGTTACATAAGAGGACCGCCATCCACTCACATAATTGATTTTGACCCCTGTGACAGCTCTGATGTGTGCTGTGAAGTGCAGGAAAGATCAGCGCAGAAGAATGAATTTTTTTGTTCCCAGCATGCAGCCAAACATAAACACAGGATTACTCAGCGTTGACAACAGCATGTTCCCTAAAAATACACTGATCAGGGTGCATGTCATGTGCAAAGCATAGATGTAAATTTGTGTTTATCATCATGTCCTGAGCTCCATTAATCCGCTGTTTTGCTCTTATCTGTGTAAACATCTGTTATAGTAAATATAAGATGCCATCGCTGCGACTAAGTGTGACTCTTTGCCCAAGTGGCTGTTTTGATGTCCCATCTTTGTTTACAGGGATGCAAAAAGATGCATGTTTACATGTGTTCATCTCACTGACGCAGCATGATGTTGCCGTGAGTGGGCAATCTCAGCATATGGCATTTCTGCACTCTTGGCAAGAGCCTCCATCAGCAGACCATCCAACTGCCGAGCTTGGATGTTTACCAAACACAACAAATTAAAAATGGCACAGATCAGTGTCAAATTGAGATAAATCATTTATCCAGTTTTGTGAATTCAGTGCAGAAATGGCATGTTTTCTCTCACGTAGGTTAAAGGCATTTTATATGTTATAAAAATAATACTCTGGGCTCTACTAAAGGCAATAAAAGCCCTAAAAATAAAAATAATTGCAAATAGCAAATATTTGCTGTTAGGGCTTTTGTTTACACTGACCTCCTTGCTTTTTCAGTTCATTTCCACCCCAAACTTTGTTTCTGTGAATCATTTACATTTCCAGCTACTCTTTCCTTAAAAAAAATGCAATGAACTTTGCTTTTGTGAGAAATTCAATTGGGAAATATAGTGATTTTTTCCCACCACTGAACATAAAAGCTTAAAACAATACTGATCCAATATTAAGCTAACATACAAATACTTTTTAATATCATACTGTACGTTCAGATATTGTTTAAAAAAACAAGTATAGGCAAAATGCGTTTACATTCAGATCTCAATTTGAAAAGTAGGCATTTTTAGTAAATGTATATTCTGTAACTCAGCGTAGCTTAATTCAAATTGTGGGAAACGTATGTTTTTTCAATGAATGGGAATTAAGTGCTTTATACCCGAACAGACATGCTATTCATGCTAATTGTGAATTAAGGAACTTTAACGGTACAAAAACTGTGAAACACGTTGCTCCAAAAACACCATTTTTTGAGCCGGGATCACCATCATGACCCAAAAGTATAATTAAAAAGGTGGGAACAAGTAAAGCGGGCAGCACTTACCGAAATACACCGTCTTGTCACACTTGGGGCACTTTGAAGCCATGATGCGATGTCGTGGGTCGAGTGAAAGTGATCTGTGCCGTTAGTCCGGAGCTTCGTCCACTCTCTCTGGTGTCTTCTCCCCGCAGCAAGTGTTCCTGCTCCGCTCACAGAGGCCGGGAGCATCGAGCCAGGCAACGGTTCCTCATTAGCATAGCCCCGCCCCCCGCCACGATACCCGTCCTTGTGCCTCCTTCACGTGTTGTGGGAAATGTGTCCACGGAGATGTGAAACGTAGGAAAACAGGAAAAAATTCAGTAAATTGATGGAATGAAACATCAGTTAAATGTGTGTATGAGCACTGTCTCTTTATTCAGCACATTTTTAACCATTTATTAGAGTTTTAAGAAACATAAACACAAAACACACAAGACAAAGAAAAACAACCAAAAAATAATAATGCATTAAAAATAAAATAAATAATACATCAGGATAAATAAATAGCTAAAAGGACATATGTTCCAGATAATTAAAGGTGCTAAATGCGTGATTGGGAGCATTTCTATAGATGTCTACAGGGATGTCATATTTTTGTGGGCCAACCAGGAAGTTAAAGAAAAAGAGCCAATGGGATGTTTCCATTAAGTTTTGGATTACTGCAGAAAATAAGCACTGTGGCAAACAAGCGTTTATGTCACTTACACACTTTGTTCAGCAAGATAATCTTCACAAATGAAGAACTTTTATGATTTTTGAAGCGTAAATGCAATCGCTAGGAGTGCAAAACTAACATTAGGCTATAAGTGAACTACGAAATAGCAAAAAACAGTGAGCACCTCTCCAAATCTTGAAAAGTACTGGGTGCCAGGTAGTAGTAAGAACAAAGGGAACAAAATCTCCAGCACTGACAGATAAAGTGTCTTCTTTATTATGTTAGGCAAACAAACCAACGCGTCTCAGCAATTAGCCTTTGTCGAACTTTGTCGAACTAAACCACGGTCGTGTGAGCATGGGTATAAACATCGAGGCTGTAAAGACGGACGAGTCGGTGTGATGACATCTAGTAGTTTCATTATGCCAGTTGTTAGCAACACATAAAAGCTGCAAATGTCATAGAACAAATCGTGAAAATCTCTTAAGTTTGTGTTAACCACAGGCCTTATTTCCATCATCACTAAAAAGCCATTAAAAAAAAACCCATCAACCTCCAGACGAGGGAACCGCTAACACTAATGCTAACTCACTTCCGGCTTTTAGGACTCATTTTTGAGCACTCTATTACTTCTGCCACTTTTAAAGCTCAAAAGCATGAATGCCTTCATGTAGACTCTGTTCAAAAGCATGCGCTATTATCCTTTTTTTACAATTCATTGTAAAAAAAAAAAAAAAAAAAAAAAAAGCCTGTCTTTATTCCTATACGTGTGATTATTTAAAGAAATTATAAACACTTTAACCTTTAGATGTAGTTGGCTAACATATCGTACACCCTAGTTTGTTTCAAGCATACACCGCTGTATTTCCGCTGCATTACAGCTGTATTTTGAGCTGTAAGTTTTCCGAGCAGTACTTGAAGGCAGCATTTCTTTCACTGAGCCAGCCTTTGGTTTTGTCAGAGCCAGCCTAGGCCAGGTGGGAAAGCTTTTTGAGCAAGTGGTGCCGGACACATGCACACTCCCACTTCCTTTTTCCACCTCGTTTCCACAGGAGTAGGAGTAGGTTTGGTTGAATCACAATGCTCCCTTTCAGTGTGAGTGACTCGTAGGAATTTGTTAGGGAAAGGAAGACGCTGAAACGTGGCTCGGGTGGATCGGCTTTCCCTTAAGAAGGCTGCTGGCTTTGTGACAAATTACTCGGCCTACCGAGGGGAGACAGGCAGAGCAGGAAAACAGCTTCTCACAATCCAGAATGACAAGTCCTTGTTGCATTGACGTATGATGAATAATTAATAGATGTTGTGAGGTCCTACAGCAGAAGCTCTTCCCACTTGGGCCTCTTCAGAGTGACTGAGGTCATGTCTTTCACACATGGGTGCTGTCTGGTCTGTCTGCTTAGTGACACAGTGCAGGTCCTGGTCCAGGAACAGACACTCTGGTATTTCCCACATGTGTGTCCCAGCTGATTAGCACCCGTCAGCATGCCTGTAACCGGTTCCTGCTTATCTCTGAGCTCACTGTTAAAAAAATAAAAGCTTGAGATTTTGTGGCTTCTTATAGGCAGAAGAATGATATACTGGAAAACTTTAGGGGCAATGGAGATCTATGAATTGCATTTTTTTATGACTTTGAAATACATTTTTTAATGCCAGAATAAATATTTTTGCTTCATACAAATCTATGTAGAGATAGAGGAAAGTTACCACTTTTATTGTTGTGTAGTCTGAGTAACATGACTTCATATCCGTTCCGTATCCGTCAACCAAAACAAACTGCAGCGAGCTGGAACGAGAGAGTAGAAAATGGTAGCGTGGATATGACGTGAACCCTCAACACTACACACTACACTTACAGTATTTGTATGGAAACACTTTGGGTTTCACACATTGCCGGAAAAGCAGAGCTAGACACCACGGCTAAAGCTGCATGCTAACTCTGTCATGGACAGTTGTCGTATTGCAGTAATGTGCGGTCAAGCCAACCATCACTGTCATCTCTGTGGTCAAATTGGCCAACGCTACATCTGTAGAGCACCCATATACTGACATTTATATTAGATGCATTCGAACAGCCCCGATGGAGCTGATCATGGATATATAAAGAGAAGGGAGCTAACAGGAGCGCTAGCAACGGACTTGGCAAAATTAGGGGACGTATACATGCGTGACTACACCTGGTTTTCAAAATAAAGGGATATAGTATAAATGGAAATAAGACTGATTGGATTATATTCAGCAGAAGTAAAACGCAATATATGTCCCTTATAAATTAGAAAGAATTTGCCACTAATTTGTGAGAGAAATGTCTTTTCTTCAATTTTGGGGTTGCTGGGAAAAAAAAAATCAATAAACAAATGCTGAAGCCATGCTGAAAATCAAACATTTTTACTGTATTCATTTAGATATTTTCCAACGTACATGTCCCTAGAAGTGTATGATACCAACTTTTTTCCATTGACTAGTGGTAAAAAAAAAGTTTTCAAAAATCGCAATAATTCATAATATCAAATTGCAGTGCTTGTAGAATCGTAATACATATTGAATGGACGCCCAAGTATTGTGATAGTATTGAATTGGGAGATAGGTGTATCATCCCAGCGCTAGTTTCCTATCCGGTGTACAGTTGGCGCAGAGAGTCTTCCTGCCTCAGCGCTCACAGTGTGTGTTTCACAGAGGACATGAGTTCATTACCGTTCACCTCCAGCTGTTTGCTGTGGTTGCAGGTTTGTTGCCAGTTCAGCTGCGCCGCACAATCAGACTCAAACCTGCTGAGAGGAGACGAGGAGGTCAAATAGACCACAGAACGAGGCAGAGAAAAAGAGGATGTAGGAGACTGAACGTGAAAGGACAATGTTCTCTGAAATCCTCGGCTCACTGAACACACGCGATAAAGATGAAAGGAAGGGTACATTATTCCCACTCTCTGCAATATAAAACATTTATGTGAGGCTGAAAAGGAGACTGTACAATCAGCAAACCTTCTCTTGAAAAATAAAGTTTCATTTCAATCAAGGTTGGGGATATATGGAGCAAAAATGAATGACAGGTGAGGGAACAGATGCCCCTGACAGGTTTTTTCTCAGAGGCAGTGTGACTTCTGACAAATCCCGGTGAGGCTGAAGTGGATGTATCCAGGCCACTTGTTTTACTTTGAAGTTGTTTCTGATCTGGTGCTTAGTTCAGACCTTCACTGTTTCGCCAGAGCAGATCAAGCATCCAGCCCTCCGGGGGAAAGACAGGAATAGATGGAGAGAGAATTGGGAAGTGGTCCTAAGGGATTAAAAGCATGTTAGTGCTTTACTTTTGTATACTTGCATGGGGCAAACAAGGGTAGAAAAAGTACATACAAATTCGACAAATCCTAATCTTTTCTTTATCAGAAAGCGCTCTCAGATTTCACACAATTTTAAACATGAAAATCAGTTTCGAAAGTCTGAGAATACATTCCTGATATTACCATTTGGGTAGCTCAATTCATCTGAATTCATCTTTAGACTTTTAGAGATTTATAGCAGAAAGCTCGCATTAAGAACAAGTGGTGTGAACGTTGTAAGCATTTACAAGGCAGGGAGAGTCTAACCAAATATCTATTAAGATGCATAACAGGATTGCCATCACATGCCTTCAGTCTTTCCCCGTCCAACACAGTGGCCAGATATTGCTTATCCAGACTTCTATTTGATTGAATCATGTTAGACTTAGTGTTGTCTGTAAATAACACGCTTGTTAAGAGTTGTAGACGACAGTCTGATGCTGCATCATTTAGACATTAAGCACACTGACAGCCATAAAGCCCCACTATTATAACTTTGTTAAGACATGGCAGGGGAACAAACCAGAGATCAGCATTTTTGAATTTATTGTTCAGTGCATCCCACTACACAGCAACTCTTCAGCATAGCATTATCACTATTACTGGTTTGTTTAAAGTAGTTTGGAGACGTGTCAACTTCTGCTCTTTACTCTGTTACTGTCTATGAGGGACACGGGATTGGTCATGCAAACCTACTCTGGATGACGTATTGGCGGTCTGATGTATACGAGAAAAAAGTTTCCACACAAGCCACCATGTTGGTTCTGGTTTGAAAGCTGGGAGCAGCAGCCCACGCCGGAAAGGGTTCATCCAATAAGCTAATACTGGGAAGCGAGGCGATCCCTCACATTCAAAAACGCCCATATGGACACATACATGAGCCCTCGCAGTGTTAATGCTCAAACCTTTGGCTTATGAATCCCAGCTGCACACCTGCTCTAAACACCACTCACGCCAACACTCATTATATAAGCCCTGTGCACCGAGGCTAAACAGGTGCCAAAGCTTCCTTTAACCCCAGACAGTGACAATCAGTTCCTTCCTTTTTCCTTCCACTCCCCCTCCTCTAACACACAAACTCAAACATTCAGGCTCCACAGATGCAAAGCAGGCATGCACGTGACGTTTTCTCTGAAGGAGCCCACAGACCGGCCGGCCTGAGCCCAGCCCAACACCACAGCAGCCTGCTTCTTTCAGCCAGCGGGCACCGGAGCTGGAGACAGGCAACCAGATGATTTAGGTCAGATTGAGGGGTTCTGAGGCCTCTATTTAACGTGGACAAGCGCATCATTTAAAAGACCTCAGACAGCTGTGGTATTTTCAGAAATCAAGAACGTAGTGTTTGTAAGGACGACACGTGATCTGCTGGGTGAGCAGCATGTGCGTCTCTGAGTAAGAGAGAGAAAAAAAGAGCCTGAATTAATTATTGAAAGATTCCCATAGCACTCGCTCCTGAGCGCCGATTATTTTAGAAACAGTAGCCTATGTTTAGCTCTTTTCGGAGGAGACAGGGTGAGATTAAACAGTCTCAGTGGATGATAAGCTATACGTTGAGTGTTCAGAGGGTTTAATAGACAGCAGATACTCTATCTTTATGGATAAGGCTGAGAGGACAACAGGGACAGTTTATCTGCACTTGGTCTCCGGTTCTCAAAATGTGATGGCCTTTAAGGATGCTGTCCTCTTGTTGACCCACGATACAAACAAGTTAATAGAAATTACATAATATACTACAGTGTATGATTAGTTTAAGCCACACAGCTATGAAAATAAAATTTGCTGCTACATCACTACAGTACTTCTGTATTTAATCGCAGTGTTTCAGGTGGTATACCGTCATCACGTAAGATTCATGTGTTAGGTCGAACTGGCACCACAGACTACATACAACATGTATGTAAACACCACCAACCGTACCCAGTTTAAACAAAATGCTTTTGATTGCAAATAACACCGGAAGGAGCCACATTCAAGCCCAAATTCAAGTATGTTACGTTGAAAAACAATACAAATCAGGCATAAAATGACAAAATGATTAACATTAGAAAAAGAGGTACTGATTGTAATTTTAGGCATTAAATTTATCATGAAAACCTGCACTTTAAGAACCATTGTGTATCATCTCCGGTAATCTAGTAGCAGAAATGGAATATGATAACTATGTTTGCTCAGTTGGTTAGAGGGTGGTGCTAATAATGCCAAGGTCACAGGTTCAATCCCCTTATGGGCCACAATGTAGTTGGGGGTGGCTGTAGTTCAGTGGGTAGAGTGGGTAATCCTTTAACCACAAGGTTGTCAAAAGTTTCCCTGAGTGACACACTTGACCCCAAGATTCTCCCCAGAGACTCAAAGCAGCCTTTTGCTCCTAAAATACTTAAATACAGAAGTCAAGTTGTACCTGTATGTAAATGACAAATTAAGGCTTCTTCTTCATATCCACATCAAGTCCTCTTCACGGAGTCCGCCATGTTGCTCCGCCATGTTTCTATAGTAGCCCAGAACGGGCAAACCAAACACTCGCTCTTGGGAGAGCCTTTTACACATTTACATTACCTGAAGGCCACCGCGTTAACGTGAGCTGCAGCGTGCCAAACCGTCGTACCGCCAGTTTGGCCAGGTTACCATGGTTTTGCACTCGGCAGCTGACATTAGCACAGTCTTGGAAAGGGAGGAGTGAGGAGTCAGCTGTTTAGATTTGACACAAAGAGGGAATTTCACTATAAAAAACAAAAAGTCACCTTGTAAGATGACCACTTGATTTGTGTAACTCAGACAGCTGAAGACTCCTGTTAGCTGCAGGTCTTCCATTACTTACAATGCTTCAGGAAGTATCTCTCGATATCATTCCTCAAGAGAAACAACTACAGTGATCATCAGTATTCGGAGGAAGTACTCAGATATTGTACATAAGTGAAAGTAGCAATACCACAGTCTACAGTACTTCCACCACTGGGGCATTCATATGCCATATGGGGATGTGAGCATTGTTTTAAGACAGACAAAAAAAAATATGAGCCTATCCTTTAAGTCCAGCACAACAGGTATAACCTTGTACTTTGTGTAAGTTTGTGGTAATTTGATTAAACACAATTTTATTTAAAAATGTGCACCATGTGAGCAAAATACAAACTGAAAAAGAATGAGAGGTCTTAAAAAGGATCAAGATGAGGTAATAATGCTGGATCTTCCCCAGTTGATATTGTTCTTTCATGGTGCAAATCTTCTCACTTACTGTATTTTCAATAAATCAAATTACCATATCTGACTTGTGGGGGCCCCTTTTGGTGTGGGACAACTGCCCATGAATAACTTTCTCACCCCAACTCGATCACATACTCTGTCAGGACCTCTGGGCGCCACTCTCTAAGGCACTGTGTAGCCCAGTGAGTCAAACTATGATGCACCACGACGGCCGCATCAAACATGTGGTTAACAGTTTGAATTCAAACAAAGCAGTTGTTTAGGTTTAGGCAACAAAACCCCTTAGTTAAGTTTAGGGAAAAAACATCATGGTTTGGCTTAAAATTAACATATTTGTAAAGTGAAAATGAAACACAAATAACACACCTTGTGTTTGTTGGACCCATCCATCCAAAATATGTGTGTTTTTTTGCTCTTTAAACTGTGTCACCACACTCCCCGACCACTTTCCCTTTTCCTATTAATCCTGACACGGATGAGTTTACATTGTACTAAGATGATAGCCCACCGTGTCTCATACAGATGCTAAAGGGTGCCTTGTGTGTCAGCATCATGATACGCTAAGGGGCGTGACAAAGCAGCAGTATTTCACTCCCTGGGAATGAAAACTGGCCCATTTTACCAGCTTATAGTGAGCTAGAACTTCTCAAAATAATTTATTGACTAAAATGTCCATGGTTGCCTTGCAGCCACACCAGTTAGAGACTATTCATTATAAAAAACACTATAGATTTGAATTGATTCACTGTGATATTCATCATCTATCTGACTAAATGGGTATTCCTGTTTGTAAAAGTCTGCCCTCCGGTCTCCATACTCTATGGGACTTTTGACCCAGCACTGGGGAGGCTTTCAACAATCAAAACATTAACAACCATCTGTCTGTGGCTCTGTTACAGTATTTCTAAGAGCTGATGGGAGAGTGCTCCTGTGTTTTCACACTAAATTTTGAAGTATTTGACTCCCACTTGGACTGAGGGGGGTTTAGATTCCACTGAATGCCATTTTTAGTGATGTGGGTGTATTGTTTTACTTGGCAGACGTCTTCGCTGGTCGCTGCTGGTCGGGGTTCCACCGCATGAACTCTTTCACTGCTCCCTTGTCTCATTTAAGAGCCTATTTTTAGCCGGTGTATATGTTCAGTTAATCTGCCATTTTAATTTTCTGCTCTGTGTTTGTTTACAATGTGAAGCGAGGGTTTGGGGGCACATGTGCTGTGCTGTGGCGCTGAGGCGTGTTGAGGGAGGGTGTGGTGGTGGAGGCAGCTGGCAGAAGTTTTCAGAGGTTTTGATGTTTCTATCTCCACGCCGTCCTGTGATCCTCCCTCTCTCAGAGCTCCCTGTCGTTTCCCAGGAAACCTCTCAAGTGACGCACACGGGAGTCAGACTTTAGACACAGACAACCTGCATGTCCTCATGAGTTTTTAATTAGAATATTATTAGGAGGATAATTAACACATCAAATACATATGTGAAGGTGATTTAAAGGTGACAACCATTATTATTAAGCTATTTAAACCAATATAAGATGCGCATGCAATTTATTTTCTGCATCTCTGCCCTTTGTGTAATCACACTAAAACCCTGACTGTCTGACTAACCAAGGCTTTTCTGTTTGTGTGGCAGCATGTTATTGAAGTGAAACTGATTAATGATCAATACGTCCTGAAGACTCCATTTTACTCAGCAGATGTAGTCGTGGTGAATGTGCTGAGTGAGCTTCACTCATTAAGCAACAATCAGCACTACTGACAACCGGTCAGCTGTGCCAGTCATGCTGTTTGGATATATAAAGTGAGAGTTTGACACAAACATTAAAGGAATAGTTTGACATTTTGGGAATTACACTTAAAGGAGCATTGTGTAGGATTTAGTGGCATCAGTGTCTGACAAAAACGCGAATGGCCCTCTCTAGAGCCAGTTGTTTTAAGAGTAGCATTGGTCATTTGGAGAATGGCGGTTAGTGTGTAGAGCAGACCTGGGCATTATACGGCTCATGATGGTTCTTCCGGTTGATGTGAGTGATGTTTGAAGCAGCGTCACCTGCTGAGATGGCATGTCTATAATAAGTCATAGACTGCTACGTATTTTTTCGAGGTTGGCGGTTAAGCTGTGTGCTTAGTTTGCACCAAACATGTGGTTGTATTCAAAGAATACAACTTGAGCCGCCACTTTGAGACAAAACATGCAGAAAAATACAGAAACCTGTCTGGAGAAGAGAAGGAGAGGACAGCCGAGGGGCTGCTAGCTAAGCTACGAAAGCAGCAAGGACTTTTTACAAAGCTGCATGCAATGAAAGAACGAAATGTGAGCCTTAATGTAAAGATAAATGTTAAATCTAAGTGTTAATGTTTAGTTACATGTTAAGTATTATTAATGGAAACATGACTACCAAAAACAGTCAGTCCTGGACAGTTCAAACACTCCTGTATATAATGTAATTTTCTTAATAAGATGCTATTTGGAGTGATTTTCAGTATAATAAATGCTTAAAAATAAGTGCCCAGTATGTTTTCTATAATGATAAAATAGAGGTTACATCTGACAGTATTTGTTTGGCCCCCGGCAACAATCTTGCTTTCTCATGTGGCCCCCCAGCAAAAGTACATGTACATGTAGCTGCCCTGCGCTGTAAAACTGGTCACATTCAGTACATAAAAAGTTTTATTCCATTTGATGTAAAGAAACATGCTGAGCTCTTAATTAGATCCTCTGAACAAGGGTGGTGCTGCAATGGAAAACAAAACACCCTTAAGAAAACCAGATCCCGTCCTGTTTGAGGTGCTTGTTAGGGCCTTTAAGAAGAGACAAACCTTTTTTTTTTTTACCTCCCGCTATTCTCCACACGATTAAAAAGGTTGGAAACACCTCTCTCGCCCTACTGGCATCACACTGTGGAGCATATCCTGTTGTCATGAAAGGTGCACCGAGGACATCATCTATGTTATGTAAATTTCCCCACTGTGGGACTAATAAAGGAATATCTTAAACATAAGATAAGGAATATCTTATCTTATGTTTGACATCAATCAGTCGTATTATGTGGCGGTTGTAATGACCTCTGGGCCATCATGGGGTCCACTGAAGAAAAGCTTGTGGGTAGTAATAAGTAATAGCTTATATATTTAACAGGAAAAGACAGATTTATCTTGCTGTGAGAGAGTTGCTCTTAGACTTTTTAACACCTGATTCGACTGTCATAGGGCCGTTATGTAGGTGTTATCGGTCGCTATAAGCACCATAGATGGGGGTCATTACGGGCCTACTACACCTACTATGTTGTAAAATAAGCAAAAGTTAAAAGCAACGCGTCCTGTGTTCTTCTTCAGTGGATTTTTTATTGTTTATTGATATATTTTATTTTGTTTATTTTAATTTAGGTTCCCATGTGTGCTGAGAATGTGTTCTGTGTTGAGGGTAAATTAGCAAAGAGGCTCCATATTTGTATCATGTTCCTTAATCCTTGATTGGATAATAACTTTAAAAAATACTCTTTAAAAAAAGAAGATAAAAGAGCACACGATCTAATATGTCTTAAACCTGCTTGAAACATTACATTTTGAACACAAACAAAAAGGCTTCTATAGGTTTAGGCAACAAAACCACTTTGTGAGAAAAAACACTGTCAAAAGTCAACTTTTGTGAACTAAAAACAACTACATGTTGGTTTCACATGGGATGCTAACCCCGGTCTCCTGGATGAAAACCCTGTGTTTTGTGTCCAATCCATCACCCCTGAACCTCCTTGTGTCCTTCATGCTGTCAGTACTACAGTGCCTGACTTTGGCTTTTGCTTCTGTCATAATTACTACAGTTGCTTGAGGTCGCTGTTTTCTTCTTTCATACCTTCTGTCAGTGATCTACAATGTGAACAGATGATTAAAAACTAATATTGTAGTGTGGCCCCTTAATGACCCACATCTACAGTGCTTATAGTGACTAATAATGACAATTTAATAGCCTGGACTAACTAAAAATCTAATTTAGCAAAACATTATTACTGATTAGATACCAATAATCTACTTATAGTACTTATTATCTAGAAGAAGAAGAAGATTATTAAGATTATTATCTATACATGTCCATCCAGTATTGTTCAAACTGGCAAGACAACTAGGAGTGAAAACAAAGTGTACTCAGTTAATCCAATATAACTGCCTAAAGGTGTGCCACATTGTAGACTCTAATCAAGTCCTGAGAGATCAGGTCTCCATCCAAAGCAGGAGCCTAACAAGGTGAAATATCTCATTAGCACACTAGAAGGAAATCAGCAGCTTTTTGTGTTGGTTGGCAGCTCTCAGTCACGCATGATTAAAACAAAAACAGTGATACATCACATGAGAGCCCTCTTTAATTTGACTCAGTCTGTCACTTTAATGGTATATACCTGGATTTTCCTGTATGTCAGATGAATACAATAAAGCTTTAAATGTACGAGTTATTTCAACAGTAAAACATTTTTCAGTTGATACTGTAGCACCTAGTTGCATGTTGAAATATTAGTAAAATATATTATTATTGTAAATTTCTCCACTGTGGGACTAATAAAGGAATATCTTATCTTATCTTATCTTAGCTCCTCTGTGTCCAATATTGATCATTCAGTGATCTAATAGGTTGTGTTTAACTGGATATATAAATGTGTAAATGTGTAAGTGAGATATACAAGATATGCATCATAAGTTGCTGAATCTTTGCTATTCAAGCGCCTTGACATCAGCTCTGGTGGTCTCAACCAATAAAATGACAAACATTCCTGCTGGAAAGAAATTCAAGACGTGACTTTCTGATGCCATTTGTCATTCCACTGATTCCTTCTCCATGTCTGTTGTGTGTTGTGTTGAGTGGGTTTTCCCTCCACATAGCACAGTCCTCCTCTCACCAACTGCCAGTGCCTCTCCTCTCTCTCTGAAGATGGAGACACATTTGGCGGTTCAGCTGTTTTGCAAAAAAAAAAAAAAAAAAAAAAAAAGAGTGTTGCTCCCGTCTGGCAGCTCCTTGGCATTTTGGCATATGATCCTCTGGTGGAGGAGGGTGGACACTTGGCCGTGGGATTCCCTCACAAGGTGGGGCCAGGCGAGGGTGCCACATATTCAACTGTCTGCATTCACATCTGACGCATTCATTTCTTCTCATTCTGTGAAGGTCACAGTATCAATAACCCACAAATGCAATACGGTTAATCCCTTTGGATTAAGGCCAAGCGTTCTTGTGTGAGACCTTCATAGTGTTTCCAGCCAAACTGTGTCTGCAGTAACAGATGACAGACTGAGAGATGACCTCCAAAAGCTTTCCTTCTATCACTCCAGCAGAGACATAATAATGAGGACATGATGACAGAGTTTGATCTATGTTATCCTTGAGGTCTACAGTCCACATTGTGTGTGTCAGCCCTGACGCTACTTACAGGCATTGTCCCAGAAACCATGATAACTCACTGAAGTGTCATTTGCTCTGTTAGGGATGGATTTACCTTCCCGCTACATCACTGCTTTGTTAGGGGGCATATAAGGACAACAGGAAAAGCTGTGTGAGTGATGACCCCTGCTGGTGGGATGAGGTAGGTGCAACTTTTGTTTTTCCCGGTTATGCATCAGTGCTTAGAAATGTTGATTTTTTTCTAACTGGTCTTGGATCTTACATGTATGTCTTACATGAGCTACAGATTATGGATATCACTGTATTCATTAATGCATGGCCTTAAAGCAGCTACCCCTTTGTTTCAAATGCCCTATTTTGTCAAAAGCAAGACAATATCTCCCCCTGTAGTCTGATATCGATAAATACAAGCTGTGAGAGTCCAGATTCTGTTCAGTTACTGAGTTGTAGCTGTGAAATCTATCTGACAGATCCCCTGGAGCAGAGATTCCCAATTAAAAGAGTCGTCGTTGCCTCACGTCAAAGCTTTCAGAGGGGTGAAAACACGGCTAGTCACTATAATGAAGTCTGCAACAGAGAACTGTCACGTTAAAGACTTGTATAGAACCAAGACGGACAATCAAAAATTATACTCATGTGATATGATAGATTTTTTTCCCCACTTTATAAAAGAATTATACAGAACAGGAAAACATTTTCTCATCATTTTTGTGAAGGAAACAAGTAAAATAACAATTCCCATATTAAAATAATAGCAGTAATAATAACACAAAGTACTAATTTTAAAACAGGCATGAAAAAGCAACAATAGACAAGGTGTTTGTATGTGTGGACGGCAGTTTAAACAAAACAAATTCTGTAGCAAATAATGAGAAATCATACAACACTCACAGCTGCTATATAATGGAAGTTTGCCTTATGCTGCTAAAATTATCCTCAGGTCCTCGTAAAGCAAATCTTATGTTTTCATAGACTTTTATGAGTATTTTCTTTACACTGCCATGTGGTGATGATGCCTCTGCAGCTGGAGGTGCAGATGAGCAGTTTTGTATATAGATTCAGTCTTTTTGAATTACTCTTACTGCCGCTAAGAGCATGAGCTGTTTATTTCACAGTCACTATCCCTTCTGCCATCAGAGTCAGAGCTTGTCAAACAAGACGGGTGCAGCTTGACAGGTAACTGTCACTAACCGGGCTGACAGTGACTCTGTGGGGAACGCTGTCACAGGTATTATTTAGGGCTGTTGTGGTGAAGTAATTTCCCCTGTGGTGATAATGACTGGCTCAACAGTGCGATATGCGGTACTGTGTATGCTATATAAATAGGCTGTATAAATACGCTTTCTTGTTAGGCTATTATTGGGTATATTGTTGCTTTATAAATGATAAATATGACAGTTTTAAAACTTTTAAAATGCTTATTTATTGTTGGACAGAGTGTTTTTTTTTCAGCTTTGGTTGCGTCTGGTTGCTATGATACAGATTATCAAAATGTCTGCACAAGGGTACTTGCTGTGGATGAAGGGAAAGCTGAGGCATGTTGGGAGAGACCCGCCAGTCTGTGTATAAATTTCTCCTCTTTTGTTGTTGCCGTCCAGCGCTTGTAGCTACATGTGACGGTTGGTGTTTGCGGAGTTTTACCCAAAGTTGAATATTTTTCAACTCTGGGCGATCAGAAAAAAACACCAAACAGAGCAGAATAGACACTCAGCAGCTCATCGCGCCGCTGGTGTTCATATCAAAGTGTAAAAATGTGATGCTGCCATTGCAAAGAATTCAAAAAAAGAAAAAAAGTGAACATCAAGGTTACGGCATTTGCTTGCCAACCCCTATTGTTGGCTTGTCAATATCACAGTATTGGAAAATTGTGGTTATTGTGACAACTCTTGTATTGTTCCTTCATAAAATGATTGAGTAACCGTAGGGTTTTCCACTGTTAATGCAGAAATACACCTATGTATAGTTAGGTGTAGAGGGGAGAGCATTCTAACAATAGTCCCTTTATTGCTGTACCTCCCATAGTGTCTCTGGATCCAAGCACAACCCCCAGTGAGAGAACAAACGAGCAAGCACAATCAAAGATATGGAACGGTTTCTGCCGGGAAACAGGCCTAATTGATTTCCTCTGTGTCTTTGTCTCTCCTGTACATGTATCTGCAACAGAAAGAGAAAGTGGGAGAAAGAAAGAGAGGCCGTTAGAGGTCATCCTCAGGGACTGCAACCAAACCGAGAGGAGTTTCTGCAGACGCTCTGCTGTGTCTCGATCCAGTCCATCTCCACAGACTAAGATTCATCGGGGAGAACACCTGCACCGCTCTGCAACATGCAGTATCCTGCTCTGCCTGCACGCTCGCCCGCCTGTCTCACTGACTGCAGAAACATCTGGCAGAGGAGCAAGCGGATTCAAAAAGGACATCTGCACAAGCAGCAAGCAGCCAAGTAAACAAACACTCCTAATGAACACAGTTCTCAAACACAAGGCTACATTGTTGACCACCTATTTGCCGTTCATTAAGAGCATATTAAGTGTTGGCGCTGTTTTCTTCCCTACGTTACAGCTGCTTAGAAGACAACTCACTTGTCTCAGTCACTGTATGATGTATAACACACACACACACTGTGCAGGGAGATGCTGTGATATACTGCAATACTTTTTTATTGCTCCAAAGGAAAGTCAATTAGCAAGGTAAGCATATGAAATAAAGTGTAACACAGGGAGCAGTGTTCTAAACAGCGTGCATTAATATTCACATAGATAATGGATGTGTGTTTTATGCAGAAGTGCACCACAGCAGTGAGCAGCATACTGTAAGATGGGCAATAAATATATATAATATGTAAAAATATGCATTTGGTAATAACGCTTTTTCATTTCTTTAACACAGCACAGTTAGTTCTGTTCCCCGTTTGCATACTGGCATTGAAAAACATCCTCAAATTCACTAAATTTCCTCCCGTTTGTTTTCATAAAAGAGCCCCAAGACACAATACAGGATCCCTCCAATGCAGCACAGTTCCAACATTGAGACTGCACACTTGAGCAAGAGTGCATACTGTAAGTACACACGATTGGCTCTCGGCAGTCATGTGACTGCGGACTGTAGTCCCCTGTGTTAGGAAACAGTAATTGAGGCCTCCATATGGTATAGATCAGATGTAGCCTTCACCACAGCATTCCTCCAGCACAGAGCCTCCACGTTTGTGTCCACAATGAAAATGGAGCTAATCAAACAGCTATAACATATATTCTCTCTCTCTTGTGTCATACTGTATCTCACTGTTAACATTTTTACTGGAAACAAAAGCTATACTCTTGTGGGTTTTTTTTTAAGAAGCAAATATTTGTGTTGATTCTGATAAACTGCAATATAATCTTGTAATATCCAAGGAGAATAACAGTGTGTTGTGATGGGTGTAAAGAGGAAAACAAACTTTGCAATACAAAACATATCATTTTTCTATGGCAGATTATGCCAAACTGCAAAATCCCTCCTACTTTCTATTTGCCTGCATGCATGCACATACATACATTTAACTATGTAGGTGGTTGTATTCAGTTTCACAGGCCCACACTTCCCTGTGATGCTGCCAGAATCCTGAGTATCCCATAATATTATATCATCAGTTACTGCGCTGCCCTCACACACTGAGTACATAATATTGTGCAACTATTTGCTTCACAGTTATAAATGAGTCATAAATATATGAGCTGAAATATGTGTGAATATGAGCTATAGAACACTGTTTTAATGTATAAACCTGCATTTTGTAGTATGTAAATAATGTCCCGGCTTGATTGATTATATCACACCGTTGCATGTCAACAAACAGAAACGATTAGACAGGAAAATCCACAAAATCCAGATTAGGATTTGACCTCATCACTGAGCACATTTAAAGACTCTCTTCATGAGAAAAAAAAAGTGTATATCAGAGTATCATAATAGCACTAGTGTCACATGAATATCCCATGTTAAATCATAGACAAAACAAAACCTACATGAATTTAGTACTAACTATAAACATTTAAACAAAAGGATGAGACCCCTAACAATTAGGTGAGATCATCATTATTATTTATTTATATGGTTACTGTTGCAGTGATTATTGATAAACCTGTGACTTTAGTAAACATTCTTGCATACATTAATTAAATGTAAGTATTTTACACTTAACCTCATGTGGGCCTACCCTGGTGGTTCATGGACTACTTGAGTCCACTGAGCAAGGCGATTTGTGATCTAAAATTAGGTTTTAGGTATGGGACAGGGATGCTTAATTTTTAGATAACACGACAACCTCATTGTAAAACAAAACAAAAAAAAAAAAAAATACTTGCACCCAACCTAATGCATGAAGTATTTTATTGTCTAGATAGTATCTCTCGTGCTGATATGTATATTTACTTAGGGACGACAACAGAAAAAAAAAGATTTAGTATGCCCCAACACATACTGTAGTATGCCACAAATACCTGGCTGTTCTACTGCATCTGGTCTCATTTTGCAGTATGCAAGCCAGCATGCTATTCTGGCTATTCTGACACACAGTCCTCTGCACAGCAGCTATATAAGCAAGAGGGTCAAAGTACAAGGTGCCATGTTATGATGTAGAAGGATGTCCCCATTGTTTGTATACTGCATGCAACAGTACATACTTTGTAAGGGCAGCTGCATTATGTACTAAAAATACAAAGAAAAAGTATATAGTTTGACATGAAATGACAAGAACGGTAGATTTAGAGGGGATGTCTTTATGGCCTAGTTGTAGCAGTCAGGCACTGTTTATACTAAAAATAGTATCTCTCAATCAATCCATCAATAAAGTACATCTATCTATCTATCTATCTATCTATCTATCTATCTATCTATCTGTCTGTCTGTCTGTCTGTCTGTCTGTCTGTCTGTCTAATGTATATAATTTTGGGGCGTTTACTTGCAAAATCTTCAGGTGTACAAACGGGGTTTCACATTAAAATATCGCGAGATTTTGATGTTGAGACTGTAATCACACAATTTTTGCTCCCGTTTTAAACCAGTTTCTGTGCTACATAACGTCAGTATAGTAAAACCTTTTCACATGAAAATAGAGATTTTTTTCCACCCTTTTTATGATCTCAACTAACAATTACGTGAGTAGCAAACTAATTAACTTCGAAGGTAATGTTAACTAAGTAGTTAACTAATGTTAAGTCAATGGGATAACGGTTGCTTTTGGATAAATCAGTGACGGGACAACAAAGGCTATGGTGGGGCTATATTTTGAAGATGCTAGCAGCTAACGGTTACAGCATTAAACTAGTAAATAAATTAGTAATTTGTACCACTTCTTCTCCCTTAATACTGCTGCTGAACTTCGGGTTCAGAAAAATAGTGCGCTGTCTCTTTAAGGTCCCTCAGCTAGACTGTTTCGTATTGATCAAGCCACCATTTTCCAACACAGAGCGGCGGCAGTGCTAACACAGCTCCGGCAGCGCCAGAGAGAAGAGAGCCACCCCTCTACCTGGAGAGGAAGCCAGGGACCGGGGGCAGTCATGGCAGCGAACATGTACCGGGTTGGAGGTAAGGTGGAGGGGGGAGACATTTCAGACCTTTCCCGTGATGTTTTTATGGCGGACTCGCCACGAACCGCCGCGGTTCTTTTATGGTATTTACAGAGCGTGGTCCGTCTTTGCTTCCCTTCTTTTATTTCCCTAAAGCTAAAGAGCCTTGTGCTTCACAGATGATGATGGTGAAGAGGAGGATGGTGATGAAGAGTAGTGGTTCGCTTTCTGCTGGATTCCCTTGCTTGTTTCTTTTGTGTTGTAACTTACGATGATCCCAACTTCGATATGCTGATGCACATAAAGTAATGCATTGTGTTCGTATATATTTAAGGTAACATGCCGAACAAAAGTTTTGCGTGCCATTCAACTAATGCCCGGCTACTCTTTCTCCATGATAACTAACATTACTAGTAATCCACTAACCTGCAGGGAAGCTGCAAGTACATGCTTTTATTGAGAAAGTGTAGAGAAAGGAACTAGAATTAAAAAAAAAAAAAAAAAAGTTAAAGCTGAGATAGGAATAATGATCTCATTGCATGGTTTAAGATGCATTTTCATATCTTTTACCAGGGTTATTTCTTATTTTGTACAGGCATCTCCAGTTAATACCTAATGGAGTCCTGTTTGTGCTGCTCTGATTTATACCCTGTAGGTACTGAAATAGTTTACTGCAGCTATAGCATAGTTCAAATAACTAAAGAAAAGTAGGGATGCACCAGTAATGATACTGGATTGGATATCAGGCTGATACTGACGCTGGATCAGATATTGGTGACAATGGGACTAATCTATAAAGTTCAGTTCTGTTTATATAGTATATACATAATAAACTGTATTTTAATTCATGTGTAAGTTTTGTTGCTGCATTAAACAGGTTGTGTTCATTTTTTTTTTTAGCAATTTGCTGGTTTACAGTTTATTATTTTGATAGTTAATTCAGTAAATTTATATCTATGTATTTATTTGTTACATTTTGTTTTACAAAGTGAGGAAAGCAATGTTTAAGTTAATTCTGATGTTTCTTTACACTTAACAGAATAATCCCGGTCACTTCCACACAGTGACCCATACAGCTCATTAATTAAACACTGGTATCGGATAGGCGCTCGGTATGGGCCGATACCCAAAGCCCAGGCATCGCTATCGTTCGTTTTCTTTACAATAATAGAGTTAGTCTTGCAGAGTTTTGACTCAACGTGACATTTTCTCTTCAAATTTCACTGTCATAAAGTGTCACAACAGCCACATAAGGGTGTGCCACAACAGGTCTTTACTGTAGTAGACGGCAGGTTTAACTATTCAGAGGATAGTTCCCTTATCTGTTGGGATGTGATCAGTCTGTACTCCCATCAAACACATATTTTCATTCATGTTTTTGATTACAATCTCATGTTCTCTTTGTTGTAGCTGAGTAACCAAACTGTTTACTTCTTTTTAACTGTATGCAAACATGTATGTCAAATTGACTGATTTCATTATGAAGACATACTTACATGCAATCACTGTCATTTGTCTAGTGAAACAGGAATGCTGTGACTCTCCCTGGCATGGTACCCACATCGAAAATAGTCTGTAGTGAACGTCATAGCCTGGTCGTATTTAGTCAAATAAAACAAGGCCTACCTGAGTGAGAACAGAATTATGTCCAGAGAGCAACACTTCATCAGCCAAATGTTGCTGAATTTAGTACGTCTCTTCACGCTAAGATGCTAACCAGCTGAACTTGTATGGCTTATCTGAAGAAAAATATGTGATTTACACTATTTCCCTGTAGGTCTGCCTACTTTATAGTTTTAAAATGCTGTATTTTGGCCCCATGCTGCAGTAAATTATTCACATTAATACCTTAACAACTATTGACCTATATCCAAGTTGTTCTGTCTGTACAAAATCCACAACTGTAAACTCAAAACTTTGTTGGCTCCTAAAGGATCATAATGTCCTTCAGACACAGCAGTCAAGTTTTAGACCTGGTCATAGCACAATAACTCATGCATCTATTTTGTTGACACACTAGGGCTGCCGACTCTTAGTCGATTAGTTGAAATCAGATGTTTTGGTCTTCGTTCTCAGACCTCAGACTCAGACAGTTTAACAGACCTATTGATTAAATCAACTAATTGATTAGTCGATGAAAGAGTGTAAAGTATGATTTATGCTTGCCACATCCGTGAGGGTCTGCATGGCTAAAGTGACGTCACATCATCAGACGCAGCCCTTCACGGGAGTTCCTTGCGTCAGGATTTTGCCTGTCTGCGTGCATCCAAATTTTTCGAACAACGCAGACATTGATGGGAGGAGAAATTGGAGAAGTTTGAGGAGCATGCAGTATGAAACATCCAAACGTTTACTCATCACGATTCCACGTTCCCGCACGCTGGTGCGAAGGCCCTGGTGGAAAGCCCGACCGAAGCTTTAGCTGAAAAGGAAATACTTTGGTGCAGGACAGCGCTAGTACACATAATATTCATTTTCTAACTCAGCACTGTATTGCACATTTTATGGGCACCTTGCTGCTGGAATGAGCTGCAACACAGCTTGAAGTTAGAGACACTCATTTCTCTGAGATACTTTAAAGCTTTACTAGCTTGTATATCTAATAACATCGGTGTTTTAATTAGTGTGGCTGTATGTGTATGTGTGTCTGTTGCAAAAGAGATCTCGTTTCCAATTAGATTTCCTGAGTTTAACTAACTGACACCATAAAGTTTCTTTTCGATCATAACTTACAAGTTATTATCCTTTCGTCCTCATAGACAAAATCAAAATATAACAAATAGGCCTAGTTGTGTAACTACCCAAACTAATCTTAAACCACAAAGCATAAAAATCATATTACTGAATAAACATACTATTACATTGTTTTTCCACAGTCACAATAATAATGTAGATAAAAAACAAGCACAATTTAGGCCCAAATAAGCCTAATAATTGACTGAAATTTCTCCTGAGTGTAATTTAACCCAACATCAGAACAAAGCAGAACCCTGGGAAAGATGGCCGCCGCTTTGTAAGACAATGCAGGATCATCTTGGAAAAGCAATGACTTCCCTTGTGATTGAACCACAAACAAAAGATGGCTCCGTAGGCCCTGATGTCTTTGTTTTTATCGTGCAGGCCACACGTCGCTTTTCCTGCGCCTGCAGCGCTCCTTCCTAGTGCGTCCCCGCCCCCCCATACACAGGAAAGTGTTGGTGACTAAGTATAGGCTACAACATAAGTCTTATCATCTTATTGGTGGGGAGGGAAGAAAGGCCAGCTCAGAGTTTTTGTGCACTTCCCACAAATGTTTTAAAAGTCTGAACCTCCAAAGAAGTGTCACCAAGACTGGCTGCAAACTTGTTGTTCACACAAAAATTACTCTCATGAGACAGTGAGAAGTTTTTTCAAGTCTGTGTTAAAACATTAGCAAGGTAACAGGTTTTGCTTGGTGTAATATTCCTCCTGTTCATACTGGCCATTAAAAGATCCTTTCCTAATGCATTTCTAGTGCAAGTGATGGGGGGCAGAAAAGCCTGCAGTCTTCATTCTGTGCAAACATGTATTCCTGAATTTATAATAATATCTTTACAGTGGACATATTTGATTGGCCAACGCAGTGCCCTGATGGATGACGTAACGTGGCATTGTTGTAAAATTTGAGCCAGGTTTGGTTGACGGGGGTTGTCTTCTACCACAGAAATTCTCGACTAACACTCAATTTTGTTGACTAATCGATTAATTGATTTAAGCTTCTCCACAAAGAATCACATCACATTAAATCTTTCTGGCAACAATTGAATCGAAGGCAACTGGACTTAGATTTGTCTCTGAAGACTAGTTGGGACTAGTCAGACTGTAGCGTTACGAACTGATGAAGCCACTTGGATAAGGGGCGAAACGTCTTCAGAGACCAAAGAGATCTAAGTCCAGTTGCCTTCGATTCAATTGTTGCCAGAATGAA
The DNA here is from genome assembly GCA_947000775.1 of Pterois miles. Lineage (NCBI taxonomy): Eukaryota > Metazoa > Chordata > Actinopteri > Perciformes > Scorpaenidae > Pterois > Pterois miles. The sequence goes on from CAMQGK010000471.1 coordinate 3,778,641, forward strand.
TATGACCTGGATGAATGAGAACATTCACAGACACATTAAATCTTGTTTTTGATGTACTCATAAGTTTCTTGGAAGTAATGCATGAAAAAAGCATTAAAAACGACGTTTAAAGAAGGCTTAGTCGACTAATACAAAAATGACCAATAAGTTGACTAATCGACTTCATTGGCACCTCCACTGCACCGCTGGACTGGTCCCATTCATATGACTGAGGGGCTCCGTTTTTTTATGCAGAGCTGAGAGAGCAGAGAGTTAAAGATTTTTAGCACAAACTCACCTCAGTGTTTCCTCAAAAAAGACCTGCTATATCAGTATACCCAATACCCGTACTACCATACTATTTAGTGTACCAGAAAAGATTTAGTATGCCCCAGTACATAGTATGTCGGATGCCAAAAATACCAGAATGTCCTACTGCATCTGGTCGTATTTTGCAGTATGTAAGCCAGCATGCTTTTGACTATTCTGACCCACAATCCTCTGCGCAACAGATATATCAGCAAGAGGGTCAAAGTTCAAGGCGCAATATTATGACAAAGTAGTACTGTAGTACTGAAGTCGTGTTTACCATGTTAACAAGAATAGTCCATATGAACGCTCCCCCTCTTGTCGTATTCTCAACCTTGTAAGTGGAAAGTTTCTGAAAGCTCAGAGTTCACGAGTTGTGACGTGTTTATTGATGTTGTCAGAAATGGCGGAGGCCATGGAGGTGAATTTTTGGGTTGATAAGTTAATATATTTGAATTTTAGTCGTATATTTTGTTTGGTCAGAGGAAATGTTGATATTCCCAGTGGGAATGTCATTATGACTTTGCATTTCCTGCATTATGATACTCTCTTGTTAGCTTGATAAACTGTTAGCTTCTGTGGTTTCTAAACGCCGACAGTAACATCAGAATTGCTGTTGCTTAGCAGCTGGGTTCTCACAACTTAAACACTTCAACGCCACACATATTGTAGTCATGACTTCTCATGTTGTAAACACAAGCTCACGAGTTTCATCTGACGACACCATGTGTCCCAAGTATATACATACTGCATGCAGCAGTACGTACTTTGTAAGGGCAGCTGCAGTATGTACTAAAAGTAAAAATAAAAAAATGACATTTGGAACGTAGCCTAACTTGAAATTTGTAGACTGCTGAAGCCTGATATTAGCCTCAGATCTCATTTATTTTTGCACAGGACTGCAGGTTAAGAGGGGATCTCTTGATGGCCAGAAGAAATGTTTACAGCGAACTGTTTCAGTCTTCATATGGGCTCCCGACACCTGGCTCTCTTTTAAGACAGACTTGAAAATTTGTGAAGCTGTCCTTTAAATAAATACTTGTACTGAGGCAGTTGGAGTGTGACAACTCTTGTACAGAATGTGCTAAATGTGTTTTAATGTTTACTAACTTAAAAAAGTGACAAACTTTGTTGTCGGTGCCCACGTTTCTTTTGGCAGGTGGTTGGTGAGGATTTTCTTCATGCTGCCAGTTATGATTCAGACCCCGCTTAAAGGTGTCGTAATGTTTACTAATATACAAACTCACTAACTTACAAACTTTGACAGTGCCCACACTTTGTTTGGCTGGTGGCTGGTGTTAATTTCCCATGCTGGCAGTTGCCTCTCTCACAGGTCTGGTGGGTGTACTCGCAGAAAGTTTTGAGACTCGCTCGCCGCCATCCTGCCAAATTCAGGATCATCACTTAGACAGATGCAAGTGTTCCCATCATCATCATACATCCGTCACAATAAACAGCACTTGCTGGGAACTATCTGCCGGCTTTGCGGCATCTCAGCTATTTGGATTTCTAGATCTGGTCATCTAAAATAGTTGTTTGAGAGATAAGTTTTGTGTAGAACCTGCAAACATTTGCTGATTTATCACATTTGAATTAGAACAAGCTGCACTGGTGGCTACGGCACAAGACACATGCATGATGAAAAATGCCTTTCTGCTTAAACATTTCTAGATAGACTGACATTTATGAAAAAGGCATGTTTTATGTTTTGAGTGAAATGGTGTTCAGTGTGGATTATCTCCAGAGCTGCAATGATTAGTCGTCAATTACTACATTAATCGCCAACTATTTTCATTATTGATTAATCGGTTTGAGTATATTTTTTCACAATTCTTTGATTTCAGCTTCTTAAATGTGAATATTGTTATGTGTTCTTTTTACTCCTCTGACAGTAATATCTGAGTTGTGGACAAATCAAGACGTTTGAGGATGTCGTCTTGGGCTTTTGGAAACACTGATCGACATTTTTCACCATTTTCTGACATTTTATAGCCCAAGCAACTAATTGATTAATTGAGGAAATTAATCAACAATGAAAATGATGGTCAGTTGCGTCCCTAATTATCTCCAAGGTCAGTAGAGAGTTGAGCATTAAATAAAAGACATTTACGTGTTATCTGAAAGTAGACATCCCCCTTCTTCAGCCAGGAGTGACAAGTGGGACAAGGTTAGATAGATGTGTTAGTTATAGTGATATCAAAGTGTGAAAATGAGGCGTGACATTGATTCAAAAACTACTTGCCATTACCAGAGACCTCCATCCGTACTATGACAGTCTGAGCCATAATCTCTTCCATGGCTGCTGCTCACGATGGCAGACACGCCTCTCAGTGGGAGTGTGTGTGAATAAGCATTGGGTGGGGCGTGTGGGGGTTTGTGTGCATGGACAAGAGTGGGCGGATCTTCACATTCTCCGCTTCCTGCTTCTCCATCTCCCCTTCCCAGCTGTATCCCAGTCCTTTTCATTACTGTAATATGCTGTACTGTATCAATACTGTACTGTATCAATACCGTACTATCACTGAAGATTCAATACTTTTTTAATCCCAAATGTGCATCAGGTATCAAAAACTATAAAGCACATGAAGTTGGCACTAGATGCTTGATGTTGTGCTTTGATCACATTTGGTTTCGGGCTGCAAGTAATAATTATTTGTTGATCTGTTGATTATTTTCTCAATTAATTGATTAGTTATTTGGTCCATAGAATATCAGAAAATGGTGAAAAATGTTGATCAATGTTTCAAAGATGTTCAGTTTACTGTCATAGAGGGGTAAAGAAACCAGAAAATATTCACATTTAAGAAGCTGGAATACCAGACCCATTAATCAATTATCGAAATAGCTGGCAATTAAGTTAATTGTTGACAGCTAATCGATTAATAATTTCAGCTCTAATTTGGCTAATTTGTGTAGTGATGGTATTTTGAAGGCAAACTTCCTGTACAGCTGATTGTATCAAGTTTAACCAGTGATGCATCTGAGAAATTTGTCTTCATTTATAAGCCAAATAAGGTATCCCAAAAAGGTTGTCTCTTTAGTAATAAAACTCAGCTGGATAAATGTCCGACCATACACACAATTCTGGTAATTTGTGAGTTGGTCCGACTCTGCTAGCGACGCCTCCAGTTTGTGTCTGTGCCTGCTAGAACTGGTGTACCCATAAGGCTTTGCTGTTGGCATGCTGTGTATTGCGTAGCAGCAAGGGCGGGGAATATTGCTTAAACGGGAGTGTCGAGGCAGGAACTGGTCTTGATTCTGTATCAGGTGATCACCAAATGTTAGCAGACAATGCAGTTGATGCTATTACAGGATGTATAAGATATAATACACAGAAGCACTGGTACCCAGTCTTATTGGCTTGTAACCTTTATAACCAAGCATATTCCTAGAGTGATGTTCCCTTCTCAGATAACCTCAGTTTAACAGTTTCCCTAAGTCCTTAAGAGATAAGACTCTGCAGTATTTCCTTTTAAAGCTAAGAAAGTTAACAGAATTTTGTGTTACAGAAACGTTTTGTTAATCATCTTGTGAACCTCATTTTTGCGACGCTTAGGGGGTTGCTGACCTTTGCGCAAAGGTGTGATAGAAAAATGAAAATATTGGATATGACAACTTATTAAACAACCATCTGACAATCTTTACAAACTTAAAATTGATCTGGAGACAACTTACAAGTGTTGACACAGACAGGACAGTCTGATACTTCTTGCATATAATGTGAAATGTTTTTACAGCCTTCACTGTCTGTTGTGCATTGCACACAAGCAGTACTTTGCTTTCCAAAGCAGGCACAGGTGGCATACTGGAATTATGCTTCTGAGGTACTGGTAAAGATCCCTCTGTAGCAGACCTGGGCATTATATGGCCAGAACCGGCCCTCGTGATGGTTCTGCTCAGCCTGGGAGGTCTCAGACAAACCACATAATTTTACTTAGGAAGCTAAAAAAAACAGTAAAAAAAAAAAAAAAGCTTTTGTTTTGAAATGCTTGTGTATTGTTAGTGTGCGTCTTCCTGTCACACTTGACATTGATGTTAATTGACGTGAGTCATATTTGAAGTCGCGTCACCTGCTGAGATGGCATGTTTGTAATAAGTCACAGACTGCTAAGTATTTTTTCGCGAAGGTTGCCGGTAAAGCTGTGTGCTTAGTTTGCAACAAATGTGGCTGTATTCAAAGAAAACAACAAGAGCTGCCACTTTAAGACAAAACATACAGAAACATACAGAAACCCATCTGGAGATGTGAAGGAGAGGACAGCCAAGGGGCTGTGAAAGAAGGAAATGTAAGTGTTGATGTTAAGTTAAATGTTAAGTATTGTTAATGGAAACATTACTACCCCAAACAATCAGTTCTGTACGGTTCAAAGACTCCTGCATATAATGTCATTTTCTTAATAATATGCTGTTTGGAGTGATTTTCAGTGTAATAAATGCTGAAAAATAAGTGCCCAGTATGTTTCCTATAGTGATAAAATAGAAGTTTCGTCTGAATTTGTTCGGCCCCTGGCAACAATCTGGGTTTCTCATGTGGCCCCCCAGGAAAAATAATTGCCCTGCTCTATAACATTAATAATTCTCAGATACAATTCAGATTGTCCCATATGAACAAGTCAGATAGCTTAATGACTCACTGAAGAATATAGAAATGGGGTCAGCTTTACCAACAAGCTGTAAGGGAGTAGTTTAGGTAGTTTAGGTAGTATTCGTAGTATAAGTATAAGTAGGGTTCAGGTGTGCACCGTGCCAAAGTCTCTTTTGGCCACGTTTTTCCAGTTAGTTCCCCACCTCAATGTCAATTAATATACCTCTTTTAATTCTCTCATTTCAGATGTTTGCTCCTAATTAAACTGTTTCTAACTAATTCGCTTCGTACTTCTCTGTGACTCCATCAGTTATGTCATGTTCTCTTATCATTGCATCTATCTGACGGTCTGTCTCTCTCTCTGGCCTGGTTTGAATCAGCCCAGCAGACTCTCTCTTTTGGGGCTCAGTAACATGCCTTGATTGGCTTGCACAAAATTCGACTGCACTGTGACATCACAGGCGCCGGAGCTTGCGGATTGGCTGACGCTGGCAGCGGGGGATGGAGAGTGTGTATGTGTTGGGGGGGGTTATACGCGGATTGAGGCGGCAGGAGGGCTGATGGGAAAATGGAGAGACTGAGTGACGCTGCTCAGTGCCTACAGGCCTTCTCTCTCTCCCTCTCTGTTGCTCTCATTTTGAGTTCCTCTCCAGCTCGCTCTCCACCAGGCTTCAGCTCCTCACATGGTGGAAACTCCAACACTCAAACAGCCCACTCTTGTCGTTTAACCGTTTTCTCCCCATATTCCTGTTTTCATGCCGCAGGCGGCGTCGAGGGGACACAGGTTGAACTTAAAAGTGATTCCATTTTTGGTAACTAATGTTCCTGAGCCAGGAAAAAGGAAGACGGCGAGCTGTCCCACCTTCACAGTGATGCTAAATGTGCTGGGAGACATGCTTCCATCACAAAAAACAGCTTACTGTGTGGCGGCGAATCACACCCAAAGCCACACCAACACTGACATGTGGTTCTGCTTCAGTTTGAAATGGTCATGACGCATTTTGGCTCTCGATTAATTGGTCCCTCAGAGCTGGCCAACGTTGAAGACCATAAAAAAAAAAAAAAAAAGAAAAAGTCAACATTTTCTCTCTGAGGTTTGTCATAAGACCCGTCCCTGTTTTTCAACCTGAAACTACTTTTTTTTAAAAATTTGTTTTTCAACATTTTATGAACATTTTATAAACATGTAGAACAAGAACATAAAAAAAAATCAGAAGAAGAGAAGGAGAAAAAAATAAAAATAAAATAAATAAATAGATAAAATAAATATAAGATAAAGAACTTATAAACCAGATGGATAAATGAGTACAAATCCACGGACACAGTACATTGTCTTTTTTTTACGCAGTGTTCAAGCATGGCCAGCCATGCTGGATGGGTGTCAGAGGTCCATAAGCGGTTTCCATATTCCAAAGAAAACATCCCCCTAGTTTGCTTGAATAGATTAAGCGTAGGGGGACCATGTTGATTCCACCTAAGTAGAATGCTGTGTAGGATATCGTAGCAATCCTTTTAGTCTGCGTGGGATCTAGTGTCCTGTCCAGTTCTGTACCGAAAAGATAACATGTCGGTGTACTATCCAGTGGGGCCCCTACAACCTGGACAGTCAGGTCATGTATGTCTTTCCAAAAATATTCTAACTTTCTGCATTCCCAAAAGATGTGCATAATTGTCCCTATAAACGTTTGAGTTTGGGAACATTTTATTCAGGTGGAGTGGCGTAATGTACATCCTGTGCATAAACTTATAATTCTGTTCAGTTATTTTATCACAAGACAGTGAAATAAAAACATTCTGGCAAGTTCATATCTCAAATCCTTTTGCCATGTGAAACTACTTTTTGATCAGAGTTCTTTTGAACAGTGACAATTTTGTTTACCTTGTATGTGACCAGGTAATATTTTGTTGTTTTGTAGGCATACCTAAATTATTAAGCGTGTCCAGTTATAGTGCGTACATTCACATAAGCGCCTGAACCGCGATCAGTCAATCAGTCAGTTAGGTTAAGGATAGAGATTAGGCTTCATCCAAATGCTTTGAAGCTTCAACCATTGTTCACATACCTTTGAATATCTCTCACCAAAGTTTTGAAGTCAAGAAAGAGGTATTCAGGACAGCCCTAACAGAGAATTAACAAATTTGATATATAATTGATCAAGTAATTCATCAAGCAAAAATGCTAAACTTACTAGTGTTTACAGCTTCTAAAACGTGATGATTTATTGCCCCGTTCTGTTTTATATATTTGTAAATATTTGAATCTTTTTTCCACCTTTTGACACACTAAACAATGAGGCTTCAACATTAACCGTGGCCTAATGGCCTCTGGCCACAAAATGTTACTCTGTGGCCACCACATACCCCTCGCTGGTGGCCCCAACATTTGCTCAGGTTTCTCTTGAGAGTGAGACCACACATCTCAATGAAATTACATTGTCCTCATCCTAACCATAGACTGTACACTGAATGCGACACGAGCGACAGCGCCAAATTCAGTTTGATTGTATTGTTTTCTATTGGAGTGATCTAAGTGGCTGCAAGCCATGCAGCACTCCCCAGCGTGACTGAACTTTTGTTGGACGCCCTGTATTATATTTACAGGGCTCCCGCGGTGTCTAAATGTCTAAAATTCAATAACCTGAATTTGAGATTTATTTAAAATTTGAGGCCTTAATTTTGGCAGGTATTAAAAATTCACGAATGCTACAATTCAAAAGAAATGCATTATGTTGCTTTTAAATGTTTTGTTTTCTGAGAACGCAGCAACAAAACTATAAAGCGGAAACAAAAGGAAATAGCTGTGCTCCCCAGATAGGATTTAACACGTGGTAACGAAGCCTCAGTCATCTAGCATCAATGATGATACTGATGCTCCAATTTTCTTTCATATCTTTAGTACTGTCTTGTCAGTATGGACGTGAAGTAGGTCTTAAATTGCATTCAAATTGGTCTAAAATGGGTGTGAAATGGGTCTTAAATTGCATTCAAAATGGTCTCTAAAGTTCTTAGAAAGTCTTAGATTTGACTTGTTGAAATCTGCAGATCTGCAGTCTGCAATCTGATTTATGTCTGATGTCTCTCGCTTTGAAAAGGCTGCATCGGACAAGGAACGGCTGATTCGTGAAGTTGAAATGAGGATGCGATCGGAAGATCGTCATTAATGCTTTCCACGTGTTAGCCGCCGGTGAGCTTGCTGGCCCGGGGGGAGTCAGTGCTTAAAAATATTAGCATCTATCACTCAGAATTGAAGAAATCACCGCAAACTCTAATGTCACATATCAAACAGATTAGTTGATAATGGAAGTGATTGTTAGCTGGAGCCCTTATTAACATAAGTGAGCAGTACTGCATCCCGTTCACTGCTACCAAGTGAGAATTAAGTTCAGGGCTTGATTTTTATCTCCCAGGTTTTTTCTTGACAATAGTGTAAAATGCACCTTGAAAATCATAATTTTCCATGGTGATGTACTCAAGCCCAAGGTAACATCTACAAATTGCACAATCTCCAACACCAGCGATACTTTTCTTGGATTAAAGATGAGGAAAAGCAGCAAGTCCTCACATTTGAGAAGCTAGGAGCATCCTGTGCTTGGTGTTTTTGCTTGAAAACGACTCATTTCATTCATCAATAGATTGTTTTAGCTATAATCATGTTGGTTACTTCAGGGCACCTCGACTGTGCTTCCTCACTAATGGTGTAGAGTCTTGCTCATTTTTCCCAGTCCACCGTTTCACAGCCAGTCTGATGATCACAACTAGATCACAAGCCAGTTACTCTGACCTCTGACCTCCAGGCCTGCTGCCTCTCCCCTGTGTGTTTAGAAAACGAACAAGCCCCGATATCTTGCCTTCATTTTCTGTCTCGGCACCGCTCAATTTCAAGTCGGCCTGTTTGATATTCAGCAGCAGGACAAAGATGTCACAGTGGCAGTGGAGTCTAGTAACAAGCTGTTTCAGGGTGAAGAGCAGACAAGCGTGATGTGACGATCTCTCCTCGTCTCGTAGTGAGTATGTGGTTGCCAGTAGAAGCTGTTATTGAAATTACTCTCTATGTGCTGTCTGAACTACTGCTGCTGCTTTGGTTAACCCACGGGAGGAAGTGTTATGTTCTTACAGCTTTATACAAATGATCATATTAGGAATTATTTAATTGAATGTACTGTACCTACCTACTGTAAGCCTTTAGCTGCTTTAATTAGAGATAAATTACATTTGTGAGTCCTCGCAAAGACGGGATGTGAAGCTGCTGTGTTCAGTTGTGTAAGTGTGGGTGGAGAGAGGAATACCAATAGGGAGAGTGGAGCAAAAGGTTTTCCAGTCAAAGGTGTTCCCTTATTCAGAATCACTGGCTGCTTTGCATTGTAGTCTGTTAGAGATAAATGTAGGTGAATGTCTGCCACTTCTGGCTCTGAGATACTGGATTTCTCAATGCTTGACAGTTAAACTTGGGTGCAAAATGTTGAGACCAACAGACTTGATGTTTAGTGTTTATAGTTCAGACATGAGAATATTTCTTTAGTGTATAAATTGTCAGGAAATGACAAGAAAAATGCCCATCACAGTTTCCCACAGCCAGAGGTGATGTTTTCAGATTGCTTGTTTTGTCTGACTATCAGAGCTGTAGTCAAGAACTCGAGATGAGTCCAAGTCAAGACCAAGTAGGGATGCAAAGGGTCAGTAAATCTACAAAATCTTCCAAGGGAAGCTCAGGAGTTTTGGGAATGTTGCACAATTTCAACATAAAATTTTTACCTTTTTAAAAGTGAACTTATCTGGAGGGGGAAGGCCATTAAAATGAATACTACGTCTTTTGGCGTGTTGTAGTTAAATGTATACCCATGTAATTGAATTGTATCCGTGCACTGCAATCAGCAGCACTCGTCCATCACAGCAAAGTACACCATTTATAACAAACACCTTCTGCTGCTAGTTTCTGCGTTAGCTGTTAACATGTGGGGTGTAGCTTGATTGAGCGTGCTTTTAATTAATATATTTCCATTCATTCATTATTGTAAAACATTGCTTTTGTAAATGAACAGTGAGCTTGCACACAGCCCACATTGTTGGCCTTTCTTCATTCATTAACTTGCTAGCTGGCTAACTCACCACATGGCACATTTATTCACAGATGCATTTGACAAATTGATGGATTTTTGTGTTCATGTTCATGAACAAAGAGCTTAGTCTTAAAGGGTTAATCGACTGATGAATTGATGTTGATATATTTTCATTTGTATTTGAAAAGTGAACTATGTCTGCTTATGATATGGCAAAAGTTCTTTCTATCTGCATATGAGGTGATAAATAGTACGGCCTCAGCAAATAACCCCTATATTTTCATGTAATTCACGTCATTTCTTGTTAATTCACGTTTAGTCAGATGGAAAGTTTCCACCTTGAATATTCCCAGAAGTTTGCAACCCTAAGATGAAATCTGAACTGGGTTGAGACTAAAACAACAAAACCATGCCTGGTGAGTGTTTAATATAAGTTTGATTTTTACGTTTCATTATTTGCTAAAGTTGTGATCACAACTTTTAGAAAAAATACTTTTTTTGCACAATATTATCAGCTAAAAGTATATATTTCCATATATTTGTGCATAAAAGATATAAAACAAAAAATGGACTTTGTATAATAGAGGAGACAGTGAGGTAATAACCAGAGCTGAAATAACCAGGCAATCATAAAATGAAGCATATAAATAATCAATTAATTGTTTCTATATTTTTCAAAGTTGATGCTAACCGTTCTCTCTATTTCTCCAAAGTGAGGATTTGTTGTTTTTCTCTTTTTATAGCCTGAATATCATTGGGTTTTGGACTTTTGGGTGCACAAAACAAGATGTCACCTTTTGGCTCTTGCAAATTATAATATTTTATATTACAGTCAAAATGATTAGCTGATTTAAACAGACTAGTTTTAACAGACGAGAAAACTACAGCCGAAAATATTCCCTTTAAGATTACGTAAAGCAATAAAATTAAGTAAATTCTTACATTTGAGAAGCTTTTTGTCGGGTTTTTACTTCACAATTATCAAAAATTGTCATTTAATTGTACGTGTATATTCTTTTCCAACCACATTACAGTCTGTGTTCTGTCGAAAAGAAAAGTTCAAGATGCATTGATTGTTTTAACAGTGTTCAGATGTTTCTAGGTGTATTTTTCCTTTAACTGTGGTCTTAGTCAAGTCTTAGTAATGCAAGAGAGATCTGGATGTCAGTGCAAATCCTGGGTGTGCGAGCGTGATGAGTGCATGCCTAAACCAGTTAGTGTTGGACGCAGGAGGTGCAGGAAATATAAGCAGGAGTCCACTGTGTATCGCGGTTATGCTGGTGGAATTTTCGGGCGATCTCTGGCCTAGCCGGTCAAGACGGGGCCCGTGGGGAGTGTGGGGGATGGGCGGGTGAGGTTCAGGGTGAAGGGAGGATAGCTCCAGCTCCAGGCAGCCAACCAAGTGTGGGGTATAATCTGACAGCACTCAGCCAAGACACATGCAGGGCTAAGACCAGGCACCCTACCAAGACTGGGGCCTGTGGGGACATCCTAGTGAGAGCTAAGCCTCCAATGGGCCTGGAGCAGTGCCAGAACCCCCCCCCACATACACACACACACACACACACACACACACACACACACACACACACACACACACACACACACACACACACACACACACACACACACTTGAATGCATAGTAAAGACACACATGCGTAGTAAAGCTTGTGCAGTCTCTCATACACACCCACACACATGAAGACACACCGTGCATGCAAGCAGCAACACACAGTAATAAGACAAAGAAAGCATGAGGAAATACAAGGCTGCAGCCTGAATGGAAAGTGTTGGAGAGCCAGATTTATTGTGTGTTTTTGTGTGTCAACGTCTCATTCAGTCAGACCTCCCAGCTACAGCTGGATCTCCTGTGTATGAAATTAACCTAATATTGAGTTAAACCAACATTTGGACGTCTGTGTTGCACTTTCCTGTTGACTAATTAAGCTGTCGCAGTTTGGTCCAACAGGAAATCGCCCTGAACGTTTGGATGACCTCGAAATGCTGACTGACGTTTCTCTTTGCTCTCTTCCCCGCTCCCTCCTTCTCCCTCTCTTGCTGTTCCTCTGCAGATTATGTTTATTTTGAGAACTCGTCCAGTAACCCACTGCTGATCAGGAGGATAGAGGAGTTGAACAAGGTGAGTGTGATTCAATGCAACACAGATCTGACAGCTGTACATCATATTTCTCACCTTTGTCTTAACCCCACAAACCCCACTCTTCCATCTGAGTTGTTAGAGATTGAACAGATCAAATTAGTGTTCTTAGTGACCAGAAATCTCTTAAATGTCTTTGCATGTTCTTGACTGCATCTCAAAAGTATATTTGTCTTGTAGTGTAAAACATATCTTTACTTTTCTGTAGAATGCCCTCCTTCATAAAGCTGAAAAAACTGTTAGTCTTTACAAAATTGTAAGGTTAATTTGTTTTATTGACTATTCATAGAGTAGACCAAAGAACCAAATAAATTCTTAGTCGACTAACAATCATAAGATTTTGACGACTAATCGGTTAGTTGATTTAATGAGTTTCTCCACAAAGAATCACACAAAAGCATCACTTTAAAGCTTGTGTTTGACAGAGGTGTGCCCATAAGTTTTTTTGGAAATAAGTCATTCAGCATGAAAAAAAGCATAGAAAACAACTGACTAAATAAATCTTAGTTGACTAAGACCAAGGTCGACTAATCGACTATCATAGACAAAATGATTTATTGATCAATGAAAGAATGATCAGCTCATTAATCGATCATATAAATATTGTTAGTCACAGCTTAACAGATTCTTATTGGAAAATGGAAAATTTGTCTGTCGTATGAAAATTGGATATTTAGTGGGATGCTGGCATGATTACTCACAACATCAAGATCATTATTGACTGAAGAAACAGTTATTTAAAGGTGCTTTATATGATACCCAGAGTATTAATTGAAATTAATTAATTGAAGCAGTTAGCACTGTTAGCTACGAGCCACTGGCTTGCTGTCGCCATGTTGAGAGCCATTGAAAAGCAATAGAAATGCTCCCAATCCCATGTTTAGCTCCTTGAGCTGCTTTCTTAGTATCTGAAAACTAACATTTTGTGAGATAAACGTCTATGACCAGCCAGCTGATATGCTAATAACATAATGACATAATAGTTATGACTCTGGACAATAACATAGCAATATAGCATTTTAAATGTAGAAAATGTGTGGGCATGCACTGGTGACAGTAAAAGCAGTATTGACATGTCACTAATATGATGATAATGTTGCTCTGGATGCTGTCTGGTAAATCCCAGCCTGCCATCTTGTACATTGTTGAGTCAAAGAAGCAGAAAAGAGGCCTGTCTCTGTGGACTAGTTACAGGTGCCTGCTGTCCGTCCCCTGTCCCAGCCCTGCGCTGGATAATATGGAGGCTGTTTAATGTGATTGACACAGAGCTCAGAGTGAGCGCTCTATTCTGCCTGTCACTGTCAGTCTCAGCTCCTCAGGGAGCTCTGGCTTTCTCTTCCATAAGGTTTGAGGTGCACGTTTAGAAAGTATAGAACAGTGTAGGGAAAGCCTTGACAGCTGCCAGCTGCTCAAAACTATGGTAAAAAATTAAGGATTTGGCTGAAGTGACTGAACCCAAAAGCCTTTTTACATTATGCCAACTGTCTTTACATGTACATCAGCGATGCACAGATGAATGTCTCTTACTTAGTGTAAGAAATGTAATAATTTATGAAAATAAAATAAATGCACAACAAGGTTAAAGAAGCCAGGGTTGCAACTAATTCTTCAGTTACACTGCTGAGTATTTCCCTCAGTACTCTTCTGGTCCATAAAGTGGATGAAGATAGTGAAAAAATGTGCAAGATAACAGTATCAGATTACTCATTTTGTCTTTGTCAAGACTAAATATGTCAAGTTTACTATCATATAAAGACAAAGAAAAGCTTAAAAACCACATAATGGAGGAGGTGGCACCAGAGAAAATTAGACATTTTTGCTTAAAAGAACTGACCGAAACGATTACTTGGTTGTCAAAATTATTCTGCTGCCAACTGACAAATCATTTAATCATGCAAAAAGCATGACATTAAGGGAAATGCTGGGAGAAAATTCATTAATTTAACATGCTTAACAACATCCTGATGTGTCCCTGTGATCACACCAGATATACCTTTTACCTTTTATTATTACCTTATCTTGGTTTCTTACACTCATACTTCATCTTCCTGCCTGCATCACTCTTATCTTCTGCTGTTACGTTCTACGGTTTACAGTTTTAACTTGCATGCACATAAAGATATTTATGAGATTATAATGGGAAGGCTACAGGAACTTTAACTTACTTAAAATGTAATCAGATCAGTCTTTTCAAGAAATCACTTGTTTATACCATTCTGGCATTTATATTTAACACACTTAACACAACCCACTTCTCTGCATTTTGTATTTACTTGTAAGCATTTTGAATAGTATTTACTTACATGCACTGTGTTTTTGTTATGTATTGAACATCTTAATGCATATATTTGTACTGTTCATATTTCTTAAATTCTCATTTCTTATTTTTAATTTTATTTCTTACTTCTTGTATTTATACTGTAGTGTTATAATATTGTAGCATTATGTACATAATGTACATATTACATGCTCCTTTGTTGCTATTTTTTATATTTCTATATGTTTATACAGTATATGAGCAATTTTAACTGCACTATAAAAATGTAAATGTTTTTTAAATGTAAATTTAAATCACTAAAGTTTTGCTGCTTTGCTGCTGTTTGTTTAAATTGTACCTTGATACATCCTTATGATCATACTCTTTATTCTATTTTATGCTCGTAGTGCTCATATGTACATACGTACTGATATTTACGCATTTGTTGAATTTCCATTTCTTTCCACTTTGCTGCTGTGTAGTGAATGGAAAATGGAAACAGCGATTGGTTTTATTAAAGAAGCATAGTAATAATTAATTAAATTTGGAAGAGCCAGTCCCTCATGTGGTTTAGTTAATTTAATCATCTTAAGTTTGATATTTGGTTTTCTTTCTCCCTAAATAAATTTGTTCAGATGTTTATCCCATTGGTTAAAGATTTTTTTTTTTTTGAGTATATGAATTGGCAAGTTTTGAAATATAGAAATAATTCTTGGTAAATGCCTCTTTTAATAATCTATTTTTTTCAATCTTTTGGCTCTCCAGTGCCCCAAAATTATATTGATAAATCTTATTTATTTCTGGACAGATGGTCACCCCTAAATATTTCAGTGTATTTTGGCCTCATGTCATAGTACTGACTATAAATCTGTTCACCTTAGTCAGTTCCTTTAATATTATCCTCCGTTATGTTCTGATTTATTTTGCCTGTAGTCCAAGTAAAATTTACAGTTATATACGTATTGTCCTTAAGTTCAGTTTTGACATACTGTACATGTACTTGAATATTTCCATTTTCTGCTGCTTTATACTTTTACTACCACATCTCCAAGGGAAATTTTGTACTTTTTACTTCACTCCATTATTTGACACATATTGTTACTTTTTAATAACAACATTAATATACTCTTCCATTAATATGTTAGTGATAAAAACAGAATAATGTGATATTCAGTAATCGTATAGCACTTTGAAAGGAGCCATTCTGCACTATGAGTACTTTTATACTAGTACATTTAGCTGATAATACTTC
This sequence comes from Pterois miles, assembly GCA_947000775.1. Lineage (NCBI taxonomy): Eukaryota > Metazoa > Chordata > Actinopteri > Perciformes > Scorpaenidae > Pterois > Pterois miles. The sequence goes on from CAMQGK010000471.1 coordinate 3,794,239, forward strand.
TGTACTTCTGAAACATTTTGGACTTTTACTTGTAATGGATACTTGGACTTGTAATGTAGACTATGGCATTTGTATTTTTACTAAATATCTAAGTATCTAAAACTAAGTATCTAAATACTTCTTCCAGCACTGCATGTTGGCTGTGTTTAATTATTCTCCTTCTCTCCATCCATCTTCCTCTCGCATTACCCTTCACTAGTAGGATTCATGAGAGAGATCCTAATCAAATAATGCTCGGCTTATAATAAGACTACACTTTAAAGAATCACACTTTATCAGTATTGCCTTTTCTACGCTATTATTCAATATTATTTTATGTGAATGGAGGAAAAAAGCTTCAAATCAATTTCTAAATGAGACATGCAGCTGTTAATTTAAAAACAAATGTCATATCAACATACCCATGTAGTATTACTTGGAGGAAATATGTCTTAGTACTGCACAGACAACCCCCAACATGCCTCACTGTCCTGATAACTGCAACACTTATTGTGAATTGCTGTAGTGTCACACTGTTTTCAGCCATAGTTAAGAACTCGCCTCATCTATGGGGTTTTTCATGTGTGTGTGTGTGTGTGTGTATGTGGGTGCTCCGTGTGCGGCACCACTTGTTGCCGTGGTAACGCCGATTGTCTCTGGTTTGCAGACAGCCAATGGGAACGTGGAGGCCAAAGTGGTGTGTTTTTACCGGCGCAGGGACATCTCCAGCACACTCATCGCCCTGGCAGACAAACATGCAAGTGAGTGACCGACCGTGTAACCCAGCCAGCAGAAACATCACAAAAACACGCCAAAATGGCTCTTTTTGGGCAACCCTCTTCAGTTATTTTCCACTGCAAAGTTCACGTGCCTTCAGTCAGATTGAACACGATTGCCCTGAACTCGAAAATTCAACTCTTATTTGTTTTTTGGTTGGATTGTGAGTCTTGTTTGCGCACCAGGGGTGATAAAAAATTGAATAGAGTTTTTGTGCACTGTTACCAAGCTGAGAGAAACGGTCCAGACTGCAGCAGCCCCTCCTCTGAAGGGCCTGATTGCAGACAGTGTTCGATCTGTTTGGTGTATCAATATGACGACACCTGTGTGTGTGTGTGTGTGTGTGTGTGTGTGTGTGTGTGTGTGTGTGTGTGTGTGTGTGTGTGTGTGTGTGTGTGTGTGTGTGTGTGTGTGTGTGTGTGTGTGTGACTCTATGTATATATGCCATTAAGCGTGGGTGTGTAGCGTGTGCTAGAATGTGTTCTCCAGAGACTGGAGCATATACTGCAGTATCTGGAACAGCTGGCAGACTTGGACTGGTCTCTACTTCAGGCAGCCTTTTAATGTTATGCTTACCAGGATGTTTTTCAGAGAAAGAGACATTAAAACAACGATTGAATGATGGGGAAAGGATGAAAGCTGAAACACAGAAGACCTGTCTCCTAAAAATTATGTTCCCATACAACGAAAAGGCACTGTGTTTCGAGGGAAGCAGATTTTGTCTCAGATAACGTTTGTTTTTGACGTATCACAAGTACGTTTGTAATGAAGGTAAGGTTGGGCAACATGGCCAAAATCGTGTATCACGATATAGGTAATTTCTTATCTCAATAAGGGTATAAACCATGATATAGCATGTTTTCTGGTATCTTAGTAAACAGTCTATATGAAAATGGTAAAGCCTATTTTTGTATACTGCTGTGTGATTTTAAATATTGACAAATGAAACTGAGCATTTTCTCATTTTAAGAACTCAAGTGCAAAATGAACATAACAGTTTTAAGTGAAATTATAGAGAAAAAGAAATAAATACAGGCGTCAAATTAAATTTAGAAAAAGAAATATCCTATAGACATTTTTAGATAATTCTGAAGATACATATTTCGCCATATTGCCCAGCTCACATGATGATCCATGGAAGTCCACAGAGGGTGGAGGTCGGGGTGTTGGATGAGTCAGTCAAACACAGGCCTTTCACCCAGGAGGCTGCTGTTTCTGTCCTTTCTGAAACAAAGTCATTGTTCACATTTTAAGCCAAACCGTGATGTTTTTTTCTCAACCTAACCAACTAGTTTTGTTGCCTAAACCTACTGAAGTTGTCATGTAGGGTTTTTGTTTTATTTATGTTCAATATTCATGTTAAAGGGCAGGTCCATCGGTGCTCTGTTTTTTTTTTTTTCTTTAATGGAAATGCCCACTCAGCTGTTGCAAAAAGCAGTGACGTAGGTTACCAAAGTAAGCCAGTCATGCAGCTAATCAATAAGGCTATGAATAATGTAAACGCTGGCACGAGCTGAGTCATAGCTGTGCTAAGTTTGTAAATAACTGAAAGGGTTAGTTTGGATTTTATGATCAGTTTAATTGTATGCTGTATTTAGAATGTCGTCACTGCTTTCTGTCGCCATCATGGTCTTCAAAGCAACTAGACCAGACTCCATTAACAAAAAAATTACCTCGAGGAACATGGGAGTTTCTGTTCTACAACTGCATTGATCAGTTAGTTAGTTTGTGTTTTTTGTGGGACTTTTGAATCCAGACTAGCGTCCATGCAGCACTACATTGCTTAGCTACCATTCTGGCACTCCTGCCTGCTTTTCCCAATTGGAAAAGGAGAGTCAGAGTTACTGTAGCAGCCACGGTGCTGCATGTAGTATTGCAGACATGCAGCCACTTTCCCAGTAAAAGTCTCCACCATGCATTTAGTTTAGTTTAGCAGTTTGTCAGCTGTGTGTCTGCCCAGATTAACGATAGCGATTGTCTGACAGTGTGTGTGTTTGTGCTACGTTGTGTTGCTGGTGGCTTTGTGCCCACTGTAGCGTAACTTCAGTAAGTTTCTGACAGACCGGTGTGTGTGTGTGTGTGTGTGTGTGTGTGTGTGTGTGTGTGTGTGTGTGTGTGTGTGTGTGTGTGTGTGTGTGTGTGTGTGTGTGTGTGTGGTCAGTGTGGGATTGTTGGTGGCGTTATAGCTGTGAGGGTAGCTCTAGCAGACAGTGTGTGTACAGTTTATTTGTCGGTGAATAAATGCTACAAGCTAAATGCAACAACTCCTCCACTGAGCTGAAGTCCTGAGCCAACTTCCTGTATCTGGCGGTTCTCTCTTAAGGTGGACAAGCTTTTCTCAGCTTTTAAATTGATTATTAATATTTGTTTTAACTGTTAACTGTTAACTGATAGCATGGATCTGTAAAATACTTAAGGTTGGTTATTGGTTAATTGGTTAATTATTAACATCCCTAGTTCTTACCTTTCACAATAAAAGCCCTAGACATTTAATATTCGCAAGCGAGTATTTCACATTTTTGTGTCATTTCTTCTTCACACCATGGGTGTGTAAAGGCCTTTAGTGGGAAAATACCACCACCACCCACCCACATCCTGGCAGATTTTGGCTGTAATTGTTACGTTAGTCATCCTTACCAGCCACATTTAGAAAACAAAATATTAATTGATCTCGAAATGAAAAAACAAAATGAAGAGGAGAGCAAAGATAACCATTGTTTAGTGAATCCTATTGGAGTCTTTTGTGACACTTCATGATTTCCACTCTCGTGTGTGCACATATAGTACTAAGAATCATGAATGATGTATTTACATGTTCAGCATAGAATATTTTCAGGAGATTGTGCAACTGCTGTCAGGAAAAACTTGACATAGTTCAACACTAAATGATTGTTTGTGTTAATATTTTTTTTTCCAGTCAAGAAGCTATGATTGTGTATTTCAGTGGTGACATTTGTATTTTGTGTCATATTTGACCAAACATGAAATTGTCTTTTGTAAACATACGTACATGTCAACACCAAAATCCTGTGTTTAGCGGTCTTAAAGGCTAGGTTATGCTTTATACTAAGTGTCTCCTGACCTCGTCTAATGACAAAAAATGTTTATAGCTCTTCTAAGTGCTGCTCTCTACTTTGCAGTTGAGTGTAAATGGGTGTCCTCATGGAGAAGGACAAGATGCAATGAATCATACAAATGAGGATAACAGCACTCACTTTGGGACAGTCTTTTGTCTTTATGGTGCAGCACTCAAAAGGGACAGGATGGTTGTGTAGAAAATGAAGAGAAGTTTATTGGTGCCTTAACTTTAACTTTAAAGCACGGGTCCATATTTGAGGTTGTTTTATCGCCCTGTGGCTTCCCAGTGGTGTTCCTTATACATTCAGATTTTGGTCACAGTAGTATGAGTATGCTGCTGATAGCTGATGACTATGCAATATAACATTAATTTTGGTGACTTTTCTACTTTGTTACATCAGTGAGTTTTAAAAGGCCAAAGGTGCAAAATAAAAAAAGAGGCTGTTGTGTAAAAACACATTAATTCAGGGAACACTGAGAGCAGCACATCTGGACTGACATGACAGGTTGTGGTGGTTAGAGAGAGTATGTCGGCTTATAAGACACTCTTTAGTGTCCAGTCTGGCCTCCTGCTTGAGCACAATGCTTCAGTCAAACCAATTCTGACTTACAGTTTACATTAAATATATCCACAACCTTAAACTGATGTCGCCGAGATTGGAGAAAATCTGATTTAAAAAAAAAAAAAAAAAAAAAAATATGCTAATAAAACGTCTCTGTATACTGACAGCAGTGTATGTAGCAGATAACCGGAAAAAAATGATGTGCCTCTGTGTCCTCTGGTGTCCTCTGGTGTCCTCTGGTGTCCTCTGGGGCTCCTAATGGCATCTGCAGGATTTCACAGACTGGAGGAAAACAACCAATCAGAGCTGATCTGAGGTCAGCTGTCAAGCTGCCGTCTGAGAGCCGGGAGTCAATCATTCACAAACTCTGACTGGCGGTTAAATTAGGTAGCGCTGATCAAATAATAATCAATATTCTGTTACTGTCTATTTCTCTCCTCAAATTTTTTCAGAACCATCTTGTAGTTACTGTTTAGCTGTAAAATGAGAAAGTTTATGACCCAGCAGCCATGTTGAAATCTGTTGACAAAATTTGAAGCGCTGCTCGCATGACTGGGGCACAGCCAATAGGAAAGCTCACTCTCTCTGAAATGACCTGTGATTGGTCAAAGTCACAGACTACATTTTTTTAAAGCCTGAAAACAGCCATGAGGAGAAGCAGAAGTCTGGTTTTCTGTCAGAACATTTTTAATTAAAGAACAAATTACAATATGCTGAGAGGTTATTATGAATTTTTACCCAATGATGCCCAAAAAATTGTTGCCTACTTCAGCTTTAACTTCCTCCATTATTCATGTGCTGTCATACTAGCAGGAGACACACTGCCATCCTGTAGTCCTGACTAGCAAACCAACCACTACACTTTGACTGGGTGTGGCAGGTTAACTGTGTCTGTGTTTGTGTCTGTGTGTGTTTGTGTCTGTGTGGGCAAAAGAGAGAGACCTACCAAGTGTCTTATTTGAATGAGTGCACATGTGTTTGTGTGACTGCACGAGCTTACGTTTGTGTGTGAGGCCTGGGAGGGTGTGTCCATAGCAGGAGGGGGACTGTTTGTTCTGTTGGACCACACAGCATCACTTTGTCTGTCTGTGTGTGTGCGTGTGTGCGTGTGTGCGTGTGTGCGCGTGTGTGCGTGTGTGCGTGTGTGTGCGTGTGTGCGTGTGTCCCTATATATAAGTCTATAATCAGAGTTTTTCTGGCTCAAAATGAGGTGGATGAGGTACCATCCTGATCATGTGCACACACATGGTCCGTGCCTTCAACTAGGGGAGCAATGATCAATCTGGATTGATTGAGAGAGAGAGTAACGTTAAAGCTGTGAACATAGCAGTGCAGTATGTGTACGGTTTGTTTTCAGTGAATAATTGCTACAACACCTCAAGACCCGAATCAAGCTTCCGTGTCTTGTTTGCCACCTGCTGATTAAAGTGAAAGGGGTTAGCCCCGACACAACTTCAGCTCAGGCTCAATTAAGGTAGGCTGACCTTTATAACATGGATTTTAGCGACAAGCTGCTCTCCAGCTTTGACTAGCAAGCAGACCTCCAACAACAGGAGGTCTATTTTTATTCTTTTTTATTAAAAAAAAATAAAAACACACCTCCTATAACAGGAGGCAGGAAGAGCTCCTTAATAAAATTGTCAAATCATGTTTTAGTTGCAATTTGTGAGTTGATGTATAACTAATTGTGTTAAATAGGCATATGATATTGTCTCTTAATGATAACAGGCCCCTGATTTGAATCAAATCAATATCATAATGTGGCAGACCTTGTGATATCAGCAAATATCGTATCACTGTCCAAAGAATCGATATAATGCATCATGAAGAAATTTTTGATTACACCCCTACCTTCAACTGACTCAAACTCTTTTTGCAAGCAACATGCTGTATTTTAGGGGTTTTAATGATTACATCTTTGAAGAAAATTACAATTACGTTAAAGTGTATATTTTGTAAAAAAAAAAAAAAAATAATAATAATATTAATAAAATAAAAATAAGAATGTACAACTTTCAGACCTGACAAATTTAACGCATTTTGTCAGTAGCATGAATTTTTTACTTTTTACCTACCTGTAATAATCAGATTATGTTTCAGTGTTGCTTAACTTATACGTCTGGTTATGAATTTTTGGTTAAACACATGCAAGTACCAGAAACCTAGAATCATATGATAGTACAGTCACTGATTAGACATAGCAGGAGTGGAGTAATGTTTCTATAGGCTTTTCCTATATAGAGCTCTTAGGTTTTGGCTGAGCTCTGCCAGCTGCAGTTCAGTGAGGGGCTTCCAGACACTTGCAATATGTGAAAAATGCATGGCAGGAATGGCTGTGCACCGCATGGGTGTGGGCTGTATCCTGTCTGCTTTTCTGTAGCTGCAGCCTCACTGTATGTGTTTGTGTGTGCGTTCATGTCTTTCTTATATGCAGGATGGACTTGAATCCTTAGCTCTGGGCCCTGTCACAGGAATCGCTGAAGGGGTGCATTTAATTCAGTTTGGTTATGGATCAGTGGAGAACGGCAGTCGACTGTGGGTGTATGAGCGCGTGTGTCTTTATGTGTGTCTGCTGTGAGTCATTGATCAAATATTTTGCTTGCAGAGATTCAGAGCACTGGGGCACATGGGGCCTCCAGCTCCGACATTAGCCCCTCCCCTGTGAGCGAAAGCAGCCTCCTGAGTGGTCAGATCCTGTGGCGGACTTGGCATTTTACCTCCCTGGCTCCTCCCTTCAGACATTTGAATCTGCCATGACTCAAACCTTTTTCTATTTTTGAGATGTGGCTCCTAGCTCCCATAAACAATAGACAACAAAGTTGCCAGTGGACTGATGCACAAAAGCAGAACCAGTGCGGTACATTATAGCCAATAGTTTATTTTTACATGGACTCCAAACTGGGTCATAGACCTGTGTCACAGGTCACATTTCTGGATGCTTTTATAAGTGGGTTAATTCGCAGGATGGTAGTCTCCATGGCTCTACTTCTGTTCGTAATAGGAGTTGTAGCACTTGAGCTCCACAACCTCTCTATATTTGACGTGAGATGATGATATGTTGTAATGGAAGTACGTCCTACAGTGAGAGGATGAATTTTTGATTTGCAGTTGCAGAGCTGTATAAAATGTGTCCTTATCAGCTGTAATGATTACAGAATGAAAGCAGCATCCTCCCATCACATTGTGTCTTGTTATGGTGCACACAGATTTCATGTTGTTGTTTCAGCTTGTTAGTCAATATTAGTGATTCAGTATCCTAAAAATATAATGACTTGTTCTGTTTGTCAGGGAAGAAAAGGTGAGATACTACAAAAAAATACCTTTTTGTGCTGCCTTTATTGTTTACAAACAATAGATAAACAATAATAAATTCATATTTTTTTAAAAGTGTTTAAATTAGGGTTGTCAATGTTAACACAATAATAATGTGTTAACGGCAATTAATTCAACTCATTAACGAAACTTGTTATTTACCATTAGTGTGTCGTGAAGGAGGTTAAATAACGCTCAGAAAAAATTTGACGAGGAAAAATTGGTATGGCCATTTTCAAAGGGATGCTTTGACCTCTGACCTCAAGATATGTGAATATAAATAGGTTCTATGGATACCCACCAGTCTCCCCTTTACAGACATGACCACTTTATAATAATCACATGCAGTTTGGGGCAAGTCATAGTCAAGTCAGCACACTGACACACTGACAGCTGTTGTTGCCTGTTGGGCTGCAGTTTACACTGCTATGATTTGAGCATATTTTTTATGCTCAATGCAGTACCTGTGAGGGTTTCTGGACAATGTTTGTTGTTGCTGTGTGTCGTTAATTGATTTATAATAAATATGTACATACATTTGCATAAAGCAGCATATTTGCCCACTCCCATGTTGATAAGAGTATTAAATACTTGCCAAATCTTCCTTTAACGTACATTGTGAACTTATAAAAACGGTGTGATTTATTGCATTTAATCACAATTAACTGTAGACAATCATGCGATTAATCGTGATTAAATACTTTTAGCGATTGACAAACTTATGTTTGCACAGCTGTAACCGGGCTACTGGTAGAAATTAATGTCATTCAGGAAATCAGCAGGTTTACATGAACTTCAACAATCTGATGACTGTACACTGCTTTCCACCTCATTCCAATTACAGACCTTTAGTTTGTTGTTTACATGACATTTAAGAAATTTGACTCCAGTTACTTAAAGGGGAAATCCCAGTGATTTTAACTTAAATCAGTTCATGAGAAGAAAGCCTGTGAAAGCAGCTGTTTTATGTCTTGTGTCTCTGGAGGAAGCTTTGTTATGTCTGGGGAAACTATCCCTTGTGATGCCAACAACGTTATCTGGGTTTGGGATTGGAGACCATAAATTTTGAATTTTGGAAAGCCTGCGTTATGAAGTAAAGATGTCCAGTTTGAGAAACGTTGGTATTTACTAGGTAGGGAGGGTCTAATGAAAACATACTTTAGTTGTAACACGAAAATGTATATGATCCAACTGAAACGTTAGGATACCTCGCCCTCTGCTGCGTCAATTTTGACTGTTTTTCAGAAGAATGGTACTGGCATGTAAACACACCAATATAGATATACATATATTTTTATGTACATTCAGAGATCACCGCCACCTCACTGTCGGCGCCTCCTCTCTCTGTGTGCGCAAGTGTAGACGTACCACTAGCAGCGGTGTTTTGAGGCTGATGTCTCTGTGTCTGCAAGCCCGAGCACGTTGCGTGACTGTGCTGTGATTGAATTACAATAAAAGGATCAAAATGATGCCGAAGTAACTACATAATGATGTTGATTTGTAAAAAATCTCAATTCATGCTTAATCAGGTCTGTCTCCAAGATGACAAACAAACAACTTTTAAAATGTTTGGTTTCTGAGTGGCATTCAAGTCGATAAGAGCCAGGCTATGCTAACATTGCTGCTCCATCAACACTCAACATAATGTCATCTAGGTGTAAATACTTCAGTGACATTGTTGTTTATACCATAGACAGTCTGTGGTTTATACACACAAATTTATACACAGTATTTCATCTGGTCTCAAATATGAGGTAGTATCTCAAGTTGGCTCCGCACTTGGTGTGAATGCAGTATAATCCATGCACTTGTGTGAATTTGACCATGTGAAATTTTAACTCGTACACAGAATGAAGGATGAACAACCGCTCCACCTGTCTAAATCTTAATTCAGCTGCTGGAAACATAACCGAGTCCAATAGATAATCGAAAAGATTTCTGCACACTTAGATCCACGCAGTATAGATTAAAGAATCTAGTGAAATACTGCGTGGATCTGAATGTGCGAAAATCTTTTCTATTATCTATTCAAATCAAATTTAGTCAAATACGCGACCACTTTGGTCGCAGTCTACAGCGCTGATGTCTGATAATCAGAAGGAGAGTCTAACGTTCAGGAGAGGTCGTTCAGACATGATGCTCTAATTCAAATAGTAGTCCTCATAATCCGCAACCAGTGTGACAATGCAGAAAAACGAGACTGTCAAAGATTTCCAGATCTGTTCACTCGATAGATGCCACTTAAATTACTGGCACTCTTGTTGTCGTAGAGCTATACCTCTAGGGATTAAATGAAGTCTTGTTGTAACCATAATGTGACGGACACGAGACGCGATCGCCATGTGTTGCACTGTTTAGTTTTCTTCTGACTGTGCTGCTCTTGTTCTTAGTCTCGTTTGGAATGTGCTGCTGTGAATGGAGGCGAAAAATGTTCATAATGTGCTTGTGTGAGGTGGAAATACTCTTTAAAAACGCCTGTCCTTGACTGGGCCAACCTGTCGTAGCCTACAGATCTGAAGACACCGTCTGAATCACCTCATTTAGAGCTGGGCTGTACTGACAACACCGTTGTCTCAGTATTGATTATGTGACAATGTTTTGGGCAACATTATTGATATTTTCATAATTGTATTTTTTATAGAGGTTAGTAATTAAGTCACTGAGAAGAAATAAAAAGACAGGACAGTTATGTAAGATCAGAAAAGTATAGTGTCACTTTACTGTAATGCACCTTTAAAGACTATATTGAACTTTTATCACAGTATTACCAAAACCAAACTCCCAAGTGATGTCATGTCACAGTATTGATTTTATATTGATATATGTCCCCACTTTAGTAGGAACTTTTGAGTTCCTTTCGACAGATGATTTTTGAGCAGAAACATGTCGCCGTCTGCTTCGGTTTCTAGACTTTAACACGCACTGTATCATAGAGGTGCAGTCAGTTTGTTAAGGTAATAACGCTCTGCTGTGCTCTCCTCACCTCCTCCTCTCGCCCTCAGGCCTGCTCTCTCCTCTCCTTCCCCCCTCCCCTCGCTGTCTCTCAGCCCTGTAAGGCGACCCATTCATCAATAATTGATAATTGGCCCGGACAGGTGAGATGGAGAGGCAATTTGTCGAGAGTATGGTGTGGGTGCGCTGCCAGGAGATTGGCTCCGAGGAGGAAGAGGGGAGAAGGACTGAGGTTGGGGAGTTGAGTTGCTTCTCAAGGACGCTCAGCCAGGGGCCAGGAGGAAGCGCCAGCCAGCTGATGTACCACTGCATAACCTGGATATGTGCATATAGATGTAGACCCTCATTTTGGATAAAGAAAAACAACAAAAAAGCCCTTTACTATGATTATGAAGGGAGATATTTCATAAAGAGCTGCAAACAAGAACTACGTCATCCAGGATGAACGGACATGCGGTAGATTTTATACAAATACAGCAGACAAAAGAACAGTTCCTCCTCATTTTTTATTGAGCCCAAAAAACAAATTTCACCCAGAGAGACACTGCAGCATCTTGTAATTGCATTATTAAAGCAAGGAGGCTCCAATAAGGTTTCATTAAGTAGAAATAATGTCCTGTCATGTCTGTATTTGTCTTATTTCATGCAAGAGTGTTTCCTCTTATGATATATTGTCATTCAGAGGTTCATGTATAGTTTAAGGGCTTACTCTGACTATTTCACTGGTGACTGGGTTGTCTGCAGTGTTTTATATTGGAGGTGCTCTGCATTGCTGGAAAAAAAATTGACATCTTATTTACGGATGACTTGAGCTTGCTTGAGCTGTGAGGAGTTGTAGCCTCGTAGCATTTTTTCACTGTACACACACTGTCTGCTGCACCTACGTTCACAGCTATAACGCCACCGACAAAGCCACTCTCACCGCCACCCACCACACACACGATCAGTTGCAAACTCGCTTAAGCTGACAGGTCGTATGTGTGTGACTACAGCGGGCACGAAGCCTGGTAGAGACTACTGGGAAAGTTGCTGCATGTTCGCGACACTACACGCAGCACCGTGGCTGCTAACGCTAATTACGTTGAACTAGGGAGTCAGTTGTCTGTTGTGCTCATCTACTGCAGCTGGTTAAATTATTCAATCGTGATTAATCAGGAATCACACATTTTTTATTAGAGGTCGACCGATATGGGTTTCTTATGGACGAGTATTGTTTTTATGTTTGGGTGATTTTCTTTTTTTTCCCTACATCTGATAAAATATAACAGCTAAATAATAACAAATGATAGACAAAATTTCTCAACTTCAGTAAACATTAATTGAACAACATGGTCTGTCTCTCCAATCTACATTTTGTGTCTGCAGTGCAGTGCACTTATATATTTTACATAAAAATAATGTATAAACTAAATATCAAATACATGAAACAGGTAATCAGAAAAACTAAAATTTGTCAAATAAACTTTTGGATAAAAAAATAAAGTTTTAGTGCACTTTGCAGCATTTACCACAGATGCAGAGGAGTTCCTTTTTTTAAATTCAGCGTTTGATTCTCACTCCTCTCTGTATTTTTGTGTGTTCAGTTTAGACTGAAACATGATGAGCTAGCCAGCTAGATGTTGCTTACCTACACTGCTTGAATGTATCCACAGTAATGCTGTGCTCATGTCACAGAGAGGCACACACAGTGGACTAGGTGAGGAAGTGATTGAGGCTGTGTGAGTGACATGCAGTGCCGATTTTAGTGCAGTGATTTATTTAAGACAAAGAAAATTTTACATTCACTTCCAGCCAGCAGCAGTTTTGTGCATACGCGATTCATTTGCAGTCTGGATGCGGAGGGATGAACATCTCCTGCTCTGACTGCAGCTAGGAGGAGGGACTGCTGCACGACGAGGCCTCGGGAGAGTCGCTAGAGGGGGTCTGAAAAGTTGCTAAATTTAGCGACGAAGTCTCTAAGTTGGCAACACTGCGCCACTGATAACTGGCTTAATATGCTCAAACATCAGTCGATGCAGATTACAAAAAAATGTCAAATAATCGGTCCAATAGATTGGTCAAACTTAATTATTTATCTGTTCAAAATGTACGTCAAAGGGAGATTTCCCAAGTATTAAATACTCTTATTAACCTGGGAGTGGGCAAAGATGCTGCTTTATGCAAATTATGTATATCTTTATGAAATCTTAAGAAAATTAAGAACACAAAGCATTCACAAATATTGTCCAGAAACCCTCACATGTACTGCATTTAGCATAAATAATATGCTCAAATTGTAACATGGTAAACTGCAGCCCAACAGGCAGCAACATCTGTCTGTGTGTCAGTGTGCTGACTTGACTATGACTTGCCCCAAACTGCATGTGATTATCATAAAGTCTGTAAAGGGGAGACTCGTGGGTACCCAGAGAACCCATTTACATTCACATATCTTGAGGTCAGAGGTCAAGGGACCCCTTTGTAAATGGCCATAACAGTTCTTCTTCACAAGAATTTAGCTTGAAGTTTGGAGCCTCCTTCTGGTACCAATGGATTCTTTAGGTTTCCTAGTTTCTGATGATGCCAATATCTTCACTCTTGTTGCGTTAATGCATTAAAGAACTTAGTGGCTTTAAAACGTATTCACATTTTGATGGTGCTAATTAACATTTTTATTTTCTCCAAAAGAACAGTTCCTCCTCATTTTTTGTTGAGCCGAACAAACAAATTTCTCCCAGATAGACATCACAGTAACTAGTGCACACCCTCCTTAATCTGTTTTTTTTTTCTATCATGTCTACATTTATCTTATTTTGTGCAAGACTGCTTCCTCTTATATGGTCATTCAGAGGTCCTTGTATATTTTCTGGGCTTACTCTGACTATTGCACAGGTGACTGAATTGTCCACCGTGTTTTATAGCAGAGATGCTCTTTACTGCCTGAAAAAAATGTACGCCTTATTACTTTTATAAAATCTAATATCAGGCTTATTAAGCTTCAGGTGTAATGAGCAGAAGTGCTACATCACACAGCAAATGCCACATATTTAGGGAGGTTTAACTTCAGTGATTCGATGAAAATGTTGGCGATTAGCTGCATACATCGCTGGTTGTCTTTCTTGGGCGATGTTTGTCAGTTTATTTGTTTCATTAGATAGTCTGCCTCTGAAGAAGGAGAGCTGCTCAGCAGGCAGAGAAAGAGGCTATTTTATCAGGAATATATCTGCAATCTCCGGTTGTTGGGCTGACGATGGCCGGTTGGAAAATTTGAAAATATCACTCAACCCTAGTGCCGATTATGAAGTGCAACGTCCCCAGTTTGCGTCCGACTGGGGACAATTGTTTTTATAGCCTCATTTCCTATTAAATCTCTCCTATTGTCTGTCCAATGAAGGCATAAAATGCCCCGAAAATAATAACAGTAATGATGAGAAAACTAGTCTATAATGAGATGAGATGTGTCAGGAGGATCTGTCTGATGCAGCTCAGCAGATAAGTGATTGATTCTAGTTCTAACGCAGTTCCTGCATAACTTAAGAGTTGCTGTCATTCATTTTTCTTTCTTTTAATGATTCAACTGATCTGCTGTCAAAGAAGTGCACAAAAATATGCACATTTTGGTTTTACTTTGCTTGTGCGTGGCTCACATCTACTTCTCCCTCACAGTAAAAGCCAGTTTGGCCAATAATTAATACCCTTCTTTTGCAATTTCATTCAGTTTTGCACTGTTATAGATTTTCATGCTAATGCAGTGCCTTGTAGGGGAAACACCACCAGCACTTCCAGGTCTGAGCTCAGTATGAGCTGCCGGGCTGCAGCTACTGGAGCCTTAAATTATCAAGTAAACACGTGTACATGCACAATTAGATATCTGCAAAACCTGTTTTAGTCATGTGGTACATGCATAGTAGCCTCTGAAAAGCAGGGCATAGATTGTATGATTTTAATTTGTTTCTGTCCTTTTTTTGGAGTTTTTTGTTCCTTATATTAATCTTCTCTTGACTCATTTTAGATGCGGACTAAATTTCAGCTTTGTTGGGTGTTGTGCAGTGTACAGGGTGAACTAGGGCCGATTATCTTCCCCCCCCGACCGTCTGTCGGACAGCCGGATGACTTTCTGACATGTTCGAGATTTTGGTCAACTGCTCACAGGCTATCGCACATTTGAAACAGAGCCACAAGATCAGGATATACAATAGATATAGTAAAACGTAGCTAGCTTGCCTCCAATTCTCTCTGCAAAATGGACAAACCATACTGTCCACAACATGCTGGCGCCTCTTTTTTAGACGTTTCAGCAGACACGATGGTACAGATGATCAAGGCAGCATGTTTCTGCCTTGTTAGCATTGTGACCCGTACAGACCTCCGCTAGCAAACAAACTTTACCAGCCAATGGGCCGTATTTTTTTTTACTCAGTTTAAGAACACTGAGGTCCTGGCTTACGATCGGACCGTATAGCTTGAGCACATAAATTGTGAGCTTTGGCTTTACATCGCAAACGAACTACTCGCACAGTATGGGTAGGCAAAACACAGCAACATTTCTAAAAGCGTAGAGTGTATAGCCAGCCTAACACACACAGTTCATGTTTGTCTCCTTCCTACAACATCCCACTTTCTTTCCCTATTCCCTTTAATCGTGTGTGTATTAATAATCTCAGTCCATAATTTGTTGCTTTTACATGGCAGAAGATGGAGTGCTGTGTGTGTGTGCTGTGCCTGGGCACCGATAGTGTGTCTGCTGGGTGCTGAGTGCTGGGCAGAGTGAGTGAGGGAGTGAAGGAGTACTTATTGATTTTGGCCACACATCTCTTCTCCTGAAAATCCCTTGATTGCTTTTGTTCTGCTCCCCGTCTCCCTCTTTCTGTCTCGCTTCCTTTAATGAAACTCCAAATGAATTGGAGCACGTACCGACTGCTCTTCTTTCTCTCTGTTGCACTTAGTCTCTCCACCTCTCTCTCTCTCTCTCTCTCTCTTTCTTTCTCTTTCTCTCGCTCTCCCTGCTGATTTCTCTATTGCTCCCCTTCCCTCTCTCCCTCTCTCTTCCTCGCTGTCTTTACGTCTCTCTGTCTTCATCTCTTTTGCCACACTTTCCTCCCTCTGTGCCCTTCTATTTGTCTTTGTTTATCTATTTTTCCCGTCCATCTCACCTTCTCTTATCTCCTCTTTCCTCTCCTCCCACCTTCATTTCCTCCATTCTCCTCATCCACATATGAGGAAGCGAATGCGCGGTGGAGATGTTGCCTACCAACAGCAGCTAAATCTATTCTTATAGGACGACTCAGGCACGTGACCTACAGTTGCTTATCGAGGACTGTTTTTCACCATTGATTCTGTTAATCCAAGCTACCAGGATACTCAAGGTTACACCTGGTATAAAAGACAAATCCTGGTGCATCCATGCCATAGCGCTCTCAGATACAATGCCGCACATGTTGAGACTGACTTGAGGGGAATTAGCTCAATCAACAACACAAGCCTAAAAGGGAAACTCCGCCAGTTTTGCACACACAGGTCAGTTTATGAGTTCAGTGGAGTCAGCCTGCGAACAGTTTGTAATGTTTTTTGTGGCTCTGGAGGAGCTTCGTCGAGTCTGAGAAAACAACCCTGATGATTTGATCGTTATAGCATGAGGCCTGTGTTACAAACTGTGGGTATGCAGTTTGAAAGACACATGCTTTTGACAGGTTGGATGGTAAATGTAGGATCCAGCATTTTTTAGATTCTCCTGGGAGTTCGTCAAGTTTATGGAAGTCCTTTTACTTTTGTTCTTTATAGGCTCCATACTGTAATCTTAACACCCAGACACACCAAACAGACATCACCAAAACTAGCGGCGATGAAGGCCGCCTGTTGCGTTGCCTCATGTCATTGTCTTGACTGACAAGTTGCATTTGAACACACCGCAAAGACTGCAGCCGATGGTCAGATAGCACGTACGTTAAGATGAAATAACTCTTCACACCAGCAGGTTGCAGTAGTCTGTATAAAACATTCAAAAAGGGAAACCGGAGGACTGAAGACTGCAGACTGACCATTTTCACACCACTCTCACTCACCACGTAGCTTCATTCCAGATGGCCATGTTGTGGTGAAGATATCCGTGTATGCGAATGATTAAGTGAGATGAAAATGAAAAATGAGAAGAGCCTTCTGTGTTTTTCTTATGACTTTACTCGTTTGCTTGCTTTCCTCACTTCCGTTTCTCTTCTCGTGCACTGATTCGTTTCAGCTGAACAGCCAATCAAAGTGATTTGTCTCACTGACAGGCTCCACCGCTGATTCAACATGCTGAATCGGCCGAAAAACCTGTGACACCAGCAGATTAGAAGCGACGGTGGGGGACACGCCGAAAAAAAGGAGTCCTACAGACGCTCGCCCACGGCCCCAAACTGTCCAACAGCCGACTGTCGGCTTGATGTGTCAGGGCCTTTAGCCTAATCCTAGTACTAACGTTAAGGGTCACTTCAACCAAACTGCCCACTCACCCATTCATCGTTTTATCATCCAAGTTTTTTTGAGATTTCTGCTATTGCCCCAATTCTATGGAGGTAAATGTTATTTTTTTTTTTTTTTCTTTTGTATTCAGCAAAAAATACATAAAGATTTAGGAAGGACATCTCTCTTCAGAAAGTGTCCCTGTTAGTCTGGATAATCCACACAACAGGTAGAAAGTGTTAATAAATACTTCCGATTACGAGGTCTGGGGATTACCCAGAATAACTGGGACATTGTTCCTGGAAAGAAACACGTTTATTTCAGTGCTTTAAGCACCACACATGAAAATCCTTTCAGCTCCATTTTATTCTCAGAAACTGATATGTCCATACCTGGGGCTATACTATATAAGTGAATCTGTCATAAATTTGATAATTTGCTTGTTTGTTTTTGGGCCAGGTGTAATTAGGGTGAATTAACTGTTTTATCCTAAACATAATTGCTAACCATAAGATTTACTTTTGAAGTAAGTAAAAAAATTTCTTACAGTTCAAAACTTAAATTGGTTCTCATAAAGAGATGAGTACAGACATGTTTTTCCATTTTTAATTATTTCAACTGATCTAATTTGCCCCGAGGTAGTTCACATGATTTTTTAAAAAAAAAGCTGATTTCTGTGGGTTTTCGCTACTCCACCGTTAATAAATTCTGGTGAGGAAATTCGTTGAAATGTTGTATTTTTAGTCATTTGTATGTTACTTGAAATTCCAAGACACCAAGTCTAAAAAAGTTTGAATGTCAACATTTGAAAAACCAGCTTTGTTTGACTGTAAATTGTAAGAAAATAAATTGCATTTAAGGTCCTTGATTTCCAAGAAAAACTCCTGACCTTTTCTCAGTGGAAGCTACAGAACTGCCTGCTGTGTCTTTTTGTTTGTCTAAATGAATAACATAGAAGAGTAGACTGGTGTTTTTAACATCCCATTCAGGTTATTTTAGTAGTTTTCACGCTTGAAATACAGGAGATTAGCCAAATAACAGAATAATGAAAACACAGTTGGAGGGCATTAAAATGATGGAGAATCCTGAATGATGTGAAACATGCTGTTGCTTTTGTAATAATTTGAAATGCAGAATTGGATGAGAAAACCGTAACCAGATGTTGTTTGACTCATATTGCAGGTCTCATGTAGACATAGTCAGTGAGCTTTTATATAAAATATCTGCATGTATACTTGAGTCTCCTTCTCCCTGAGGACTTCATTGTTCTGGCTCATCAAGTGTGTATCCTTATGCTTTATATCTGCTTGTTGTAGCCGTAGCTGATACATTTGCATCTCCCCCATCCCCAGTAATCCCTGTGGACGTCATTGTTCCACTTCATCTGATGGGTATATGTTTGACCTTTGACCTTTCACCACCCAGGGGAGCTGGAGGAGGAGATGGAGAATCCGGAGATGGCGGACCTCCCCGAGAAACAGAAACACCAGCTCAGACACAGAGAGCTCTTCTTGTCCCGCCAACTGGAGTCTTTACCTGCCACACACATCAGGTACTGTGCTGTAACACCAGCAGCCTGCTGTCACACCACTAAATGATCTGCTTTAGTTTAGTTTCACTTTTCCTTTTGCTCTCTTTTTCCCTCAAGCATTTAAGACTCACAGCGTGCACTGTTTTGATAGCACATACTGTACCTATCCCAGGCTGTGAATAAAGCTGTTCCATTGTGCTACTATCAAGTCCAGAAGGAAAACCTTTCCATGGAATTGATTGTCAGTAAACAAGTCAAAACTAATCGAAAACTGTAGAAGTAGAATTATGTTGCTTCTCTGTCATAATTCTTTTCACTTGTTTTAAAAATAAATCATAATTTTGACTGTTACAATGAAATTTTAAATTAAATATCAAGTTCCTTTAAGCTTTACAGTCCTGGATTATTTGATGATACCTGTGGTTTAATCTGGTTTAATCGATGGTCATGCGCAAAATTAATATTCGCCTCCCGTTCACTTCCATTTTATGCAAACAAAGAAGTGAAAAAGATTCACTTCTGGTGGCCAGATTTGCATATTTGCATCCATTTGGAGTTCCACTTTAGTGAACTTTCACAGCATGGATATTGCCTCTGCAGGCAATGGTCACTCATCTGCATTTGCACATGTGTGACCGTGTCATAATAGTACAGAAAATACTGTTTGAGCAGCAATGATAAGAACGACTGATGTATTGGTTTACAGTGCAGCCAGTCTAACTTGCATTATTTTGATCGAAAAGTCGGTCAAAGATAGTAGATATTATTATTGAGTAGCAGGAAATGCTTCTTTCGTCTCTAATTATCATCACTGATTGCAAATTTCTTGGCCGACTTGCCGATTCAGATTTTTTTTTTTTTTCTAAGAACTACAGTCGACAACATGGACAAACATTCTTCTCTCATAGAAAATTTCAAACATTGAAATTCAGTTGAATGTTTAAATAACTTACATTTTCTCCAAAACTGCACCAAGTTACAGAACCTTCTTATGTTTAAATTTGTTAAGCTTGACGACTTATTTTGGACTTACAGGTGTTTCAGATTGCGAGTTTCATATCTTCACTGAAGAACTTCCACACCGACACCGTGATGTGTGTGTCTGTATGGCTATACTCTGTGCCACGGCTATCACTGTGTACATGACTTGCATGTTGTGTGCACGTAAAACAATGTAAAGCAATCATGTGGTGTGTCAACTTGCACACCACGAGTGGATTATTTTATGTCAGTGTGTCTGACTGGCTCCCAACTATCTTTCAGCCGTCATATAACCTAATGTGTAGCAGATAATGTGAGTGAAGGAATCTATAAATAATCACTTCTTCTTCATCATCATCCTCCAAGTGAGTCAGAACTACAGTTTTTACAGCCACATACACAGAATCCAAAGGGTAGAAATTTGTTTTATGCATTATGGGTTTAAACATGGAATGGGAGGTCAAAAAACAGCATTAAAACAGAAATAATGGGTTAAGCTGTTCGACCTGTCACCTGATTGGCCATGACCGGTGATCAGCTGACAGCCGGCTGGTTTCAGCCGGTGTCTGATCGATCGGTGCATTTGGGGTTAGGGGTCAGTTTACCTCTGATCATACTGTTTTTTTTTTTTTTAATGAACTTCAGTTGACTACTTGACCCATAATTTCTGTTTTCATCAGGATTATTATTGTAAACTAAAACCAAATTGAGAAAATCTAAATTAACGTAAATTCATAACCGAAAAAAGGAGATGGCATGAATTTCTGTCAACTCTCGTGACGCTGAACCACAGAAATTGAGTTGATTTTCCAGTAGATGGCGCTATGCAGCAAATGCTTCACATTGGAAGCTAAAGTAGTGTGAAGGCCTGTCCTTCAGACTTCTCCAACCACATACAGTACAGACCAAAAGTTTGGACACACCTTCTCATTCAAAGAGTTTTCTTTATTTTCATGACCATGAAAATTGTAGATTCACACTGAAGGCATCAAAACTATGAATTAACACATGTGGAAATATGTACTTAACAAAAAAGTGTGAAATAACTGAAAATATGTCTTATATTGTAGTTTCTTCAAAGTAGCCACCTTTTGCTCTGATTACTGCTTCACACACTCTGCATTCTCTTGATGAGCTTCAAGAGGTCGTCACCTGAAATGGTCTTCCAACGGTCTTGAAGGAGTTCCCAGAGATGCTTAGCACTTGTTGGCCCTTTTGCCTTCACTCTGCGGTCCAGCTCACCCCAAACCATCTGGATTGGGTTCAGGTCCGGTGACTGTGGAGGCCAGGTCATCTGGCGCAGCACACCATCACTCTCCTTCTTGGTCAAATAGCCCTCACACAGCCTGGAGGTGTGTTTGGGGTCATTGTCCTGTTGAAAAATAAATGATGGTCCAACTAAACGCAAACCGGATGGAATAGCATGCCGCTGCAAGATGCTGTGGTAGCCGTGCTGGTTCATTATGCCTTCAATTTTGAATAAATCCCCAACAGTGTCACCAGCAAAGCACCCCCACACCATCACACCTCCTCCTCCATGCTTCACGGTGGGAACCAGGCATGTAGAGTCCATCCGTTCACCTTTTCTGCATCGCACAAAGACACAGTGGTTGGAACCAAAGATCTCACATTTGGATCATCGGACCAAAGCACAGATTTCCACTGGTCTAATGTCCATTCCTCGTGTTCTTTAGCCCAAACAAGTCTCTTGTGCTTGTTGCCTGTCCTTAGCAGTGGTTTCCTAGCAGCTCTTCTACCATGAAGGCCTGATTCACACAGTCTCTTCTTAACAGTCGTTCTAGAGATGTGTCTGCTGCTAGAACTCTGTGTGGCATTGACCTGGTCTCTAATCTGAGCTGCTGTTAACCTGCCATTTCTGAGGCCGGTGACTCGGATGAACTTATCCTCCGCAGCAGAGGTGACTCTTGGTCTTCCTTTCCTGGGGCCGTCCTCATGTGAGCCAGTTTCTTTGTAGCGCTTGATGGTTTTTGCTACTGCACTTGGGGACACTTTCAAAGTTTTCCCAATTGTTTGGACTGACTGACCTTCATTTCTTAAAGTAATGATGGCCACTCGTTTTTCTTTACTAAGCTGCTTTTTTTCTTGCCATAATACAAATTCTAACAGTCTATTCAGTAGGACTATCAGCTGTGTATCCACCTGACTTCTGCACAACTGATGGTCCCAACCCCATTTATAAGGCAAGAAATCCCACTTATTAAACCTGACAGGGCACACCTGTGAAGTGAAGACCATTTCAGGTGACGACCTCTTGAAGCTCATCAAGAGAATGCAGAGTGTGCGAAGCAGTAATCAGAGCAAAAGGTGGCTACTTTGAAGAAACTAGAATATAAAGTGTATTTTCAGTTGTTTCACACTTTTTTGTTAAGTACATATTTCCACGTGTTAATTCATAGTTTTGATGCCTTCAGTGTGAATCTACAATGTCAATAGTCATGAAAAGAAAGGAAACTCATTGAATGAGAGGGTGTGTCCAAACTTTTGGTCTGTACTGTATATATGTGTATATGTGTTTTTTAACCCATCCATCCTCCATTTTTAAGGCCATAATATATAGAGTAAAACTAATTTTTTTGGATTCTGTGTATGTGGCTGTGAACACCGCAGTACTGACTCACTTGGAGGATGATGATGATGATGAAGATGTGATTATGTATTGATTCCTTCACTGACATTAACTGCTACACATAAGGTTATATGGCGGCTGAAAGATGGTTGGGAGCCATTCAGCTTTCAAACTCGGACATAAAATAATCCACTCATATGGGGTGTGCACGTCGAGCACTAAATGTCAACAGAAAGCTGTTTCTGCATATAGAACTGCCTTCGCTCATCAGTAAGCTCCAGGCAAACCCACCGAGTCATTACAAGCTTATTACTTGACATTTCTGAAGAGCTAACTGTGACATCTGCTCAAATAAAAATACTCCAATGAGCCGTTTGTTTAGTGAGGATTCAAACTTGATGAAGTTTCAAACTTAACACCTGCAGCAGCAGCGAGGTTACACAAGGTGTTTGAGTTTATCACCCTGTTGAATCGCGTTCGCTTCGGGCTAGAGAGGTACGACAGCAGGTAAATAATTTGGATTCATGGTTGCAGTTTCTGATCTGACATCAAAGTATCCTCTTAGACATTAAGACCAGTGAGTTATTCCCTGGACATTAAGTCTGTTATTCTGTGTTTCACATGCTAACTATTCACTTCCCCTCGTCCTTCCCTCTGTCCTTTTTCCTCCCTCACGTCCTTTCCTTACATCCTTCCTGGACTTCAGGGGAAAGTGCTGTGTGACTTTGCTGAATGAGACCGAAGCCCTGAAGTCTTACCTGGACAGAGAGGTACGGATCACCTAAAATAATAGGATGGGGTTGTCTAAACTGTGATTAGGTGTGTTCGATTTCAGGATCATCTGTATGTCTGTGTGTCTGTATGTCTGTGTGTCTGTGTCTGTGTGAGTGAGAGACTTATGAGTTAAGAGATTCTTGTTTCCAGATGAATTATTCAGCATGTTGACCCAGAATGTTCTCTTCACATACAGTAATGAGGAGACGAGAGACTAGCAGAGGGGAAGATGCACACACACACACACACACACACACACACACACATATGCAGAGACAGATACACTCCTCTCTTTCGCCTCTCCGTTTGCTCGTCTCGCTTCCTGTTCCTTTCATACCATCCTCACGCCTTCCTGCCATCTGTATTTCCCAGGATGCCTTTTTCTACTCGCTGGTGTATGACCCTCAGCAAAAGACTCTGCTGGCGGATAAGGGGGAGATCCGCGTTGGGAACAAGTACCAGGCTGACATCACCGACCTCCTCAAAGAAGGTATGTCATACTTAAACTTAAATCTTATAAATAGTTTTTAATTGACACAGTTTTCCAGAGAAGTTTATTCACAGAGGAGAATATTAACATTTTCCTGCAGGGGTCTTTTACCCTCCTGTGTACTCATTTCTTTTTCTTTTCATTATTTTATTTTAATTTAATTTTTTCTTTTTATTTCTCATTTTATTTATTCTCAAGAACATTTCATGAACTTAAAGTGGCCTTTTCTGCCCCAAGCCACCATTTACTTATCTTTTCTAAGTAATAAAAAAATCCCCAACTAACCTGGGTTTCCATGGCAATCACAGTGTGGCGGCATGATTATACATAATCAAAGCATTTAGAATAACAGATTATTGTTTATGTGCTGCAGAAGTGATGATTTTACAGTCACCTGGAGAGTATGAAAAGGATTAGGTGCATGATGTTACTCAAAAAGAACCTTTACTGTTGCTAGACAACAGCTAAACGCCGCCATTTCCTCCTAAGAGGCCATTCACATGTAGCGTCTAACAACACGTGGAAAACACCAGGCATGCTACTGTCATCCTTTTATACCATGTGCTCGGGAGGTTGCACTAGTGTCACGCCTGCCATTATCAAGCTAGTAAAACCTGCGTGCTATGACGATGATGGTGAAGTTGTAGCAGTAAGTCTCACTAACTAAAATAGATCCCTCACAGTAGCTCTAGTCCTCGTCCGCGGATGGAAAGAGTGAAGCTAGTAAAATAGTGGGACAGATGATAAAGCTCTGGGTCGTCCTCCACTAAAATGACTAACTTCTCTATACATTTACCATGAACTGCTATTTACGAGAGAAAGAAAAGATATCTTCGAGCTGCGATTGGTTATTCTCAACACGTGACATGCAGTGTGAGCTGCCACGTTCCAAAAGTTGAGCTATTTTTATCTCAGTGTGCAGCCATTACACCCTTAAAAATAGGGGTCGCTCCTACATTTGACAAAAATGGATTTAAGGTTAACATGTAAACGTATACAGGTAGCAATCTGAACAACTGAATATAATATGACTTGTACAAAAAACATTGCAAACTCAACACATTGTTTAGTTTCTGTCCAAACTGTAAAAGGTGCTTTTAGACTGCGAGTGGTTGCCGCCGTGGTGCCCAGCAATGTCAGTGTCCTCTATATTGAATCACTGCAGCAGGGTGCAGCACCAGCACTGGCTACCTCCCATCCTAACGGCCTGTACACCACATGCTGCTACTATCCACCTCCCATAATCGCATCCCGCTGGTAAATAGAGCGTGTTGTAGCTTAAAATAGAGGAAATGGTTAATTTGACACACATTAATAGAGCATGTTTTGCTAAGTAGTGTCATACATGTTGTTAAAGTCCCAGATAGGATAATCAGACTTGAAACGGATGCTGAATTCACACCAGAGAAGGGGGGAAGTGCGGCCTGCGGAGAGCTGCCACGCAATATCTATGAAAAGCCGTGGCAGCGGGTCCCAAGCTGGAGATGCAGCCGTTCTGCAGCAGCCAAATGAAAGTTGGGAAAAGTTTAACTTTCAGAGGCAGAGTGCAGCCAATCAGTAAACAGATCCTGTGACTCCTGTGATATGTTGACCTATGTTACAAAGAATTTCTTCCCGTGAAGACATGAACACGCCTCCCGGCCGTGGAAAAGATTTAATTATTGCGGCGAGCAGCACGTCGCAGCTGCCTGGTGTGAATTCAGTGTAAAGCTGAATCATTAATGTCTGTCTTTTCTCTGCTGATGAAGACTTGAATCATTCAACTCAGTCAAATCAGCTCATGTATCGCCATAGTTTCTAAGGTTGCCATGGTCACAAGGCGACAATTTGAAAAAGTTGCACCACCATAAACTGCATTATCTGTAGTGGCAAAGAGCCTTGTGCATTCATAAGCCTCCTGCAGCAACCGCTCGCTGTCTGAAAGCAGCTTAAAGCAAACTATTTTAAACTCTACTAGACCTTCCACATACAAAGATTTATTTTTTCATCTTTGCAACTTGTCAATAATATTAAATACTTGAATTACATTCGTGTAAGCAGCAGTCTGAAAGATGTCTCCAGATCTGTTCCAGTATTGTGTGCAGATATTTAGTGTTTTTAATGTGACTATTTTACTGCCAGTTTTAGGTTTCAGTGTCTTGCCAGAATTTTATTCTTAGCAGGTGGGAAAACCTCTAAAATTGCAATTAAGCACCATGGGGACACTGAGCTCTCTAATTAAACCCATGTTAATGAAATTCTGTTACATGTGTTAGAAGCTCAGGCAGGTTGGCTGGTTTATTGCACGCTGGCAGCTCGACAGACCTCACCTATTCAACTGTGGGATTCATTTAAGCTTTGCACGAGCTAGAAATATTTTTAAAAAAGGAAAAAACCAGAAAGAAAATCTAATTTGACTGTGGAATTTACAAACTCTTGTTGTCCACATGTGGTCAATAAGGAGCCTTGAACAGAGCAGGAGAATTAACTGTGTGTGTGTGTGTGTGTCTTCTGGGTTTGTGTAGGCGAGGACGATGGCAGAGACTTGGAGAAACTAGAGGAGAAGGTCTGGGACCCCAACAGCTCGCTGACAGAGAAACAGATCGACCAGTTCTTAGTAGTAGCTCGGTAAGTCAACACAATGCAAAAGCATACAAATAAAAAGAAAATATGTAGTTACATACTGTGATGCTTTCTCACAGGGAGTTAAGTGAAAAAGATTGACTCTCATAACTGTATGCTAAATATGAAGCCTCAGCCAAGAGATGGTTAGCTTAGCACAAAGACTGGGAACGTGCTAGCCTGGCTCCATGTAATGGTAATCAAAAAAATCTGCCTACCAGCACCTCTAAATAACATTAATTAACATGTTTGTAAATTTGAGCAGCATAATTCAAATGCAGTGATTTCCTGGAGTTACAACATCTCAGAGATGACAAGACTCCAGGAAGTTACTTTGTCTGGCCAAGAAAGAGTCCTGCACAAAACCTCATGTAAAACCTCAACGTGTCATCTTTCCACTATTTGTTTTCGTACGGATTGAACAAAGAGACGTGTTAAGTAGTGAGCTTTAGAGGTGCTGGTAGGTGGATTTGTTTCCTTTTGGACAGAGCCAGACTAGCTGTTTCCCCCTGCTTCCAGTCTTTATGCTAAGCTAAGCTAATACTCGTTGCTCCTATTTCATATTTAAGAACGGTGTCTCTGCATTAAAGCAATAAGCATATTCACCAAAGCCACTTTAAAGAGGACCTATGATGCGTTTTTTCATGTGCACCTCTTCTTACCCTCTGGCTGAAACGCCCTGCAAGAAAAGGAGGGACTTTAATCAAGATTATTCAAGCAGTTCAGGAGCAGTGTTTCTGTAACTTTGCAGACAGTTTACATACACAAAAAAACTACATAACACGCTAAAGGAAAGGGGGGAAAAAGCGCAAAAGCAAAATAGGTCCTCTTTAAATGAAGCCTCTGTAGTGTGTTTGCCTTCCTCGTCAGTTTGGTTAACAGAGACTTTTATCTTTTCAGTGTTGTTTCAGCTCCTTTACCTTCTCTGTTTGTAGACTGCTGCCAGCCAGAAAGTCTCATGAAAAGTTTCTGTGGACTTCGGTGAAATGATGCTCGATGTTACGTCTTTTATTAACTGACGTGTCACACCGCACACACGCTTGTCATTCACATTCATAAGAAAAAAAGTATATTTTTTTGCCTTTTTGCCGCTGACTTTGATCTTTAACATTGGATGGTTGTGTGTCTGACCTCTCCGGTTGAGCTTTCGCTGCGGGGCTACAGGTTTCTGCAGGCTCCGTCCCGTCCACTAAAGCACTGGGTTTAATCTGAAATATTGCCAAATAGGGGCTTTTGCTTTTCGCTTTGATACCAAATCCTCTGCCATCATCCTGTCTGTCAACACTGTCACCCCTTGTGTGTGAAATGTGACTCCTGCTGCTCTATATTGAGACTGTACGAAGCAGATACTTTCACTTTGAGTTTGTCACATCAGTTGTCTGACTGCACCAACTACTGCAGCAAGCCTACCTGACAGCAGCATAACTCATTTAATTCACAGCTGATTGGCAAATAATAATTTTGTGTCAGAAGGGGGCGAGATGTCTGTGAATTTGGTCGGATAGAAAAGTGACTTTGTGTTATTTAATTTATATACATATTCTTTGACCCTTTAAATTCTTTGGCAGCTGGTAGGCGTGCTGGATGTTGGAGACCGCTGGTCTAATTATTCCTTGAAAGTATCTCAAACAACATTTGGTGTTTTTCATTTCTCTTTTTTTGAGTTGCAGTACATATGGTTGCTTATCAGTTTTATCCTATTCAATGCAAATTGACTGGAGTTGTGTAATTTGCTCTGCAACACTGCATATTTTATCAGGAAACACTGCATTGTTTTGTGCATAAATGGTTCAGAAAAAGGCCGTCAGAGGGAACTATA
This sequence comes from Pterois miles, assembly GCA_947000775.1. Lineage (NCBI taxonomy): Eukaryota > Metazoa > Chordata > Actinopteri > Perciformes > Scorpaenidae > Pterois > Pterois miles. Next base: position 3,822,103 of record CAMQGK010000471.1, read on the forward strand.
TCAATCACCAAATCTAGACGGTGGAAGTAAAGCTGAAGGTTTATTTCCTGTCTCTCTATATGCACTGTTTCTTTATATTTTACATCATGCCTGTGTCCCGTAGGTCAGTAGGTACGTTCGCCAGAGCCTTGGACTGCAGTAGTTCTGTCCGGCAGCCCAGCCTGCACATGAGCGCTGCTGCAGCCTCCAGAGACATCACCCTGGTGAGATACTCACACATGCACATACATGAAAACGGCCTTGGGTTAAATCGGCATCACACCATAGATTGAAAGTGTAGCAGTTGTGTTAATCAAAGAAAGTGTTGCGCGTGTGTGCGTGTGTGGGTTTGTGCGTGTGTGTGTGTGTCTGTGTGTGTCTGTTAGTGATTGTTCGTCTGTGGTTATCCTTAACAAGCATTTGGCCCCAGAAGCCTGGTGTGGGTCTGTTCTGCCCTAGATCTTATCCTCATATATAAAACATAGAGAGAGGCCTTCTGGCTACACACACACACACACACACACACACACACACACACACACACACACACACACACACACACACACACACACACACACACACACACACACACACACACACACACACAGCTCAGAGCCTTGAACAAGGCGCTGCATATGAGCTCCATTGACTGAACAAACCATACAAGTTCGTCCTCCCAGCAAGTCATCACAATATTACAGGAATCTATTGCATACATGGTTCAAGTCTTGAGACTTAACATGTTTCTATCTGGTGTTTAGTTTCACGCTATGGACACGCTCCACGCCACCGGCTACGACATGACCCGAGCCATTGCAGCTCTGGTGCCTCAGGGTGGGCCCGTCCTCTGCAGGGATGAAATGGAGGAGTGGAGCGCCTCAGAGGCCAATCTGTTCGAGGAGGCGCTAGAGAAATACGGCAAAGACTTCACCGACATCCAACAGGATTTTGTGAGTTGCAAACCATAAGAATCATATTTTAAGTAATAATGTGATAATTAAATATGAAACTGTAGTCAGTGTATGGTTAGTTTAGCTTAGCATAAAGACTGGAAACAGGGGGAAACTGCTAGCCTTCTTAAAGGTACAGAAAATACAAATGCCTCTGGTTGCCTGGTAACATCACAGTGAGGAAAAAGTCCAAGAAGTCGCAAGAAAATCCAGAATATATTCAGCTGTATAACCACAATGTGACGTTTGTATTTGTTTGTGTGGATTAAGCCACTGTTTCCCAACCTGGAGGTCCCAACTCCCACTAGGGGTCGCCAAAGCTTCACATGTGGGGGTCCTGAGGCCTTCCTGATTTTAAGGGGTATAAGACAACTTCTTTTAAAAACATTTACACTTGACTTGTAACTCAGCATTTAATGTATTTCTCTGAAGAAAACTAAATGAAGTTGTTATTTTAAAACTTTTGATAATTATTGAAGATATAAACAGGATGAGGGCACAATGAAGACCTCAACATTAGCTATATTCAGAGAGCCTTCCCTCTCTGCTAAACAACCTCATCCTGCATTAGAAAAGTACACAGTTAAAACAGCCAAAGAGCTGATTGAACAGTACACATACCAAAAAGAAATTCTCTGATTCCAGCTTATTAAATGTGAATGTTTTCTGTTTTTTTTTTTTACCCCTCTGTGACAACTGAATATCTTTGAGTTGTGGACAAAACAAGACATTTGAGGACGTCATTTTTTTTCACATTTTTCACTATTTTTAACATTTTATTGACCAAACAACTAACAGATTAATTGAGAAAATAATCAACAGATTAATCAACAATGAAAGTAATCTTTAGTTGCAGCCCTACTATTAATATTAGAAGTAAAGTAATTGTGGAAGCTGACACAAGAGACCACTCTTATTGATTTCAGCAAGAAAAGGAACAAGATATTGAATACATTTCACTCAGATTGTTTAAAAAGCATTTCAGCTTAATGGTAAAGTGGAGTTATGTGAGGAAGTCACACTGAGCACTGCTCATCATCCTGGATATGGGATGCCCACAGTCTAATTTAAAATGTGTGCAGTTGGTATTTAGTGCACCCATAATTTGAGTGCAGAAACAACAGAATTAGAGTTGAATTTATGTTATTTAGCTGACGTTGACAGAGCAACTTTCAAGCACAATAGCAGTCCTGTAAGTTAACATTGCAGCCAGTCCATAGTACAGAGTGGAAATGTTAAAGCTCAGCACAATGACCATTTATCCAGAGAAACATTCCTCAGAAATATCTCTGAGAAGTGTGAGTGGTTGTTTAAAAACCAGGAGAAAGCTTCCTCTCAGTGGGAGAGGAAGGTGCTGGACTTCACTAACACACATTGTGCTGAGCGCTCACCGTGTGCATCACTCCACCACCTGGTGGCCGGCTGCTGTCAGTGCTGCTCACTCAGGTTTCCACCCAGGCCTGCTCTCAGACAACAAGACTACACCACCATTATGGGTGGGGCCTCCACTTGACAGCTCATTTTCCTGTCAAACTTCTCAAAGGGATCGTAACAGTGCAGCTTCAGTGGGTTCAAACAGCTTGTGTGGCCAGTTGTGCTGCTTTTGGTCCATTTATATAAAGAATTGTCTCGTATAAAGTGGTGTTTTTGTGACGTTTGAGTAAAATATAGTGGGTAAAAGGCATTAGTACATTCATGTGGGAGTGAAAAGTGCTGCTAAATGGTGTCTTGACAGTCAAGTCTGTGTAGAAAATATTACACGTTTTTTTTGTCTCATCTCCAAATCAGCCACATTTTTACTCAGTCTTGTCTCGACCTCAAACGATGACTCAAGACCAGTCAAGACCAGTCACTGATTTGTTTGTGCATTGTTATTTGTTAATATTATTACTGTGATTTCTCATAGAAAACAAAGAAAAATTTCCACACATAAAATTGACCTCTGCAATGAGTTTTAATTATTTTTATGAGTTTTAATTATTTATTTTACATATACACATATACAGTATATATGGGGAGTAAAAGAGGTGAATGAAGAGGAGTCTTCATTTGTTTTCTGTGTGTGTTTTTATGGGAGTGTGGATCTTTCAGATCAGTTCAAGGCGTGCCTCTGGTTTGCATGTTCTGGGAGTGTGGGACTCACACTGGTATGGTCTTGGTATTGACTCGGTGTGTCGCTCTGCCTTGGTCTTGGTCCTCTGTCTCATTACACTCTGGTCTTTGTCATTACTTGGTCTTGGTTTAGGTGATCCTGACTCCACCACTGTGGTCTGCTCTCACCATTTTATTGATGACTAAACTGAAATAATGATTATTTTGTGTCCTCTCTCCTTCTCCTCCTCCAGTTGCCATGGAAGTCCCTGACGAGTATTATTGAGTATTACTACATGTGGAAGACCACAGACAGATATGTACAGCAGGTAAAAATATTTATTATATCAGGGATTTAAGAAAAATCATAATGGGCATTTCATCATTCATACCTAGCTGTATTTGTTCATTCTTTATGTCAGGGATAATGTACAACGAGCAGGTCATCGCTGTGAAATAAACCCTAACAGGAGATTCCATCGTGGTTAATTTCATAACAATGAACCGCTAGCTGTACATTATCCCACTTATTACACAGCTACTTACTTAAGAAATCAATAATTTGACACAAAAACAGCCCACTGGAGTCCAGCATCAGAACTGCACCTGCACATACTGTCATAAAGACTGTAGAACACAAATAAAACTGTGGTATGGATCTTTTCGGGCGCACAGCAGTAATTTACGTTGTCACTTCCTGAGAGCCTCCTTTCCGGTGAGAGGTGTGAAACCATGGTAACCCATGCCAACCTCATGTGACCAAAACGACGGCTTGTGAGAATCAAAGTCTGAACGAATGGTGCCTCTGTTTACCATGTTCACGAGAAGAGTCAACGTGAACGCCCCCCATCTTGTGGTATTCACATCCTCATCAAGTGGAAAGTTTCTGAAGGCGTCGAGTTCATGATTTGTGACGTCTTTGTTGATACTGTCAGAAATAGCGGAGGCCATGAAATTTAATTTTTCTGTGCACAATAAGTTAATATATTGTAATTTTAGTCATTTATTGTTTTTCTTTGTAATTATATAATATGTCTGAGAAAAATGTTGATTTTCCCAATGGCCTCATCTTTTTCCTCTGTCATTATATGTCATATATGAAATAGCATGAAATTCACTTACTATTAGTTTCATATTAAGGTTTTGGATGCACGAAAGAAAATCTCACATACTGTTTTAGCGTACTAAATAGCATGTTAGTATGGACCTCTGTGTTCTGGCATACATTTGTATTCTGTCATCAGGTTGGCTCCAGATTGAAACGTATAATCATAAACCTGATTTTCTTATTAGCAATGAGTCAGTGTCATTCAGAAATATTCCATATTCTGTCTGAAAATGAATGAAATCCATAGGCAATTAACCTCTCTAATCACACCATTCTTCCTCTTCTCTCGCCCTCCTCCTCCTCAACATCTGTCTCTGCTCCAGAAACGATTAAAAGCAGCCGAGGCAGAAAGCAAGTTGAAGCAGGTCTACATCCCCAACTAGTGAGTACCTCTGTGACTCAGATATCAGGTTTAATTTTATTCATCAGACATCATCTGAGTACATGGAGAGAACAAGAACAGTTTAGAGTTGTTCTGACCCTCTACAGCGACGTCAAGTTGGACATCTGCTGCTGTTGTTGGCAGCACAAAGGCTTCTTTCAGTTTTAGTATTCGTGACAGCCTTCAGTACAGTATATCAGTATAACTGCTGACTCAGACTGATGAATGTTGTCTATTTTCTGTGGCCAGTATTATCTCTACTGGTCTGACCCCTGTCCCTGTTTCTGTGGCCCCTGCAGTAACAAGCCAAACCCCAACCAGCTGAGTAACAATGTAAAACCAGCCCTGGTGAATGGAGCGGCAGTTGCAGGCGTCCCAGGGGTCCCGGGACCTCCAGGCTCGGCGCAGACCCCCGGCCTCGGCAGAGCCTGTGAAAGCTGCTACAGTAAGTCATTCGCATGTGTAACGCTGCATGTAACTGCAGCAACTACGGTTTCTTTTCATAACTTGAATTTAAAAAAAGTAATTTGTTATGGATTTCACAAGATTCCAGTAAGTCTTGAACTTGGGATAATTGCTTGGACATTCACAGGTGCACTCATATTTAAAAGGGGTTGTTGCAAGTCGAATATGCTGTCACCTTGAGTGAAAAACAAAACCTTACAATGTTATGTAATTTAAAAACCTTTATAAAAATCAGTTTACAGATGAATTTATTTATTCACAAGACTTTTCTTTTTGCTCAGAGGTGCAATCTAAGATCCAAGAAGTCTTTCAAATACACAAAACAACCAAGATAACATAAATACAGATTAATGACTTTGTTTGTGCTGAATGATCCTCTGTATTGACGTTTAAAATGTCAGAGAAAGTTAGAGGCAACGAGAGGTTTTTCGCTTAAATTTCCTAATGTGCTAAAACAACAAGCTGGCCTTTTAAAATGTATCCGCTCTGGAGACCGTTGTGAGAAAATTTGATGAGAAAATTACTGGTTTAATGTTTATGTTAATGTGCTTTTTTAAGACTTAATGTGCACACAGGGCCAAACCAAGAGAAAAAAAGATGTTTTGTTTCTTTTTTTATTCAACCATATTAATGTTGCACTCCACAATTAAGCTACATTTTGGTGAAGAACAACTGGCTTGGCCATTTTCAAAGGGGTCCCTTGACCTCTGACCTTAAGATATGTGAATGTAAATGGGTTCTCTGGGTACCTACGAGTCTCCCCTTTACAGACATGTCCACTTTATGATAATCACATGCAGTTTGGGGCAAGTCATAGTCAAGTCAGCACACTGACACACTGACAGCTGTTTGACTTGAGTTTATCATGTTATGATTTGAGCATATTTTATGCTAAATGCAGAACCTGTGAGGGTTTCTGGACCATAGTTGTCATTGTTTTGTGTTGTTAATTGATTTCCAATAATAAATATTTGCATAAAGCAGGTATAAATGCCCACTCCCATGTTGATAAGAGTATTACATAATTGACAAATCCCTATTTAAGGTACATTTTGAACAGAAAAAAAGTGTGATTAATTTGTGATTAATCACGATTAAATATTGACAGCCCTAATTTATTTATATTTTAATTTTAAAAATGGTATTTGGGGGTTTTCCAATTATAACAAACATTACATATTAATGAAATGGTCACTCTTGGCAGCATATACAGTATACTGTCAATGATAATGCAATTAGAAAAAATAACAAGATAGTAATTAAAACATAGCTGAATACACAGATGTTACAGTAATTACAATGTACAGAAATCTTAAACTACACTTTATAATCTTATTGCAGTCCCGCTCCCACCCCAGTCTTTAGCTTTTGTTTATCAGTACCAACATTTAGTTTCAAAAACTACCTCAGATATTTTCAAAAACTGCCAGCCTTCCTTTAGTAATGCATGCTAGTTTTTCCATAGCAACACATGCTGATAAATCCTTAATATACTGATTCATACTTGGTTTGTTGACATTTTCAATTCTATAGCTATTACTTTCTTAGTTTGTGAGAGTCTGTTGGTGCATGATCACTCCTTAGTCGGTTGGTGCATGATCACTCGTTAATGATAAAATCACTTATAAATACCCATAATGCACAACTTTGGCCAAGGAAGGATTTTTCAGTTTTGTTATCGAGCTGACCATGACAAGAACCTCCTTCCAAAAACTTATGACCACATTACGTTCCCATAAGAAGTGAAAGAGTGTTAATTTAAGGAGCACAGATCGATGCCGTACTGTCTTCTACGTGGCACACATCTGATTCTGGGTTTACAAAGTGGATAGGAGAGAGAACAGCATTGCATGCCCTGCAGTATTATTATAGTCATTTTAGTGGTTGTAGTAAATTCAGTGATGACTGATTAAAGGTTGTGCTCTCGCCTGCATGCACATGAGGACATGTTCATGATCATGTGTGGATTAGGAACCATCGTGGGCATGTTTTATGTATATGTGTCTGTGTTGCTCTGTCACACTAATCAGTTTCCTGTGTGATTGTGTTTGTGTGTAGCCAGCAGCTCGTACCAGTGGTACTCATGGGGACCTCCCAACATGCAGTGTCGCCTCTGTGCTTCATGCTGGACCTACTGGAAGAAATACGGAGGGCTGAAGATGCCCACAAGATTGGACGGAGAGAGGCCTGGTCCCAACCGCAGCAGCATGGTACACACTAACACAAACACATGCTTCACTGGACATTTAGTTTATTTTGTCTGCAAAGCCCAAACAACAGCTTAAAGCCTTCCGCTACCTGTAAAGGTATAGTCCATCCTCCTCTCCTCATCTCATGATCTAACAATAAAACAAATGGATTACTTTGTATATATACTCTGTATACACTGGATTACTAAAATATCACAGTCACACAGTCCTCCACCATGGCAGCATATTAATGTGCAACTACTGTCAATGTGTGTGTTCCTATTTGTGTGTACTATGACAATAAGCCAGATTAAGTACCACATACACTCTAACACACATACACTATTATTAGATACTAAATGACTTTGGTTGTCTGCAGTAGGCGGACCAGTGTGTTAAATGGATGGTGCATTTTAGGAAGCATTCCAGTCTGCTCCGTTTTACCAGCCAGTATCAATAAATCCAAGTGATTAAATCCATTTCAGATGACAATTTACTCCAAATGTTTTCTTTTTCATCAGGTGAAGATGTGACTTGTCCCCAGTCTAGCAGCGTTCATTAGTTCAAGGCTCCGAACACACATTACTGTACGTTAATGACATCTAACTGTTTGTACCTGCAGAGCCCCCACGGTCTGCCCCTGCGGCACAGCGGCAGCCCCAAATTCGCGGTGAAGACGAGACAGGCGTTCTACCTGCAGACTACCGGTCTGACGCAGATGGCACGTCGTATCTGCCAGGACATCATCAGGCCGCGGTATCTCGCCAGGCACCCCTACCTCCCTGTCAACACAGCAGCCATAAAGGCAGAATGTAAGGGCCTTTTCTTTGTCTTCGCAGATGGACTGTGTGTAGTTAATTTACTGTTTTTACTTACCAGTATATGTGCACTGAATTTCTGTAGGTGCCCTGCGGTTGCCAGATGGGCCAAAAAAGCCTTCGCCACTGAAACCTGTGGAGCGTAAACCTCTGGAGTCTGTGGTTCGGTATTTAGGTAAGAAGAGGCCGCTCACCCACTGCATCTCTTATGTTACAGTTTCTTTAAAGAAGTTTGCAATTATAAAGTTGGAGGGGCTGTTGCGTCTTAGTCTATTAGTTGACTAATCGGCTTATTAGGTTTTAGTCAACTAAGATTTCTGTTGTCGATTAGTTGTTTTTTATGCTTTTTTTCATGCTGAGTGATTTATTTACAACAAACTTAGCGCATCTCTAGTAAATACAAGATTTAAAGTGGTGATTTTGTGTGATTCTTTGTGGAGAAACTCAGTTTTACAGATCTATTGATAAAGTTCACTAATTGATTAGTCAACAAAATCATGAGTGTTAGTGGACTAAAAATTTCTTTGGTTGAGGACAGACCTATATTTTAAACACACTAGTGATGTAGCTCAATGTCAGTCAGTCAGCCCACCACTTTGGTCTAGAGTGAAATATCTCAACGAATGGCTGGATTGCTCTGACATTTTGTACAGAGATTCATGGTCCCGAGAGGAGTGCCTCAGGCTGAATTGTTTGGTGAATCTTTAACATCACCTCTAGAAATGCTAATTTGTCCAGTTCTTTGGTTTATGACCAAATACTTGCAAGCTAATGACATTCCCATCAGCCTCAGCTGTACGTAGTGTAAAACATCAGCGTGATAGTATTATTTTTACTATGTTAGCATGCCAGTGTTAGCATTTAGCTCAGACCACCACTGTGCCAAATTACACCTGCTAGCATGACTGTAGACCCTTAAGCTACATGTCCACCAGGTCCAGTGAGGACATTAGGGGACGCACTGCTCCACTCAGCTGCAGGAGGAGAAAGCAGGAGAAGCAGTCGCCCAATGCATGATGGGATTGCTGGATGGACAGACCCCCTCCAACTTCCTGCAACACTCCCTCCATGCACTACTTCTCCTGCCTTACATAGGAAATGAATGGAAAGCACTGAGATGCCCTCCGTCACTGGATCTGGTGGAAATGCACCATTTAGGTGCTTTGGTATTGTTAACAGTAATTTTGAATCCCAACCAAGTATGTTAGTCCAGTTCAACAGTTTGAAAATATTGGGTGACTTTCTCTCTTCTATTCCTCCATTATTCCTTGTCCTCTCTGCTTATCTAAAACAACTATCCTGCCCTCTCCCCTTTACTTTCCCTTTCTCCCACCAACTCTCTTCACGTTTCACTCTGTCACCCACAGAAGCACATCCCCGTCCAGCCAAACCCGACCCCCCAACTCGTGGAGCGTCCATCTCGACAGGCAGCCTGACGCCCATAAAGTCCTCTCCCATCCTCAACAACGGCTCCCCCACCATCCTGGGCAAACGCAGCTACGAACAGCACAACGGGCTGGATGGTGAGTGAAAGGAGAAACTGCAGTGTGTCGCTTGCTTTCACTTTCACTGAGCTCCAGATTTTGAATCATGATTATTTTTTGCATCACTCTATTAGAGCTTTTTTTGGTCATTTTATACTCTGATTTATTGTCCAGTATTAGTTTTTATAAAATATTAGCACACATTAAAACATCTACTTTGATTTAGCTCTTTCTGTAGTTGAAAATGAGCATGATACACGATGTAAGAAGTATTGTTTACCTCTATTACTCTATTACTTTAATACTTTAATAATTACTTTTCCTAAAAAAATGATATTCTGTTTTTTTTGTTGGTTTATGTGCAAATTTGACTTAAAAGGCAGTTTTCATATGTATGAAATTATTGGAGTGGAATAATGCTGTCGCCATTATAAAGAAATTTTAATTTTTTGTCATTACAGTCTAATTTTAATTATTTTAACTGTATTAAAAAAACTAAAACATTTTACATTACACAAAAATGTTCAAGTGTTTGATATCTTTGCTAAACATTGATTATTTGAATATTTAAAGAGAACATAAAGGCACATCTGAGCTCCGCGGCTCACTCGACGGCTACAACACACCGTTAAGATCCACCGCCGAAGGGTTAAGGGTTTGTGTGGGGTTCTTATTTTTTTGGGTTATGTCCCACTTCCCCTTCTCCCCTGTGAAATGAGAGAGGGGAAGAGACAGACTGAGAGATCAAGAGAGTGAGAGTACGCCAGAGAAGGACACAGAGAGAGAGGCTCAGATCGGCCTTGCTGCTTTAGCTGGAGGCTACCGTCTATGTTGTCATGGTAACAGCGAAGAGGAGGAGGAGGAGGAGGGCTCGGTAAGTGTATCCTGAGGGAGAGTATCTCCACTGGTCTGTGAGCCCACCTCAGGCCCAGGCTGGGATAACGCACCAGGGGGGAGACATGTTGGACAGCAGCCAGGATCAAGGTTTATGGATTAGTTTTTATTTTTATTTTTATTTTTTACCAACAATTTATCAAGTTAGTTATTCTTATCATGTGTAATTTGTATTGAAGGGAAGCTTCGTTGTTCATTATTTTTTAATCAGCATCTAACAGGTTTTATTATTTGTTTATGCATTATTTATTTTGCTTTAGTCATTAAATTAAGACATTGTTGTTTGCATAGAATTCAAATTGATTTTTTTTTTTTTTTTAGCTTTTTGGACGGGCTGAAACTTAAAGGAATAGTTCAATATTTTGGGAAACTAGTAGGGCTGCCCCCTCCTAATTAATTAGTTAACTAATTGGTAGTTTTGGTCTTTGTTGACTAAGATAAGATTTTGTTAGTCGATTAGTTGTTTTTTCTGCTTTTTTTTCATGCTGACTGACTTATTTTTAAGAAACGTATGAACGCATCTTTGGTAACATAAGACAAAAGTGGTGCTTTTGTGTGATTCTTTGTGGAAAAACTCACTTTGACAGATCTGTCGGTTAAACCAGCTAATCAATTAGTCAACCAAGTCGTATGAGCGATAGTCTGCTATGAAATTCTGTGGTCAGCCCTAGAAGCTAGTGTGGTGCTCGTTCGGTACGGGCCGATAGCTTTGCTCCTGGAAGTGCTGCTTGCAGCGTTGCCCTTCGGTCCTTCAGTTGTTAGTATATCAAACAATGCACCCACTGAGTGTGAAGTCGATCGGATGAACGGTTCTCGAGATATGTGAAGGACACACAGACATGTACGCTGCCAGACAGACAGGCAGCTTTATAATTTGATAACTTTCTTGCTGAAAGAGGGTGGAGACCTTGTCTGTTACTGAAACCACATACTATACTAGTCGTACGCACTGATTTGGCCAAAATGCAAAATGTAGTATGCGAACAAAAGCAAAATCTACAGTGTGCCAAAAATACCCAGATGTCGTACTGATTTGGGGGAAAATGTCCAGAATGCATCGGACCAGTCTACCTCGTCTTTTGTATCCCACAATGCAACATGCTGGAGCGCACAGGCTACGTTTACACCCTCAACAGCAGCCAAAATGGCTCATTTTTATATTTTTTATCATTTAATATTTTTCATAGCTATTTCATCACTAAATTCACTTCTGAAAGTTTTTGAGGCAAGAAATCAACTGTGTAGATATTGAATGTTTACAGTTTTATGATATTAGATGGTGAATCGAACATTTTGTCCTTTTTTTTTATTTCCTTGTTGACGGATAGTTTGTTTAAATATCACAACATAAATGTACATTATAGATTAACAGGAACCTGTGTTTATCTGCCTTTTGAACTGAAAAGCTCCACGATCACCCACAGACGTAGTTCGCTCTCCAGCCGGGCTCTGACGGGGCAGAAAGAGACCAGCACCACCCTTTCTAACATTACTCTAATATCTGTAGGGAGATCAGTCCACTGTTTGGTGCTGTAACTGAAAAAGAGTGAATTTTGTCGAGCAGTGTTTTCCCGTCTCCCCTCGTTGACGATCCTGTTTGTCTTATTTCACTATGAGCTCTTAGAATAGATAGTTTCAACCTGCAGTATCTTATAAAGTAAACAAAAATAACATAAACAACAAAATCAAAGTTGTATTTTTTGATATTACAGTGGTACGAGTTTGTTTCTTGTCCATTGCAAAGAGCTGGTTTAATGGCTACAGCCTGGTCTAGCACGCTGCAAAATATATCACTTTAGCCGTCGCATACTGCATACTACTGAGGAATGTGGTATGAAGTATACAGTATACAGTGCATATGGTATACTTGTGTTCGTCAGTAGTATTTAGTAGGGAGTTTTGAAAACAGCCCTCGTCTCTCTGCCTTCAATACGGTGTAAGAGACCAGGACGTGATTAGTTTAGCTTAGCTTAAAGACTGGAAGCAGGAGGACACCGCTAACCTGGCTCTGTCCAAAGTTCAGAAGTCCACCTACTAAACTTTACTAATTAGCTTCTTGTTTGTTACACAAAGATAAATGTAAAATGAACCTGCGTGGTGGATGTGGATAGATGTGGATAGATAACTAACTTTTACATCACTCAGCTGTTACTCATCGCTGTTTAATAGATATTTCTCAGTTTCAAAAACAAGGATGTAATTAGTGGAAATGGATTATCACGAGGGCTGCACAGTGGTGCAGTGGTTAGCACTGTTACCTCACAGCAAGAGGCTCAGAATCCACAGTCTGCATGTTCTCCCCGTGTCAGTGTGGGTTTTCTCCAGGTTCTCCGGCTTCCTCCCACAGTCCAAAGACACACAGGTTGATTGTTGGCTCTAAACTGCCCGTAGAGTGTGAATGGTTGTCCATCTCCATGTGCCCTGCGATAGCCCCGATACCCCGCCTTCGCCCAGTGCCAGCTGGGATCAGCTCCAGCCCCCCACGACCCCTAACGGGATAAGCGGTTGACGATGGATGGATGGATGTCACGATGGCTATAAACATTGATGAGCTCTGGTTGGAAATGTGGAAACCTGATGTCAGTTGTGCTGTGGGAAGATTGTGGAAAGATTTTATGGCGTTTTTTTTTTTTTTTTTTTTTTTTTTTGATAAAGTTAGAATAATCGAAGAATAAAACAAAACAACAAAACATAAAAATGAATAATAATATTTATTCATGAGGATTTAGTACTCTGTGGAGCCACCAGGGGGCAGAAGATATTACCCTTTAGTGAACTCAGCAGCATCAGTGGACTGATCTTCATCTCTTCTTCTGCTCATCGTCTGTAGGCTCTAAATCTAAAGTCCTGGCTCCACAGTGGGACATCATGGCCAAACGTCTGAGCGAAGCCGGGCGGCCCTCCGTCTCCCTGCAGGACGAGGTACATGAACTAGACTGAACACTCTGTGGAAACGACCTCTACTACAAACCCCAGTGAGGTGAGTTGTTTCTTCTAGCTCTGTTTGCTGTCTGACTCTCTTCTCTAAGGCTTCTGTGTAACAAACCATCTGGCTATGACTTGTATGTATAGTTGTGTATATCACTATGGTTAATAGAAGATATTGTTTAGTAATTTGACTGTGCTCACACTGATTACATTGCTAGCCGAGTAAACTCTAAACATGAAACGTTGACAATAAGACAACAGCTCCTAATGTCTTTTCTGTGTCGTTTTCTGCAGCAGAGGGTGACATGACATGGAAAGGCATGTTCCAATGAACCATAGCCGTGGGCAGCTGAGGAGACGACAGCATTGGCCACCTTTCTTCAGTCAGTACGGGTGTGTCACACTGCTGAAGACCAATCCATAATCGATCAGTTTGGCTGTGGTCAATCACAAGATGAGCCTGACTGTACAGGACTGTGTTTATTACTTACATTTCTGGTTATTACTGTCATTGTAATTATTGTTATTGTTATTATAATTTTTTTTACCAACTATAACTCCGCTTATTGTTTGTCGATCAAACGATGGAACTTGTGAAGTTTCATAAAAATGCTTGCAGAGCCCTGTGGAAAAGGGTGGAAGGACTGTAACATAAGCCACTTGCATCTTCGATGTTTTTTTTTTTGTTTTTTTTGTTTTTTTTGGTTGTTGTTTTTTAACAAGTTAAATTCAACGAGGAGATGCACTTTTATTTCAGCGACACAAGTTAACTCCTTGTCTTTTGTTTCAATTTGAATGCTTTACGGGAAATCTTCTGTTTTGTGAGCCGGCCCTGCTCTTCGGCCAGAGAGGTTTAACTTATTGAGAAAGACTTGCTGTTTTTTCTACCTTTTTCACAAGTAATGCATCTATGCTTAGATAATGTAATTAAAAAAGATAATTGATTTTCCCTCTTCTTTTGGTGTCTGTGCACAGAGGTGAGAGGTGTTTTCTCACTCACACAGGTATGCAAACAGGGTATATGCAAATCTCCATTCCAAATTGCTTCATATGTTTTGAACCTTTTAAAAATGATCAGTATTAGAAAAGATTAAATGCACAAATACAGCCATGTTTTGTAAGCAAACGTCAAAAAAAGAAACAAATGTGTTCTGCTTTCATGCCCAGTCATTTTGTCAATGTGTTTATTTTATGTTCATTATTAGTAGCTTGACATCAGTCATAGGTCGATATAAGAAAATATACAAATATCCAAAACATTTGCTGACAGTTATTTTTATTGTATCCATCTCTATCCATTTAGATATCAAGCTTAACCGGTTATTTTTAGATGGTTTTTAATATATTCAGAGCCAGAAAACAATATTTTCCCCAAGACAGTGTGCTTGTTTTAGCTGAAAGACATCGATCAGAGAGCCTGAACAGCTATAAAGAGCTGCTCCACTATAAGGCCACGTCTTTAAGTAAATGCCTCTGGTCGGACCATCTTCATCGATCAGCATGTTGGCTGAAGACAACATGGCCGCCTAATACTAGTACTGCATTTCAGACGACATTACTATATGATACTATGCGTTATTGTAATCGAATACAGGCACATATACTCTTTCAGTTGATAGTTTAACATTTACAGTGTTCACTGCTGTTGTCGTGTTACATCAGACAGCTGCGTCATGCAGTCGGATTGGATCGATTTGCCTTGAATACTCCGACTTTGAGCGGCGTTCCCTTAAACCTTTTCCAGTAGGAGGCTGGAGATTTTTGACTTCCAATTTGTCTCATACGCAGCATAGAGGCAGTTATTGTTTCCTGATACGTTTTATTAGTCAAACTCTCAAACCTGTGTGAGCTGGACAGTCTGAAAATAGGAAGTTGGGAAATTTAACAGCCCTCATTCAGATTAGCTACACAAAAAAAATGCAAAAATTGCTGAATATGATGATATATACATATCCATCAATCATGGCAAGTAACTACGTACATTTACTCAAGTACTGCACAGTAAAGTACAGGTGCCTCAAAATTGTACTTGAGTAATTTCCATTTTATGCAGCTTTATACTTCTACTCTGCTACTATTTGCTAACTTTAGCTGCTAGTTTCTTTGCAGATTCACTTTATGAATTTGCATTTTTAAATTGAATCTGCAAAGAAACTAGCAGCTAAAGTTATCACATAAATGTATTAAATTCTAATAAACAAATGTATTATGAAGTCATATATTGATCAAGATAATAATTATAAATTTTAGTTTATTTGCATTCATGTTCACGTGAAATATATACATACTTGTACACCATAAAAATAAAAGCTATACATTTATTCTTACACCACATTTACAAATACAACCGTACACTTACTGTACATACAGCAATGCATACATTTTAAAACAATACTAATATGCTAAAAAGAAAAACGAACAATCGGAACAAACCACACAAATTTCATCTGTCCAAGATAATAATTAATTCACAAGTTACCCTGCAGATAAAAAATATATAAATTACTTAAAAATAGCCCTACCTTAAACAGCTGCAACATTAAAGTGGTTTACGCATTAATACATCAATAATAATAATAATAATAATACAATAATATAAATTATTCTGACACTTTAGGTACCCTAAGTATGATACCAATACTTTTCAATGCAGGCATTTTATCAGTTGTAGCAGAGTATTTATTCACTGTGGTATTGCTGTGAGTACTTCTTCCACCTCTGGTAGCCATCCTTAAATACTGGGCAATCCCCCAATCACCTGTCTATACTACCTGTAAGCTGCGATACAGCCAGTTTGGTTTTAAAAGGAGGAATCACACACCGCTGTTAGGAAACCAGGACATATAGAGCCTTCAAATGAATGCATCAAATCAATCCTGCTCACATGATTTTGGGTGGTTTCTCTAATTTTTTCCCCTTAAAATCCTCTAAAACTATCAGATTGTATGCACACAATCAGCTTGTCTCTAAATATTGCCTAGTCCAGGCTTTGGCTACATCTACAGTTTAGTTAATCTTTGTCTGAGATTGTTTGTGCTTCGGAGAAGCTCGGTATTTATAGTATCTGCAGGTACTTATCATAGATGAATGTTCTCTGCTGTTATTTTCTGTTTCAGTGCACTCATCTGCAGGTCGATGCTGATTGCTAACGTAATGCTTGTGAGAGAGCAGCCCTCCTGTCTTTACGAGGCTCTGTGGCAAACAGCGTCTGTAAGGTATTTTTTAGTATCTGCTGTACCGCTAACGTCCAATTTGGACGGTGAGCATACAGATAATGTCGTTACGGTGCTCTTCTAATCTCTGAGCGACCGCTCATGTCTTGTTGAAAGCGACATTTCCCTTTGAACACCACTTAAAACTAGAAGGAATGGCCAGTTATCAGGGTTGATATTTAATCCTACATCCTGTATTACATTATCATGTATCATCAGGTTTAATCATGCCATCCATTGTACTTTTATACTGCTTATGTTGTCAGAATGGACAGTGCCATTGTTACAGAAAATCCACCATGGAGCGACCATGGAGCTAATCCTGCACCAGTAAAGTGGAGGAAAGTACATTTTTACTCCACTACATTTATCTGACAACTTCAGTTACTTTGCGGATTCAGATTAATAATACAAAATGTTATCAACCAATATATTATGATGTGTTATTATAGGTTAGGACAAGACTTAATTGATCCCTGGAGGGAAATTCACAAACTACCCAGCAGTGTATAAAGTAATTTGATCATATATTGTAAATATTTGATCGTAATCTGATTGTATTGAAGTCTATGAGAAAATGAGCCTACTTCTCACTTGATTTATTACTTCAGTAAACATCGTAAATATGTGTTTATCGTCTCAATCGCTAGTTTCAAGTCTTTCGTACAGCATAATGTTCATTTAGTAAATTATGGTCCCATTTAGAGTCAAATAGGCCATAAAGCAGAGGATGATTTAGGGTGTGGCTACCTTGTGATTGACAGGTCGCTACTGTCGGTGTTTTGCTGTAACGACTTTAACCCTTTCAAAGTGTGTTTTCAGTTCATGAAAGTTAATTATAACATTTGTGGTCAGCTGTAAATGCCCTATTCAGCGCTCGTTTGTACTTAGCTCCACCCTCTCGTGTCACTTCTGGTTGCAAAAAAACAAGATGGCGACAGCAAAAATGCCGAACTTGAGGCTTTTAAACCATAGTCCACAAACCAATGGGTGACATCACGGTGACTATGTCCACTTCCTATATACAATCTATGGATCGCACCAGCTGCGACGCCACATCAGGCCACGGTTGTAAAGTGGGTGGAAAATAGCCCCTTCCCCTCACACTTCCGGCCCCCTTGCTCAGACTACCCCCATCTTCAAACTCAGCCTTCATTTCGATCTGAACTTCACATCTGTAACGTTTCATGACTGCATCTTGCACGGTTGTGACGCTGTCGCAGGGACACAGTCTGTCCACAGACAGACAGACAAACCGAAATAACCACTTGTCGTAGTTCCTGCTACAGAAGGTGTGTCCAAGACTCACAAGGTGAAAGCAATACCAGCGTTACTGTCACGGCTAGTGAACAGGAGTCTCACGGTCCACAACTCAAGAATGAATTAATAGGAAGGCACAATTTTCAGCCACTGACTTCCTCTCATATCTGATGGCAAGTCCTTCTCTAAGCACTTGCTTGTAAGGAGCAGATCTGCACCACATGACTAAACCACCTGACCTGAGTTTGCTGACGGAAGTACAGAAGTTTGGCAGTAAACAATAGTGATGTCACTCTGTAATGACACTACTAATGACATGCGTTTCAGGCAGCTCCACACCTAACAAACACAACGCTGGCTCTTTCTAAAACAAACATACAAACAGAAAGAGATATTATTATTGAGCAGGTGTCACCTCTGCTGCTGTCACCGAATATGTGCGAGGGTTCACACCTCTTCTTCAAACTCCTGAAATATTCATCCCAGTGGAAGAACAGTGAGTATAAACAGGATTACTACAAAGGTCTGAACATCTGGGGAAACAACAGGAAGACTCTGAAAGTTTGAGAACAATAGTCAGAAATGGGAGATGATTGCGTATGTTTTCTGATAATATATTTTAGCTGGAACTTGCTACGTTCAAAAGCTAGTTCAGCTTTTATAAGCAGGTTATGTTAATTGGTTAATGGTTCATAACATGGGAATACAAGGGAGAAACAATACCGGCAAACTATAGTGGGTTATTTTTTGTCTACAATTTGTTAATAATTACCATCAAAACAACATATTGATATGATAAACATGAAGACGTGGTCATGATATGCATGTTGTTCAAGTGGTTAAGTCGTGAAGAACACCGCTGCTAAACAACAGCAATATTAACATTACTGTCCAAGTCTAGATGCCACAGAGGCTAACGGTTTAGCAAGCTAGCAAGTGGGTAACATAACGCAGGAAATGCAAAGGCATGATAACAGAGGAGAAAGAGGTCGTTGAGAATATCAACATTTTCCTCAGATCTATTATAAAATTACAATATACTGTACAATATTAACTTATTATGCACCAAAAAAAAAATAACTTCCATAGGCTCCACCATTTCTCACAATGCCAACAAACGTCCCAACTTGAACTCAGCTTTCAGAAACTTTCCACTTACGAGGTCGTGAATATGATATGAGGGGGGCGTTTATATGGACCCAACTCATAAACACAGTAAACACGACCCCATTTGAAGACACTAAATGTTCATTGTCATTAATATAATTACAGGAAACAGCTAGGGGAGAAATAAACAAGTTTAGGTTCAGTCGAGGCTAGTTGTAGCTATGTCACTATGCTAGCTAGCTTTAACTGGATTTTGCTCTCTTGCTTTGACTGTTAAGTTTGGTTCTTAGCTGAATTTTGTAGCGACAGTAAATTTGACATGCTGTTTTCGATGAACTGATATATTTTTGTATATGATATATGACAAAAACATCAAAGTTGATGGTACCACTCTCAAAGCTACAGCTAGCAGTCGGGTAGCTAGCTTAACTAGAACTGGCAACCTAACCAAGTCAAGCACATAACCGGTCCCAAACCACAAATTGTTATTTTTACACTTTGTTTTTTGTACATATTGAACAGGCACGATATAACATGTTAATTAGTGAGCTTTAGATGTGCTTTCTGAGAATGTTAGAACCAGCGAAGTTCCATAGCTAGTTTAGCTTTTACAAGATAAGATAAGATATAAGATAAGATAAGGGTTAATTTACATCTACAATGTATTAATAATGACCATGAAAACAACATATTTAAAGTATTTTACAATATGATATCGTTAATGAGCTAAATATGTGACATCACAGGATCTTAACCATGCTAAACTGTGCAATCTATATGGTTAAAGCTGAGATGCTAGCTTAGGGCTAGGCTGCCTTTCCTGGCTGCTTTATATGAATTTGCTACTACCTTATTTAGTTGGATACCAAAGTAAATTACTAAGATGTAACTTCATTATCATTAATATACACATGACAGATTTAATTACAGTAAACAGCTAGGAGGGGAAAAGAAAGCAAGTTTAGGTTTAGCCACGGTTAGCCGTGGCTATTTCACTATGCTAGCAAGCTTTAACCAGATTTGTCTCTCTTGCTTTGGCTGTTTGGTTCTTAGCTGAATATTGTAGCAACAGCATATTTGACATGCTCTTTTGTTGAACTGATATATTTTCATATATAAATTATGTGTTAGATTAAAAGACTGAAAGTTAATGATCCCACTCTCAAAGCCACAGCTTGCATCCGGGTAGCTTAGCTAGAAATGGCAAAAAAAACAAAACATTTTCAAACATGTTTTTTAAACATATTCAACAGAGGAGATATAACATGTTAATTATTGAGCTTTAGAGGTGCTGGTCGGTGGATTTTATAACTTTTGGTAAGAGCTGTTTCCTCATATTTAGTCTTTATGTTAGGCTAAGCTAAACTAGCCACCTGCCTTGTGTTTGTAAGCTAATATTAGCTTCATATCAAAAGAATTAGCTGTTTTTTCCCCTCAAAACTGTTCCACAACTGCATTATGGGGTTGAGGTAAAGATGTGTTTAACATGTGGGGTGGCCACTGTGCTTAAATGTTAAATAAACATGTATCCACACAGGCTGAGTGAAGGGATCCCCGGCGGGGACTACCAGTGTGGGGGTCTGCACGCCGAGCTGCAGTGAAGAAATGGTTAACCAAAGATGCAAGAAGTGCGCGAGTCTGTCTGAGCATGAGCTGCTGCTGCTGCTGCTGCTGCAGTGAAGTAAAATGTGTCAATTTCCACCGGACAGCAGAGACACCGTGGAGGAAGGAGAAGCCGGGGACAACCGACGAGCTGCAGACCGACACCGCGACATCCTGGACAATCTCCCCGGGTGATGTGTTTAATCCGCCGGCCTGTGTGCTGAGGGAGACACCGCAATCTGAAGGTAAGAAAAAAAAAACCTGCACTGAGGATGAATCATGTCCGTCTGCTGGAGCCGACATGCAACCAACATGTTAGCATGGCTTTTCATTTTAACATGTGTGTTTACGAGGCTTTTCAGTGACGAAATGTGTTGTTGATTTATCCAGGTTTACATAGGAAATAGCCTTCGTTATCCTTAATGAGTGTTTGCTTGCAAGTTGGCAGCTTTACAAGCGCGTTTTTAAAAACTGTGTCCCGAATTAAACGCTATGTAATTAATTCATAGTAAATAGCTGCACGTAGTGTTAAAAACTGGATGCATTCCTCTTAATCCGGCATGCTTTACACCTGTTCAAATATGGATAGGACCGGCGATATAAACCCAGAAAGAGGACTCTAGCAGTAACCCGTGTGTCTTGTTGCGTCTTGTATGTTTCAGTGAAGTGTTTCCAAGTCCCCCTCGTCAAATAGAGTTTTTTATTTATTTATTTTTATTTTATTTTGTAACGTACCGCACTGCTCAGAGGGGGAAGGAGGCGTGATGCTGCAGCGGAGTCCCAGCAGCCGGGCCTGCGCATTGGCCCGTAGTTTCCAGGGACAAAATATGATGACTTTAGCCATCTAGCGTAATTACAACCCGTGGAGTTTCATCCACAGAGCCGAGTCATGATTTCATTTCTTTGACACATTCATGGATGCAAAAAAAAAAATGGTGCTGTGGGATAATTTATTCCATATAAGGCCTGCATTTCACTATCATTTGGGGTGAGATAATCCATGCTGCTGCCTTGGTAGCCTATGTTCCCTAGTTTTACACTATATTGATATTTTAGACCTATTTATAACCCAAGCACCAGCCTTCACATGAAAAAGGCCCTAAATGACCCCATGACAGAAGTTAAAAAATAACAGCCCACCTCAGCTGTGTGGACACTAAGTTAATGTAGTATTAAGTTCAGGCCTGTCATAATGCACTCATGCAGGTTTCCCAGTTTCTGCTCCTTATTATAAGAGACCATATAGGGTATGTTGGGAATGTCCATTTGCACAGCAGGTTAAAGGTACATAAAAGGTCATTGTTGAGGCAGAGGAGAGTTTCCAAACCAAAATGTTCCACCATGTGAGCGAGAATCGAGGTGGAAATCACAAATCACTTTTACTATGAAGATTCATAGATAGCCGCTGGCTATGTAGTTTGCTCACTTTCTTTTTTCTAAGCTTAGGGTTGCATTGCTGTTGAAATGCACTTCAGTATCAGTAAGTGAACGCAGCACCGGTCACGGTTCTGCAACCTTATGTCAGACTGTTTCTCGTCCAGGTCATCGCGTTCAGTTCAGTACAAAACTAACCCATGAAAGCACTGCTTATAAGCTACTAGGGATGTTAATAATTAATGGTTTAACCGATAACCCTGTCAGTTAAAGGGTTAAAAGAAATATTAATAATTAAAAAGCTGAGAAAAACAGAGAGGAGTGGCTCGTCACTTTAAGGAGAAAAGCTGGTCCACCTTAAGGGAGAGCCGGTGCAGATACAGGAAGTTGGCTCAGGACTTCCAGCTGAGGAGTTGTAGCTTGTAGCCTCGTAGCATTTATTCACAACAGTTAAACTATACACACTGATACAACTACATTCACAGCTATAATGCCACCAACAAACCCACACTCACCGCCACCACACATGGTCTGAAGTTACGCTACAGCGGGCACAAAGCTGCTAAAGCTAGCAGCTGCTAACGTAGAACAAACACACACTGTTTGGACAATCCCTAAAGTTAATCCAGGAAACAGAGTGTCGTTACGCCGGGCAGACACACAGCTGACAACCTATTAAACTAAATGTGTGGTGGAGACTTTTACCGGGAAATTGGCTGCATGTCCATGACACCACACGCAGCGCTGTGGCTGCTAACGCTCCCGGACAGTGAACTGGAGACAGTGAACGCAGCACCGTGGCTGCTACTGTAGCTCTTCTGGCGGTGAACTGGAGACAGTGAACGCAGCACCGTGGCTGCTACTGTAGCTCTTCTGACGGTGAACTGGAGACAGTGAACGCAGCACCGTGGCTGCTACTGTAGCTCTTCTGACGGTGAACTGGAGACAGTGAACGCAGCAGCGTGGCTGGTACTGTAGCTCTTCTGACGGTGAACTGGAGACAGTGAACGCAGCACCGTGGCTGCTACTGTAGCTCTTCTGACGGTGAACTGGAGACACTGAACGCAGCAGCGTGGTTGCAACAGTAACTCTCCTGGATGGTGAACTGTAGACTCAGACGCAGACGCAGGGTTATAGTGTAGTTAATAGAAATCCTGGTACGTTGCGTACCATGCTTGTGTGGCGGTATCAAATGCAGATGACCGTGACAAGGCGGCGGTATTTGATGCCTTGGGAATGTGTTTTAAATAAAAATAAAGGCACGCAAATATACTTGTTGAGGGGAGGAAGCTTTGTTCTGAAACCAAGTCTCTCCTGTGTAGTCACAAAAATGATAAAACTTGGTTTCTGTACAGCTGCACTGTCCAATATGGGTACAAAATGCTCCAAAATAAAAAACAAAAAACAATAAAGGCAAGTAAAGCAAAAGTGTACATGTAAGACATAAATTATATATCATATGCAAAGTACACAAAGTAATGTTTCAAATGACAATAAAACGACAAGCAGAAATTTGTGCCAAACAGATTGGTATATAGACATATGTATATCAGCTAATAATCTGGAAAAGTTACAGTATGGAAATGTTTAAGGTAATTTGGACACAAGCTGACATTACATTTCTCACAGTTCTGTAATAACTGTAATAAAATTTAGCAGTTCATTAAAAAAGTTGTTTATACGCAGAAAAAAAACAATATTTTTTATATTTTTAAACTATTAAATATCAGTATTGGCCTCAATAATCCAGTATCAGTCAGACTCTGCTTAAAAAGGCATTTCTTTGTGTGATGCAACGTATAAAAGTGATTTTTGTGTTTGCATTAGAAGACGCCTCTGCACCTTTAGACTCTAGAAATCACTAAACAGCATGTTAAATGTTTGCTCAAAGCAGGTCATTAGTTTAGCTCAAAACCTCATTTGTTTTTCAAATATCTTTATCCATAAAACCTTGGCAGAGCAGCCAGCATCAATTATGCATTGTCAACGATTGATTATAAAGCTTCTTTGTCTGATTACAGATTAACATGCGCATGCATCCCCCCCATTAGAGGCATTACTCTCCGCTGCAACATGATGACCAAAATCTCCTGGCTTCTCTGTAGCTGCTCCAAGGTTTCTAATCTATGGGGCATGACCCACATGCTATTCAGGACAGAGGGCTTAGCTCCCATGTTTTAGGGTCTTTCATTAAACTAAGCTAAGAGCTCAAGAGCTGTAATGAATGCGTGGGGGAGTAAAAGAGGGGAAGAGAGTATGCTTTTAGAGAAGGTTTGAACTGTAAAGGTCAGTTAGTTTAAAGGTAATTTTGTGGATATTTATTAGGTGATAAAGAGACATGTAGACTGGTGAACTGACAGACAGACAGAAAGAGAGACAGAGAGGAAGAGGTATAACAGAAGACCTCCCTCCCAGCAGCTTAGATAACTCAACAGAATAGATTAAAAGTCAGAGCTGATTGCAACACAGTGATCAGATAAGGCACCATACGGCCTTCTCACTATAACCTCAGTCTGTGTAATGTGAAGGTTGAAATGACAGAGAGGTTTTGTTCAAACATCAGCAGAAAGTGATGCATTAAAGGGCCAGTGTGTAACATTTAGGGGGCTCTCTTGGCAGAAATAGAATAAGCTTAATAAGTATGTTTTCTTAAGTGTATAATCACTTGAAAATCATAATCGTCTTGTTTTTGTTACCGTACGATGAGCCATTTATATCTACATAAGGAGTGTATCCTCTTCACGGAGTCCGCCATGTTGCACCACTATGTTTCTACAGTAGCCCAGAACAAACAAACCAAACTCTGTTTACTTTTCCTGTTTGTGCCGGAGTCGATTAAGTTACTCGCTCCCGTCGCCACTGCTCTCTCTCTATTCCTTCACCACTCATTTTTCATGTACATACACACTCTAAGCACTCTACTCTTACAACACTGGGCTCGCCAACTGTCCCTCCTTGAAGTTGATGTGTTGGAAGCAGAAAAAATGAGCAAGCCTAAAGATGCCAGCGACTTTGACAAGGGCTAAACTGTGATGCTAGACGACTGGGTCAGAGCATCACCAAAACTGCAGCTCTTCAGAACACATCATAGTTTGTTGCGTACGGGGCTGCGTAGCCGCAGACTGGTCACAGTGCCCATGCTGATCCGTGTCCATCGCCAAAAGTACCTACAATGGGCACGTGAACATCAGAACTGGACCACGTAGCAATGGAAGAAGGTGGCCTGGTCTCATGAATCACCTTTTCTTTTACACCGCGTGGATGGCTGGGTGCGGGTGCGTCGCTTAACAGGTGAAGACATGGCACCAGGATGCACTATGGGAAGAAGGCGAGCTGGCAGAGGCAGTGTGCACACTGCAAAAGGTTTGAGGAACACAACAACGAGTTTGAGGTGTTCACTTTGCCTCCAAGTTCTCCAGATCTCAGTCCAATCAAGCATCTGTGAGATTTGCTGGACCTACTCAGTATTAGGCAGGTGGTCATGATCTTATGGCTGATCGGTGCATCCCAGAGTTTTTCCTTATCTACCATTCATGAATCAACAAATCCTGACACTTTTTATTTATGTTAATGTTGGTTTTTATACCTTGACTCAGAGAGAAACATTCAACAAAAGATATTAAATTCAGCAGTATTTAAGTGTATGCTATGCATGGTGTGCTTAATTATAGCACAAGATAGGTATTATCTTGATATAATACAGAAAATTTAATTTAAAACTGTTATAGATGAATGACCAGCCGATTAGCACTGGACGATACTGACATATTGTTAAATACTGTGACATTTTAATAACAAACACATTATCAATATATACTGACCCAAGTCCTTCACCTTGGATCGTTATTAATAATGTGCTATTGGTGTTTTTACTCTTTTTTTGTAATATTCTTTGAGAACCCTTGCCTTTATACCCTGGGCACACTTTTAAAGTTATTTGTAATGTGAATATACATCATTTTATTAAGCTAGAACACTTAAATAAGTTCAAAAAATTAAATTATTAAATGTAACAGCCTTAAATACCTTGAAAAGGCATTTTTAAACATATAATTTCAACATTAAAATGACCAAATCCCAGAGGATATTTGATATTTTGACAGTTTTTTCACAACAGTGTCTGGCTGAAATAGAGTTATCAGCGCGACGCTAACCCGTTATATTGGATTAGCAACATGACAGCTCTTTTTTTATAGGTTATCAAGTACTATAAAAGCTTTTACATCTACTGTACAATGTTAAGGACAAATGGTTATGAATCTCAGGTAACAAATCAATAGGACCTTTTGGATTTGAACCCTTCAGAGTGCAGCTCCGACTCCATACCACTCTGTGAACGTAGAGCCCCCCCCACCACTACCGCTTGGCTTGTTTTGTTCAGGCTTTCACCTTGCGGATATAGAAAGGATGCCTACTATAATGTTATATGAGGCTCAGTTGGCTGTGCTGCGTCCAGGCTTTTAGTCTTAGCCCTCATGGCTGTTCTCCAGCTCTATCAAAAGCCGTACTTATTTGTGATACTCAGATACTTTATGTGTCTCTGGGGGAGTACCTAGATGTAGGGATGGGGGTGGACTAAGTACTACTTCATTCTTGGTCTTTCACGTGTGATTTTACAATCTGAACACCAAAGTTGTTGCAAGATACCACCTGACATGACACATATTTTTTAACTTTTTTTTTTTCTAGATCTAGATTTTATAGACCAAATGATTAGTTGATTAATTGTGAGATAACTGGGTTTTGCTCCCAAGGAGAGAGTTCGAGAAATTTGGCGTGACTTTCACCACAGCCCGTTCTCATTCCCAGAAACCAGCACTTAGTCACATCCCTCGGCCACAGGCGCAGTTTGCGTTGGATCAGGGGGCTAAATTTTTATAATAATATAGAACTAATCATTTATTGTAATGATGAACAATATCAACCTTGTTGTGTCTTCAGAATAAGAATCCAACAAGGTAAGATTTATGGTATTTTTAACATCTGGCACTCTGTCCAAACACTGTTAAATATTCTGTTACGTCATGTACAAAAACTACGTACCATCAGCTGTGTGGTCGTAACCACTTAAAAGATGGGAGTGTAGTACTTACTGTCTTCTGATGTTTGTGTTTTTTAAACAGAAAAAACAGGTTTTATGCTGCGATATTTACCTAAGATGACAACACAGCCATCAGTAGCCTAATTAAATTTCCAGGCTCCTGGTGATCTCCCTCCAGCCAGCTGTCACCGTATTTAGCTGTTTGTAGTGAAATGAGGTTGTAGATTTCATCTTCACCAATCAGCCGTTCCTCATCTTGTGGAATAAGGAATAAATAGAGACGGACCGTCTGACAAAAGTTCAGCTAAAACACACTGCGCAGCGCTTTGTTGCTTGAGGCCAGTTAGTTCATCCCAATAGAAAACAATACAGTCTGACTGAGGGTGTAATATGCAGCCTACACACATTACAATACATTAGACCTCTCTGTGTTGTACACATTAGATTCCCTCTGTATTTTTGTTTTTTGTGAACCCCCAACCTTAAAGTTCAAACTGTGCCTGAGCCCTCGCTGTGTGCTGCCGATGCACAGAGCACCTTTTAGCACCTGTGTGAGACGTACCAGGCTATCAACTAAGTGCCTTGTAAACCCATTCACGTCAATGTTTAACACACAACTTTCATTTTCACTTTACAAACGTGGTAATTTTAAGCCCAACCATGTGGTTCTTTTCTAAACCAAAGTGGTGTTGTTACCTAAACCTGTACAAGCACTTTTGTTTGAATTCACAATGTTAAGCTCACTGTGCTGCGACCATAAAGTGACACCAAGAGGTCTGACAAAGCATCAGTGTGTGGCGAACTGGGATGAGAACGTGTTGTTCACACGTCGTTCGATCAGGAAGTATGAGGGTTAAATGAATTCAAACACGCACCTACTATAATAAATTAAAAATATAAAATCAATATGTTTGTATAAATTGATGATCAAAATATGGGTACTGGATTAGATTTAGATTTTTATAGGTTTTCATAACTCGGCCCGTTGTGCAGAGGTGATAAAGTAGGCGGGATTTGAAATGATCCCTAAAGCTCTCTTTTATTTTCCACATCACTTTCTGTGTGTAGAAACAACTGCAACATCCTGAATGCCTGTAAGAACGTGTGCGGATATTTAAATGATTACTGCGTCTTGTCCCTCTTTGCGACGTTGAGGTTTTCGTCCGGCCTTTGAGCGTGACCGACTCTTCAAAGAAGCTCGATCTTTCAAGGATATTTAGGTCATGAAGGGCATAACAACTGTATTTGCCTACGACTTTCTGTAGACGCAGGAGACGTGATGCTGTTTAGGATTAGAGCCAGCTTGCTGTTTCAGGGGTTATTGATTTGTCTTTGCAATCGATCGGGATCAGTTTATTTTGTGCTGCCTCAGAAAGTTCTTCTGCGCCCCTCCCCCAACCTTTTTCTCTCCCCCGCGCTTGACACACACTTCTCGTCAATCACTCAATCAATTGCTCATCACCCACACAGAGAAGCAAATTTGATCAGGATCAATTACTGGTGACTCCAGAAGCCGTAAACCTGTCTCACTATATGTGCAGCATCGGCTTTCAGTAGTGCTGCACGGCTACAGTCGTTTTTGATTAATTTGTAGATATTGTTTTTCAATTAATTTATAATTTTATAATGATTAAGGCTGTCCATCGGTTAAAATATTTTGTCACGATTGATCGCATGATTATCCGTAGTTAATCATAATTAATCAGAAATTAATAACACTTTTTTTATCTGTTCAAAATGTACCTTAAAGGGAGATTTGTAAAGTATTTAACACTCTTTTCAACATGGGAGTGGGCAAATATGCTGCTTTATGCAAATTAATGTATATATTTATTATTGACAAATATTGTCCAGAAACCCTCACAGGTTCTGCATTTAGCATGAAAATATGCTCAAATCATAACATGGCAAACCGCAGCCCAACAGGCAACAACAGCTGTCAGTGTGTCAGTGTGCTGACTTGACTATGACTTGACCCAAACTGCAAAACATTTCCTTCAAACAACTGGATTTATTCAAGTTTCTCACCAAAAAATCAATTTCACAAGACTACATTTGAACACATCATGATAACGTTGTAATTTACCTGCAACCACTTGTAATTTTATGGACAGTTGTGAGTTTGAATGCCTAATAATTGTAACTCAGTGGCACATCAGTTAACGTTAGTAGCTTCCTTATTTATCCAAGCGGGACTGTGCTGTCCACCGGCTGCTAACCGCTAATGTTACAAACTCTGCTGTTGATGTCCACACAGTTTTGTTGTTCACAGTGTTGTATTATCAGGGAAAAATAGGGTGCATCCCTCAGGTTTATAGCGCCATTCTTTGAGCGTTTTTTTTTTTTCTCTCCAATGTGTCTCTGTTCCCAAAAGAAACTGAATGATACAGCATTCGTACGCCGTCACGTCATTGTGCATGTGGAAAGCGTCAATAAGAGGAACTGATAGTCACGGAGGGATGACATGCCAAAGAATCTGACAGCTATGGTTCTTTGTTCCCATCGCTAGCGTTTCCCCTGTCTGCAAATGTTATGGATGTGCTGATGATTTCACCCGCCACTTCCAACAATTAACCCACATTTGGTGGGTGGCGGATTTCAGGTTGGTACCAATGGATTCCTTAGGTTTCATATGATACCAGTATCTTCACTATAGCTTTAAAACTGAGCCCACTACTACCTAAAAATCACAAGTTGTGTCAATGCGTTAAATAAATTAGTGGCATTAAAACAAATTTGCATTATCATGGCATTAAATTTTACGGCCCTGATAATGATACAGAACAGAAAAAAGCAGCAAATCCTCACATTGTAGAAGCTGGAACCTACAAATATTTAGCATATTTGCTTGATAAATTACTAAAACACTAAATCGATTTTCATTTTATTATCATTTATCATTTTATTGTTTCAGCAGTGTCTTGTCAGCTTGTCAGGATCCTGGCTCATGTATGTCTGGAAAATAAGGTACAAAACTGAAATATTATATTAAATTCTGCAGTGTTTTCACAACGACAAACACAACTACAAGGGCAGCTGAAGAGGTAGTTATGTCACCTTGGTCACTGACACTTAACCGCATTGGATACTGCTGGTTTCTATACGCCGCACCGCCGCAGCCTCCCAAAGTGACCTTCCAGAAGTCTGCATAGGCCTTGGATCTGTGCCCGAGCCAAAGAGCTACAGTACATGAACAGGGATTATGGCGTGAAGCGAGGTCAGCAAAGGGTTAGGTTTCTGATTTAATCGAGGAGTCACAGTTCACAGCTGTCAGCACGCTGTCGGCACAGTAAAGACACCTCTTTGTTTTTATTGTTTTTTTAATTCGACCTTGGCTGACTCTCATATGGCCGCGTTTTCTTCGCTTGTGTTTGTTTACCTGCTGTCAGAGGAGTGTAGCATCTCACTCTTTCCTTTTGTGTTTCATTTAAAAACACACACTCAGTCGGTGTCTTCCCTCTGTGTCCTCAGACAAACCCATAGCGCTCTGTGGTTAGACTTCCCTCCCCTTTCAGTTCAGACAGCACCCTGCCTGCACTCTGTCTCCCCGTAGTCATCGCATGGTTTACAAAGCATGCAGCTCTCACCATTCTGATCACCATCACGCAGTGATGTCCTGTAGCGAGGTTCAATAGAGTGTGATGGCGAAGCGGGTCGCCGCAGCAGGAGCTGCCAGGAACCTTGCTGATCAATACATAAGGCTGATGAGAGGGCTGGTGGGTTGGTGGGCGATATCCTACAACAGCTGCAACAACAACAACAGAATCAAATAGCGCCTGGTGTTTGGAGTGTGTCATGCTGAGGCAACAAGTCAGTCGATATGCCTAAATACACACACAGAAAGGGCGTCTTGGCGGCTTACGGTTTTAAGAGGCTGACCATGTTATCACAGCAATCTGGGTTTGAGTCTGACCAGACTTTTGTTCTATCTCTTCCCTGATAACAGCGGACTGTCCAAATAAAGTTAAAGCAAAAATAAAAGTGACGTCAAAGTCAAAAAATTAGATTATATCACTTTTAAACAATATATCATGCTCACATTAATTCTGATGAACAGTGTGTAAGCAGTAGGGCTGTTAAAATATTTAAACATTTTTTCATCTGTTCAAAATGTACCTTTAAAAGAGTTCTGTCAAGTTTTTAATACTCTTATCAACATAGGAGTGGGCAAATATGCTTGTTTTATGCAAATATAAGCCTATACAGTATTTATTATAGGAAATTAATTAACAACACAGAATAATGACAAATATCCTCCAGAAACCCTCACAGGTACTGCATTTAGCATAAAAAATATGCTCAAATCATAACATGGCAAACTGCAGCCCAACAGGCAACAACAGCTGTCAGTGTGTCAGTGTGCTGACTTGACTATGACTTGATCCAAACTGGATGTGATTATCATAAAGTGGGCATGTCTGTTAAAGGGGAGACTCGTGGGTACCCAGAGAACCCATTTACATTCACATATCTTGAGGTCAGAGGTCAAGGGACCCATTTGAAAATGGCCATATCAGTTTTTCTTTGCCAAAATTTAAAATAACTTTGGAGCATTATTTAGCCTCCTTCACAAGCTAATAAGATGGTTGGTACCAATGGATTCTTTAGGTTTTCTAGTTTCATATGATACCAGTATAGCCGGGGCGGGCCGCACACCCCGACTACCCTGCGTTGTGTTCTGGTGCAAAATAGGCGACTGGACACAGAGGGATGATGGAAACAGAAGGTGCTGTCGAACTGGGGTTTTATTCCTCTCGCAGCCAAAAACAAAAACACACTTTAAGAAACAGCAACTGTGAAACGTCCTCTTCAACGTCACCAACATGAGCAGAAGCCGCACCGCCTCCCGCCGCCATGACACTCCGTAACACTGGCTAACGGCCAACAGTTCAGTCCGTAGGTATCTGCAGCGCCAGCAACCGATACCAACCAATTTCAGTACATTAGGTGATAACAAGAGATAAAATGTTCACATCCACTCAAACCAAGATGACCCCTTGAATCTGGTTCCTTAACACAGCATATAAAGCTACTTATGTAATAAGTTCAGAGAAGGCAGGAGTTGATCAGGCTACTGTTTCTCCTAGTGAATATGGTGCCTTATACACCACATGAAATCTTGGCACACAATACTACTAATGAAAACATTTACCACACAGGGTCAAAAAAAAAAAAAGTAAAAATAATGACACATTCTCTCCAAAAAAAAAACTTCATCATACACATGGTTGTGTTCCCTCTGTACTTTAAAACAGGGTCAACAAAGATTGAGATTTTCTGCTAAACCCACTCATGATACCCCTTGGAAGTGGTTTCTGTGTCATGTTCTGCCTGCACGTGTCCTGACAACCTGCCCCTCAGGCCCTGAATTTTGTGCTGGTGCTTGATTATCACCCACTATCTCAGGTTAGATGTCATGTTCTGCCCCACTCATGTTATGAACACTGGCTTGAGAGTCATTATGATCATCTGTTGTGGATGACCTGGAAACCACATTGGACTCAGGTGAGTCTCTCAGAGGTAAATCCTCCTCCCTCTGCCCTGTGATTCCACTGCCTGCAGAGTTATCCTGGAAACCTGCACGAGACAGCTGATCAGAGTCCCAGGTTGTGGATTTTGACACCTCATCCCCCTCTTCTAGCTCTCTACCATTCCCCAATGACTCACAGTCGGCATCTGATGACATGCACACCCATGAGTGGGTCCGGTTCTCTGAAATTTCCTCCGGAAGACCACTCAAAGCATCTGGCGGCTGAGCCTGAGACCCACTGATCTTATCTGTGATGGCTGAGTCGGGTTCTGCACTGGTTTGCTCAGGGATTGGTAAAAAGCTCACATCCAACATCAGGTTTCGATGCACCACCTTGGTCTTTCTGCTCTCATCTTTGATTTTGTAGATGTGAGTTTGGGGGTTACAGTCTGTAACTGTGTAGATTGTGGGTTCCCACTTATCTGCCAATTTTCTCTTTCCTCTCTCTGCTTTGTTGGCAAGCAAAACTCTATCCCCCACATGTAGACAGGTGCCTCGGACCCTTTTGTTGTAGCCATCGGCTTGATGCTGCTGCTCTTTTCTTGCATGCTGCTGGGCAATCCTAGCAGCTTCATGAAGGCTTGCCATCAGTTTGCCCGCATAGGTCTTGTAATCAACGACATTGGTGTCTTTTAGGACCTGCTGGAAATCCATATCCACTGGGAGTCTAGGGACTCGGCCGAACATCAGATAGAACGGGGCATATCCAGTAGTTTCATGCACAGTGGCATTGTAAGTGAAAGTCAGGGTTTGTATCTGCTGTGTCCAGTGTTGCTTTGCTGCCAGTGGTAAGGAACGCAGCATACTGCCAAGCGTCCTATTGAATCTTTCAGTCTGCCCGTTTCCCATAGGATGGTATGTAGTTGTGTGTGACTTTGCCATCCCAGAGAGACTGAGAAGTTCTGATATGAGTTTACTTTCAAAATTGGCTCCTTGATCAGAATGTATTCGCTCTGGAAATCCATATATGCAAAATACATTGTCCCACAACTTCTTTGCAACCTGTTTTGCTGTCTGGTTTACACAGGGGAAAGCATGAGCCAATTTTGTAAAGTGGTCGGTCACGACCAGGACATCCACTGACCTCTGCTTGCTATCCTCAGCACTCCAAAAGTCTATACACACCAACTCCATGGGTGCTGAGGTGTGGATGCTCTCCAGGGGGGCTCGAGCAGCTGGTTCAGGGGTTTTCGCAAGGATACACCGTCGGCAGCATTTGACATAATCCTTAATGTCTCTTTCCATCTGTGGCCAGAAAAAGCATTGTCTGGCAAGGTGTAGGGTTCTGGCTTGTCCTTGGTGCCCCACGAGATCATGCACTCCAGAAAGGGCATTGGCTTTACAGGTGGTTGGTAAGACAAGCTGATACCTTGTGTGTCTAGTTGACGGGTCTTTCATTGTCCTATAGAGGACTCCATCTTGGACTTTTAGGCGATGCCACTGTTTGCATAATGCTCGTGCCTTGTGAGGTAAGTTGCTTCTCTCCCTCCTAGACGGTGGTTCTCCCCGTTCTACAAGCAGCAGGACCCCTCGGATGTCTGGATCTGACTCCTGACTGTGACGGAACTCCTCAAGAGACAGAGCTGGGAGTGCATCTTGTTCAGAGAGTGTCATCTGGGGAAGCACCTTAAGAAATTGTACTGCTCTTGACTCTGCAGCCTTTTCCCACTCAATGTGAGCTTCACAAATGGACTTAACATCAAAAGAGCCCTGACTTCCAACTTGATTGCCACAAGGGGCTTTTGTGGTTGTACAGATGGGAGCCTGAGAGCATTGAACCCTGCACCTGAAAACATCTTGCACGCCTTCCACCTTTGTAGCCTCAGCCTCTGCCAAAAGGTTTTCGTATGGCTCACTGATCAGCCTTTGACTCACTGACCTGGAGAAGGGCTCTCTGCTCAAGGCGTCCGCCACAATGTTCTTTGATCCAGAGATATGCTTGATGTCGAATGTATATGGGGACAGTTTGGCCACCCACCGCTGTTCACAGGCGTCAAGTTTGGGTTTTGTCATTAAGTAGGTTAGTGGATTGTTATCGGTCCACACCGTGAAAGTGTGTCCCTTCAACCAATGACCGAATTTTTCACAAACACTCCACTTGAGCACTAAAAATTCCAAGCGATGGGCAGGGTACCTCTTTTGTGAGCCAGTCAGAGTTTTGCTTGCAAAGGCGATTGGGCGAGCTTTTGTCTCACCCTCCGGTATTTGAGACAAAACTGCCCCAAGACCATCGAGAGAGGCGTCAATGGACAGGATCAGTGGTTTGGAGAAGTCTGGTTGCGTGAGGACCACACAATTTAAAAGCTTCTCCTTGAGGCTGAGGAAAGCGGAGTCACAGTCATGAGTCCAATCTGCAGGTTTTAACTTTCTGAAGACCCCTGGCCGCTGGTTTGATTTACCAGTCTTCCCTCTCCGCTTTTGACCAGCAGTGAGGGCAAACAGAGGCTTGGCAATTGAGGAGCAGTTGGGAATGAAAGTGTGGTAATAGAATATCATTCCGGGGAATGATTTCACTCTCCGAACTGAAGGTGTTTGGCCGTCATCCTCCATCAAGTCATTCTTTGTCATCCTGACAATGACTTCCACCTTTCCCGGGTCAACAGCCACCCCATCACCATCGATAACGTGACCAAGGAATTTCACAGACCGCCGCAGCAGGTGGCACTTTTTTGGACTCAGCTTCAGGTTATGCTCTCTCAGCCTCTGAAAAACAGCCTCCAGTCTGTTGAGAGTCTCTTGCTCTGATGGGGCAAAGACCAGGAGGTCATCAAGATAACACAGCAGGGTACTAAAGTTGAGGTGGCCGAAAATGCTCAGCATCATTCTCATAAAGGATGCAGGGCTATTACAGAGACCTTGTGGCATTCTGTTATACTCATGCAGATCCAGTGGTGTTGTAAAGGCGGTATACTTTTTGTCTTCCTCGTGCATGGGCAGGTTGTAGAACCCCGATGTTAAGTCCATGGTGCTGAAAACGGAGTTCCCGCCGAGGGCAGCAAGACAGTCTGCTTGATGAGGCAGAGGATGAGCATCCTTTATGGTCCTCGCATTCAGCCAGCTGAAGTCTGTGCATATCCTGAGGTCGCCGGTCTTTTCCAAACCATCACCAGAGGGGATGCAAATTCACTTACTGATTTCCGTATGATCCCCTGCTCTTCCATCTCAGTGAGGACTTGGCGTAGTTTTTGGTAATGAGCTGGGGGCACTCTGCGATATGGTAGGCGGAAGGGACGGTCATCCGTGAGCCGGATTCTGTGCACAAAGCCCTTTGCTTCTCGGCAATCTAGATGGTGTTTTGAGAACATGTCTTGATATTGCTCCAGCATTTCCACCAACTGACTCTTGGTGGAGGGGCTCACCTGGCAACCATCAATATCGACATCTCCCAGTCCAAGGTTCTTCAGTTTCTGCTTCAGGTCAGTATTGTCAGCAGTCTTATTTTGGTCACGTGTTGTCTTATCTGTGTTATTTTCTCTCTGACAGGAGTTTTGAAGCAATGTGAAGTCTTCAGCTGCCATGCAAGGGGAGACATCTGCTAGCTTGCAGTTTCTTTTTAGAGTGAGAGGCTTTTCTGTGATATTTGTCACTCTCATAGGAGTCCAACCATCCCCCCATAAATGTGTGATCACTCTGCCCACCATAATGCCTCGAGGGGCACACTTTGATGAAGTGGGCTCCACCATCACTGTGCTGCCAGGTGACATGGGGACATTACTTGGTAACCTGCCCCACAACAGATACTCCTTTTGGGGTTGTAATGTGACTGCCTGAGTCAGCTTGACTGTGCCCACTTTGTCTGGCACATCCTCCCCTCTCCACCTTGTGAGGCCAGCCATCATCTCCAAGAACTGTTCACATTCTGCCGACTCCTGTCCATTGCATGAGATGAGTTTCCAGTAAGTGTCATCATTTTTCATCTGACGAACCACATACTTCAACAGGTTGGTGCCGATGATGATTTTGTCTCTCTGACCAGCAACCACTAGGACTGGCACCATACACTTGATCCCATACAATCCCAACTCCATATCATACATGCACTTGGGGCTCACCTGTGCTCCTCCACAGCCGACATGGACATTTCGCTGTCCCATTTCTTGCTGTTGTGTCAAGATATTTTCAGAGAGAAAAGAGTCTCTGTTCTGCCACCACACTTATTGTGCACGCCATTGATCCAGAGTCAAGCAGTCCTTGCAGTTGCACAGAACCATTTACAGTCACTGGAGCGTGGAATAATTCATCAAATGCTTTGACTCTGTGAATGTTTTGGACAATTACTGTACAGTCATCAGGCATTGCTTTGCACACATTTGCATACACTTCCTTTAAATCTTCACCACATTCGAGGGTTGTGTCTTTGGTGCCCACACGTCCCCTCTCCAGGTGTGAGCCTTTTAGTTTAAAGGTGGTGTATGTCGTTCTTCCCTGGGTTGAGACTGGTTGGGGTGGGGTGGGGCACAGTGACTTGACTTGCGTTGTCTGCATTCTCTCCTCCAGTGACCCGGTCTGAAACAGCTCATACACAAGTTTTCCTGTCTGCAGTGCATTGTGGTAGAGTGATCAGTTGCCTGACAGACTTTACATCTCTTTTGGATAAGATTTGCTTGCTCTCGGTTTAGTCCTGTGTTTATTGCTGACTGCGCTTTCTGCTCCAATACACGATCTAACAGACCAATGAGTGACTGAATGCAAGTGTTCTTAACAGGAGAAGTGGATGACGGCCCCACCATGCTTTGTTCACTGGTGTGCCCCCTCACATTATCACTAGTTACATCTTCCAGTGTTGAAATCTGAGCTTGGACACCAACCTGTCTGTGATGTGGTGAGTGGCATGTTTTACCTTGATTTTTTGTCTTGGTCTCTCTCTGGTGTTCAATGAGATGCTCCTGTATTTCATGCGATGTCCACTTCTCCGCTGTTTTGCATTTCAGGACACTAATGAGCGCAGGGTCAGGACAATGCTTTACAAACATCATAGTAACTTCATGAGCAGGATTCTCAATATTCCTTCCCCGTCTCCTTAGACACTCGTCAGCGACATCCACTGCTTTGTTCAAACGGATCCAGTAGCCCATTGGATTTTCTCCAGTCAGAGGTAAGGTGTTGTAAAAGTAAGCTAGGTGCATGGAGGAATGTGTTACTTCACTGAAGTGCTGTTTGAGGATGTCAAAGACAAGCTTGGGGTCTTCAGCGGGCTTTAAGGAAGGGATGCTGCGAAGAGTCACCCTTACAACATCTCTAGCTTTTCCCACTAGTTTTGACATTATCTCTTGGGAGTGTTCATGGTGTGGAATACCCCTCTTCTTCAGATAGACACCCATAACTTCCTCCCATTCATGTACTGTGTGTTTGTCTGTCCCATCACCCCTAAAGTGTGGTGGCTCTTTAACATCTGCCTGCATTACAAGCTTCACCGCTGTCAGGTTCAACTCTGGATGACTCTCCCCCACATTTACATTAGGTGTAGGAGCATTCTTGTCGCTCTGATTAACTGCAGTCTTCTGTATTTGGTTTGAAATGCTCTCCCCAATTTGATGTGCTAATTGAGTTATTAGATTCCCTATGTCTGGAGAACTGAGGTCTCCACTAGACTTGTGTTGCATGGGAGGAGATGTGTCATTGTGCATGTGTGTGGAAGATGGGTTATGGGGATGTACTGCACTCATACGTCTCCCTATGCCTGTGATGCTAGGAGGTGGGTCAGGTGTTTGCTGTTGTGGGCTACTGATGCCATAGAGCATGCGAGTGGAAGATAGAACTGGGTGACCTACTGTACTAGTACCCCTGACTGGAGTGGAATCACTCGAAAACCTGCCTCGCCCAAAAGTCATTACCACAGCACCTTCATCATAATTAAGTGGCCTCTTAACATTCTCATCATCAGCCATTTTAACCAGGTAAGTTGACATTTGAATAGGATAGTGAAAAAAAAAAGGTAAGTAAAACTTAGCATGTACACAATAAAAGAAAAAAAAAAATTTTAAAGATCAAGTTGTAAAAAAAACTGTGTCAATAGCACTCAATGCAACCAGTTTGTGACATGTGCATATACCTCTTTTTTTCCAAAACCTCTGGAAAATCCCTAATTGTCCCAACAACCACCGGTGATCACTCTGGCCATGATCCGTAGCGTAGAGATCCGGGTCACGGCACCAATGTAGCCGGCGGCAGGCCGCACACCCCGACTACCCTGCGTTGTGTTCTGGTGCAAAATAGGCGACTGGACACAGAGGGATGATGGAAACAGAAGGTGCTGTCGAACTGGGGTTTTATTCCTCTCGCAGCCAAAAACAAAAACACACTTTAAGAAACAGCAACTGTGAAATGTCCTCTTCAACGTCACCAACATGAGCAGAAGCCGCGCCGCCTCCCGCCGCCATGACACTCCGTAACATTGGCTAACGGCTAACAGTTCAGTCCGTAGGTATCTGCAGCGCCAGCAACCGATACCGGAGGTTGCACACAGACTTCGGAGACTTCGGCGGTCTGGGGAAGAAGTCCGCTGGTCCGTGCGGCTTCAGAAGTTAAAACAGTCTCTGATTTCAGCTCCGCGCCGTCACACACTAAAACAACATTGTATCAAACCCTCACTTCCCGTCTGTCCAACCTATCTCTTCCAGTCTGTTGTTATCCTCTTTCAAAATAAAAGCGCTGACTGTGAATTTAAAGGAAATATAAAATATAAAGCCAAAATAACTAAACGTGTCAGGTTGAGGACAAAACAACAACAATGAAATAATCAAAAACACCATGGGAAGGATTTTGGTGAAATTAATTAACAGATATAATATAAACAACCCTTTCTTTTCTCTTGTATGTTACACCAGCATCTTCACTCTTTAAAACTGAGCCTGCTACAACCTAAAAATAGCAAGTTGTGTTAATGCGTTAAAGAAATTAGTGGCGTTAAAATGAATTTGCGTTATTATCATGTTAACTTTGACAGCCCTAGTAAGCACCAAATGATTGAGATTATTAAAAGGTTTTGTTTCGCCCTGATTTCATTGTCTGTTCCTGTGCTTTCAGATCACATTTCAATCCTCTTTCATATCTGTAGCAAAGAGGAGGTAGCTCTGGTTTCACTTTATTAAAGCATAAATATGCTAAAAGTGACCATTCATTCACACTTTTCATCTGTGTTCACCAGAATCTCAGAAACCACTTCACTCTGTTATGACACGCTCTCTTCCTGTTTCTGAACAAAAACAAATCTGCCTTTACACGGCAGACAATGTGAGGGATTTCTAATGTAATCTAACCACTTTAGTTGACCTGCCAAACTTCTTAAGGAGTTATTATGATGAAGCGCTATCTGATATACAGACAAGAGGTGATGAGGACATGAGTTACTGATTTAATAGTAAATTTTACTCAGCTAAAAATGGACTCGTGTAGGGGAAGGTGCTACAGTGTCAACACTTGCAGTGAGAAATTATTTCTTTCTATATATTGCGATGACATTTTCAAGTTGACCTAGCTTTACCTGTCCTGAAATAGCCATTCATTTCATTGTGCGTGTATACCTCATTTCTGTCCTACAGCCAACACAGTGCTCAACATCCAGGTCTGAAATTTGAAGCCAGTGCATCAACCAGTCTGATTGTATATAACTCTATGAGAAAATGAGCCTACCCCTCACTTTATTTATTACCTCAGTAAACATTGTAAACATGAGTGTATGGTCTCAATCGCTAGTTTCACAAGTCTTCTTCAATACAGCATGATGTTCATTTAGTAAATTATGGTCCCATTTAGAGTCAAATAGACCATGAAGCAGGTTATGCTTTAGGGTGTGGCTACCTTATGATTGACAAGTTGCTACCACAGCATTGTCCAGTGTGGTTATTAACACCTTAACCCTTTCACAGTGCATGTACAGTTCATGAAAGTTAATTTTTGGTGGGCTAAATATGTCGATTGTACATAACTCCACCCTCTCGTGCCACTTCTGGTTGCAAAAAAACAAGATGGCGATGGCCAAAATGCCAAATTTGAGGCTTCAAAACAGGAGTCCTCAAACCAGTTGGTGACATCACAGTGACTACGTCCACTGCTTATGTACAGCCTACGACCCAGCTGCCACTTAGCTTAGCATAAAGATGGAAACAAGGGAAACATCTCGCCATTCTCTGTGCAAAGGCTACACATTCCACCTTCCAGCTCCTCCAAATCTCACAAATTAACACATTATATCTTATGTATTATCTGCACAAAAATGGAATGAAAAAATTGCAGTTTTATGGGGTGGATATGTGGCAAACAATTTTTTGGATGGGCTTCCTGAAGACTTGTCACCGTTTTTGTGCAGATTAAACATATAGCATGGTAATTAGTGAGCTTTAAAGGTGCTGCTAGGTGGATTTTGTCACCTTCTGACCAAGCCAGACTCGCTGTTTCCCTGTTTTCAGTCATTCTGCTAAGCTAAGCTAACGGGTATCAATCCTGTCATCTAGAATGTAAATAAGTTAGAGCTGCAACGATTAATTAGTTGTCAACTATTAAATTAATTGTCAACACTGCTGACAGTGACCCTGATAAAGATCTATGTTGGTCGCAACGCACTGGTAATTTTAAACAATTATTGCCATGTAAAATAAAGGTGTTTTAATTTTGTTCAAACTCCTTGGATAATTTTTGAGGGAGCTTTGCATTTCATACTTTTTTGAGATAACATCCCACCATGCAATGAGCGCTTCACAAGACTGAATGAGCCCAATACATCTGAAGGATTCAGAGAGCACCTGTATGTGATTACCACAAAGACCCAGCAGCACTTCTACTCCATTGTCTTCCTAATCGTCAACTATTTTAATAATCGATGTATAGGTTTGAAAAAGTCTAAATTCTCTGATTTTAGTTTCTTAAATGTGAATATTTTCTGGTTTCTTTAATCCTCTATGGCAGTACTGAATATCTTTGAGTTGTGGACAAAACAAGTTTGTTTGAGGATGTCATCTTGGACTTTGGGAAACACTGATCCCATTTTCTGACATTTTATAAACCAAACTAAACGATTAGCGAGAAAATAATCCACAGATTAATCGACAATCAATATAATTGTTAGTTGCAACCCTAAAATAAGCACATTTCTCAAACTAATGAACTTTTCCTGTAAAAGTTCTTGAATTGATGATT
Source organism: Pterois miles (assembly GCA_947000775.1). Taxonomy (NCBI): domain Eukaryota; kingdom Metazoa; phylum Chordata; class Actinopteri; order Perciformes; family Scorpaenidae; genus Pterois; species Pterois miles. The sequence continues at coordinate 3,863,652 of CAMQGK010000471.1, forward strand.
ATTTGATTCATAAAGTCACAGGGAAAAGTCAATTTAGCATACTTTATTAGAACAAGCAACTAATATTAGATGATCTGATGTAGTAAACCTGTTTTACTGCATCCAGTTCTCTCAGCAGGATGAAGCACACAACCTTTGCACCACGATTTGCACCACACGGTTTGACTTTGACCAAGGCATGCTTGGATAGATGAGAGGAGAGGCAGAGTTTCCCAGGCAGGCAGTAAAAAGATGGTATAAGGGGTTTATGAGGTCAGTTGGTCCATCGCTGTAGCCCAGTCCCTCACATGAAACCCTTGTTCCTTGTTTTGGGAGAATGTGCTAATCCCCACGGGCCCACTCTGGGCCCACGCCAGCCTTTGAAGACAAAAAGAGCCCAAAAAAAAAAAAATCAGCTTTTGTTCTTCAAACAAGCTTTTGTCCTCCTAACCTCTCCCTGAGCTTGTATTTTACAGAGCGGTTGTGATCCATTGTATAATGGTTGCTGTTATGACACAGTTTCCTCTGGAGGCATTGTATAGTAGAAGATATACACTCAGCGGCCCTCTCAACCATGTGGTCTTTGAAATCCTTGGTATGATGCCGTTTGCCTTCGGTGTTTTTTATTAGACATGCGCTTTGTTAAATAGAGTAGAGGAAGGATCCAACCCTGCGTGGGCCTCCTGACACCTGATACTAAAGCCTGTGTGCGTCAAGCTGCGGGATTTGGAAAAAGAGCACATGATGTAGGCAGTCAGATGATAAAGCTATAGCTTACATAAGAGACTCCCTCAGTCAGTCAGTAAATAGCATCAAGTGAGGGAAGGCCGTAGGAAAGTCTTCTGAAGCCCTGCTGTCTCCGATTTCATCTTCTTTATGTCAATCAAAGGTTTCACTGCCTTTATCCCTAACTGAACTTTGTTTGGTACCATTTGCAAGCCGGCCACTCATGATCAGCGGTAAAATCACCCTGTGTTGGCTGTGCCATTGTTTTTCTATGGGGAGGGCGGTGAAATTGACACAAAGTGCTGCGCTCAAAGTTAAAAATGATTTCAACTTTGACCTTGGTTGCCACTACCCTTTCAAAGCACAACCAATGAGATGACAGCTACAAATGTTGTTGCTGCCTAGAAACTGTGAATAGCTTCCTTGCACACTTTTCAATGACATGTTATACCTGCGCTGCGCTTTGCCTCTGCAAAGCTCTGTGCCCAACCTGGTGGTGAGCGATGAACAACTTTCTTATCATGTGAAGGCAGCTCTAAGATTTCAGGCCTGGTTGATAAAAATAAAATAAAAATAATATTAAAAATAAATGTAGCCATTAATTAATTGACAAAATGTGACATGAATTGATATTTCTGTTTTAATTTGCATATTTATTTATTTGTATTAATTATCTTATTTATGTATAAAGAAAAGAATATAGAAATAAATAATTTGGGGGGAATAAATAAGGGGTGAAATGGAAAGGGAAAATTGTGCAGAAATAAAACAAATAAATAAATACATTTGAAAATAATTATGAAATAAATAAATAAATCAATATATTTAAGAATAAATAAAAATTAATAAATAAAAGGGAAAATTAAACAAGTAAATAAATAAGGGAGATGATACATAATATAAATCAATAAACAAGTTAAATAAAAGTAAAAATATCAATTTATGTCACATTTTATTAGTTAATTGCTACATTTAATTTAATTTAATATTATTTTTGCTATATTTAATTTAATTTTAATTCAATTTAATTTATTTGTTTATTTATCAAGTCATCTATTTATTTATTTATTTTTTTTTTTATTTTGGCAGGTTCTGTCCTCCATGGTGTATTATACTGTGCTGCCTTTGCGTCACTTTCTTACACTTTGCTTTTGCTCCTTTCTCCTCAGACCTGCATCAGATTTTCACCGATAGAAAATTAGTGTGAAAGCAAGAGGAAGGATGGTGACTAAGGAAACCTCAGAGGCTCCTGTACCTCTGACAGCGCTGTCACGCTGGTACCTCTACGCCATCCACGGCTACTTCTGCGAGGTCATGTTCACAGCCGCCTGGGAGTTTGTGGTGAACTGCAACTGGAAATTTCCCCGGCGTGACCAGCGTGTGGGCACTCTTTATCTACGGTACCTGCATCCTCATTGTGGAGCGGATGTACCTGAAGCTGCGTGGCCGCTGTCCCGTGCTGCTGCGTTGTATCATCTACACTTTATGGACGTACCTGTGGGAGTTTGGCACGGGGCTGCTGCTGCGGCAGTTCAACGCCTGCCCCTGGGACTACTCCGAATTCCGCTACAACTTCATGGGACTGATCACGGCGGAGTACGCCGTGCCCTGGTTCTGCGCCTCCTTCATAGTGGAGCGCTTGGTCATCCGCAAAACACTGCGGCTACGATTTCACGAGGGCCCCGAGGACGGTTGGTCAAACCATCGGTTGGATGGTGGGGTGGGAGGAACTATGGGTGGTGGGAGGACAAGAGAGAGGAGCAGAGGGAGGGGAAGTGATGCTAATGGCTATCTTAAAGGAGAATGAAGGAAGGAAGAACCAGCCCAATCGCCCTGCTACACCACCTCAACTCTCCTCAGCCACTTCTCATAAGCAGTCATCCACCACCAACTGTATGGGGTGAAGACAAACAGACAGCTATGTACACTGGGCTGGTGTGCAGTGGTATAAAAAATATCAGAACAGCCAAAAAACAAAACCGAACTGAGGCTTCAAATGGCCAAACCACTCACTGTGCTCTCTACTGTCAACAGAGGCACAAGAAGTCCATGCTGTTGTGTTTGCTGCATCTCATAATGCGTCCCCACCCATTTTCATGTGGGGTCAAAGAGATCACAGTCTTAAATGACCCGATTACACTTTTAATATCTCCCTGCAAAGACCTCGGGATAAAAAAATAAAACTGCTTTTGCAAAGATTAGTGTTATCATCCTGAGAAGGAACATGTAAAAAATAATATCTGTTTTTCAAGGGCACATCAGTCTATCTGAAAGCAGGATGCCTTCTGCATAGAAATCCTGATAAGAAGTAGCTGTAACACTTTTTTTTTTTTTTTAAATGTACATATTGTACTTTAGTTCCATTCAGAGTACTGTAGTAATGTAGCTACAACAAGCAATTTAAGATCATACCATCAACCACTGTGTGCCAGCTTACATCATGAAGAAGTAGGGCTGTCCTGAGTACCATTTTTTGGTCTTCGAAGCTTCGGTGAGAAATAGTCGATCATATTCGAAGTTTCACAACGCAGCAGGCCGACATGTTCTTCTGTCTGTCTCCGTCTTTCCCGTTTCAGTATTCGGGACAGTGCCGCTGCAGCACTACTGCACACACACACACACCTCTACACACAACAAACAGCGATATCTGTCTGAGAATAATTAATAATGTAGGATTATTCCTGATTTCATGGGCTATCTTGGGATTTATATACTATTATTACATAGGGCTGTCAATTGATAAAAATATTTAATCACACATTTTTTATCTGTTCAAAATGTACCTTAAAGGGAGATTTTTCAAGTATTTAATACTCTTATTACCATGGGAATGGGCAAATGTGCTGCTTTATGCAAAAACATGTATATATTACAACACAGAACAATGACAGATATTGTCCAGAAACCCTCACAGGTACTGCATTTAGCATAAAAGATATGGTCCAATCATCACATGGCAAGCCCAACAGGCAACAACAGCAGTCAGTGTGTCAGTGTGCTGACTTGACTACGACTTGCCCCAAACTGCATGTGATTATCATAAAGTGGGCATGTCTGTAAAGGGGAGACTCGTAGGTACCCACAGAACCCATTTACATTCACATACTGTATCTTGAGATCCCTCTTTGAAAATGGCCATGCTAGTTTTTCCTCACAAAAATTTAGCGCAGATTTGGAGCGTTATTTAACCTCCTTCATGACAAGCTAGTATGACATGTTGGCACCAATGGATTCCTGAGGCTTTCTAGTTTCATATGGTGCAGTATCATCACTGTGGCTTTAAAACTGATTCCACTACAACCTAAAAATCGCAAGTTGCTTTAATGCGTTAAAGAAATTTGTGGCGTTAAAATGAATTAATGTGTTATTATCATGATAAATTTGACAGCACTATTACATATTTAAAAAAATGGAAAAACAAAGTATTTGAATACCGATTTAGAGGTTAATTACCATGGCAACAGTCAAAGCTTGGAAACATTCAAGTCAGCCCTATGAAGAATGATTTTAATGAATACCCTCAATGCCTGAAAAAAAATGCATGCAAAAAATTGTCTTCCAATATAATATACATTTTTACGAAGCTCATTCAGCAGTCACAGTACTTCGTCTGCTGCTTGTTTGTGGGGGACGACAGCGGCTCAGGCTGTACAGCTGGTCAACCCGTCATCATGGTCGACATCTCCTCCTGACAGCATGTTGAAGTGTCCTTGAGCAAGACACCGAACCCCAAACTTCTGAGCAGGTTCACAGCCTTGCATGGCAGCTTCTCCACCATCCATGTATGACTGGGTGTGTGCGGAGGCTAATGTGAGGTATTTTAAGGCGCTAAATAGACGCAGTCCATTTGCCATAATAGCAGGGGCGCTTTTCTGTTAATGGCAGTGATTATGAGTCATGAGCAGCAGCACTAAAGCACCAAACTTCTTGGTAATTTGTTCAGTTTTTCAGAACAGCTTTGCATGTCTGGATGTCCATTTTGTGTGCTTCAATGTTGTCTCAGATCTGACGGGGTCACATAAGCCTCATCTTGACTCTCATTCACCGGACGTTAATTAATCAAATCATTCGGTTTTGTGTGAGACTGGTGTTTTTCCTCATGCCAGCTGCCATACAATCAAAAAAAAAGTGTTCACTGATAAAGTAGCAATACTTCATTTTGGGTGACAAGTTGTTTAGGTGTCACATCAGGTTTCCAGATTTGAGTTTTTTTGAAAATACATTTTAAGAACAAACAGTTTTGCCAATCAGAGTGTTTGTTCAGAGTGGTGGTCTTTGTTTTTTCACCCCAGATTTCATGACCTTTCTCTTTACTTTTGATTACAGTTTGACAAGTGTGTGAAGGAAATTTGTGAGGAAATATGCAGCAGATTGAAATTAAGTAATTAATTAATCAATTACATGAAACCCTCACATTTTTCCTGACACAAGTATCAGAATTAGCTGCTCATTTCTTCCCAGCATTAAAGATTAAAGAAGTGAGTCACAATTGATTTCCCTGGTGGAATAATGACCTCTGTGATATTTTACTGGACTTTGACTGAGATCTGGCACTTTCACCAAGAAAAAAAAATAGCAGTTCAAGTAGAATTAGATTAACTGTAACTGGATTTTTGAATGGTCATAATGTCACAGCCACAAGGCAACATCCAGACATCTGGTACTCCAAGCAGGTGAAAACATGCATAATGCGAATAATGCTTATTTTCTTCTGGTGTTGTTCCTCTTTAATGTTGATCCTGAGACTTTCTGTGCTCTGTGAGTGGAAAGACCGAGGACTGTACACTCACCTTCATGCCTACAGGAGCTGACTGATATTTTCAGCAGGAGTCGGTGGATCCGGTGCTACTCGGCCAACCATAAACCAGGTCGGACACTTCCCTCTTTACAGTGATTCCGAGGTACCAGGGGATTGACATTATAAATGGAAACATGGTCGCGGATTCCTCAGGAGGACCAGTCATGTTGTTGACTCAATCACAAGAGTTTGCGCGAACAATAGCTGAAAAAAAAATGCAAAAAAACACAACAACATCCAAATCCATGTTTCCATGACCCTTCTGGACTACGTAAAGGTGTGACCTTCACCATCGTGGCTGCAATGGCACACAGTGTTTTCCACCTCTGCAAGTCCGAAGGGTGGATGGCAGGAAGCTGTTCCACTTGAAAGATAAACTGCTGCCATCCAGTGGATACATTGAAAACTGCATCTGGAGACATATTTTATTAATCCCAGCAACAAATAAGACACACCAAGGTCAAGAATCCGTATTAGGATCAAAAACAAAAGGATGTGTTTGTGTGTATTATTTAATTTTATTTCATACATGAATCAACAGGCTTAAAAGCAATAGAGGTGTCTGACCCAGCAATGATTATCCAGCTCAAGGCCGTTTCTCTTTAAACATGTAATAAACTACATTATGAGAACTGGTATGCCACGAATGTCTTCATCCAATCCTACTGCTCTGAGACGACTCACAAAGAACATGCTAAATGAATTTATGTATTTGTTTGCTGCAATATGTGAATGGAGGAGTATTAGTGTGTATAGTGTGTTTTACAGAGACACCAACATGAGGCTAGTGGTATAATTTGTGAGCCTGCAGACAACAGACATGGTGTCATGAGCTCGCCACAACAAAAGGGAAACACACGTTTCAAGTTTCAACAAAAGATTATTTAATCCAATCAAACCTAATTTAAGTAATTATGGGGTGTTGATATCACTCAAGTCAGTAGTGTGTGATGTACATGAGTGCGTAAAAGCAAAGAGCTAAAGTACTTCATATGCTTTTCATATCTAAATATCACAATAAATCTGAAGCTGTTTTGGGCCCTTATTGGTCCAGGGGCCGGGTGTATTGCTCAGGACATGGCTCAGGATTTAAGGAAGTGCAGTATAGTGTGAAGGTGTTTGTGTGAGTTCTTGAGAAAGCTGCAAGCAGCAGCTCCAGAGGCCAGTCGGCCTGTTCTGAATGGGCACTACACGGGTATCTCAACAACTGGACAGACTGTCATGGAGCATAGTTGTTGTAGGCTATTGTTACCCCAATTTTTCACAAGTGGCTAGAATCATAGGGTATTTATAATTTATAAAGTGATCTTTCCTCTGCCACTCACCTACATTATTTTTGAACATAAAGACATTTTTCATTTGATACATTTAAGTGTTACCCCTTTATATATATATATATATATATATATATATATATATATATATATATATATATGTATGTATGTATATGTCTGTGTGGTGACTTTATTCTCATAATACTGCGACTTTTTCTCTTAAATTTATGACTTTTTTTCTCAGAATCTCAGATTTATTTTGCCCTCAGTGTCCCTAATACTGCATCGCATAAGGGATGCTTAAATCTCTCTTTTTTTTTTTTTTTTTTTTTTTTGAAAAGTCTTTATGTGTTTCCCAAGCGCACCTGTTCTACCGAAACAAAACAAAGATGGCGGCCGCCGGCTAGCTGACAGGAAGCAGTTGCAACTTCGGAAATGGGTTAAAAATCTATTTTTGATATCCCAGTTAACATTTTTTTCATCCACGTGACTAGGAATTGATTGGAAAGGATTTGAAAGGATTCTGAAATACATTCAAAACAGCGGTAAGTGTTTTAAAACGATCTTCTATGTTATCTTGTAGAGAAACCGACAGTCTTCTGGGTCTAAAAGTTAGTAGCTAACATTAGCTTTCTAGCTAACCTCAGTCGTTCTGGATGTACGAGCTGTTGCCATAGCTTCACCTCTTAACGTTAGCTTCGTTAGCTCGCTAGCTAAGTATCCTAGATATAGAGAGATAGCGTAGATAGATATTTTTGCTTAATAGTCTGAATATGAAAATGACAAATACACACTAGAAACTATTTGTGAGCAAAATTATTTAGCTAGCATTAATTATTAACAAACAAACTCCACATGCTAGTAAGGCTACTAACAGTTAGCTAATGACTAACAGTCATAATGTCAACGTCACTGTGAGGCTTACAGTATGGTGCTTTCAGCTAAACACTGCTTTTACTGTGGTACTGTAGCTTGTTAGCATGCATGTATGTGCTAAATGGCACTAAACAAAGTATAATAACAGTTGTGGCTGATGTGGATGTTATTAGTTTTGAAGGTATTTGATCATAAACTAAAGTTTAAATTTAAATTGATAAGGGTGCAAGATGAAATGTCAGGGTATCAACACAGGGATGTCTGCAGTAGCCTACCATGGCATGAAAAAGACTTGTAAACACACAAATATCATCTTTCTGGTGGTGCTAGAGGACAAGGATTCATCCTTTGGGGACGATGAGTGTTTGTACATGATGATGATGATGATGATGATGAATGATTATCCTTCTAGCATCTGTTGCTATGTCCATAGAGCCATTTTGGCTAACATCATGGCTAATTTTGGAGTGTAGGCATCGTAGGGTTAAACATTATGTACATGTTTTGCCAGCATTCAATTTATATGACACAAGGTGTTATGTTTCTGGGAAACAACATGTTTTTGTCATAGACACATTTTGTATTATCATGCTTGAGTTTCCCAGAAATTCTGTCAGATAAATGCGTTAATACTAATTGAGCTCCAGGCCACTTCTCAGCCATACTAAGTTATATTAGCACATCCAAATATTAACACCTTAATACTAACATCAGTATAAAAATGATACTTGCTAAAAGGGACGTAATTAATACAGCTCCTGCAGAGGAACATAGGCAGTAACATTTGAAGCTGCAGGATCCTCTTTTGGCCACATGGTGGCTCTTTTTCACCAGAAAAGACAAACCAGCTGTATTCATACAGCAAGAGGACACTGGTTGATCCTGAGTCATCAGTCTGCATTTATAGATTTGTTTAAGTATGACTGGGCTTTCCAAGCAATGTGACAAGGATTGGCTTAGAATATAACTTGGTGTGCAGTTGTACGGTTTTATCTGAGCCAACATGTCCTCTCACTTCAGTCAGTATTTAAAGCTTTGATTTTAACCAGTCATGCATTTATGACAGGCTGAGTTCAGCATTATGTAAGAATAATAATTAAGAAATGTATTTTACATAAAGCTTCAATGCCAAGAGTCCCATTTGTTTCCAGTAAAGGCTTTAAGCTAAATTTTCCACCTCCTCACTGTCTTGCTGACACACCTTGTGTCAGGTAGTGAGTATCTGGGTTATTTACGTGTCTTGGCAAATCCTTTAGTTGTCTGAAAGTCCCCTGTGGCAACGGGGCCCTCCACAAAAGTAATGCCTGCCTACCTACCTGTATGAGGGAGTGTCCACTTCATACACTCTTCTGCGCTAATGACATGAACCTGCTGTAGCCTTGCCTCATTTGGCGCTGTCAACTTGTGGCTTCATGGCGCCTCCTCCAATCAAGTCACTTGCACTCCAAATATGGAGATTCACGTCCTGTGATGTGCGCTGTGGAGCTGACAAGGTTCCACCGCAAGGCAGATTTAAGGGCCTGTTTTGCGAGCGTGTTGTGTGCATGCCGACGTATGTGTTAAGCTTTAGTTTCACCAGGCTTTTCTTGTGTGACTTCATTGTTCTCAGTGTCTGGTTTCCAGTTTGCTCAATGGGAAGTACAGCTGGATAGATGTCCAGGGATGAATATAACAATTTTTGCTCTGACCTCATTGAAACTGCATGTCAAAGAAAAACCCTTAATAGACAAATCATTTTTCTTAGCTACACATTATTATACCCCGTTTAGCAGTACATCCTTTAAAGTAACAGTTTGTAACATTTTCTATTAGCAGGAATATAATACAAATAACTATGTTTTCATCAGTGTATAATCAGCAGAAACTAAGAATCACTGTGTTTTTGTTAGCTAAGAATGAGCCCTTCATATCCACATAGGGAATGGGTTCTCCTTGAGTCCGCCATGTTGCTCCGCCATGTTTCTCCAGTAGTCACTGAACGGACAAACGAAAGACTGGCTCTAGAGAGAGCCTCTTGCCACTGTAGTTCTTCGCTCCTAAAACTGCGGTAATGTGCGCCGCAGAGTGCAAAACCCTCATACCGCCAACCGCCGCCTGACTCCCGTTGCTCCTTAAGTAGTGTAATTATGGTATGGACGGCCTCTGAATGAGGCGAACAGTGTCACAGTTTTGCACTCTGCGGCTCACGTTACAACAGTCTTGGAAAGGTGAGAGTGAGTGTAGTGGTACTTCGTTACAATCAACAACCACACCACTAGATGCCACTAAATCCTACACACTATCCCTTTTGATAAGAAAGAAAAACATGAAGCATTGGCTGGAACTCAGAGCCCTTCTGAAGTAAAAGTACTAATATGCCACTTTAAATGTCCTGCATTCAAACTCCTTCTTAAGTAAAAGTACCTAAGTAATATCAGCAAAATAAAAGCACATACTGTATTAAAGGTAAAAGTACTTGTCATGCAAAAAAAAAAGCACTTGTGTGAGTGACTAATCATTATATATTACATTATTAGATTGCACATGCATCAATGAGTATGCAGCATTTTATTGTTGCAGCTGGTCGAGGTGGAGCTGTTTTTAACCATTACATATACAGTTGACTGATTTAATGAGAAAGAAATTAATTAATCTAATATTAATTTACTTGAACAGGTTACTTTCTTTTAACAGTTCACATAAATTACATCACCTTGTTGAGAGAGATGATTAAAAGGGTATAATGTAAGTCATATTGTGAATTATAGCTGAATTAATTGACCATCTACTGAATGCAAATAGTGGACCTTACATTGAGAATTACTTTTTCAAGGTTCCACCTGTCATCACACAGGTTGCTAAATAAACTACTGTAGGAAGACGGAGTCATACCCCACCTGAACAACGCCTGTACAAGCATGGCACTGGCCATGAAAGACGTGTACTGTTATGTCCGCAGAGTCGCGTAAATTTTAATATATTTGTATCGTGATGTTTAAGTTCGAGTGTGCAGGTGTGAGCGATAGTTTTTAAGTCTGTCGGAGAGTTGAATGTCAGGTTGGCATTGGGGAGTGGTGGGGCGAGTGACAGCGTCATGGTGCATTTGTTGAGCGTCAGTGAGGGTGTGGTGGTGGTAGTGGAGGGAGGAACGAGCTGACAAAATGAATAGTTCCATCAAATCAGGGCAAGACCTTAACATTTGCATTTCCACTGAATCAGAGCAGGCGAAGAAAGAGCCCTCCATTGAGGGGAAACTTGTTTGACGTGTGAATGAGCGAATGCTGAAACACATTCATGCCTTCACAGCTTTGGACAGAGTCTGGGTCTTCCGCTCAGATCCTGCTGGAAAACGCAGGCCTTTTTAGTCACTTTTTCCCCCCATGTAGGCTGCTTGGCAGTCAGGCCGTCCTGCAGTGAGGGTTGTATGAGCAGCGGAGGGAGAATGGCTCATTGATCATCTTCCTCTTGACCTTACTGTACTGTATGTCTTTACACTCTTTTGGTGAGGCCAAACAAATCTTCTGAAATAGCCACCAAGCACCAAACAGGTCATTGACAGCCCTTGATCCAGGAGAAGTTAAATCCACCCAAATCCACTCTTGGGCCAACTATTTTTCCAGGATGGAGTCTGCTCACTATCTTGCATAAATTCATCCCAGGCCTACAGATCAAACTAAGCAGTAGAATATGAACAGTTTATTTCTACATGGGCCAATTTAAAGTCTGAGCTTCCACTCAAAAATGTGTTTTGCATTTTGTTACTTCACTGTGATGTTTAACTTTCAATGTGCAGAATACTGGATGTGCAGAGTTGACACTGGAAGGTCTCTGTGCTGATCTTAAATCTGCGTTTCAGACGCGTATGTACAAGATTATTTTTGGACATTTGGTGCCTTCAAATGGGGTCGTGTTTACCGTGTTGTGAGATAAGTCCATGTGTTTGTTGAATTTTATAATATGTCTGAGTAAAATGCCTTTTTGTGTGATGCACATTAATTGTATCGTGACATAACTTACACACAGTACAAGAATACATGCCAGGACCTGAAGGTTCATCTAACAGGAACACATACAAAACAAAAGATTCAAGTTCTTTACTATCATGTGCAATTACACAGAAGCAGTCATTGGCAGTGAAACAGTTAGAGAGCAATGCTTATTTAAAAAAAAAGGAGAAAAGTAGTAAATTACTCAGGTAAAAGCAAGTCTTTGGAGAGACTCCAAAAAAAAAAAGTAAAGTCTAAATCTTGTTTTCAATTTTTCATCTAAGGAGCCACCTTTTATCCGGCTCTCTGCAATGCTTGACAACTGATTTGTGGATTTTCTACAAACACAGAGAGCAACCTTTTCCTCTGCGCAGGTGTGTTCCCTGAGGTAACGTTCAACTATCCATTTCCTGTCTCAGGGCATGTGACATTAGACAGTGAGACGAGATGACAGATCCTGCATGGGAATCGTCCATATTTGAGATACCTCTCTCTGCATTTCCAGCTGCCAGTTAGTAAAATCACAGATGACATCTGGCAGGACTCCTGTGTAAAGCCACAACAACAGGCAGCAGGTTTGCGCCCATTTGATGTTGACAGTTTGAACCTGTGGCCAGCTGTAGCGCTCCAGAAAGGCTGCCGTTTTGTCAACGGTCACGGCTTATCTGCTACAAGGTTTTGCATAACGAGAAGGAGCAGCGCTTTCCCACGCTGCTTTACATGTATTTCGTTTCAGGAGTAATTGTTTGAAATAGAGGTGTGTTGAAGAGAAGCTATTACAGCTGCCTCTAATGTAGTAGATAGAGTAGATAAAGTGTTATTACCGAACCCTTGATCGAGGTATTATTGAATGTTAAGTCTGATTCAGAGGGGTTAGAGGGGATAGTGCAGGGATCTGCAACATAAACAACTTCAAGTCCTTTTTCCAATATCAGTTTAGACCTCTGGTGAAAAGTGCTTTTATAATCATGCAGCATTCAAGCAGGACCAGTGGTGATTCTAGAAATTTTTAGCTGGGGAGGTAAAGGGATGTCTAGAGGTGGTCACAATGTGATGTCAATTTTTGGTATTATTTTTATTTAGGCTTTATTTAATCGTTTGTCTTAACGTTTGTCCCATTGAGATCAAATATCTCTTTTACAAGGAAGACCAGGAATAGCCGCAGAACTGAGTAACACTGAAACTTATCAGATAAAGTATTTGCACACCAACGTCTTGGACTCAATGGAGTTTACCATATTTTTAAACTTAACAATTGAGGGTTATTATATTTTGAAGCTTAAGATCAGTCTGTAGATTGTTCCATGCAGTAGGTGCAGAAAATATAAAAGACAAAAAGTCCTGAGATTATAATTTTCGTAATTCAAATTTAAAAAAGAAGACAAGTAGGCAAGCATTTAACAAGAGTAGCTTTGCTAGTGTGTAAAAATTGTTTTATACATTATTATTCCAGTCCGCTCCAGCTTCCTCCCACAGTCCAGAGACATTCAGGTTAATCGATTCTAAATTGGCCATAGGTGTGAATGTGAGCATGAATGGTTGTCTGTCTCTGTGTGCCCTGCGATGGACTGGCGACCTGTCCAGGTGAACCCCGCCTTCGCCCAATGCCAGCTGGGATCGGCTCCAGCCCCCCCGCGACCCCTAACGGGATAAGTGGTTGACGATGGATGACATACACTGATAGAACAACACAGTTAGATATTTTTGGATAAAGAATACAAAACAGCTTCTGACCATATTTAAAGCTGTTACAATCATGGACTTTGTTCTGCAGAATAAACTGCAAGGTGTTAGTTACACCACCATAACACCAATCTACAGGCTTGTGTTTATCTGCATGTAATGCCTGGATAATTAACACTGATCATCATAGAGTTATTATAAAGTGAATGTGAAACAGTGTGTTACCATCTTCAGGTTCTTCAGCTTAATTTAAATGAATAAATAAATAAATAAATATGTTCGTACATACGTATGTATGTATGCATGCATGCATACATTATTATTATTAATATTATGTTATTATTAATAACAACAACACTAATAATAATAATGAGCTGACTTAATGAAAGCTTTTCCTCTATTATAATGACATAAGCTTGCCACTATTAATTAGAATCATAAAATATAATGTTTACTCATTCAAACAAAACCAAGACAATAAATACCTGTAATCATATTCTTTTGTGATGTGATGTTTGTTGGTGTGAGTGGACGACCGGAGACGTTGCTCTGAGCGTCTAATATGGCCGCGGAGTTGAAAGCCCGTGGCAAGAGAGGAGGAGAGGTCGAGAGGCTGAGCGCAGACCGAGCGGTGGCGGTGATCTCTCTGGTTTGGACGAGTGCAGAGAATATGCTGCAGGCTTACATGTGTTTGTGTTGTTGTGGAGTTTTGTCTGATTTATGATCCGTCGATAGCAAAAAAAAACAAAAAAAAAACGGCACAGCATCAACCAAACAGGCTCAACCAAATACCCGCCCCACAGAGAGGTGGAACCTCAAACATTTTTCTGTTCCTCCTCACCACGGTGCTGTGACTAGCCAGCGCTCCGAGTGAAAACAAATCACCCAGTGACAAGACCGATTTTGCCTGGGGGCCGAGTGGTGGTCCATCAGGTTCTAGGTGAGGACATGACCCCTGCGGCCCCCTCCCTTCACTTCCGAGTACAATGGCTCTAGGCCTGAGGTCAATAAGGAGAACATGCCAAGAAATACAAATGCTCTACCTTTCCCATTTGTATCCTCACTGCTTCTTTCCATATTCAAACTTTGCTTGCACTGTAAATAACCAATTTATAACATCCTGGATTTCAGTATATCAGACATTATGCAAATATTTCTGATGCTTTGTTTCTGTATTACTTCGCATCGCAAGTTTATCCACTGAAGTGGATAGAAATGTGCATTTGTTTTAATTTGGTTCAGTTCGAAAGTGGAAACTTGGCTCGTGAGAGATTTCCCCTAAACTTCTCAGAAGGGTTTATTTAAATATGTGTTTGAGGCCTGAAGAAGTTAAATTATCAAATATCTCACAAAAAAAATGTAAGAGTTCAGAAAATGAGGTTGTTTTTTTCTTCTTTTTTTTTTTTTACTGCATTGATAATTTCAGGATCCACCATAGGAACAATATATGAGTAGATGGGTCATTTAACGGTTTGCTGTGGTAACTTGACTGGTACAAAAGAAAATGCCGTTTGTTACTAGTTGTTATGGTGACAGCAGGGATGCAGCTCCCAGAGACAGCTGGCTGGTTAGTTAGCTAGGTAGATGGTCCCCAGGCGGAGGGACCGTTTAGACCCGGCACCGACTGAATCCTGCCATTTTCCACAGTCAGTGCAGCACCAAAGCCAGCTAGCTAATTCCACCACTGCTTACAGAGAACAAGCCGAAAGTTGTCACTCATCTGGCAATAGAGATGTTCTTTCCTCTGCTGTACGGATGAAGCCGTAAGTTGTTCAATTTGACTCATTTACATTTTAATTTGTCTCGTAACATTACTACTCCACTGCTTGTTTAGTCGTCGTTACTGTAAAACCTCACCTTAGTGAGTCCTGCCAAAGTCAGCCCGGTGTACCGGTCGCTACGCCAACGGTACACATAAAAATGTCCGCCGCTCTGACCAATTGCTTCGTTGATTTGATTAGGAATGTTTTTTCTGCTCCTTTATTCGATTTCTATGGGGTTGACCTTTAGTAAATACATAAAGTATTAAACTTGTTAGTAAACTTGTTTTTTTAGACATTTTGGTGGGAATACTTCTGGGCTTTTACTTAAGTTGGAATTACATGCACACAGTGCACGACTTGTACTTGTAACGGAGTATTTTTACATGTATTGTAATGATACTTTTACTTGAGTAATTGAGCCAAGTACTTTTTCCACCACTGACTATCCTTCCTGTCCCCTCTCTGGTGTTTCCCCGCATGAGGTGTCGAGGACTATTCATAGTACCTCTGCTCTCCAGGTACGCGACCGAGCGTGAATTATGGTAATAGCTGCTGGCAGGAGAGAAGAGCAGTTATTAAAATTAATGTGCTGCTGCTCCTCCTGCGGTCCAGAGGTATGGCTGCAGGAGGAGCTTGAACTGGTTTTTGGTGCTCTGGGCCCATTCAACATCTTTCCTTCCTCTCCCTCAGAGGGCTTCAGTGTGTCTGTGTGCACATGTGTCATCCCTACTTAATCTCAAGGCCAGCCTCCTTTCCATTTGGCCTTTTCCGATGCAAGTTTTTGGGCACCGATCAGAGTGTCTTATTTGTCCAAAGCTGTTGATGCCAGCTTCCCCTCAGTCCATCAGGCCCAAGGGCCCCAGTCTGCGTTGTGTCTTAACATGGTCCGCTAAGCTTCAAACAGACGCCACACTGTACTGGAGCCTTGTTCCCTACTTTGAAGTGGGAATCCTTGCACTTAGCACATTCTAACGTCATCATAGTTTGGTTTTGATGGGATCCAAATGCTGAGGCTGGCTCTGTTATTCTGGCTTCTTCTGAACTACACATTTTATTCCTGCTGTTTCTCTCTAATAAACATGACCTTAGACACTCATTTGACCACCTAAGCTGCAGCAGCTGGCTTGTGATGCTACCAATGTGTCTTTATGTCTGTTCGCATTAGAAGCAATTAGTCCAATTTAAAAATCTGCTGGCTGAGGTCGGAAGGGAACATTTGACGGTATATATCCCAAACTACAGCCATTCTGGAGCAGTGGCATTCTCTGGGAAATTATTTAAAATGTTGAATGAACTATTTATCAGTTTAATAAAGCATATAGAGATCAAGTAATGGGTAATATTTCTGTTTAGTTTTCTGTATGTTTTTGGTTGGACGGCAGATGTCAGCCCTGCAAACGCAAAACTCTGTCATTGAGTGACTTACTGACCGAGGGATGAAGTTACATAATTGGTCAACAGAATTTTGGGGTTTCCTCATTGGCCGCTTCTCTTTCAAAATGAAAAGGCGGAGAACAGTCCTTTATGCAAATGAGCCCGTCCAGTGTGACTTGAAATTAGGACCAAGCTGTGAAACTAGGCGATCTACAGCAGTTCTAACATGAAACGAGACTCAACAGCTCAACAGTTTCTTGCTGAAAATGTTTTCAGAAGTAGATTTTGGTGGACCGTTTAGACGAAATAACAAAAAGTTTATGAGCAGGCTGCCATGTTGTATCCTGTTACGTGGCAAGCAGAAAACCAGGGACCAATCAGGTGCATTCAACTATAGGGTTAATCACCGCTTGAACAGCCAGTTAAGTGGAGCAGCGTGTCCCCTTGTGTCCTCCCTGGACCTGGTGGACATGTAGTGCTGGATTCAACACTATTGACATGACCACTGACTATTTGTTTAACAGTCTGGCCACACATTCATAGACTGACCACACACGGTCCAGCCATGGACCTGGTTTTGGAGTCTTGTTTATGTGTATTTTCAAGTCAACATGTTTTTATAAGTAGTTGGAAGTGCTGACAAACCATTTATGCGTATAAAGTTCTCACTTATCCAGTGAAATATCTACATGTATGGATCAGCACAGAATTTGGTGCAGGTCATAGAAATAAAAGAAGGGTGTGCTGTGGTATTTTGACTAGTACAAAAGAAAATTGTTGTTAGTTGTTATTGAGACAACAGAGCCCACGTCAATGGGGCTGTAAAGTGGCTGGTTGCAGCTCACCCGGAATGAAAAGGAGGCAGCTCCCAAAGACAGCTGGCTGGTTAGTTAGCTAGGTAGCTTGTTTCTAGGTGAAGAGACTGTTTGGACCTGGTGCTCCCATTGGCCACCATTCGACTATTTGGCTCATTTTCATAAGAAGTGCAGCACCAAAGTGTGTTGGAACCAGCACAATAGCTAAACAGCCAGCTGTCTGCTAGCTCTCTGTCTATCTTGCTATTTCCACCATGCTTAAATGTCACACTGCTTACAGAAAACCAGCCGAGCAACGTTGTCACTCATCTGGTGATAGTGATGTGTGGATGAAGCATTCATTTCTTCAGTTTGACTCATTTAAATTTTCTATTTGCCTCGTAACGTTACTACTCCACTGCTCATTTAGTCGTTAAGTTACTGCAAAACCTCGCCTCAGTGAGTCCACAACTTGTCGCAAGTTGGTTGGGTTTAGCCCGGAAGCCAGCCTGCTACAACGGTCACTATGGCAACAGTACACATAAAAATGGCCGTGGCGCTGACCATCGTGCTACGTTGGCTTAGTCCGAAATCACATACAATACGTACATCTACAATACTCAATAGATGTACTATCGTTTTGGGTGAATAAACAGTAGTGTATGTCTTTTCGGACGCGCTAAGCAGTAGCTTACGCCGTCACTTCCGGAGTGCATCCTTGCCGGTTGTAGACGTGTTACCATGGTGACCCGTGTCAACCTAATATGACCAAAATGGCGGTTTGTGAGAATCAAAGTCTGACTTAATTTGAAACATAAATTAAACCCAGCAAAGTGAAATCTTATACTTACCGTTAAATTGAAGCGTTATTGATGTTGCAGTCTGTCAACGTCTGTTATGAACGTTGTCATCACAACTGCATTGCATTGTGGGATATTTTTGCTAACGTTGTGTCCATGTTGCGTACTGTAATATTTCATGGTAAATAGCATGAGATTCACACACTACTGGTTTCGTACTAAGGTTTTGGACGTGCTAAAAAATCTCGCATACTGCTGTTGCTGTGTGCTGTTGTAGCGCACGTTGTAGCATGAGTGCTCCATGTACCAAGGCTGAGTTCTTGCCACAGCGGCCCCAGTTTCAGGTCTGGCCTGGGGCCCTATACTGCATGCCGTCCCCTCTGTCTTCCCCTTCAATACTCTGTCGCTGTCAATAAAGAAAAACAAAGCTCCAAAAAATAAATAAATAAATAAATAAACAAATAAAAATAAAAAATGTCACATACTGTTTTAGTGTGCTAAATATCACGTTAGGATGGAATTTCGGACGCAACCGATTTGAACTCCAAGACGAAGAATCCTACTGACTTTTGTCTTCAACTTTTCCTCTAGCGCCACCATGAGGTTGACATTTTTTGACAACTGTTGGATGGATTGTTTTCCTTAATCTGCAGTCATGAAGAAGATGGTGATAATGAACAATCACCAACAACGTTTCAAAAGTGGTGGCAAGTTGGGGAAATAATGTTTGTCACAGCTAAATGAGATTGAAATTATAGACTTCATTGAGTGCAACTGGTAGTAGCAGGAACGGGTGTTTTTTTCCCCGCTCTTTCATGCCTGTGTGTAACTAATGTCTGTCAGGAGCACTGAGAACAAATAGACGTCAAGTACAAGCAAACTGTCAACTCCAAGTTATGGCCTAACTGTATTTAACGGTATCACTGTTATATCGCCTGACTGTTTACACTGATGATAGCTGCGGGTGCACAACACTCAAGTGTGTCAGCACACACAATATTTCATGATTCAAACAAACAAAGATAAGAATCAAACATTACCGCTCACCCCCTTGAGCTGAATTACAGGAGCTACTTGTTGCATAAGCCAACCCGGTCATCATCTGCCCGTCATGTTTTCCGACTGTGAGAGAATGACTCGCCTGTAGAGGGAAGTGTTTGTGTTTTCCATGTGGAGCTTCCAAGCCGCCGGCAGTAGCAGCAGTGGCAGAGTCTGACACAGGCCTCTTGAGGAACACCAGGATGCCATTATGTTGAGTGACTGGCTGTGGCTGTGTGTGTCTTTGGGTCTGTTTGCTCTTATTGGCTCGTTGCCTCTGTACCTACCACTCTGAGCAACGGGGGCTTTCTTTTTTAAACTCAGGTGTAGCAACAGCCGATGCGGTTTTTGATATAGACATCGACTTACAGCTGTGTTACTTTAGTTGTGGAGACAGGATGGGCACAGTGGTGGAGGGTAACTATCCCTACTGCAATTAAACCTGCAATAACTGATTTTATTGGCTACTTGGGGGCAGCGGAAACAAGATGTGAAGACAACAATGACCTATTATCACTCTTTTAAGTTTATATGACGAACTTGTTAGCAAACAGTTCCTCCTTTACTGTACACACAAAGCAGGCACAGAGCAACATCATTTGCAGGAGCTCTTTCTCCTAAAAATGATGGTGTTGTGATACTATATTGATGCTCCAAGACAATTCATTTATTAAAAATCTAACGGCCCACCGTGAAGCCACTGATGTCATATGAAACTAGACAACCTAAGGAATCATTTGGTATCAACCATGTCATACTAGCTTGTTGTGAAGGAGGCTAAGTAGCACTCCAAATTATGCTGAATTAAGTTTTTTGCATGCAGTACAAATGTTTTGCCTACTCTAAAATGGTGTGCTCCTGGTGTGTT
Source organism: Pterois miles (assembly GCA_947000775.1). NCBI lineage: Eukaryota > Metazoa > Chordata > Actinopteri > Perciformes > Scorpaenidae > Pterois > Pterois miles. The sequence continues at coordinate 3,883,590 of CAMQGK010000471.1, forward strand.
CTTTATAATAGTATGACAATTTTCCTAAAATCAGATTTAAAAAATCGCTAAATATCGCCTTTCTTACAGTATCACAATATATTGAATCTTGTCCCGGGTGAAACTAATAGTCAATGTTCACTTGCGCAGTGATTTTAAGCCAAACCATGATGTTTTTTTTGTTTTACTAAACCTAACCTTTTGCTGCATTTCCGTCGAAATGTAGTTGAGGATGCAGATTATTTGTATGGGAACATAATTTTGTAGGAGAGAGGATTGGTTTCTTGTGACCTGAGTAACTCAAGTCTAATACGCACTCTCTTAGCTCTGTTTTCTGTCTCTGCCAACTTCTAAGGGAAACGTGGTATGTACGGTTGGTTTTTAGAGCTTTTTATCAGAAAACAGCTGCCTGCTGTGGCCGAAAACGGCGTTATGAGAGTGGTAAGAAGGAATCAAATCAATAAATTTATGGGCCGGAGCTGAGGGGAGCTGCAGATTCAGGTGACAATTCACTGTAGGTTAATCACTACAAGCGACTGAATTGTTTTCATGTTGTCATTTGATAAATCGTTATTAGAAAAAAATATGAATTATAGCTGCTATAAAGTATCAAAAGTGAAATTCATTATGCTGAATGACCCCTTTAATAGTCTTGTAGTATTGATATAAAGGGTCTGAATACTCCTTTCACCACTGAGCACAGACCCACATGTTCTGAGACTTTACATCAACAGCTTAACCACACCGCTCCAGCCTTTTCAGCTCAGCTCCATTATCTCAGTGGGTGAGCACTGCAGCTTGTAGCCAGGCCAACTGCTTCTTTTACTTTAGTTTTATATGCAAAACGTGCGCTAGCCCAAACATGGTGTGGCCTGCTATATGAACTGCCAAGGGGCTTGTTGCTGTGAGCGTGGAGAACCGCTGTACAGGCGGCGACGGTGCGGCTGCTGTTTGTGCAGGTGTGCTGCAGTATGACGTCTGATTATGAAATATGCTGGACCTTCGGAGCCTTTGTTTTTTCAACCATTTGGTGTGTTCAAAAAAGCCCCCATTTGAGAGTCAAGGAAAACAGTGTGATTTCAGGCTCAGGTCTATTCTGTGGTTTAGCCCCTGACCAACTCCTTCACCCTCTCAAGCTGGTGAAGCTGAAAGCAGATGGGGCACAGTCAGTGTTCATTTATAGAGACGCTACTTTGATGTGTGGACTGACAGCTGATATTTCCAACTTTAAGCTGTGGCCAACCTCTGAACTGTGCACAGAGCCACCTGTGAGCTCTGCTGGGTTGTTCCTCCACTCAGCGATGGAAAGAGCTTGTCCTGTGGCTGGCATCAGGCCAGTACTGAGCTGTCTCTCCTCATGTTCATCATTTATTTGACATGTAAGGCTGTAGGATATAACGGTTATATCCTACAGCCTTACATGTCAAATAAATGATGAACATGAGGAGTGACGTTATATTATAACGCTTTGTATAGGTACAGAGACAACGATGCAACATAGTTGTTCTGCCGTTAAGTCAGCAGTGGAGGCAGTCACAGAACCAAATCAATGATACACATCATGCGCCTTTTGCTCCCATAATGCCAGCATGCTATCTAAAACTATACACCAGGGCAGCATTAGGGGCCATACACAAGCAGCGTCTAAAAACGCATAGAAAATGCCAGCTGTGCCGCTTTCTTTCAACTATGCTTGGGAGGTTGCATTCCTGTTGCTCCTGCCATTAGTAAGCAACAAAAACCTGCGCGCTGCCATGACGATCACGATGAAGTTGCAGAAATTTAGCCGGAAGCCTAAAACTAAACTAAAAGCCTAAAACTGCACCGTAAATCTCTCACAGAAACGTTACTGCTTGATTTGCTTGTGTCAGTTTGGCTGAACTTTTAAATGGATGTTTCTGACATTCTCAGACAGAAAGGGTGAAGCCAGTAAAATAGTCTGTAGGACAGATCATAAGACTCTGGGTAGTACTGCACTAAAATGATATTTACCATAGACTGATATTTACGTAAGAAAGAAAAGATATCTGCTGGCTGTGATGGGCTGTTCCTCGTCACATGCTGTGCGCGTTGCAGCATTACGAAAGTTGAACATGTTATACTTTCATTACAGTCACTTATTAACTGTTTGCTAATTAATCATTACATCCTAGCTTCATTCTGTATTATTGAATACAATAATAAACACTTATGATCTTATGTCTGTTTCCAACTGCATTGTAATGTGTTTTGAGCCATTAAGTATTTTACCCTGCTTATAAGTGCTAAATCTGTGTTAGTGCAAGGCGTTACCAATAGCGACAACTTCAGAGTAAAAAAAAAAAAAATGCATGGTTAGACATGTTTGCCCGTTAACAAAAAGGGTCATGTAGCAAAAAAAGCGTAATTTGGCAGCAACAAAAACAACATCTGCTCGGTTCAGTCATGTTGATTTTGGCGCAGCGCTCAGCGTGGTTTGTGTAGTCCGACTGTGGTCCTCAGCTCGCCTCATGGGAGCTTCTCCTTCCTCTTAGCCCCTTCCTTGCCTGCCTCCCTCCTCCCCTCTCGCACTTTATGAAGCAGTTAAGTTATTTTACATCATGTCTACTCCCCACAACAACCTTCCCACTTTCTACAAATCTCTCTAGTCATTATGAAAATAGCGCTCTGCTGCAGCTTTGCACGCCAGCGTCTGGTGATAGAATGGCCCCTCTGTGGACGTGGAGTTTGCTGTGGTGTGTTTTAAAAGTGTGTGTAAAGGTGTGTGTTTCATGGAATAGGAGAAGGGAGATGAGTGATTGCTCGCAGGTGACTGTAGCATGAGTTGCTGGATAGGAGTCGTTTTGAGTGTGACAGGAAAAGTTTCCAACGTCAGGTGTAATTATGATAAACGGCCGGGGTCATAGCTCAGGTGCGTGTGGAAAAGCCCTGAAAGGGGGGGTACAAATCAATACAAATGCAAGTTGAGATTGTATAATGTATTCTCCTCTTTCACGCCCTGTAATCTGTATGAAAACAACAGCTACGGTTTCATCACTGAACACTGACATTGGCTTTTTTATTGCCAGTAAGTCTCCCTTAAACTAACAGCACTGAAGTGAAACATACAGTATAAAGTATTGTAATATTGGAACAATGAGCCAAATTGCTCAGCTGTTTCTCAAATATATTATTTCTCCACTGTAACTCATAAACATGAATATAGGAAACAAGACAGAGTCTACAGCCATGCTAGCAGCTCCGTGAGGCACTTTGAGCTAAATGCTAACGTCAGCATGCCCACAATGACAGTGCTAACATGCTGATTTTTAGTGGGTATTATGTTTTGAAGAAGATTAATTATCATTGTGTGGGTGTGAGGTTATCAGAAAGGTCAGCATTAAAGAAAAAGGTAATGCCTGCACACTATTTCATGCCACAATGTTTTTATTGACTATGTTTTGATCTTGCTTGGATCTTTGCCAGGTCAAAATGTTTGAAAAAGTGGAAACCACACCCATATTTCTACATATAGCACACCAATAGGCAAACAAGCTCTATGATGGCAGGTGTTGTTCATCTAAAACAACAGCATGAGAGTAACGTCCACAAATAATTCACAATTTGATAAAGTGAATAAAAACAACATTGATAACACAAAAGCCATACTTCATCAAAATATTACATTACATTGAGGTAGAGGAAAAAGAAAAGAAGAAAAAATATTTAACACTTGTACAATAAATTGTGTTTATAATAATGTAATATAAATAAATGTAATATAATGTTTACCATGTTCATCGTCTTAGTTAGGGATGTCCTAATCAAGTTTTTTTTGCTCCAGATTAGAGTAATTTAATATTGAGTATCTGCCAATACAGAATCCTGATCCGATACTTCCATTTTCCAAGATAATACAGCCGCATAATGCAGATACATTAAAGTTATTAAAATCAACCCACTGTATATATTTGTCAACTGAATAGCTCTGCATTACATGAAACATCCAAGCTGTTTCTTAAAGTGGAGATGAAGTAGTCAACCAAGTTAAGCTGGTTTTCTAAATGGATTCCACTCTAATGACTATTCTATTACAGACATCACAAATGTAAGCATTTAAAAGAAATGTCATCTTTCGTGACAAGAGTCCTGCCATGTTGCAGTACTCCAGGCTATGATGTCATGAGGTTGGTTGGTTCGGCTGTGTTACGCAAATACAATGGTGGCGCCCGTGAAAGACAGACTGTGGAGACACAGGACAGAATTGTATTGCTTCTGGCTGTAAAGATGAGTTTTATAGTCTATTTTATAAACTGAATTGGAAATCAGTAACATTACTGCAGCGCTGGCTAGTAACTAGGGATTTTAATAATTAACTGTCTAACCGACATTAAGAATTTTAGCCGATTAAAGCTATCGGTTAAATGGGTAAAAGAAATATTTAAAAAATAGCCAAAAAGCCGATCAAAACTCAGAAGAGTGGCTTGCTGGTCCACTTTAACAGCCCACCTTAAGCCGGTGTTACAGATGCAGGAAGTTGGCTCGGGTCTTGAGCTGAGGAATTGTGGCATTTATTCACAGACAAATAAACTGTACATACACTGTCTGCTACAGTTACGCTCACAGCTATAACGCCGCTGACAACCCCAAGCTCACCGCTGACAAACATGTACAGCCTGTTTGACACTCGCACTTACAACACACCGACAGACCGTATCTGTGTGATAACAGCGAGTAAAAACCATGCCGGGCAGACAGAGTATTGTTACACCGGGCAGAGAGAGTATCGTTACACCGGGCAGACGGCGTGTCGTTACACCGGGCAGACGGCGTGTCGTTACACCGGGCAGACGGAGTGTCGTTACACCGGGCAGACGGAGTATCGTTACACCGGGCAGATGGAGTATTGTTACACCAGGCAGACGGAGTGTAGTTACTGACTCTTACTGGGACAATACACTCAGCATCGTGGCTGCTAACTCTCCCAGCTAGGTGAACTGGGGACTCAGTTGTCACAATTGGCACAAGGGATAAGTTTCAGTTGGTTGTAGTCTGCGACCTCACTACTAGAAGCCACCAGATCCTACACACTGCACCTTTAAATACTTTTATCGTTTCTAGGTCATTTCTTATTTCTGGCACTGTCATAATACAAAATCCACACAAATGAATAAATTTTTTATTAATTTACTTTAGCGATATCTGTAGCATCAACCCAAATAACCCAGTAAGAACAGTCATTGACTTGAATTATCAGCTTTATGATGCCTGTAGCTCAATAAAGAATCTCAAAACTCACACATCCTGTTAGGATTCCCTGTACTATTGTTGCCTGAATGGAGCGCAAAACTTAGTACTCAATAACCTAAAAAAAATTGAAAGTTTGATATATTTAGTGGTCCAGACCCAGGTATACCGGGGTAGCATAACACTCAAACTTACAGCTTTAATACTTTGTGTTATATACTAAAAGACAAGGGAGCTCTTTACTACTGCTGCTGCCAGTAAATCATTAAAAGTCTGTTTTAGTACTTATGGCATTTTATCTGTGTCACATCCTCTCATGCCGTGCAGTACGACTGGAAAATGCCATGAAATCTCCAAACTCACAGGAGACAGAGTAGCAGAGGCATGATCTGGCCTGTTAGGTGAGCATGTGTGGTGTGTTTCTTTTTTCTTTTTCTAAATCAATGCCAGTTCCTAATAGTCTTTAATCCTCATCCATCATCCTGGCGGGCCCTTCCCTCGATCCAGCTCACCGATTGGCTGAGAGCCAGTGGCCAGACAGTACAGAGTTTACCGCCATTGTGATGTAACAGTGGGAACTCTACCTGAGGGCTCTCTCTTTGTCTCTCCTGAGCTGCTTTTGACCTCCGTTAGTCACCATGCTTGATTGATGTCATCTGTACACACACAAACACACAGCCTTCAACCTTTCATTAGCGCTCACAAGCCTCCTTTAATGTTTGCTGTGGCTGTTCAGACACGCCACTCACACAAGCAGGTGGGCACGTACACACGGACAAACAATACACACATCGACTTTGACAAGTGACAGAGGTGGAAAATAGATTGTGCAAACTGGAATTGCAGGTTTTAGGGCTTTCAACAGAAGCAGCAGTGAGTTGAGTGAATGGCTGTCCAATGGTTGGATGAGTAAGCAGGTTTGTCTCATTGTCTGAGAGCTCACCAGTGACCTCATTCTTTGATTTTCCGTGGAAAAACAACTTGGTCAGGCTCACACTGAGCCAAGATTACCAGTTCTAGACAATGAAACCAGCAGGACCAGTTAGATATGCTGATTGCAAAGAATCGTCTTCTCGTGTCGACCACTAATTTTGATTTGTATAAAAATATTCTTTTCTTTTGCGAAGAAATAAAAATCAGTGGAGCTTCAGTGAAATGAAAAACTTCATCTGCAAGTCCACAGCAGTGAGTAAGATCCACAGTAATCCTCTATTGTTTTCATATTTAGGTCTTCAGATCCTTTCCCTTAATAACTATTAAAGATAATCAGGCCATCAAAACACCAAAAATGTCTTAGTGCTATAAATTTAGTGCTGCCCTTAATAGCATTTTTTGGGCTTCGGTGAGTAATATTCGAAGGTATTTGAAGCTGCCATGTTCTTGTCTCTGTCTGTCTCAGTGCAAACAAACAGCAATTTCCATCTGAGAGTAACTAATAATAATGAATGTTGAATATAAATAATGAATTATGTTGTTCCTTATGTCATGGGCTATTTTGGGATTTAGACATTATTATTACATAGTTAAATATAAAGAAAAAAACAAAAAGAAAAAACAAATCATTCGACGACTGATTTTGAGGTAGAATACCATGGCAGTGGTTGAAGCTTCGAAGCATTCAGGTCAGCCCTCTACAAATGAAATCCAATAAAATTCAATATATTGTCTGAAAATCCAATAGATAGATAGAGATAGAGATAGAGATAGTGGTGAGATGGGGAGACAGAGGGGACAACACACAGCAAAGTTCGGGCAGGACTCGAACCCCGGGTCGTCGCAGCAAAGCCGCCTTGGCACATGGGGCTCCTGCTCCTCCAACCGAGCCGAACAGCGTCCCATTAGTAGTTACTTTTTACACAAAATGCGGACTGTGTCCATTATGATGAAAGTATAAGTTGGTCATTCCCATGCTCTGTTATGTCTTATAAGTTGTTGCAGCAATTTTTGGGCTTTTACTATTTGTAGAAAAGATTTGGTATTAAATTTATCTTTTTTTTAATTATAAAGAATAAAAAAAAAAAATAAATAATTCAACAAAAAAACCACATAAAAACACCAAGACGGGGGGGAAGAAGAAAAAAAAAAAAATAAATAATATAAAAAAAAAATTTTTTAATTTATGACATGACTGTGGACTGCTCAGGTGTAAACCTCAACTTCTGCTGTGCAATACTCTCAGGTGTGATTTCATTCCGATCACTGTGTAATAGCCATTTTTACACTTGTGCAAATATGTGATGTCATATTATGATTTGAGCATAGAAAATATGCTCAAAACATAACATGGTCAACAACAGCTGTCAGTGTGTCAGTGTGCTGACTTGACAATGACTTTCCCCAAAGCTGCATATGATTATCATAAAGTGGGCATGTCTGTAAAGGAGAGACTCCTGGGTACCCAGAGAACCCATTTTCAATCACATATCTGGAGGTCAGAGGTCAAGGGACCCCTTTGAAAATGGCCATTACAGTTTTTACTTGTTAAAATTTTGCCTAAGTTTGGGGTGTTATTTATCCTTCTTCACAACAAGCTGGTATGACATATCATAACTTTGCTAGCTTCATATGATGCCTGTATCTTCAGGTTTATAAGTGAGCCCACAACATCCTCCAAAATCGAAAGTTGTGTTGATACGCTGAAGAAATTAGTGGCGTTTTAGTGGCATTATTTAACATTTAAAAATAGGTTGTAGACTTTGGAGGTAGACATGGCTGATCCCCTGTAACTGTTGAAGGACAGGGCCAGTCTGGTGCTATAAAGGTCACAGGGTCACAGGGTTAGGGGTTCACATACACTCCAACTGTCCCTTAACCTCCCTCCCCGTCCTGTCCAGCAGTTGCCACAATGTGGCCTTGACTGGGAAATCTGGGATGTTGGGAATGTGAGTGTCAGAGCGCCGGTCCTCTGGGACAGCGTGAGGCGGATCTGTGACAGTGCGGCTGTGATCTCGGCAGGCCGGGGATACTGAGGGTGACAGACTGAGCCAGACTGGACTCCGGGTCACTTTCCAACGCATTGCCTCACGCCTTTGATGTCTGCTCATCGCTGCTCGCCGACAGTTGGTGCCTTTCTATATCCTCGCCTGTCCCACATTACACTGGCAGACCACCCATATCTGAAAAAATGTTGTGCCAGGTTTAAGTTTTCTCAAGAATGCGGCCCATCTGAACATCCCCCAGCCCATCTGGACCCCTCTTAACCTGGAAAACCCTGCGATGATTGCAGTCTGTATGCGTTTTTGGTGTGTGGCCTTGTCATTGGGGACAGTTGAGAGCATCTGAAAGCTAATTCCAAAGTCTCAATATCATCTAAATAAATTTGTGTGATCGTTTGTATGTAGTCGATAAATGCCTCAGTGATTGATTTACTTTTGTCTGGTATGACAAGGAATTCATGCAGCTCAAGGCACATGTTCACCACAATGATATCAAGCATTTCTTTTCCATGTTTAATATTCGGCGCACTCTTCCAGCGTCAAATATATGAATAGATGTTGATAGATTAGTACCAGCAGGTACTTTCCTCTGATTTTTCCTGGTACTTAGTTGAGAGTACTTTAACCCCAGTTTGCTGTTACTCATTCAGGTCAAAGTCTGTTGTTTATTCAGACCAACGGCAGGTGATTGGCTTTGATACGGAAAGCATTCGATAGTGTTTATAGGAGTTTGTCGGAGCAGATGTGATATGTTAAGAGTTGTTAAAGACGCAGATAAAAGGTGAAGTGGCTGTTGGAGCAGATAAGGCAGAGAGGAGGGCGGGAAGGCGGTTGTCTGACATAACCAACCTGACTGGGTCATGCTGCTGACTGTGTCAGTGTGTGTACTGTATATATATGTGTGTGTGTGCACTGTATATTTGTGTGTGTGTGGTGTGTGTGTGTGTGCGTGCGCGCACTGGATATATATATTGTTGTGTGTGTGTGGGGGGATATATGTGTGTGTGTGTGTGTGTGATTACTAGCAGGACCTGACATGACAGTTTTTATGAGGCTGACTGGCAGTTTGGCAAAGTCCATTGTTTTCAATACTGGAACACCACAGAGAAAATTATGTTGCATCTACTTTAGGGAGGCAGTGTTGAATAAATCTATTTTAGTTTGTTTGTAGTTTAACCCCTACTGCAACTAAAGATCATTACTGACTAATGTGTTGAGCAGTTTTATGATTTAATAATCAATTATTTGTTTAATATGAATCATTAAACAGCAGAAAATTTGTAAAAAACGCCACATAAAAATCCAAAAATACAGTGGCTTGTCCGACCAACCAGCTGAATCTCCTAAAAATTACGTTCCCAAACAACTAAAGTGCACTGTGAATTATGTTTTGAAGGAATTTTGTCACCGATTACGTTTGTTGTTGATGTATCATAAATATGTCCACGAAGTCCACGAAACAGCATGTGGGGAGAAGGTCAGGGTGGTGAATGGGTCAACAAACACCAGACTTTCGCCCAGGAGACCGCTGTTTGTGTCCTGTGTCAAACTAAAAATCATCCATCCATCCATCTTCCACCGCTTCTGGCGTTCGCAGGGTGGCTGAAGCCGATCCCAGCTGGCATTGGGCGAAGGCAGGGTTCACCCTGGACAGGTTGGCAGTCCATCACTGGGCACATAGAGACAGACAACCATTCACGCTAACAAACCTACCAGCAATTTAGAGTCATCAATTAATCTAAACTGCATGTCTTTGGACTGTGGGAGGAAGCTGGAGTACCCGGAGAAAACCCACGCTAACATGGGGAGAACATGCAAACTCCACACAGCTGCCCAAAGCAGGATTCAAACCTGTGACCCTCTTGCTGTGAGGCAATGGTGCTAACCATTTTATTGCGTTTTTGTTGTGTTTTCTTTCAATGCTGTAACAATTTTAAGCCAAACCATGATTTTTTTTTTTTTTTTTTTACTAAACCTAACCAAGTAGATTTTTGCAGTTTTTGCTTTGTTTCATTTTACAACGTGACCCATGTGTTTAAAAGTGCGATCGTAAAATCCATTTCCCTCGAAACATCATTGAGAATGCAGTTTAGTTGCGTGGGACTGTAATTTTTTAGGAGATAGAGTCGGACCAAAAGTCCAAAAAACAGCAAATTCTCACATTTGAGAAGCAAAAACCAGCTAATGTTTGACAGTTTTAGCCACATTAGTGGTGTTGCTCTGCTCCTGACTGAAGTTTTCATGAAATGTGTGTTATATTCATGTTCCCTAGAAGATGAATCCTAATGGCTAATTGTGAATCTATCACGATTATAGAATGGATTACCATGAAATGTTGTACAGGTAATTGTGTCCACCGCAGGATGAAGTTACGCAACTTTGGTGAACCCTTTACTCAAATTTTTAATTGCCCAATACTTTAGTTTAAGACCAAATACCTGCACAGCTAAGTGATCTTTCCACCATGGAACAGTCCATTGGAGAGGTCCATTCAGTGAATTAAAGAGCTAAAAATATATTTTTCACAACCTGACAACTCAAAAGTTAGTCGTAATGTTTTATAGCTGATCTATAAAGCATCAGTAAATGACTGTTTAACCACTAGTTACAGTATATCATGTCAACCCTTCATATGCATGACTCGTGAAAGTGGTAATGAGAAACATATTTTTCTTTACCATGACATATAAAACATATCACCATATATGCTCACATACTTGATGTATTTCATTATGTGTAGCATCTCAAAGCTACTTATTACTGATACTTATTCTCTTTGTTTACATTTAGTCAAAATACATATTCAAATACAAAAAATGCTGTCACAAAATACTTTTAAATGTCAACCCTCTATCCAGAATATCACTTTTGATTTTGGTCCTCATTCCTTAGCTCTGCTGCCAAATGCATGCATGTCAGTTCTAGAAAGACCAGTAAGTGATTGTCATTGTCATCAAGTGAAGTCATTTAAACTACTGTCCTAGACATTTTATGAGTGCGTGATGATATGAGTCAGAGGTCATTGTCTGTGAGACTCTGCTACTATTGTTGTTTTGTTGTGTCTCTGCTTTTGAGTCTTAATGTATGCGTCATCTGGTACAAGTTACTGAGTGGCATCACAGTCACTGGCAATCATTAGCCTTTGAGTGCTGCGTCGGTGTGGACGTAATGTTCAGGTATTGGTGAAGCAGTAAAATACAACCAATACCAAAACACTGCAGTAATATTATGAGACTCTGGAAAGTTATCTTTCATTGAGGTGATTGTCAGGTAAACTTTAGAAATGCGGCATTCATGTAACAAAGTACTTAGTGTAGTGTACTGGCCACATGACTTTGTCCTGCGTTTATGGCAGATGTTGAGCCAGGTTACTGGGTGTTCAGACTGAAAAAAGCCCTGTATTAATAAGATACATGGGGCTGATGTACGCACAGTAAGAGTGTGTTGTTTCAGGTACTTGTGAAACTATGAAAAATATAATCCAGGAAGTACAGTTTTAGGACTAGAGTTTGAAGGCTTATCAGATGGCAAAACACTGAATAGCTGTTTATAAAAATACAAGGAAGGATTTTATAACTGCGTTATCATCATTTTATGTCTTTGATAGCGAGGTTAATAGCAGAGATACAGCGTTCACATTGCAACGAATTAATGTACCAGGAATATGTGCTTGTACCATAGTCGTAGTTTGAACTTTTAGGTTAGGGGGAGATAGCAGGTCAACAATAGATGTCACATAGAAGTGGTGTTCATCATCTGAAAGCTGGGAACATGAAGATTAACTTGAGATGGAGCCTCTTGTCATAAATCAGAAACAGCTATGAATGAATGAATGAATTATTCAAAATTAATTGTAAAAGTGTATAAGGGTTTAAGACATTATGATCAAAGTATAAGTTGGTCATTCCCGTGCTCTGTTATGTCTCATAAGTTGTTGCAGCAATTTTTGGGTTGATACCATTTGTTGCACAGATTTGGTGCTAAATTTAACCTCTTTTTACTTATCAAGAATTGATAAAAATGATCAATAATTCATCCAAAATACCACATTAAGACACCAAGACCTTGGGGGAACGCCAGAGAAAAAAGACATGCTGTGATTTAGTATGAAAAACTTTTGGCATTTTGAGATTTCTGCAAGCATTGCATTTTTCGGCGATTGGGTAGCGAGCACATCTGTTCTAGAAACTGCTCAGAAACCCCCTTACGGTTAATCTAGCTAGGAAAGCCATCCATCCTCTGAATGCTGTCAGAAGATAGCAAGTATCACCCATCTTTTAAGTGGTTACTTCTCCTATCTGATCTGGAGTGAACAGCAGATGAGTATGTGGTTTGTTTACATGACGTAACAGACAGTGAGATATGTCTGGCTATAGAGAGCGATGTTATTATAAGTAAATAAAACGATTACAAATCTGTCTTCCTATTTTGTTGGTCTTCTATTCTGTCAATACGAGTACACAACAAGATCGATATTATTCATCATTACAATAAATTATTGGATCTGTGTTATTGTAAAAAACTATTGGCTACGGCTGCTAGGGGGTTGAGTGAACCAACGCGAGCTGTGCTTGAGGCTTACACATATATACTGTAGTTTGCCATCTTGCCAGATGCTGCATTGCGCTGTGGGAAAATTTGAGGGAGCTTCAAAACCTTTGCGAGATGAGCCTGCATTGTTTTTATTGACAGAACCCGCCGCCTTGGCAACTCCATTGCGTCGATGTCTTTGTTTAACCTAGCCATCCATCCATCCATCGTCAACCGCTTATCCGGTTAGGGGGGGGGGGGGGGGGGGGGCGGATCCCGGTGGGGATGGGGGGAAGGGGGGGGGAACCCGGGGGGGGGGGCGAGAACATAGGGGGGGAAAAAAAAAAAAAAAAAAAAAAAAAAAAAAAAAAAATAAACACAAAAACACACACAAGGGAAAAAATTAAAAAAAAAAAAAAAAAAAAAAAAAGAATTTTTTGGGGGGGGGGGGGGGGGGGGGGGGGGGGGGGAAAACCACGCAGGAGGGGGGGGAAAAAAAAAACCAAAAGAAGGAAGGGGGGGAGGGAGAAGAGGAGCGACCGCTTGGGGGGGGGGGGGGAGCAAAAAACAACACACACGTGTTTAACCTAGCAAACCATTTATTTCACCCAGTTAGTTTGGTGTTTCCTTTTGTTTCTCTGCCTGTTCTTCTCCTCGTACACTTAAATTTCAACGCAACGGGGTAACGGATGGGAAAAATTGAGCACAGCTGTTGTCGTTCTGGCGTGTGCTTAATTGCGACCTTTATAAGAAAATGTAGATGATGCAGAGCTTCTCCATCGGATCAGCTAGTTCTTTGCTCTTGGCTCAGTGTGTCAGGGTGTGGTGTACCCTCATGGTAATTTAGACCAGGGGTGTCAAACTCAATTTCATCCTGGACCACATCAGCATTATGAACTCCCTCAAAGGGCCAGTTGTAATTGTAAGACTATATAAATATATCTACTCTTTATCATATTACAAAATTCTCTCTGCATTTGATTATTATTAGTTTTAGTTATAATTTATTTTAGGTCAACCGATATGAGTTTTTATGGCCGATGCCAATTTTTTTTTCTTACAGAATCAGGATAGCCGATGGCCAATATATGATACCGATTTTTGTTCGGGTGATTTTCTTTTTTTTTCTACATCTGATAAATTATAAAAGCTTAATAATCACAAATGATACATAAAATTTCTCAACTTCAGTAAACATTTATTGAACAACACGTACCGTCTGTCTCTCCAATCGACTTTTTGTGTCTGCACTGCAGTGCACTTCCCACTCCTCTCTGTATTTTATATTACTTATAAATTCACTAAATATTGAATACATGAAACAGGTAATCAAAAAACACTAAACTTTGTCAAATAACCTTTTGGATGAAAAAAAATAAAGTTTTTGTGCACTTAGCAGCATTTATCACATTTCTGAGACAAACGTGTAAACCTACATAAATAAACGACAGTAGTGCTGAACACAGTAGTACCCTCTAGTATTTCTTTGTCTTTGGTCTGAAGAAAATACTGCAGTGGGCTGAAGTGAGATGGCTGTAGCAGCAGCTTTTTCCTTCTGTGCCTCTCTGTAAGTCTGGAGGTGGCGACACTTCAGGTGATTCCACAGGTTTCTGGAGTTTTTCTTCCTCCCTGTTTCAGCTTCCATGCTCACCACACGGTTGCAGATATTGCATCTGGCCTTCCCTGGTGTTGGTTCAGTAAAATACTGCCATAAAGCATTAGATTACAGCTTAATAATAACAAATGATACACAAAATGTCTCTCCTCTCCTCTCTCCTGTATTTTTGTGTGTTCAGTTTAGACTGAGACATGGTAAGCTAGCCAGTTAGATGTTGCTTACCTACACTGCTTGAAGGTATCCACAGTTATGCTGTGCTTATGTCACAGAGAGGTCACAGTGGACGAGGTGAGGAAGTGACTGACGATTACGTTACCTGTTGTTTTTAAATAATAATAATAATAATTTATTTTATAACTAGCTCTGAAAGCAAAAGTCTAGGAAAAACAATTGCAAGCAGAATGAGTTCAGTAACAAAAACACATGCTTGTACATCAGTATACAGTATATGTATGCACGTAGACACAAAAATACTGTATGTGGATGCACACACATACACATTTCTATGTTATAACATAAATCCCATGAATTTATGAGGAACCCTCATCACTACTCATCTATCAAAGATCAAAATAATCCTCAAGTAAATAATAATATTTTTTTCTTTACCATCACCAAAATTATCAAACACAATTTATTATATTAACTTTGTTTAACTTTGCAGAACTATAGTACTGGGGGGGCGGCAGTAGCTCAGTCTGTAGGGAGTTGGCTTGGGAACCGGAGGGTCACCGGTTCAAGTCCCGACAAGGACCAAAAACTGAGTGTGAACTGGTAGCTGGAGAGGTGCCAGTTTACCTCTTGGGCACTGCCGAGGTGCCCCTGAGCAAGGCACCAAACCCCCAACTGCTCGGGGCGCTTGTCAGGAGCAGCCCCATCACTCTGACATCTCTCCATTAATGCATGTATGTGTGTTTCAGGTCTGCATGTACCATGTATGAGTTTAACAGAGTGTAAATTGAATTTCCCCATTGTGGGACTAATAAAGGTAGATCTTCTTCTTCTTCTTCTTCTTCTACAACAAATCAACGTGCTCTGATCTAGCGTGCAGTCTGTGGCGTAAAATTGTTTGCGTTCCAACAGCTGATCTGCTGAGATCATGTGTGGTAGATGACAGTGGTGTGACACGCTTAGCTCCGTGTTTGGTGTCAAAGTGACGCCGTAAATTGTATTCCTTGGGCACTGCCACTGGCTCGTAGCAAAGAAGACATACCGGCTTATCTCCAGTCACAGTTAACAGCACTTAATTACAATGAGCAAAGCAGATTAATTATCAAAACCACACCTATGGTTCGTTACAGCCAGTTATTACAGATTTGCGACAGCAACTGGTATTAAAACGTATTTGCTTGTCAGTGTTTATGTATTGCACATACACACAAAAACACACCCAACGTGTGTCCATGTAACGACAGAATCAAAAAACTGATTTGCATAGCAGGAGATGCGTCTGACCTCTGCAAAGCTCTGAGAGTTACATCAGCAGCAACCAACCAAACAAGCAACCACACAGGGAATAAAAACCGTGATTCATCATTACTTTTTCCATTATGCCTGTCAACAAAAATGTTCTTTTGTCTTGGTTTTATAAAACAAGTGAATTTCCCCACAATATACTCCAAGCTTTTTCCATTTTTTTTTCTTAGAAAAGGTGTAAAAACAACCACCCTGCTGTACAAATCCCTCATCATCACCACCACACACACACCTAATGTGGCTTAATAGCGGTTTTAAAAGCCTTTTTACAATAACGCTCACTCCGCAGCTTGCTCACAAAGCTGGCAGGCTGGCAGGTCAGAGCGTGTGATTGAGTCAATGAGACCGTTATGTTCGCCCCGACTGCAGCCAGAGCCCATTAACCTGCTCAACCCACAGTGCTTATGGGCCCATAGGAAGAGCAGAGGAAGCACACACACTTGTTGAAGCACACCAGCATTGGCACCTACGAGGCACACCTACATAGACAAACTTTACATTTAAACCCACACCACTTTGCAGGGTTTGTCTCTAAAAGGGTGGTTGGATGAAAATTAGAAAGACAAGCTCCTGCCTTGCCACTAGTAGGGCAACAAATGTAAAGTGTGGCCTGAGGGTGGCACCAAAGGAAAAGACAGGGGCTCATCTTTTGTACATCCACTGCCTGGGTAGATAATCCCAGTAGATTTCCATGAAAAGGTCAAAAGGAAAGCGATTGTGCTCTGGTTTTTATCTGAGGTGGGGAAGTTGACCAGGCGTTCATTTTGCCAAACCGACCAGTTTGACTTTGTGCCTTACTTGGACCAGCCACGCAAAGATGCGAACCATGCCTCGTCAGAAGTGCTTTCAATAGTCTGTTTTGGTTTGCATGAATTCTTTCAGAGATGAAGACTAACTGGTTGGTTTGGCGATATACTTCTGGTTGACTTTTCTACCTCAAATAAAGAGCTGCGCACCCTCACTTTCCTAAGCTTTTTAATGCCTCAAGCTGGATTTAAACTTGACACTGATTGATGTAGCTCCTGATTCATAGTTTCAGCATCAGATTTCACCTGACGATAGCACCACTGTACCAAAACACTTAGGCAAATTCCTTTGTATGTCAAAACCACTTGGCAGCACATCTGATTCTGATTCTGCAACACTAGACAAATCAGACCGTATCATGGCATCATGCTACATTCCTCACAGTCACCAGATTCTCTCACAAGCTGCTAGCTTGACAGGTGTGAGTACTAACAATAGCTGTTCATACGCGAATAAGAAAAATTTTGGTGGAGTGGCTTTGGAGGGAGGCCTAAGGTGACGGACTGTCAGTGTTGCCGACTTGGCGACTTTCTTGTTAAATTTAGGGACTGTTGGAGCTGGTGCTGCTAGCTACTTTTATTGGAAAAGGGACAGCAACACTGGGCTTGTTTTTTTGTTTGGATCATTTTAAAAATGTAGTGTACTGTTGCTAGTTTCTCAGCATATCTGACCCTAGCTTTAATGAAAACAACTTACCCAAAATCTCAAGTGCTGTACCAACTTGCCTCCAGCCTGGCTGTTTTCTGTTCAGATTATGGTGGTTGGTGAACTGATATGCAATAGCTCCAGGTATCCAGCAACAACCTCTGCTGTTTTCTGTTCAGATCATGGTAGCTACGGTTGGTAAAGTGATAAAGCTCCAGGTTTCCAGCAAAAGTCACAACAGTGACAAAACATTCCAGTGACGTCGGGTGATTTCCACTCTGATTTGGATCTTTTCAGCTTGAGGCGTGCTCACAGCAAACGCGCAAACAAGTTAACATTTAAGACGTAACGTACATAGACTGTAGATGAGAGGTAAACATAGTTACTGTGATGTCACCCATTGGTTTGTAGACTGCTGTTTTGAAGCCTCGAGTTTGGCATTTTTGCCATTGTCATCTTGGTTTTTGGCTGTCGCCATCCAAGAGAGGGTGGAGCTAAATAAAACTGAACGCTGAATAAGATAATAATTAATGATTTTCAGGTGACCAAAATGTTAATAGTAACTTTCATGAACTGAAAACACATATAAAGTTGTAAGATGAAAATACAGACACCTCCCAGACCAGACAACACCGTAACAGTAACCTGTCAGTCACAAAGCAGCCACGCCCTAAAACATACTCTGCTATATGGCCTATTTGACTCTAAGGGGTACCATAATTTACTGAATGAACATCGTGCTGTTTTGAAGAAGACTTTAAACTAGCGATTGAGACCATAAACTCATGTTTACAATGTTTACTAAGGTAATAGAGAAGGTGAATAGTAGGCTCATTTTCTCATAGACATCTATACAATCAGACTTTTTGCAACCAGAGGAGTCGCCCCCAGCTGGATATTAGAAAGAAAGCAGCTCTAAGGCATTTCAGCATTGGCTATACTTTTGAGACCCTGGAGTTGCACAAAGTGTTGCTCTACACTGCTATTGCTACAGCTAAACCACTAGCCTCTAGCTAAAAAAAAAAAATAGCTATCCAAAAGGAACGGTTGCATGCTTGCAGTTTTTTGTGTGTTTGTTGCTGAGCGGCTGGTTTTACATTTTAATTTGCCATTTTCACAAAATAATCTGAATGTTTTCCCCGGCTCTAGAGCACTAGGAGGACTGAATATTTGATAACATCCCACTTATTAAAGTGAAGTTCAGGCTGACAAACAAAAGAAATCTTCAGTGGCAGATTTTATAAAGACATAGTTTCAACCATTCACTGTGATAATCCTTTTCCTAATTTTAGGTCAAAGGCTTTTGAGATACATACTGCATTTACATTATGCCCTGTTTATAATACAGCATTGTGAATAATTCTCACATATTTGCATTGAAGACAAATGACAAAATACCCACACACACCCATGGCACAATGGCAGGCCCCAGGCCCCAGAACAGTCTCAGGTAGATTGGGTGTCATTTTTCTTTGCCTCCACATTCACTGCATCTTATAATCAGGTCATAACCTAGTTGATGTCTTTATGAAATAAACTACTGCGCTGCAGGTGAGTGCATCTGAAGAGTATAGAGTGGCAGGGTGTGGAAACCCGTTGTCGTCACGCGGGGGAACGTTGCGGCGACTCCAACCTGAGCGTGGGTGAGTTGTCTCTTTGTGTAAAGTATACACATTAGGGGTCTATGTAATTACAGAACGAGTGCGGTGTATAATTTGAGTCATCACAGAGAGAGTGAGTGAAGAGTGCAGGAGAGCATGGTGTTACTGTAGTGTGGGAAAGAGGTGTGTTTAAGGGGTCATTGTTGTGCTGTGCACCACCAGGGGGCAGTAGAATAGTTCCCACAGGATCTGGGGGGGCTTCACTATCAGGATGCAGGTCACACTCTACTTATCTGCCTTGTTTCCTTCTCTTTCTTCGTCTATCTTTGCTTTTCTTCCTCTCATCTCGTTTCCTCTAATCCCACTCACCCTCCCTCTTCTCTTTTCTTCCCTGCTTTTTCAATCTCAAAGCTCAGTTAGCTCGTCTCGCGCAGTTGAGTTATTTTCAGTACAAACACCTCCGGAGTTCTCCACTGCTAACCAAATTACTGCACATATTTGTAGGCCCACTCGTGAGAGAGGTGTGAGGTCGGCGTGTTTCAGTGGCGGAGGATGGAAGAAGTGAGCGGGGTACAGTATAGGTGGGAGGGATAAATCAAACAAGGGGGTGAAAGATGCACCAGAGAGGATATGCTTGTTGGGAGAGTGTGTGGGTTGGAGGTGAAGTGGTCTTCACGTTGTGTTGACTTTGAAACACAAGATCACATGCTGAGGGTGGATGGCCAGAACGAATGTCTGGCCAAAGCTGTCGTTTTCTCCATGAGCGCTGCTGCGGTTTAGGGGAAGCTGAAAAGTGTGATGGGGGAGGAATTTGTCTCCATTCACTTGTGGTCATTCATGAAGAGAAGGGTGTGAGTGTTTGTGGCTCTTTGTACATGTGTGTGTGTAATGTGCACTATTAAACCCTGAGATTTGATGACAGCAGTATAGTGGCAGTACTCACATACTTTACTTAAGTAAAAGTACCAATACAGTAATGTAGAAAAGATGTTGCATTCAAAAATCTACGTAAAGCAACAGTGTGTAGGATTTAGTGGCATCGGGTGTTGTGGTTGCAGACTGCAACCAACTGAGTACCCCTACGCCCACTCCTCTCTTTCCAGGACTGCATAAACAAGTGTAAAACCGTGGTAACACCGTTCGCCTCGCTCCGAGGCCATCCTTACCGTAGTAAATAAAACTACTTTAAGAGCAACGGGTGTCAGACGGCAGCTGGCAGTACCACGGGTTCCCATTCTGCAGCTCACGTTAGCACAGATTGATAAGTGTATCGGAGAACTACGGTGGCCTTCAGGTAACGTAAAAACACGAAAGGCTCTAGAGAGAGCCAGTGTTTGGTTTGTCCATGCTGGGCTGCTGTAGAAACATGGAGCAGCAACATGTTGAACTCTGTGAAGAGGACCAGCACCCTATATGTAGATATAAATGGCTAAACCAACGAAAGCACAACAATTCTTAGTTTCAGGTGATTATACTCTAATTTCTGCTGACAGATACCCAGAAATGTTACACCCGAGATCTTAAAGTAAAAGTACAAAAGTATATTCAGCAAAATGTACTTAAAGCACAAAAGTATCAAAAGTTAAAGGACTCGTTCCTCATTAAAAATGGGCCCTGTGTGGTAATGTGGAAGTGCCTTAAACTTGCATTCTTTCTAACAGCCAGCAGGGGGCGACTCCTCTGGTTGTATAGAAGCCTATGAGAAACTGGCCCTACTTCTCACTTGATATATTACCTCAGTAAACAATGTTGACATGAGTTTATGGTCTGAATAGCTAGTTTCAAATTTTCTTCAATACAATGATGGTCATTTAGTTCACTGAGTCAAATAGACCATAAAGCAGGGTATGCTTTAGGGCGTGGCTGCTTTGTGATTGAGCTGTCCCCACTGCGGCGCTGTCTGTGTTTTTGGCTGGAGCTGATCCTAGCTGGCATTGGGCGAAGGCAGGCTACACCCTGGACAGGTCGCCAGTCCATCGCAGGGCACATAGAGAGTTAATTATGCCCTTTTTGGTCGCTCAGTTGTACCACCCTCTCGAGTCACTTTTGGTTGCAAAAAAAAAACAAGATGGCGGTTGCCAAAATGCTAAACTCGAGGCTTCAAAATGGCAGTCCATGAAACAATGGGTGACGTCACGGTGACACATCTAAAAAAAGGTTAAAAAGGCTCAGTCTGTAGGGAGTTGGCTTGGGAACCAGAGGGTCACCGGTTCAAGTCCCGACATGAACCAAGAACTGAGTGTGAACTGGTAGCTGGAGAGGTGCCAGTTTACCTTTTGGGCACTGCCGAGGTGCCCCTGAGCAAGGCACCAAACCCCCAACTGCTCGGGGCACTTGTCAGGAGCAGCCCCCTCACTCTGACATCTCTCCATTTAATGCATGTATGTGTGTTTCAGGTCTGCATGTACCGTGTATGAGTTACAACAGAGTGTAAAAATTGAATTTCCCCTAGTGGGACTAATAAAGGTTGATCTTCTTCTTCTTCTTCTAAAACACATCTTTCTGTTAAAAGTCACAGGCCCAAAAGAGTTGGAAAACACAAGTTTAATCTTTTAAAATATGTTGTATTTTATGTGATCATCATGCGTTTTGTGTTCCTCATGCAAAGTAATTACAGCTGTCAGATAGTTGTAGATGAGTAAAACATACAATATTTCCCTCTGAAATGTAGTGAAGTATTGACATAAAAAGGTAATACTCAAGTAGAGTACCTCAGAACTGTTCTAAAGTACAGTACTTGCGTACTGAGTTACTTTCTCCCACTGTGTCAGTCAGTCTGTACAGGAACGTACTGTAGGCCCGATGAGGTTTCGAGGGCAATTGCTCAAAAGCAAGTGGTGGTGTGTTTGCGTCTGAGTGGGTGGGTGGGTTTTTCGGGGGGTGCTTGCATCCATTCCCTGCTGGATGGTGAAAAGTGCAGTGCAGCAGAAATGCATTCCAAGGTGGGGGGAGAGCTGCATGGGTTCCACGACTATCAGGTTCTTTGGCTGGGCTGCGGCTTTGGCTCCATCGCTGCTTAATGGCAGGAAAAGAGGGGAGAGTGTATAGATGATTAGTAGTGAAGGGGCCAAACCAGAGAAAAATGTTTTAGCCCCAACCTTTTATTGTTTATAGATAAAACGCTTTGCCAGAGCCATTAAAACGGCGAGCAGAGGAGAGAAAAATCACAGCCTTGGACCATTAAGAACAAAAACTGGTTCACTTTGAGAAGAAAAAGCTGCTTGTTATGTGATGTTCAGTGTCTTTGCATGCTGATACATGTGTGTGTGTGTGTGTGTGTGTGTGTGTGTGTGTGATGTGTAGCTGGGAGAAGCCTGCAGCAGGCCCTGTAGCCAGTCTGACTGCTAATGAACTTGGATCGGCGTCCGTGAGCGTTGGGGCTGAAAGGGCTCTTTCTCCCGCTCGGCCACAGCCACTCAGCTGTCACTAGCTGACCTACAGCTCTCTGATTATGTCACTGTCGCTTAGAAGGCTCCGCATTCATCCATCATTAGGCTACAAGTCTGGTCACCCCAATCAAACGCCCCATTAAAACCTTCTACTGGTCTCTTTCAGTTTGTTCTCTGGTTGCAGCTGCTGCTCCGCACCATGAAAACCAGGGTTTCATCTCTTTTTCCCTTTTTCTTGGATCAAATAAGGGTGACGTGTAGAAATGTACATAACAGGTTTTTAGAAGTGTTGAAACTAGAAGCTGAGTGTCACATTTTTACTCTTCTACCAACCTACCAATCTGGCAGATCAGTGCTCAGCAGCTCATTGATTGCTGTCTATTCTGTCAATGGTGCATTAAGCGCATTTATTCACTCCTGTACTACTTTATGATACTTTTTACTTGTACTCTATTACCATGTAGAGGGAAATATTGTGCTACATTTATCTGACAGCTGTAGTTACTTTATGGAATCAGATTTAAGAAATGTATGATAAACTAAAAATTGCTAGTATGGTTTTTATACTACCTTTTGGGTACTTACCTTTATTTGTATAAGTTATAACTAAAATATGTTTATTTTGCCCCGTGTTAGGCCATAACAAGCTCAAGTTTTAGTGAGGGACTAACCCCTATGCCCGACTGAAAAAAACATCAATCACAGCTAAGGTTGAGTATCATTTAAAAAAATACAATACCAGTACCCTTAATGTGATACCAACACTAATAAAGTACTTCATTTGATACCCATCATGTGAATGGAAGAATTTGTGTGTCCTACTGGCTAGGTAATGGCCACCACTCTATACTCATACGATCATACAGCGCCATCCCGACCCACGGTGGTGGGATGCCATTGTTACAGAAGCCTAACTCCAACCCTCCAGTTCCTCCCTCAGGTTAACACTGTTAGTTCATTCAGCACTGTTGCTGTTGTTAGCACTCTAAATGCTGTTAGCACCGTTAGCTACTATTAGCCAGCTCAGCCAGCTCCATGGTCAGAGCCGTGTGCAGGCAATCCCGGCTGTATGGGTTGCAGCTGCCGCGATAGTGGGCCAATCATGTGTTGCATTAAATCAAAGTGCTTGCGGTGATTGACTGAAGCAAAACCATACAAATAGGATTTTTTTTAGATCTGGGCACAGATCTAGAAAAAAAAAGATTGAATGCAGGTTTTATTTCATTTTTCATATTTTTTATTTCATTTTACCGGAAAAGTTTTGATACTACTTGGTACCGGATTACTGTGGTCAAGGTAGTGTGTACCGATACCACACTGACCATATTGCGGTAACTTAAAGGTACAATGTGTAGGATTTAATGATATCTACTGGTGAGGTTGCAGATTGCAACCAACTGAGTACACCTCTGCTCACTTCTGCTTTTCCGAGTCTGTGGTAACGTGAGACACAGAGTGCAAAATCGTCGTTCGCCTCGCTCAGAGGCCAGCCTTATCATAATAACACTACTAGGAGCAACAGAAGTCACAGCGGCTGGCGGTACCATGGTTTTGAACTCTGCGGCTGATGTTACCGCTGTTTCACAAACGTGTCAGAGAACTATGGTGGCCTTCAGGTAACACAAAATCCCGAAAATCTCTCTAGAGCCAGTGTTTGGTTTGTCATTCTGGTCTACTGTACAAACATAGCAGAGCAACATGGTGAACTCCATGAGGAGGACCCGTTCCCTATGTAGATATAAACGGCTCATTCTGAGGTAACGAAAACACAGTGATTCTTAGTTTCATAGTAGAAAACACAGTAATGAATATTATTATCCATTTCTTCTAATAGATTCCCCAAAATGTTACACACTGTTCCTTTTAAGGAGTTACTTTTGATACTGTAAGTACATTTTGCTGATAATACTTCTGTACTCTGTCACTCAAGTAATATTTTGAACACAGAACACAGGATTTTTGCGTCATTGTGCCAGTACTTTTATTTGAATAAGAATCTTAATACTTCTTCCAGCACTGCATGCTGTGCGTGTTCGGCCTCTTGGATCTGGAGGAATCCATTTAGCTGTGGTCGCCAGGGGCAACGGGCCTTCGGGAGGAGGCGGAGGACGAGGAGGAGGGGTCTGGTGTCCACCCGTCCACACACCTCCCTCTCTCTCTGCCATCCTTCCCCTCCCCTCCCTCCCCTCACATGGGCTTTGCCTTTGGCTGAACGCTGGGATTCTTTCACAGAGGCTGCCGGTTGCCAAGAGAGAGAGAGCCCCAGAAAAGCTGGGCAAATGTATGTGGGTCACTGTGAGTCAGAAGGGGGCTTTTCATTCTCCTCTTCCCTCCTTTTTTCTCCTCCTTTTTGTCCCTTTGTTCTTTTTTGGCTCTTTGGCTCGCTCCTTCCACCCCCATGAGTGAAAAGATAACATTGATTTGTGTCAGTCCCGTTTATTTTCCTGGACGAGCCGTTAAGACAAGGCCCAATAAGATATGGAGCTGTGTCCTATTGACTTATTAACTCTGGGTGTGCACACACATCTCTGAGCATCTCTTTGTTTGTGTGTTTGGCTTGTGTTCCCGACCCATGGACAAACAAAACGGTCTGCGAGAAGGGGACGAACTCCACTAAAAAGGATCTGGAGCAGATGTTTTGTTGGCCTCAGTCTCACTTCCTTTCACCAGCTCTCGACTTCTTCTTTCTCTTCCTCTTTCTCTCTGATGGATGCTGAGTGGTTTGTGCTGTTTTCGTGGAAGCTGGTTGGTCTGGCCGACTCCAGGGACGCGGGAAAGTAATCCAGGCTGTTGACACGCTGGGGGGACGGATCAGGAGGACAGCTTGTGCTGTTGGGTTTACCTTATATGTTTGTCTCTGCCTGCAATATGTGCTGCCTCTTTCTTTCTGTCTCTGGCTGTTTACCTCTCTGTTGGTTATCAACAGACAATCAGAAAGAACAACCCCCAGTGAAAGTGGCATTTAGGCCTGTAAGGTTCTTCAGTGCCCCTTTAATCAGACCTTTGAAATCTCTATCTGTGGTCACATCTACAGAAGTTTCAGGTTCAGGGGATTTTGTTTTTATTTGACATGTGTCACATCCTTTTTGAGGCAGTGAAAGTGAGTGTGTGCACAAGAGTTCATTGCATCGTTTCACTGTTTCACCCCCCTTTGTGTCTCTAGGCTTCCCAAGGTCGAGAAAGACTTTGTCAATGGAGTATAAAGTCTAGATATCCCAGATATCCACATCAGAGCGCTCGCTATTATTTCATTAGATTGATATCAGGTTGTCTGACACCACCCTCTTTCTCCCCCGTTCGCCCTTCTGCAGCAGAGTTTCTCATTTCAGCAAAGACAATGGCCTGTCTATCCTGTGGTACTAAGTAAATGTCAGGTACTGTCTACCCTCCTCCTCATGTATTCACTGAAATGCTCCAGGGGCTGAGGGGTAGATATCCATCTACCAGGGTCTGTATACATGTGTGCTACATGGTACAACTCCAGTCAAGTCAACAGATTGAGTTTCCCTGGATGTATAGAGTTTACAAGAACCTACACAAGCTCAAGGACAGATTCCAGGAATCTTTTATTTAATTTTATCGGAGTTGCTTGTGTTTGCCCAATAAGCAGGGGCGTAGGAGTTATGGAGGCTTTTCTCTGGCCCAAACATTTCTTCAGAGTCAGAAAGATGGCTGCCACAAGTAAAATTTGACCAGGAGTCCCGTGTAAAGCTGAAATGATTAGTTTATTATTATTATTATTAACTGCAAATTAATCAGTTTTTTGTATGTTCAAAATGTATCTTAAAGGGAGATTTTTCACTCCTATCAACATGGGAATGGACAAATATGCTGCCTTATGCAGAATACTGTATGCATATATTTATTGCTGGAAGTCAATTAACAACACGAAACAATGACAGATATTGTCCAGAAACCCTCACAGGTACTGCATTTAGCATAAAAATATGCTCAAATCATAACATGCTAAACTCAAGTCAAACAGTTATCAGTGTGTTCAGTGTGCTGAATTGACTATGACTTGCCCCAAACTGCATGTGATTATCATAAAGTGGGCACGTCTGTTAAATCGCCATACCAGGTTTTGTGCAAAATGTTGTGCAAGTTTGACACAGTTGGTACCAATGGTTTCCTCAGGTTTTCTAGTTTCATATGGTGCAGTATCATCACTGTGGCTTTAAAGCTGATCCCACTACAACCTAAAAATCACAAGTTGCTTTAATGCATTAAAGAAATTAGTGGCATTAAAATGAATGAACGCGTTATTAGTGTGACAACTTTGACAACCCTATTACATTTTTTAAAAATGTAAAAACGAAGCTTTTACTGATTATACTGATTTAGAGGTTAATTACCATGGCAACAGTCAAAGTTTGGAAGCAGTATCTTCACTCTAGTTTTAAAACTGAACCCGCAACCTAAAAATTGTGTTAACGTGCTAAAGAAATAAGTGACGTTAACACAAATTTGGGTTAACGTGTTCTTATTGTGTTAACTTTGACAGGTAATCTCATTCAGGTAACAGGCAACTCATTCTCAACATTAATTGATAAGTCAAGTTAAAATGCCCAAAATTGACAGGCTGCACTTTCCGCTCTGGTCTGAGGTGTGGCATTTAAAGCTGCCATAATCAGTATTTTATAACAATATGCCAAATGACTATGTGTAACTATGTGAAAGGTGTTACTTGCAGTGAAGAAATTACGAACGTTATCATCTTACTGCAGTTCCCCTCAGCTCTACGGAGCGGTTTAGCATCTTTCTGCTCTTTGTTTTGGTTTTTACGGGTTACAGTGTTACATTATTATCGCTCCAAATTACATTTTTAACAAATTTATCACACTATGTTATTGAGCTACAATTGGTCATGCTGATAAATTGATGAGTTGTCTAACTGTTAAAATAATCAATTATTAGTCAATTGTTAAAAAATAGATTAATCGGTTTGAGTATTTTTTTTAGGGAAAAAAAGAGTAATTTCACTAATTTCACTTTCCTAAATGTGAATATTTTCTGGTTTCTGTACTCCTCTGTGACAGTAAACTGAATATCTTTGAGTTGTGGACAAAATACGATATTTGAGGATCTTGGGTTTTGGGAAACACCAACCCACATTTTTCACTATTTTCTGACATTTTATAAACCAAACAACAAGTCAATCAATCGAGGAAATAATCAGCAGATGAATCAGCAATGAAAATAAACATTAGTTGCAGCCCAACTATGGTAGTAGATGTGGTGTGTTTGTATGGATTTCAGCACCTTACCATACAAACACACTGTTCTATTATCTACAATACTACTAGTTGCACTAAATCTATCTGTAAACTTAGTGTTGAAAATATAACTTTGTAAATGGAAAAGTAAGTTAAAGATGCTATCTTTTTATACTTTCAGGTACAGACGGATGATGTATTAGTCCTGAATGGAAAATCCTCATCGTCATCTTCATCATCTAGCTCTTCGAAAAGGTCGGCCGTATGAAAGGTAGGTGGCTCTAGTATAGATTGGGGTTTGTTACCCCTGGAGGGACTGACGGCATGTGTTATGTTATATCATTAGGATAATAATTCCTCCGATATAAGACACCTCTGGCAGTCTTCAGCCCTTTCATATCCCCCCTCTTTGCTTTGGACATCTGGCAGACATACGCCTCAGGCTCATGGCGAAGGGAGGATGTGGGGGCAGGGATCAATTCCATAACTCTATGGACTGTTGACGGAGAACCTCAGAATAGAGAAATATGGCTCTTTCAGGTGTGAGCGTGAGCGTTTTTGTGCTATTTTGTTTGGTGCTAATAACCTAGAATCTCTTTCTACTGTAACATTATGAGGAGGAAAAAAACAACAAAACCCTAGTCACCTGATTTCCTGTCTCTCATCTGTGGGTTTTTCTTCTCACTTCCTGCTCGGCTGGTTTCCACCAGATATTTCTAGAAGCCCTGTCTTAGTGGTGATGACAACAACATGTGTGCCGCAAACTTTTTAGCTCCAGTGTGATGTGAACAATAGGTCATACGTATTTTGACTGACTTTGTTTATAAAGTCCTCCGAAGCCTAATTGCTATCAGACATTATCCGGGGCCTGCTTGCATGGACTATAGAGATGGGGGAGGGTATTATGCAAGAGATATGGGATTTGGAGTTCCTGCATGATTTATAAGATGAGATTAATATTATTGAGCCCACCAGGAGGAAACTTGGAGAGCCACTTCACATGCAAAATATGGAACAGCAAAAAGAAGATTTAGATATCAGAGGCGTGACTATCTCCACGGCTATAGCAAATAAGAGAAACAGCAATAATTCATTACAGCTTTGCATTATCTTAACCTCCCTCTCAGCATCCCTCTGTGGCCTGTGCAGGAAGCTCGTCCACCTCCAGTCGAGCTCCATTCACCTCGCCGTTTATTTTCTTTCCACTGCGCGTGTCCAGTGAGAGCTTTGCAAATAACCTAGTTTTTGTCAAGATTCAATAGGGATCGTTGTGCCAAGCACTCCTGATGCCAGAAAGGTCTGGGGACAGACCACGCCAGATAGCGTGAGAGTGGAGAATCCCTCAGTATCCAGATTACTGAAATAAAATTCCTAATACCACACTGCAAAGTACTACTTTACAAGTCATTAGATTATTATTACTCATGCATGCATGTAGAAGCAGCATTTTACTGTTGGAGTTTGTTGAGGTGCAGCTACATTTTAACTATTTTATAATAGTTGGTTGCAACTATTGACTAATTTCATTCGGGATCAGTGTGCCAGTTATTCCGAAAATTGTGAGAAATGTCCATCGTGATTAGCAAGAACCCAAATCGCTTGATATGTTTGACCAACAGACAAAACTCGAAGCCATTTTCTTTACTCTAATTTAAGACAGGAAATATCGTCAAATCTTCACTTCTGAAAAGCTGGAACCGTGAAATTTTTTGACATTTTTATGTGAAAAATGTCTAGTTTTAATTTTCTGTTAAGTGAGTTTTCTTTAGGCCCTGATTTTATACACTGTATTTTGTAGTTTGATCCATAAATATGCATATTTTATAAGCTCTTCACATGTTTTGTATGAAAATTCTTGATGAGTAAATTAACTAGTAAGTGTAGCTGTCGATGTCAAATACGTGTAGTGGAGTGAAAGGTGCTCTAATATCCAGAGCATTAATATAACAAAAATCAACTACTGTCTATGTGAAGATATAGCGGTGTGATGTCCACCTGAGCAGAGAATAAAGTCACTCTCCCCTCATACGGCGGTTAACCCTCTGGAAACCCCCCAGGTTATCTCTGTCATCTCCGTTAGCACTTTCGCTGTTTGCATTGCTAGCTCTGTTAGCTGTGAGCCGCCTGCTCACCGTAGCCATGTTGAGAACTATTGAGAGGCAATAAAAATGTTCTCAATCACATATATTAGCACCTTCAAGACAAGGAAAATCAACAAATCCTCACTTTTAAGAAGCTGGAACCGTGACAATATATGAAATATGTCTATTCTGTCAATTCAGCTCAAAGTTTATACACTGTGTCGGATAGTTTGATCCATAAAAGTACATATTTTATAAGCTCTTCATATGTTTTGTATGCAAAATCTTGATTAATAAACACACCAGTAACTACAAGCTAACTACAGTCAATCTCAAATACATGTAGTGGAATTAAAGGAACACTGTAACATTTATGTTTTCTCTAGTGTATAATCACCTGAAAATAACAATCGTGTTTTCGTTAGCTTGGAATGAGCTGTTTCTATCTACGTAGGGAGCTGGCCGCCATGTTTCTACGGTAGCCCAAAACGGACAAACCAAACACTGGCTCGAGATGAGGACAATCATGTTTTGGTGTTGGACACAATAGTCCGCC
Source organism: Pterois miles (assembly GCA_947000775.1). NCBI lineage: Eukaryota > Metazoa > Chordata > Actinopteri > Perciformes > Scorpaenidae > Pterois > Pterois miles. Next base: position 3,913,629 of record CAMQGK010000471.1, read on the forward strand.
TGCATGCTTGGCACATGGGAAAAGTTTCAAGTGGTTGCTATCGGCAACCTCAATATTAGATGCCGCCAGATCCCACACACTGCCTCTTTAAAAGTACAAGTAGAAATCAAAGATGAATGAAATGAAAATACTCCGTGGTCCACCCTGCTCTTGATTTGGAAGAGTCTGACTGCTATACAAACTGTGTTGTACAACTCCAGAGTTCCTGCTCTGTACTGAGCTCTTCGTTAGTTAAATTAGACATTTATGGTGCACAAAAACTGAGGGTGGGAAAAACAAGATCTGCGGATCATAGTGGGTCTATTTTGGTGGTTTTGGTATTTTAATGTTGCCATTCTCATCAGTAATGTTCAGCTGGCCTCATTTTAATGCCGGAGGGTACACGGCAACCTACCTCATGGAAAATGTGCATCATTACCACACTCGGCCCGGCGCACAACAAACACGCCGGCACACACAAGGACACACATTCAAGCAAGCACATACAGGATTTGTCAGCAAAGCCAGACATAACAGAAAGTATCTTTGTTCAGTGCTACCATACAATTTTTCAAGTGTCTGATCCATCACTTCCCGTTCCAGTGAGGGTGGAGGTGATGGGTGCTGCTGGTGGTGGGGGGAGGTGGGCGTTTTTCTGGGCAGCTCCGTCTAATGAGCAATTCTTTCACCGAACCAGACAGTTTATGGGGTGGCTGCCAGCCTCATTAAGAGCAGCTCTTAATTGCCCTTTTCTAGCCAAAACCCAAAAGCTGAAACATCTGCTGGCCCATGAACCCCGTTCCTCCTCCCCTGTAGCCTCTTCCGCCCTTCATTCTGCTCTGGCACTTGTTGATCACTCGCTACCACCACCACCGTCACCGTCACCTCCACCGACTTCCAAAACAACAACAACATCCAGGCAGCCAACCCCCCCAGAGCTCAACAATACACTCACAGTGGCATAGTTTGTGGTAACATATGTAGTAGATTTTCACATTTTTAAAGAAATCTACTTTATTTCAAATCAAAATGTGATTATGGGGATGAAAACAATAAAGTAGAGGAGATTAAAGCCCAATTAAATACCATAGTTTTGATCATGTTAATGTAATGTGATTATGTTCTAGAGGTTAAAGCAAATGCTTAGTTGAAAGAATCCTGTTCTGTATTAGTTACATTTACACACACTCAGTGGCCACTTTATTAGGTACACTTTTACTTTTACAATAGTGCTGCCATAACATCTGTCTTTATCTTTAATGTTCATCCAGTCCCTTCTTGTTTTTACCATTTACATACATGAGGGGGGCAGAATACAGCGTTCTGTGTCCTAGTTTCCATGCAGGCAGAATAGGTTGCATTAGACTGTACAGGTGTACCAAATAAAAATGTTTCTCCCAAAACTGTGTATCCTAAAGGCCCAATAAAGCTGATGGATACATATCCTTCCTCATAAAACATTTGCAAAAGTTATTTTTAAAAATATGTTGAAACCTCCATTGTTTACATCAGCCAACAGTCCTCTTCCTCCCTTCTTCCGTTTTGTCGACACATTGCCACATGCCTTGATGTGTTTTCACCACCAACTGTTTGTGGAGTAGCTGTTTTCAGAGCAAAAGGTGAAGTAAAAGATGAAGGATAAATCCACTGTCCACTACCTGCTGTGTTCACACCAAAAGTCAAGCCTACTTTCACGTCATGTTACTCATGCAAGTTTCATCTTGTGATCACACAGTGTTCACACCATCATCCGTAGGGGCACACAATTCATGAATCTAGTAAGTTACACATCAGCTGAATTAATGTAGTTAACTATTGGGGTATGCTATGGGGGTAGGCTATGCTAACATTGTAACTGCTCCATCATCACTCAAAATAACTTCATCTAGGCATCAATATGGCAGCAACATTATTGCTTATGTCATAGATAGTCTATGTTTTTTACACTTATATTATCAGTGTATTAATGCTAATTAATGCAGACGTGATAGATATATTCATGTTTCCTGGTGCAAATTTGCATCTATTCACATCTTTCGCGCCACATGAACAGTTGGCTTCATGTTTGATGTGAACACACCATTAGAAACCAACATTTGGCAGCTAAAAAGAGATATTTCACTCAGGGGTTGGTGGAGACCAAAATGAAGTTGAAAGGAGAGTGATTATTGGACTAATATCTATCAAGTAGACACAACAAAAACCTGGCCATAACAACTTTTTAATAATAACATGTTAGCTTTGTGTTTATAGCTTTCTGTTCTGCTCCCAAATGGCCAAATATCAGCAAATGGTATCAGGTTTAACCTTTGTCTGCACGTGTCCTGCACTTCTGTGGTGTTTAGTTTGATGGAAAGTACAGACTGTACTCAGCTAGACCAAAATACCATCTGTATTTACAAGGAAAAAAAATACAGGTGTACAGTCTTAAGTTACTCGTTCTCTTATATGAAAAGTGATGGAAGATAAATAATGAAGCACAAATAAAGGAGTCTGCTTGATTTGATATACAGCACCATGAGTTCAAGACACCAAAACGCTGACACCGTGTTGCCATGGTTACTCATATTTTCCTGTCTTTTAGCTTAGGAGAGTATATACGGCTGTGGGAGAGTTGGCCTGTTGATAAGTGTCCCAGATACAGACTGCTAGACTGCCAGAGGAGACTGATAAGCAAGTTTAGACAACTCCTCATTGTCCGGTGCCCAAGGTCACTAATTCCCTGTGTGTGACAGAGGTGTTGATAATGAGTCACTGTGCGGTCAGAGTGGCCTTCTTTCCTTCTGCGCCAGATACAGAAAAGAAAAGAGATTTTCTGGGCCAGACATTTAAACAAAACAGAGAAGGTAATTCTTCAAATCGGGCGAAAGACTAAACTTCAGGCACTCTCGTGTCTCACTCACTCCTGTGGAGCAGGAGTTTTGATAGAAGTTGTAATAGTTTAGGTAGCTCATAACAGTTTAAAAAAAATGGCTGTTTTTTTTTTTATCAGGGTGTTAAAACAAGAGTCAATACCTGGCCTTACCCTTTTATACATTCATTCAGGGGTGTGGCCAGCACACTAAAAACAAAAGTATTGGAATAAAAGTTTCACAAAAGCAGTTTGAAATCAGTTTCTTCAGTTAGGCCTGAATAAACTGTTGCATCAAATTTGAAAATGCAAAAAGTCTCTTTCTGTACTATAGATGGTTTCACCCATTTCAAACACTCAATTCTGCAATTTTTATTGCATATTTTGTAGGGGCGGGTGAAAGATATAGCATAGAATCGCAATATTTTATAAAGCAATATCATACCGATACACGGACATCAAGTGTCAGTCTATATATATATATATATATATATATATATATATATATATATATATATATATATATATATATATATATATATATATATATATATATATATATATATATATATTATGAGTAAAACAAGTTACAATGTGAAATGGCTACTATAGAGAATAACAGATTGAATATAATTGGACTCATCGGATCCACAAGAGTCTCATCTTTACCCAGTTTATGCAGTTCTAAGATGGGACCCCACGCAGAAATATTCAAATGCACCATTTTAGAATCGGTGGAAATAACATTTGTATGTATGTGATTATCATATCGTGGGCATATGATAGACAGAATAGCCGTCAGGTCTGCCGGTGGGCCATCAGATTTTTAATAGGGTAAATTAAAAATCGATACAGCATTTAAGAAAGAAAGAAAGATATTCCTTTATTAGTCCCACAGTGGGGAAATTCAGTTTTACACTCTGTTGTTCACAAAATACAGTTCACAAAATAAAAATAAATGTTAAAGGAAAGATGGGAGAGGGGGGGGGGGGCCCCAAAAGGGGGGGGGGGGGGGGGGGGGGGGGGGGGGCGGGGAGGGGGGGGACGGGGGAGGGGAAGAGGAGAAAAGGGGAATCTCCAAAAAAAAGTTGGGGGTGGGGGAAGGGGGGGAAAAAAACCGGGTCCCCAAAATAAAAAAAAAAAATCAGACTGAGCTACTGCCGCCCCCAAAAAGGAGAATCAATACAGTATCGCAAAACATTATATTGTGATACTTGACTAGTGATATTTTCTTACAGCCCTACTCCCTACCCAACTCTACTGTGCTGAAAGTAAACTTTTTTTTAAATGCTTTTTTAATGTTGGACCTCCTATCAGTGTTTTCTAGCTGCGCAGTGAGAACAAGTGAAGGAACATGAAACATACATCCAGAAACATGGTTATCCAGCCAAGTGACAGATTTGTTTGTGGGGCCTACATGTCACAACAGCTCGTCCTGATCCCTCTCACAGCCATGTTATGTTTGGGTGTGTGTTTCCCATTGATTACCTGGCTGGGAGAGATGAAACAGGAGGGGAAGGGTGGGAGCATGAATCTGGGAGAGAGTGTGCGGTGGAGGTTTTCTGGATTCTGGCAGGCTGTGGACAGCTGGACCACCGGTTCGAGTTTCTCCTCACAGCGAGGCTGAAATTTCAGCCCTTGAAAATCGAGGGTAATAAACGATTGGGACTCTCAAAACAACCTCTCCATGCGGTTTTCTTTCCCGCCCTTTCCTTATTTTTCCTGTCCCAGTTCCTGCGCCCTGGCTTCAGCTCGGCTCCAACAGGCGCTGGTATGATAGCAAATGTGATTATGTCAAAATATTTTACTCCAAACATAGTCAAATGGTAAAAAATCCCTCCACAGCGTTAGTATTATGTTGAATCAGCAGCGCTCACAGCTGTTCTAGGCACAGCGTGGTTCACGTGGTTGGGATTATTCCTTGACCGCAAAGGCCGTGTTCTTCCTGATCTGAAGTCAGTCATCCAGCCAGTGTTTTTCGAAGCTTTTGAGGAAGTGAGAAGTGCTGATGAGACAGTTGTGTGTAGCAGCGCTGGTGCAACTGAAGTGAGTAACAACAGGATGAAGCAAGGCTCTGGCGTGGCCTCGGACATGACTGGGGAAGTGGGAGCACAGAAGAGATGCAGCTCAGATTGAGTCATGGCGACAGTAAAGATACAGTCAGCTCGGTTTAGTCATCCTCCACTTGTGTGCATTGTCAGTTTAACAGCTGCAACAGCATGGCTGGTATTGTTTTCACCCTGTTAATCTGTGTGTGTGTCATCAGGGCAAAATGTGATCCTGGAGACACCTACTGCAGTGGGTACGACCACAGAAGTGAGTTTGAGTGCTTTGTTCCCGGGGAGCAACTTTGGGGTTCAGTGTCTCGCTCATGGACACTTGACACTGACTTGACCCACTCTAACCACTGAGCTACAAACTTGCTTTGCTTTCAACAAACTGGAACACGCCATGACTACATTTTGATGATGACAGCTATAAGAGAAACTGTAAATAAGAGTACATGAAGTACCCAGATGGCCCATGTATGTCTTCACATTAGCATGACTACATAACCAGACGTTACTCAGACCTCACAGGTTCCTGTTTCTGTTGATTCTGGTACAATCTTTCAAGGAAAGCTGAAGACATTTTCCTTAACTTATGAGCTCTAAGTTGGTGTCAGTTAATCAATTTTTTTAACAAGTTTACTGATAAGGTCATTTATCAAGCAGAAAGGCCAAATATGTTCAGCTTCTGAAATGTGAGAATTTGAAGAACCCAAACAATGGGTTATCGTCATCTTGGGGTCTAGGAAATTCACATTTTATAGAATAAACAATTGATTGATCATTGTAAAATGGAAGATAATTGACAGATGCATAGATAATGAAATAGTGTATGCTAATAATCTTCAATTACAATCAACAAATAGAACAGTTGTCTCAAAACAAGAACAACAACGAGGAAAGGTTTAGAACAAATCAAACAGATCAAATCAATAGTTCAGTATTTTGGGAAATGTCTTATTTTTGCTTTCTTTCTTGTGTGAAAGGTACCATGTAGAGTTTCTGAAAACTAGTAGCATTATAAAGCAGCGTTTTTATGACTCGTGCCGGTTTTGTTGCACATGTGCATAAGGAGGAACATCGACACATGAGTGAAGTGATACACAGTCTGCCATTGGTTTCACACTATTACAGTGAAGAGGAAGAAATGCAGTAATGCCACAACAAAGGCAGTTAAGAAGAAGAAAAGAAGTTTACAAGAAGTCAACTTTGATGGACACATGCAGAACATTGTATTGGTCGAGTTTAAGGGCAATTACGAGAGTGGCTTTGGCTATGCGCTGGTTGCCTGTTAACCTCACTGTAATGATGAGACTTCAGGAAGTCACCGCACCCAAAATCGTTCCAGCAAGTAACTCCTTAAACCACAACTGTATGAGATCACTAATAATGTGATTATTAGTGAGCTTTAATAGTGTTGGTACACTGAGCCAAGCTACCGGTTTCCCGGTTTTTTTGTATCTCGTAAAAGCCAAAAGTGGGTTGTTTGACTACTCAGAGCCACCATCTGTGCAAACATCACTGTGTAAACATCTGATCTGATAAATATTCACTTCTTCTCCCAGCACAAAGCATTTTAAGATAAATAAATAAAAGAATACAGAGATGCAGAATTTAACAACTTGGAAACGGAGATGATCCCAAAAACAAAGGATGTACGAAAAACAGTAGTGATTTTGCTCTTGGCAGCTCAGTGATAGCTTCTTTATAATGCCAATCACTCATTAGCCATGTTTGCGACTAGTGCTCCCATGTAATTATTTCAGTTTTGTCTCGTATTTTGAATTTTTGCAACGTAGAGAATAATAAAACTCGGGCTGTCAGTCGATTGAAATATTCAGTCGTGATTGATCACATGATCATCCATTGTTAATCGGGATTAACTGCAAATTAATCTCACATTTGTTATCTGTTCTAATTGTACCTTAAAGGGAGATTTGGCGAGTATTTAATACTCTTATCAACATGGGAGTGAGCAAATATGCTTGATTTACGCAAGTGTATGTGGATATATTTATTATTGTAAATCACTTAACACAAACAGTGACAGATAATCTCCAGAAACCCTCATTTAGCATAAAAAATATGCTCAAATCATAACATGGCAAACTGCAGCCCAGCAGACAACAACAGCTGTCAGTGTGTCAGTGTGCTGACTTGACTATGACTTGCCCCAAACTGCATGTGATTATCATAAAGTGGGCATGTCTGTAAAGGGGAGACTCGTGGGTACCCAGAGAACCCATTTACATTCACATATCTAGAGGTCAGAGGTCAAGGGACCCCTTTGAAAATGGCCATGCCAGTTTTTCCTTACTAAAATTTAGCGTAACTTGCAGTGGTATTTTGCCTCTTTCACGATGAGCTAGCATGACATAGTTGGCACCAATGGATTCTTTAGGTTTTCTAGTTTCATATGATGCCAGTATCACCAGTAAATTATGCGTAACGACTTTTATCGGATAATGGATTAGAAAAACGCATATGAAAAATGTTTATTGTCCTAAAAATAAAAACAACACATCCTCACTGAGAGCGCACAACTGAAATGACTCTAATCCAGGCTGCTGGAAATCTGCGGTGATTTGTACAAAACAGTCACATGAATGAGGCATGAGCAGTCAATCAGTCGAGCAGAGGTTTCACAGCCCAGCTGTCAGAAAGCTGAGCTTACCTCTCTCCTTACTCAGCAAAGCAAAAAAAAAAAAAAAAAAAACACACTCTTGTCTCTTCATTTCCTCGCTCTTTCTTTGCCCTCCTCCTCCTCCCCGCTCCCTCTCCTCTGTGATGAATGGAAGGTATGAATTCTCCGCGGCCTCCCTGGGTTTCTCTCTGAGGCCCTCAGCAGCTGAACAAACAACACGCTCTCAACTTAAAGGCGCAATCAGGAATTTATTTGAACCTTGTACGTTTCGGGTATATTTGTGTATGGCTGGAGAAGGAACATGGAAAATAGATTTTTGTAGAGCTGTCATAACTCAAACCCTGGATATTTTTTTTCTCTGCAACTGTAAACAAACCTTTTACGAGCTCAGACTAAGCAGTTGCACGCTCATTTATCAAAACTAATGAATTTTCGTGAATAAAAAGCCTAAATAAATAATTACGTAAACAGAACCAGTAATGGGGAAAACGTCTCTCAGTTTAGCCTTTAAAACACAGACTCAGAGAGGTGGAGATGGTGGTGGTGTTGGTCTGGTCTGGAGGGGTGGTCCTGGTCAGGAGTCAGACCCAGCTGTTGTGGTCTATTTATCCCTTCCACAGCACCAGAGGTTGTGGTGGAGGGTTGGATGAGTTAGCGACGCAGAGCATGAAACAGAGAGAGGGAGAAATAGTCTGTATGACAGGGGGTGGGGGAGGAAGAGGAGATGGATGAGGATGATGAGAAGCAGATGGAAGTGTGTTTTTTTTTTCTTCTTTTCTTTACTATCTGCCTGTGACGCAGGTTGAGCTCTCCAGGTGCATTGTGGGTAGCTTTTATGAATACATGCCCAGCTTCTTGTGGCTCCAAATTGATTGGCTGCGGTGATGCAGCTGTCTGCAGAAGTATGCAGATTACTTGCTTAAGTAAAAGTACCAAAATCTACTTAAGGAGAAGTGCAGATGTACTACCAGTGAAATTTATTTAAAGTATCAGAAGTAAGCAGGAAAAAGTCCTGTATAAAAAGTTCCTGACATGTCAGTATATAAATAGCATCGTACTGCTGTAGCTGCTTCAGGTGGAGCTAGTTTGACTTACTTTATACACGCTTTAGTTCATTGGTTCCCAACCTCTGGGTCGGGCCCCCTCCAGAGAATCACCAGAAAAATCGGAGCAGTCGTGGGATGATTAATGGAATAGGAAAGAGTTCTTCTATGTAAGTCTCTATACATTTTGTACAATTTCATGAACTACAGGTAGATTTTACCACTTTTGTGCCTCTAACATTTAAATTAAACTATTTGAGAAGTTTTCAGGTGAAAAGTCTCTTTGGTGAAACTCATAGACATCTGAAGCGAAAAAGTTTGGGAACTGCAGGTTTAACCTGTAACAGGGTGCTCATACTGTATGTTTTAATGTAAAATCTTATGCTCAAACTCACTGCAGTCGAGTATGGATTCTGCAATGCTGCCATAAAGTAGATCCACTGCTACTCCAGCTTTGCTTTTTCACACTGAACCATATAATGGCGACATAATGCCATCCCAGTGTGTGATTTTAGATAGCACGCTGGCACCACAAGAGCAAAGAGGCGTGATGTATAACAGTACAGCGTCAACGTCTGTTGTGTGTGTGTATATAGTCCCAGTGTGCTGACTGTCCCTCGGTCCTATTACTACCACTGCTACCAGCTCAGCTGTGGAACAACAGTGAGGCTGAAATGGCACATGAATCCCACCTTGAACAGGCTGTATTCAGGGATAGTTGTGCTTTGAGTTAAATGCTAAATTTGGCATGCTAAAATGCACACAGTGTCAATGCTAACATGCTGACGTTTAGCAGATATAATATTTACTATTGTTACCATGTTCACCTCCTTATTTTTTTACATTTTAGCAGGCTAATATTTGCTAATTGGTGTAAAACAGTACAGCTGATGGGAATGGTATTAGTTTTAGAGGTGCGTGGGTGTAAACCGAAGTATTAGACAAATTAAAATGTCAGCCTCATGGTGACGCTAGAGGAAAATCACTCTGTCAAAAGATCACCAATCTCTTTAGGATCCATCCTCTTTCATTCGGGACCAAAATGGTGGAGAGACTGACATCGCAAGAGCCACACTGCTAGCATGGCTATAAAGTACAATAGTTCCCTCTAAAGTATAATAAAATACTATGAAATAGAAGTACAGTACTGGAGTTGACTTGACTTGGAGTAAATGTGCTTAGTTTCTTTCCACTGCTTCCAGGCAGAAAGGTGAGGCTGTAGCCGCTCGGCGAGATGATGTGAAATACACAGTAGAGCGCTGGAGGCTTGACAGCTCTTTAACGATCTGCAGGCTGTGTTATTCGACTGGTCTTCACTCCCCCCACCCACTCATCCATCCACCCACCTCTGCACGCTGCAGCAGCCAGAACATTCCTCACACATCTGGCCCCCGAGTCTTTCCCAAACGCTCCCTCTCCTACCACTCTGCACCGTAATTACCCACAAGCCCTGTGTTCTCCTTTTCTCTTTTCTTTTTATGATCCTCAGCCCCCTCCTCGGCTGAAATCATAAAAGCATGGAGCACACAAACGTCATTTATAGTCATGATTTAGAAGGAAGGAGGCTTTCTAGTGTCCGCAGAGATGTGCCATCCAGAAATATGCTTTTTCCTCAGCCAAGTGTGCGTTGCCAGGACTTATAAAAGCAAGACAAACATAATGAATCAGTTACCCAGTTTGAACAGTAATTTCTTCTCTAGATTGTTGTTTACCCCCTTGAGATGTGTTGTGCTGTTTCGAAGCTGCTGAGTAAAGCAGGATTCAATGAGTCGGAATGAGGACAGTTTTGACAATAGATGTCTTATGGGACTGTTTTCATGCATGTTTTCCAGCTGTGGAAAGTAACTGAGTATATTTATTAAAGTACAAATTTGAGGTATGTGTAGGTAACTTGAGTATTTCCATTTTGTGCTACTTTATTCTTCTATTCCACTACCTTTCCATGATATTCATCTGACAGTTACAGTTACTAGTTACTCTTCAAGTTACGATTGAAAATGAAAAACAAAATAAATATGAGAAGTTTATAAGCAGTTCTAACTGGGGCTCCTTGTCAGGTTTCAAATGTCTATGAGCTGTTAGTAGTGACAGCAAAGAGAGATTTCCCCCTAAACTTCTCACAAATAACTTTTGGGGCCCAAAAAAGTTTACTTCACCAATTTCACCAAAAAACAAGATCGGAAAATAATCCATAAAATTAATACAAATTTGTGTTTTTTCGTGTTTAAATCCATTTCACACCAAGCACAGATTTTTGTCCCAAAAAATCGCACGGAACTTGATTTTGTGGGTTCTTACGAATGCTTGCCCACCCCTGTGGAACATTTGTGCAGGGGAAAAAATATTAGGACGGACCTCGAATTCAGTGGATTTCTGTCTGTGGAAATATGTTGGTAGTGTCTCGAAGGGAACCTGCAAGTTGGGGAAACTCTCATAAGATGGTTAAGTTGACCTTGAATAATAAAGGTTAGGCACTGATCTGGAGTAGTTAAGGCTAGGCATTGATCTCTTAATAGTTAAGACCAGGCATTGATCGTGAATGATTAAGGTTTGGCATTGACCCTGAAAAGTTAAGGCTAGGCAGTGATCTCTAATGGTTTGGGTTAGACATTGATCTTGAATTTTTTAAGGTTAGGCATTGATTTGGAATAGTTAAGGTAAGGCACTGATTTTGAAAAGTTAAGGTTTGGCATTGAGCTTGAATAGTTAAGGTTAGGCATTAATCTTGAATAGTTAAGGCCAGGCATTGATCTCGAATGGTTAATGTTAGACATTGATCTTGAATATTTAAGGTTAGGCATTGATTTTGAATAGTTAAGGTTAGGCACTGATCTCGAAAACTAACATTAGAATCAAATTTGTGGTCGGATTACTTTATGTATTGTGTAGTTAATGTTAGCCCGTTAGACATTCTCTGTCTGGATATGTTTTTGTGGTGTGGCATGTACATGGCACTAATTAGGAAGAAACTGTGAAAATTGAACATGGTAACACAGATAATTCTCACCAGACCTGATGTGCATAGTTGTCAATGTGGAAAATCTGCATGTGGATGTTCTGCATTTCTGTCTCGCACTGGCAAAAAACGACTATTACTCTTCTGTTAATCATGTTACGACCCATCTCACAAATTTCTAGGTGGTGGATTGATGTAACAATGTACTCTAGCACTCACAGGAGGTATTTTTATTCTGCAAAACGAGTACTTTTGATACCTAAAGTACATTTTGTTGATGATACTTTTGTACTTTTGAGTAGCATTGTGAATGCAGACGTATTGCTTGTAATAGAGTGTTTTTACATTGCCGTCTTGCCAAAGGATGTGAGAACTTCTTCCACCGGTGTTGTGTGAGAACAAACCTTGCAGGGGTCGGAGGTCGATGGCATGTGGGGTCGGTCAGTGCTGATGCGTCTGCGGCGAGCCACATGTCTGAGCGTCCACAGGAAGTGAGGGCGCATGCAAGGGGGCCTGCATACAGGAAGGCGCTTTGTTGTCGCTCCTTGCCAGGAAAGAACCATTGTTGAAAGTACCCGGCCAGTGTTTTTTATCTGAAGGCACTGTTTACTCCTGCTTTGTCTGTAATCTCAGGCCCCTCGCTCCTGTACCTCCCCCCGCTGGCACGCCGCCACACATTTGTCTTGCAGCTCTTGTGTTTTTCAGATAGTGGCTTACTTTCACACTGTGGGAACAATTGTTGCGACACTTGAGTGCCTGCTATCTGAATTGGATTAAAGGTTTGTTTGGAGCTGGATAACACCCACTACAACTGATACGGTGGGAATACTGTACATATGAGTAATAATGACCTGTGACAGTACCTGTACATTTAAAGGTGGAAACAGAGGCAGGTAACAATAAAGGGAAGATCTGAAAATAAAAGTTCGTTCAAGCGTAAGTTCTATGAAAAGCAGTGTTTAAAAGCAGCGACCTTGGCATTGAAGTTACTTACTGCTTGTTTTTGTTCTGATTAACCAAACTGTCCCGTGAGGAAAGAAATCAGACACTTTTCATTGTCCTTTGAGAAACACAACAACCCGCTCTATGCTTGAAAAACAAAAGTTCCCTGCCTAACTGGTGCTAAACAGATTTATGACCACTAACTGAAGGACTGCTTCAACACCTGCATGGTTCATTTGTTTTATTTGAGGCACATTTCATTGTTCCATGTGGCTTTTGTTAGTCTCAACTTTGTTTTTTTAACAACAAAATGTTTCTAACAGTTTGGTGTCGTAGTGATCCAGCAAGCTAGTAGCTGTGATCCTGCCTATGAGTTTAAATACACAGAGCTCAATAGGATCATCTAATACATCAAAGTCATAAAACTTGATGTATTTTCTCATCTTAACTTTTTAATTTAGAGATATTTCACAAAGATATGGCATCACTTTACTAGAAATCTATGCTATTGTGCCAAATAGATCCTTTTCAAAGATCATTTCTTGCTCTCAGTGTAATTTCCCTCTGAGATCTTCCCCTATGACATTCTTTCTCTTTACTGTCGGACTGTACGCTCAGCGGCCCTGCAGTCCTGCTCTCCACGCTCAAATCCCCCCTCAGTCTGCCTTCAATAGAAATGGAAATTTGAGGCCCTCCCCTCCCGCGGCTCCCCCGTCTCCTTGCTCCACTCCTCCAGAATGAGCCAGGATGTTTTGAGAAGTGGGATATTGCTCCTAATGGATTCCAAACACCACAAAAGTTTATTAGGAAGCAGGGCATCGTAAAAGTAGGAGGTGGGGGTGGAGGGTGAGTAGGGGAGGAGGAGGAGGAGGGATGATGTGTGGGAGTGTGGATAATGTCTGTTTTGTTTTTGTAGAACATTCATTTTTAATGTTAATTCAATTTTAATGTTTAATCTAATCCACTGGTTAATCAATCACAGATGGCGGTGTTCACCAAAAAAACTGAAGAATGCCATGACAAATACAAAAATGGGTCGCTAAATATATGTGGGCGGCCATTAATATATGTGCAGCCAACCCAAGTAAAGTCTGTGTGTAAAAAAAAAAAAAAAAAAAAAGCACTGATATGTTTCTAATTGTTTTTAGGTTTACATTTATGTTTCACCAAAGGAATAATTTTGTTGGGCTCTGTAAATACTGAAACGTTCTTCTCGTTGAAGCAGTTATTTTTTTAGAAAAGTTCATTTTTCATATGAAAGAAGGTTATATTAAAGGTTGTTTCATAGCTGCTGAATGACTTTAAAAGACAGATTTAACAATCTGTGTATCCCTATTTCTCCCTGATAATGCTACATTATGAACAACAAACCTGTATTGAAATCATAGAAATAAACAGAGGACAAAAACAGGCCTTGCTCCAACAAGGCCATTCCTCGCTGCACAGATTTCGTTTCAGCAGTCGAGGCTGCAAACTGGGTATAGCTAAATCGACTCACGTGGCTACTGTTTACTACTGTCTTGGTCAAGTTTCATGTTTGCTTCGTCTAAATGACTGGGTCTGTATTTGTAGTTCAGCCAGGTGCTTTTTTTTTAGTCTTTTTTTGTCTGACACAGTTTCATTGGCATGACGGATGCAAATCAAATGACAAACATCTGCCTTGTTCTACATAGATGTGACCTCTGGCTGTGTCTCAGACATCACTGACTGTGAGAGGTGGAGATAGACGCTCTTTCATAGACAATGTACAGTAGCAATGTCTTTGATAGAACAAATTACAATCAAAAGGCAGGAATTTCCCAATTCTGAGGACTTATGTGTCTAAATGTGTCTCTGTTGCATAAAAATGATCCTCAATGTTGTGAGATGAAATAAAGGGAAACAGGCAGTACTAGAACTCCTTAGAGGATAAAGTCTGTGATATTCTTTGTCTTACTGTCAACAAATGAAGAAAAAAGACCAAAACCAGCAATGAATTGATTTGAATATCAAGTACTGCCTGTGTATCCATCATTTAATTTACAGGAGCTTATTCCTTTGTACCATAGAGCTCCAATGTTATCCAGAAACTATTAAAAACACAGAAGTGAGCCACACAGTTGTACTGCGGAGACACTGTAGTTTATATGATCACACGTGCACCGTCTTGCTGCTATAAATACTCATTAACCCCAAATCTGTATCAATACTCAACTGAAAATTGTCCCCAACAAATGTACTAAGTACTCCTGTTTGACAAATGTTAGCTTAAAACAATTGCGGCCAATTGTTTTAGGAAATTACTTAGCCTTTTTAAAGAAATTAACTTTGTATTTGTGGGCAGTGTTGAAATATTTACAGATTCAGTTGCAGCCACAGAGTAGGGAAGTCAGAAAGTCCTGACAGACTAATATATTAATTTTGTTTTTAATTTATTTGTTTGACAGGGACAGTGCATACTAATGACATTTCTGAAAATATGCCAGAGTTAGCCAGGAAGTCAAATTTTCATCTGTTGAGCAGACAATACCACAGACACTAAGAATAAAAGCATTGAAAATGCAATCCAACGATAAAAGCTGTGAAAAAACCTGCAAATACAAACAGAGCCTGCACTACATAGAGACAAGAGAGACCGTTCTTACAACACAGACCCTGACAACACAAATTGTGCTCTGTATATGTTGCTTTTAGTCTTTCTCATGGGATTTGTCAATAATAAGAAAAAAAAATGAAATGATCTAAATCTCACTCTAAATCGCTGCTTTAAATCACACTGTTTACACTGCTTACAGTTTCCTAAATTCCCTCTGCTTAAACTGCCGGGGTTAAACAAAATAAATATTCCTGGGCTAAATAGCCTACTAATAAAATGGTGATCTTCTAATAATCAAACAGTGACAACACCCATAACCTTGGTCTTATGTTAGCGGGCTATTTAAATGAAAACACAAGATTGCTTTAAACAATCCGTAACAGCTTGAGTGGTAACATTGATGAATGGGAATAAACTTTTTTTTGCTATTTTTAAATACTTTTTCATATTTATAAATGATCAAAGGGCCAGTTTGAGGTTGTTGAAGGATGCGATGTGATTACTGTCTTTGTTGTATGGCCTGGCTCAGGTTAAACCCTTTGTAGAACATGAACAAATGCATACAGAGAATGAATGCAATAGAGCTTGGCAACACTACTGTCACTCCTAGAAGCCAAAGCCTTACATCCTGAACATACAGTATCACTGTTTTATTTGTTGGATTTTCCACTGTGAAATATTGCCAAATGGCTGACATCTTCCTCGCTCTGACGACCGTTACGCTCTCCCTAGCACCGCATTGTTATTGTTTGCTCATGTCACTGCTCTAAATCAGTATTTGCCAGTGGCAGCCATGATACATCCAGTGCAACAGCACAGTGAAGGCCACTGTTTTGGAGCAGTGAAGAAGAACTGATATCCGGTTAATAAAGCATGGTATGGGATCGGTGGCGGTGGCATAGAGTGACATACTTGCCAATGAATTTTGGGCTGTATCGGACGTATTTCTGATACTGGTATTGGTATCAGAACGACTCTGCTGCAGCTTCATATTTATCAGACAGATAAGATAAGATAAGATAAGATAAGATATTCCTTTATTAGTCCCACAGTGGGGAAATTTACACGTTACAGCAGCAATACAAATAAAAATAAATTAGTATATACATAATAGAAAATAGAAAAAAGTGAAGACAGAAAAAATGTGTCCATCATATCAATGATATAATTGTACATAATGTCCTTATTGCACGTATGTCCGGTGAGTTTGTTGTGAATGTGACTGTGATTGTGGTTTACTGGGAGCAGTGCTGGTTGTGGAGTCTAACAGGCAGGAAGGACCTTCTGTAACGCTCCTTCGTACACTTAGGGTGTAGCAGCCTGTCACTGAAGGAGCTCTCCAGAGCTCTGATGGTGTCTCTCATGGGGTGGGAGTCCTTCTCCATCATGGATGACAGCTTAGCCATCGTCCTCCTCTCTCCCACCACCTGTACTGAGTCCAGAGAGCATCCCAGGACAGAGCTGGCCCTTTTAATAATCTTATCCAGCCTCTTCCTGTCTGCAGCTGTGATGCTGCTGCCCCAGCAAACCACTCCATAAAATATGGCTGATGCCACAACAGTGTCATAAAATGTTTTCAATAGTGTCCCCTGCACTCCAAAGGACCTCAGTCTCCTGAGCAGGTACAGCCTGCTCTGGCCTTTCTTATGGAGTGCAGAGGAGTTTGTTGTCCAGTCCAGTTTATTGTTCAGGTGAACACCCAGGTATTTATAAGATGTCACCATCTCAATGTCTGAATTTGAGGTGATTTGATTTGAGATTTGAAGGTGGTAGCGATCTTCACTCTCAAGAAGAACAGAGTGAATTATGACTCCATTACCATCTTTTAGACAGTAGTATAAAAGTAAACTTGAATCTTGAGTGTCTGTGTGCAGTTGAATGTGCCTCTGCATAGCTATGCCTGTAGACAACCGAAGAAAGTGAACGGAAAATGTGGAATTAGATTGAATGCCTTTGCAGTGTGTTGGCTTGTGTGTTGAAACACTTTTCCTGTGTGTGTGTGTGTGTGTGTGTGTGTGTGTGTGTGTGTGTATTCATGGCCTCCTCTTGGCTGGGTCCATCCTTGCGTTAGAGGCCCAAATCTGGTCCTCTCCTCACAAAGCCTCTCTTTGATGTGCTGCTGCTGCTTCCTGCCATGTTCAAATAAAGCTCCACAATCAAATTGAGTCTGCCTCCACTGAATGCATTAGTGTTTAATAGCGTTATTGATCAGGCAAGAATAACTCTACAAGACTCTCTCTCAATTCATCCCCCGCCTCGAGGCTAAATCCCCCTGCAGTCGGCCTCGCCAGCGCTGCTTCAGAAGTAAAGCAGTGAGTTGAGGAGTCCTGGAAGGAACAAATACCCTCCAATGACTTTCCCTCTCAATGGGTGATATGAGGCTCTTTAGAGAAGAGGTGGGATTGCATTTGTGATTTCCTGCTTGATCCTTTAATCCTTTAGTCTCTTTTTCTTACACAACAAAACCTAATTTCACTCCTCAAATCCTTATTTCGCCCAGCTGGTATTGCTAAGTCACTTGTTGATTTGCAGAAGGTACCTTCACCCAGGCAGTTAGACGACTATGCTTCAACATTTCTGGGAATATGCTTATTTGCTCTCTTGCTGAGAGTTAGACAAGAAGATTACTGCCACTATGTCTGTACAATAAATATGCAGCTAGAGGCAGGAGGTTAGCTTAGCTTAGCATAAAGTTGTGGACAAGAAAACCAAAACAGTGAGCTAATAGATACTAAAACACTGTAGAGCTGGGAGGAACTGTAGAGTTGGGTTATCATTTTCTATCACTACTAGCAACCCGTTTCACATCGCACTTAGCTATTTGATTCATGGTTAGTGTAAAAACATTGATTCATGCAGCTTTAAAGTAATGAACTATACCATTTTTGATGTATACTTTCACTTTCTGAGAATACAAATTCATATTTTGCAGATTCTTTTATCAGTTTAATTCATTTCATTTCAGCTGATATATCTGCTATTGCTAGAGCAATAATAATAACCTGTATTACACAACAAATATACAGCTAGAGGCAGGGGCTGGTTAGCTTAGCTTAGCTTAATATAAGGACTGGAAACGGGGAAATAGCTAGCCTGGGTAACAAAACAAAACCACCACCAGTACCTTTGGAGATGGAGAAAATTTATACCATTGTCATGCCTGTCCGTTCAACATGTAGCTGCAGTCTGGAGATTAGGGATGTTGATAATTAACCATTTAACCATGAAGCAACGTTAAGAATTTTAACCGATTTATGCAATCGTTTAAGCTGCTAAAATAAACGTTACAGATTAAATAAAAAGCTGAGCAAAACTCCACCTCAACAGCCCACCTTAAGAGCCAGCGTTCTTGCTAGCGCCGGGGCTAACCGCCGTCACTGTAATCAGCAGACGTCTGGCAAGACAAGGGAGCAGCGGCATTTACCCACTGACAAATAAACTGTACACACACTGCTACGGCTACGTTCACAGCTATAACGTCGCCGATAACCCCACACTCACTCTCAGTCTGTCTCTCGCTCTTTTGGTTGACTAAAAATGTCTTATTCAGTGTTTGGTTGCACTTAGCTCCACCTTCTTGTGTCTTTTCTGGTTGCAAAAAACAACATGGCGAAGGCCAAAATGCAGAACTGAGGCTTCAAAACGGCAGTCCACAAACCACTTTTTGATGTCACGGTGACTACGTCCGCTTCTTGTATAAGAAAGAAAAGAAAGAAAGATATTCCTTTATTAGTCCCACAGTGGGGAAATTCAGTTTTACACTCTGTTTTTCACACACAGTACATATACATGCGTCAATGGAGAGATGTCAGAGTGAGGGGGCTGCTCCTGACAAGCGCCCAGAGCAGTAGGGGGTTAGGTGCCTTGCTCAGGGGCACCTCGGCAGTGCCCAAGAGGTAAACTGGCACCTCTCCAGCAACCAGTTGGTCTTGGTCCATGGGGGTCTTGAACCTGTGACGTCCGCGTCCTAACCCAAGTCCTTACAGACTGAGCTACTGCCGCCCCCATAAAGTCGATGCTCAAGCTACATATTTGCTGTATTTACAGTACATGAAAGTGATATCAAAGTGCTCATCTAACTCTAAGCAAGAAAGTGAATGTGTTTCCCAAAAATGCCAAACTGTGGCTTGGAGTAGTTTTCCCCCCACAGATAATTCGCCATGTGTCTACAAGATCGTGCGTTGAGAGAGTTGGCGTCTCTGTTCCTCATCAGTGGACTCTTGACAGACGTGCTCTCCAGCCCCAATAATCAACTCCAAAAAATGAGGGATGTTTTCTCTCTGCTGCTCAGTGGGAACAGAAAAGCACAGTGGGAAGTGAAGAGGGGGGAGTCAGCTGAAGATTGGAATTCTCTGAGACGTGTTCGGCCCCAACCTCCACGGGCCTTCCCGGGCCAAGTTAGCCGTTAAATCCCCCTTTCTTCTTACTGATGACCCGTGAGTGATGTGGGGGAGGGGTCACAGGGTCAGCGGAGAGTGTAGTGGGGAGGAAGGGGGAGCGGAGGGATGGAGATGATGAAGGTGATAGCGGGGGGGGGGGGGGGTAAAGAAGGAGGATGAGGCGAAGCCAGGCGAGGAGGCGCACTTGTCTTTCCACTCCTGTAATCCCTCCAATTTGGATTATTAAATCTAAATCTGTGTTCCGGATTCATCAGAGCCCACATTGCTCACAAATTACTCCCAGGTGTGTCGAGGACATTACTGCGCATGGAGATGAGAACACGAACCAGCAGCATGGCTGCTTATGGATAAAATCACACACTGTGCTGCAACCTGAAAAGTCTGAAGTAGCTAGTTACAAATAATGAGTTATACCATGTAGATGTTGGGTAAAACTTCAGTTTTTTTTTTTTGCTCCCTGATGCATTCAGAAACTTGTGGGTTGGGTTGCGTTTGTGAAACCTTTTAGATGAGCTGATAAAACAAAACAAACAGTTGTATAAACTCATTTGTTAGGCAGCTGTCAGCACCTCAGTGGTGATATAAGAGTACTGATACTGCTAGTGTTGTGGTAGTAGTACTGGGCACAATATGTTCCAATGTGATGTGTCTTTTGGTGAAAAGGTGCCTTGTGAAACTGAGAAATGAGAAAGGGACAACACTAAAGTGAAAAACGAGTGGGAGTAGTTGTGGTTTCAGAACCTTCTCTAAATGCTGTGTGACTGAATATAACCTTTATTTAATCAGGTAATCTCACTGAGATCAAGACTTTTCAGCAGAGAGAAAGAAAAATCAAACATAGCCAGACGTAATAGAAGGACAAATACATAGAATAATATATTAGATCATTGGCTTTCGACAAAAGTAAATTTGAAACTGTTTTTGTC
This sequence comes from Pterois miles, assembly GCA_947000775.1. Classification (NCBI taxonomy): domain Eukaryota; kingdom Metazoa; phylum Chordata; class Actinopteri; order Perciformes; family Scorpaenidae; genus Pterois; species Pterois miles. The sequence continues at coordinate 3,933,993 of CAMQGK010000471.1, forward strand.
TTGAAAAGTTGGTATAGCTAGCTGTTGTGTTTCTATCCACGAGGGGTCGTATTATAGAAAATCCTATCTTAAGTCTTAGGAAGAGTCTAGGTAATTGGTATCTTATCTTACTTCATCCTGTCTTACCTCAAGTTAGGAAATCCTGAATGCTCAATCCAGCATTGCTTATCAAATTTTATTCTGGCAAAAATTGAATCGAAGGCAACTGGACTTAGATTTGTCTCTGAAGACGTTTCGCCCCTTATCCACGTGGCTTCATCAGTTCGAACGCTAGTGGGGAGTAGTCAGTCCCCACTAGACTAGTGGGGACTAGTCAGTCCCCACTAGTCTAGTGGGGACTAGTCAGTTGCAAGTCCAGTTGCCTTCGATTCAATTTTTGCCAGAATGAATATGACCTGGATGAATGAGAACCTTCACAGACTTGTATCAAATTTTATGTCTACTATTACCTTGCAACCAATCCTATTTTTATCTCTCCAAGCTAAAAAAGTATTGTCACCGTTGTTTTTCTCATTGAAACAGACTGAAACATACAATCTAGCAAAAACAACAGCAGGCATTTAACTTCAAGACAGATGAGTTATACATGTTGGTAACATCTGTAGAGAAATCACAAGTTATTTCTGGGAAATTTACAAAGTAAAGCTAACTCTGGAGATAAATGAAAGAGAGTGGGCTAAGATGGCAGACTCCTCTGTATCTGGCATCCTATGCTAGCAAAAAGAATACAAGTACACTGAGAAGTGATACAAAGAGGAAGGCAGCTCATTTGTCCAAGGAGCAGAAAAAAAGTGGTGGAAAAGTGAACTTTAGGGCAGCTTAAAGGTTATTCTAAAGTTAAGAGAGATTTTGGGAAGTTATAGGATGCATGTGTAATACACTTTACCTATTTTTAGTTAGGATAGGAACATTGACTTAGGAACTGTTAATCTGTAGGCCTAATGGCTTTGTTTTCCTAAATGAGGTCTTAATCCTAATTACCATGGTTACCAAACAATCAAGATAGGATGTGCAAGTTAAGAAATATCTGTAATATGGGCCCTAATGAGCATAAGTCCAATATTCACTGCCTTTTAGCTCTGTTTTTGGTCTCCACCAAGTCTTGCAAATATCTGTCTCTTTAGCTGCTAAATGTTCCACTATGTTCGCATGTTAACTACATCTCTCTGCTGTTTGGTGCTTAGCTGTAATGTACGGTGGGTTTTTAGAGCCTCTTTGCTGGAAACCGCTGCCGAAAATGAAACTTTGTTAGTGAACCAAAAAAAAAAAAAAAAAAAAAAAAGTTGCTGCTTATACAATCAAAACCAAAAAGATAAAACACTGGTTTTCTGTGGGTTCATCAGTACAAGCACATACATTTAGTTATCTGCATCATAGTTAATTTAAAAATATTTTTATAGTGGCTTTAAACCTGCATTAAATGTTTTTTTGTGGCTAACTTGGAGGTAGCTTATGAAGTTATGAACTTATGATGGATTTGTTACAAATGCTTGGCTATTTACACATCCAGCAGACATGGAGCAACTTTAAGATCTCATTTGCAGCTGTGTTTCTGGCCACCTGTTCAGGCTGTTCTCATACACCATTTGTAGCTGTACCCAAAGGTCAGGGGGGATGGGTGTGTCAAAAACACAGACTTTCACCCAGGAGACCGCTGTTTGTACCTCATATAAAACCTGAAGTCCATTTATTTGTTATGTAACTTTCATAATTAAGTTGCGCCTCTTCCGTAGTTATTTTAACCCAAACCAAGACATTTTCCTAAACCTATGCAAGTCGTTCTGTTAGCTACACCTAACTAAGTTGATTCCTGTGAAGACGGAAGTTTAGTTTGAAAAGACTAGATCAGAAATTGACACGAGCGTCACGTGTTACTGGACATACGTAGGAAAAGCGTAAAATTAGTAACTTTTCATAAGGTATCATGAAATGTTGTATGAGGATACAAGAAGAAGAAGAAGAAGAAGATAGTCCTTTATTAGTCCCACTAGGGGAAATTAAATTTACATTTTTTTTTTAATTTATACACGGTAAATGAGACCCAAAACACACACATCAAAAAAATAAAAAAGGAGAGGGGTAGGGGGGGGGGTCCCAGACACCGGGGGGGGGGGGGTTGGTTTTGGGGGGCCGGGAGGAAAAAACCCCCCCCCAACACCCAATTTTTTTCCCCCCCCATTGACCTGTTGCCGCCCCAACATTGGTCCTATATTCACTCTATTTTTAACTCTTAAAGTGAATTTGCGGACCAGAAAACCCAAAACAATAAGCTAAAAGATACTAAAATGCTCTGTAGAGCAGAGAGGAACAGCAGAAACAGGAGATTTTTCATTTTCTGTGCGTTCGTCGCTACTAGCAACCCCTTTCACATCGCGTGTAGGTATATGATCCATGCATGGTTAGTATAAAAACACTGATTAGTGCAGCTTCAAAGTTATCAAACGTCACACCTTCAATGTGTGCGTGTACTTTCTGAGAATACAAATTCATATTCTGAATAAAAGTTCATGTTTTTTCAATTTAACCGTTTTATTTCAGCTGATATGTCTGCTATGGCTAATAAAAATAATAATCATAGTCACATGATTCAACATAAATGATATTGTTATATTGTCATTATGTGAGAGAAACAGTGGTGTGTGTAATTGAGGGAGGAGTAAATTAGACTTTACACATAGCCTTGTCTGGGTGTGAACGCTGAACACACTCTTTGACGTCCTGCCCATCTGAGCTCATACAACCCAGAGGACAACTCAGCCAATAGGATCAATGCCAAGGTGAAATGCGGCACTCCCAGAATGCTGTCTTGTCTGTATAGAGATGAGCATCTATTATTAGTGTCTTGCTTATCACCTGAGCTAACGTCCAGGTCTTTCAGTAGATGCTGTATCCAAATTTCCACAATGGGGTCACACAAGGATAGCTAGAAAAGATCCATTATTAGTTTCCATGTTGCTCAGCGTTTTCCTAAATAAAATGCATGTGCCTCTTTTGTCTTTTTGGAACAGGGCAATCTGTATTTTGGGCTATGGTTACAAAAAAGAAGTAAACAAGAGCTTGAGTCTTATATTACAAAGACTTTTAGTTTATCTGAGTATTGGCAAACTCTATTTTGCTTTGTTGGTAAATCCTCCGCCACACTTCATTTCTTCTATCATTAGCACCGTGATCAGTGTTGTTGTGGTTAATAAACAAAGACTCCGACTGCTCAATCACCGTCAGGCAAATAAACAACAACAACACAACTGTTGGTTATTGACGACACCAGACTTCCATGTAATTTTGAGTCGTTTTTACCCTCCGTCATGCCTGTTTGTTGTGGAAAGCTGCTCTAGTGGAAAAAAAAACAAGTAGAGCTTTCTAATCAGTTATTACATACAGGGAAAAAAATCTTTTTGATCAAATTTTAACTGGCATGCATATAATCAGTGCCATATTAAAACTACACCTAGATTAATTTGAACAGAGCGTTTTGCCCAGAGCTCTCACTTAATCAAAGTCAAAATGATGCCAACTAGCACACTAAAGCTGGAGCAATCGCTGAGAATTAAATACACTGTAAACACTGAGACAAAGGACAGATAGGGAAGTGGGGGAAGTGAAGTACGAAGGGGACAGAGAAGTCTTGTACACAGCAGGATGTTTCATATTTTAGGGCCCTGCTGAATTGAGCCCAGTGTTTTGAGTCCTAGCACAGCACTGCCGGGGTCAACACTTGTCCGCTGTGCCTGAAGGAGTGTGAAATCTGGACGAGTGCACCCGTATCTCCCAAATCCTGCTATTGTCTAAACAGAGAGGTGGTTGTGGGGGTGTCTGAATATGTTTTGTAGATTCTGAAAAGAGGAGACATGTGAGGGGGTTTAGAAATTATACTGAATCCAAAATACAAAATGAAAAAAAGACTTAATTTTTTCCAAACGTTTCCTGCCATTAGTCTTGTGTCACACTGCATCGGCTAATTAAATACTTGCGTGCTCGCATACCATGAAACGTACAGGAGCATTGTACTAATTACTTGTTTGCCTTGCCAGCAGCAAGGTGGAGGACAACAAAATAATTGAACCTTGAGGTGTGTGATCTGGCTGTAAGCCACTGATTGTGCTGTGGTTTAGAGTTTAATAAACATAAAATTACATTCTCTCCTAGAAACACATCCACATAAACACAGCATCTTGTGTTACTTTGCTGCGGTGGTGTTTTCAGTGTGTAGTCCCCCTTCATATGAGTTTAATATATACAACACTGTAGGGCTATCAAAGTTAACATGATAATAAGGTGTTAATACTAATGTGTTTTAATGCCGCTGATTTCTTTGATGCGTTGATGTAACTTGCGATTTTTAGTTTGTAGCAGGCTCAGTTTTAAAGCTAGAGTGAAGATACTGGTATGATATGAAACTAGAAAACTGAAGAAATCCATTGATACCTTTCCATACTAGCTTGTCACGAGGGAGGCTAAATAATGCTCCTAACTTAAGGTACATTTGGCGAGGAAAAACCGGGATGGCCATTTTCAAAGGGGCCTCAAGATACGTGAAAATGGGTTCTATGGATACCCACGAGTCTCGCCTTTCCAGACATTCCCACTTTATGATAATCACATGAGGTTTGGGGTAAGTCATCGTCAAGTCAGCAAACTGACACACTGACAGCTGTTGATGCTTGTTAGGCTTCAGTTTGCCATGTTATGATTTGAGCATATTTTTTATGCTAAATGTAGTACCTGTGAGGGTTTCTGGACAATATTTGTATTGTTTTGTGTTGATTTCCAATAATAAATATATACATACATTTGCAAAAAGCAGCATATTTGTCCACTCCCATGTTGATAAAAGTATTGAATACTAGGGATGTAACGATATATCGTGCCACAGTATGTCGCGATATAAAAACACGACGATATGCATCATTGAGAGAAAAGCTGTATCGCGATATTTTGGGGATGTGATAAATTAGTTTAAAAATGTGCAGCTTTGGCTTTGACCAACCTCATCTCTCTGTCAGTGCTCTCCACTTAGTCTCCACTGTGTAGTCTGGCTTAATGTCCCGCCCACAGCACTATCTGATTGGTTACACATCATCAGCAATAGCCAATCAACACTTAGGATTACCGTGCTTTGGACAAGCAGCCGAAAACACAGACATAGCCTGGAGCTGCTGATGAGCAGAGCTGTGTCCTCTCCTCTCTCTCTTAGATGGTAGATATTGTCGAAGTTGTAAGAAATCTGCTGAAGTTGCAAAAACACCACAATCTATTTATATGATGACAAGCATGCTCAGTTTCCCAGTTACATCATCATCATTCAAGTTTTGTTAAAATTATCGTTATAATATCGTGTCGAGATCGTGAACCCAATATTGTGTACTGTATCGTCAGATGAGTGTAACGTCACACCCCTACTGAATACTTGACAAGTATCAAACAGTTTAAAGTAGCATTAAAACAGATAAAAACTATGATGTGATTAAATATGGACAGTCATGTGATTATTCACAATTAAATATTTTAATTGATTGACATGTTAACAATGGCCAAATATGTGTAATTTGAAAAGTGTTGCTTGTGGGGTGAATTATTGCCCGACTGTGTTTTTTTATCTGCACTCGAGTCTTCAATTCTTGTTTTTTTGTTTTTGTTTTTTACAATATTCACCTGGGCAGGTCTGTTATACAACCATATATTATCAAGTTATTAGCGAAAATGTTTCATTTCGCCCTTAACTCCAACTCTCACCAGACTAGACCACTTTCTAGAACAGGAAAGCTGTTATCCTAACATCCTATCCCATCCTATCCTATCACGTTAAAAATGTAAGCTGCTACAGTACAAGAGGTAAAATGCATTGTCGTGCACATTACTTTGATTGGCCAGTCCCCTTTTTAAAATCACAAAATCTTTAAAAAAAAAGTTCAGCTCTTTGATGTAACTCAGCATGTTAATCTGAAACCTGCTTCTTGGCCAACGTAAGAACTTTATCTGACAGTGAACAGTGACTGGAGTGTCTCTCTGTTTTTCATTTCTCTCTGTATTCATCTTTTTATCTCTATTTTATCTTTCACACTCTGTTCTGTCATCTGCTCTGTGTCTTTTTCCGACCACATCATACTAGCCGACCACAGCGCGCGGCACCCGATGCATCACAGCTATTCTGGCCCTTCTCGAAGTCTTCCAGAGGAAGTTCTTTGAAGGTTGGGCTCCCCAGCGGTGGGTACGGAAACCTACGTATTCGGGCATGACCGTCGGCCTCTCGGAGATGTTCTCCGTTTGTGGTTTGACCTTTTCAGATGTGCCCGACACGTCTTCTTCACCCACAGACTACAGCCAGAGCTTGACGATGTGTGGGAGGCCCATTGCACTGGAACACATGCAGACAGACAAAGATAATAATACAAGCAGTGTTTTTGTGCGTTATACACTGTACAATGTCTATTTATAATAATTAATAGTGAATAGCTCAATGTTAAGGTAAATTTTACAAAATATATAATCCGGCCTTTAGTCAAAGATTCTTACATTTTATAAAAGAACTGTACATTTCACGTAGGGCTGCACGGTGGTGCAGTGGTTAGCGCTGTTGCCTCACAGCAAGAGGGTTCGATTCCGGCTTGGGACTCTTCTGTGTGGAGTTTGCGTGTTCTCCCCGTGTAAGCGTGGGTTTTCTCCGGGTACTCCGGCTTCCTCCCACAGTCCAAAAACATGCTGTTTAGGTTAATTGATGACTCTAAATTGCCCGTAGGTGTGAATGTGAGCGTGAATGGTTGTCTGTCTATATGTTGTCTGTCTCTATGTGCCCTGCGATGGACTGGCGACCTGTCCAGGGTGAACCCCGCCTTCGCCCTATGCCAGCTGGGATCGGCTCCAGCCCCCCCGCGACCCCTAATGGGACAAGCAGTTGACGATGGATGGGTGGATGGATGGACATTTCACGTAAAGTACTCCCTTGTTTTTTGCTATGATGTCAAATCCATGTATTCGTCCTCTGTTGGCCACGTAGATGAGTCTGTGGCCAGGAGTTTGTTCGGAGAGTGTTTTATACAATATATACTGCTTCAGCAAAAACAAAACAGTCCGCATTATCTAGCCATTCAAAATAAATGCATCTTAACAAATATATTTGTTGTTTGTTATTATATGCACCTGTATGGAGGACTGTTTGTATTTATAGTAGCTGCTGTTGAGCATTGTCGATCAGGTTTGTTGGGTTACGCCTGCCTTTTTCACAATGGTAATTTCATCGAACTTCTTTGCCGGAATATATTTGTGAATCACTACTTGGACATTCAATGACAATTATACTGCAGCAATAACAATGGAGCAATTATGTCTTTGGTTATTTGATTAAATCTTTCATTTGACTGCAAAGTTTATTGAGATGCATTTTCCATGGTGTTTAATTAGTCTTAAGAAGAAGAAGAAGAAGATCAACCTTTATTGTCGCACATGGGGAAATTCAATTTACACTCTGTTTAACTTTACATGGACAGGCACACGAACACACACACATGCAACAATGGAGGGTGTGATAGTGAGGGGGCTCTCCGACAAGCCCCGGAGGGGGGGGTTGTGGCCTGTTCCGGGGGGCCCCGTGCAGTGCCCAAGAGGTAAACTGGCACCTCTCCGCTCCAGTTCACACTCAGTTTTTGGTCCATGTCGGGACTTGAACCGGTGACCCTCCGGTTCCCAAGCCAACTCCCTACAGACTGGCTACTGCCGCCCCCAATATTGCGCCCAACGTGGGGCTCGAACCCACGACCCTGAGATTAAGAGTCTCATGCTCTACCGACTGAGCTAGCCGGGCTAACACCTGCGCACAGAAAAACCAGGCACGTACACTTGATATGAGCGTACAGAACAGTATCCTCAGTATCCTCACAATCTCAACCCTCCCTACGTGTTCGCAACTGCTCGACACTTGCTCGACAAGTTGGCTTTTGAGACTTTGAGGACGGGGATGAAATAGACAGCGGCTGATGCCTCCGCTCCTTTGATTGGTCACTTTCCACACCCACAGTCACCGGCCTGATCTGTGTCTCTGTTGTGATACACACACTTCAAAAATTTTCAGTCTTGAAAACACACGTTTTCTGCTTGTGGATGCTGTTCTACGTTCGTGTCACCTGCATGGGCCTGACTTTTATGTGCGCAGGTTTTGAGGCTAATTAAGTGCCATAAATTTCTGCCTGATGTGAAGGCAGCGATTCCAAAGGAAGTGTGTCCTAAATCGTTTCAAACCTAGAGCTCTTTCTTCTTCTAGAGTTTTGAACAGACTCTGTGGACACTAAAGATTATCTGTGTAGATGATCTAGTGTGATCTACTGTATCTGTTGAAAACAGGAGAAACCATTTTAGAAAGGTAGACAGTAACTTAAGATAGAAGAGATAGAAGTGGTACGAACAAAGTCGTATACACGATGTGCTTGGCATCAAGTGGTTAAGTCATGAAACACTGCTGCTAAGCAACGGCAATATTAACGTTACTGTTGCCGTCTTGAAGCCACAGAGGCTAACAATTTAGCAAGCTAGCAAGTGGGTAACATGATGCAGTAAATGCAAAGGCATAAAGACTGAAGAAATATGAATGTGTGAACCAGATTTCATCGTAATCCGAAATTTGTGGAGCAATTGTACAAGAAAATCCTTCTAAAAAAGTACTTATTTCTTACAATTGTACACCAATAAATACATGTGCACACAGCATGGTGGTTGGTTAGAGAATTAGCTGGATACATAATATGTTTTAAAATGCTTCTGCCCTGCCGATGTGCTCTTGAGCATGCCCCCTCTGGGCAAGAAAATGCCATATGGACACTTTTATTATAAACTACCCTGTTTTTTTGTTTGTAGTTTTTGGATGCTTGAACATGTGAAGGGTGTCAGAGGAGGTGAGGGAGGAGGGAGATGTGGGGGCAAGCGGTCTGGACGGGGTTACAGTTGGAGGGGTTATGTGAGTGGATGACAATGGTCCTGCTGTGTGAATGGTGGAGAAAGGTGTGGGAGGGATGGGAGAGTGGTCGGTGGTTGGCGGAGAGGTTTGGGAGGATAAGGAAGGTGGAGTGCTGATGGAGGGAGGTGGCAGGCAGGGTCAGGAGAAGCCCATGGAAATGCAGATTGCTTCTTTGAATTGTATTGCCAGGCTCAGCTTTGATGTAAAGTGAAAAAAACAGGGATTTCATACAGACTAACTTTCACCATGCTTCCCTCCCCTCCCGCCTCCTCCCGCCTTTAGTCCCCCACTGCTTCTCTCTCCTCTCTCCCTCGCTTCAACTGACAAAACAGACCCTCGGGCACACTGAGCTGCCTCCTGCAAACTCCTCCAGCTTTTTCTCCACTTCACTTTCTTTGCACTCCTGCGCTCTTTTCACCTCAATCCCCTCTAACCTCAGCAGCGTTTCACATTTTGTTGGTTGGTTTAACACCAAGTCCATGCTAATAAGTATAGGCTTGATTTTAAAATGTAATTTTTACTTTAACATTTGTCATGGGGTCAAAAATCTTGACAAGCGCCCTCCTATGGCCATACAGGTTTTAAACTGTTCTCTGTCAGAAGCAAATGTGGAAGTAACGTGATGTTGTTTTAGCACCGCAAGACCACTTAGTGGACATTCAGATGGAGATCAGTCCTGCAAGGGGCTGCATTGGTGGGGGGAGCATCAGGTACCAGTGAGAACATCCAGGAAGCCCAGTTTGAGTAACAGATCCATGAGTTTGAGGGCCTATTAGATGCCAAAACACTGCACAGTGCTTTATATTAGAAAAAGGAATATTTACTTTTGTATCATTCATCACAATGATCGCGTGGTAAATGCAGTGTTAATGTCGGTCTGAACCATAGACTGTATATTAGAAGTGGACGCAGTCACTGTGATGTCACCTATTGGTTTGTGGACTAGCATTCTGAAGCCTCGAGTTCGGCATTTTGGCTGTCGCCATCTTTATATTTTGCCGTTGCCATCTTGTTTTTTTTGCAATCAGAAGTGACACGCGAGGGTGGAGCTAAGTACAACCGAATGCTGAATAAGACGTTTTTAGGCTACCAAAAAGATTATAATTAACTTTCATGAACAGAAAACAGACTGTGAAAGGGTTAACGTGGTAAGATGAACGGACAGCGGCGTAGTAGAAACCCATAGGTCACAAGGTAGCTATGTCCTAAAGCATGCCCTGCTTTATGGTCTATTTGACCCTAAATGGGACCATAATCTACTAAATGAACATCATGTATTGAAGAAGACTTGAAACTAGTGACTGAGATCATAAACTGATGTTTACAATGTTTACTGAGGTGATAAATCAAGTGAGAAGTAGGCTCATTTTCTCATCTATACAATCAGACTTCTTGCAACCAGAGGAGTCGCCCCCGGCTGGATATTAGAAATAACGCAAGTTTAAGGCATTTCTGGATTGGCTTCACTTTTCAGAACCACTGGGCTGATGATGGCAGGGCGTACAAAGTGTCTTTGACACCTTTCACGTCCCTTTTCCCACCGATATTCAATGTTTCACAGTTTTTCCCTAAACTTACCCAAATAGTTTTAGTTTCTTAAACTTACCCAGATCTCAACCAGAGAGGAGGAAGATCAGAAAATGCTCATATTGGTCACTTTGAAAGGAAAAGTCTTGCGTTGCTGTATAAAGCAATTATTTATTATCCATGCACGTCATCACAGAAGTTAACACTTCAAGCTCGACTTCTGGGAACGTGCAAGCTACGTGAGCCTACAGTATATCTTGTGCAGATCATAACATCAGTGGGTTTTAGGAAGGTCAGTCAGAGTACTCCACGGATTTAGCATCGCACTCCTGTAACATTGTGTCAGACTTGAAAAAGATCAAAATCGATGCAGCATAACCAGAGATATCGTCTTCTCTCCAGCATTTTCAAATGCATTCACTCTGGATTGTGTTCTTGTGTGAACATCTGCTTTTAGTGATCAAAACCAGTAGCTTAGTGTTCCTAGAACAGCAAAAATTGAGAGAAACAGATGCAGTTTCCAATATCACAGCATCACTGGGGCACACCCTGAGTACACAAGCTACGCATTTATACACAGAAATTCGCTTACCCGCCTCTCAACACACACATAATCTCCTCATGTGGTTCTTCGTGAACTCAAGACCTGTTGATCAGGCACTTAATCCAGGCTGAATATAAAACCATGTATTGTTTTTGATGGACAATATACTGTAACACCCCTCGCCCTCCTTCCCGATTCAAAATGCTTTCCCTCCTCGCTCATCTCACCCTTTTAGCCCTTCCTTTCACCGCAGACCTGAATTTCTGATTAGGAAAAAGAAAAGAACACACACACACTCACAAAAAAACCAACAGAGTTCAGGTTTTGAGGTGGTCTGGAAAATGCAGAGTGGGCATATTGAAATACAGATAAAAGAAAAAAGGAGAGTGAATAGTGAGCCGTGCAGAAACGGTTGGCTAATTAAATCTTTATACCGTCTTTCTGAGGAGAAGCTAATCTGCTGGGTGGGAGCTGGCCTGTCCTGCTTTTAAAAGACTTCTCAAAAAACTTTTCTTTTCTCATTTCATGCATTCTCTGAGCCCACCCCTGGGTTTCTTTAGCCTCAGTGAAATATATGTTTTTTCACTGCGTTTGATGGAAGATTGAGAGCGAAGCGGACAATGCAGAGCCTCATTACTGGAACGAGGTCTGAGCAGAGATGTCGAGAGAGAAAGGGAGAGGAAAATAGTAAATCACACAGCAAGGAGGAGGATTTGGAGCAGAGAGAGAAATGCGAGGAGTTTTATCTCGCATTTGAATGTATGAATACAGTGGGTGGTAGGTGTGTGGGAGTGGGGGTGAGCGCTGGAATAACAAAAAAAAAGGAGAGGAAGTGTGCTGTAAAAGAAGCAGTTAGTGGCCAATCTCATGTAAGGAGGACGCACTGAGACTGCACTTTTGTCTTCATCCCGAGGAGACGGAGCGAGAGAGGGAGGAGGAGAACCGATGATCTGAGATCAGATGTTTCCTCCTGATAACAAGCAGCTGTGATGATCACTTCCAGACTCGGGCCGGGGTTTTTCAGCAGCGAGGCCAGAGGTTGATGGTCCACGTGCCCTGACCCCGGTCTCCAGATCCTCCACATCTCTCCGTCTCTGCCCTCCCTCCCTCTTTTGTTCCACCTCTCCAGCAGTCCTTTCTGACTTGGTAGGCCAAGTCAGGAGACTGTGAGGCCCAAATGTTATTTGCTAAATTAGATAATGGAGGCTGTCCACAATATGCAATGGCACTCTAGTTGGTAAACAATGCTGTGGTGTTTTGGGGGCAGGAGCAGAAGTTGTTTTTCAGCCGATTTGATGGTCTATCTACCTTCTTATCTATCTTAATTTCTTCATTTAACCCCTTAAAGCAGCACTAACTTATATTAACAACGGATCAAATGACTGTGTAATAAGGAGAGAAAACATAATAGGATTATCATTATTTCTCTGAGCTCTCCATCAAGCGTTTTACCATCTTTAAGGTCTTTGTACACCATGTCCGTATTTTTTGTATGTGTTTTTTTAATCCGTCATTAAATGACAATCGTTAGGCACAGAAACCTCTCTGATGCATTTTCTTATTCTCTTTATTGCAAAAATTTGCAGTACAAGACAAAACTAAATTTACGTGGGTGCAATGATAGCACTAGTCCAGAACAGGGCTTGTGAATGAATGACATTAGCAACATGAGATTGTATTATTTATTTTTAAACATGCGAATATTGGACTTGCAAAAGCCTTTACATTACTCTGCAAGTTACAGCTTCTAACCGTTGCGGAAGCGCAGCACCCACCCTTCAGGCCCTCCCCAGGTTAACGCTGTTCACTCTATTAGCAGTGTTGCTGTTGTTTTCTCTGCTAGCGCTGTTATCACTGTTAGCTGCGAGCCGCCAGCTCAGTCATCGTCACGTTGAGAGCCGTGCGGATGCAAAAGAAATGCTCCCAGTCTTGCATTTAGCATCTTTAAGTAGCTGTAACACATTTTCCTAGCTGGACGCAATACGAGCTAGCGAGTGAACATTAGATTGTTTCCCAGTGAAGATGTCCCAACCTGCTCCGTGCATCAGCGAACATGAAAAAACACTCACCCTGCCCATATTTATCCAACGTTTCTCGTGCCTCCAAAATCGACACTGACAGTTAATCGATATCACGCCCTCTATGTAATAACAGAGTGACATGCTCGTAGTATATGTGGGCAATTGTTTGCGCTCCATTCACCAGAGTTTGCTCGGTCACAGTATGTCAGGGAGAGGTATAAGGCAGGAAATACTATGTGTGAAATGCCAACTTATTGAGTCCTTGTTTTAATGGCTGCACTATTCCATTAAATGAAAAAAACTTGTGCATTATTCACTGCATTGCACAGAACCGATAGCGTGTGGAAACTTCAAGATCAGGATAAAGTTATGTGAGTTTCAGCAATGTTTGGCTGCACTGGATGAGTTTGTAATCATTGGCCCAGAGGCTGGTCAGTGAGCTGAACTGCACGGAAATGAACTGTACTGTACAAATTCACAAAAGCAAACAAAAGGCACATATACTGTACAATCTGAAGCTGGCTGGGCACAACCCATTAAAGCACTAAATAAGCATGCGAGAGGGAGAACAGAGGCAGGTAGAGAGTGAGGAAATGCGAGGAGAGGGAAGAGTTAAGTCCATTTCCTGAGTATAAATTAAAAGCGTCTTGTAATCACATCGCAGGAATGCAGTCGGTGTACACTGTTAAACACTCCCTAAGCCCTGGCTCCACTTCACTCTCTCAGCTCTGCACACAAAGGAGCCTTTGTTCTCTCTGCTCTTGAAAAGCAATGCTCAGTCACTCCCTCCTCCTCCACCTCCTCTCTCTGCTCTCTCACTCTTGTGCTGTTTCTGTCATTCCCCCCTCTCTCGCTCCCTCTCTCTCTCTACTTCTCTTGCTATCTGTTTCTTTCATTCACTGCCTCGTTTCTGGCCTTCTATTCCCCCTCCCACTCAGTCCCTATCCCTCTTTCTTCTGTCTCAGAAGAACAGAGGTTGACTTTTGACTGCTGGGCTTGTGCATAGCCAGAGGTAACAGAGGCACAAACACAGTCATAATAATCATTAAGTGATTGGCTCGGTCTAAACAAATCCACAGTGCCCTCAACATCACCAGAAAACAGGATTTCTCAAAGTGCACTTCCCTCAAGATTTGCTCTGCCCCCACCAACAGCTTTTTCTGGTTAACCACACATTTACGGTAAGAAACTGGAATGGGGTGTGGAAGCGGTGGGAGGGGGGGTCCTGGTCTTTCTCCCTCTGCTCCAAAGCCCTCCACCCTGACTGAAAATATCCAGATAGATACACACACCATTTACCAGATGTAGCCTACACACACACACACACACACCTGGTACAAGGGGAGCCCTTGGGCGTGGAAACTCTTATTTTGTTTAGCAATCGGGTCATATGCGACAAGCTTATAAAGTCTCCCGGTTGGAACATGTTTTCCTGGGAGAAACCCTCACAGGCTCCTCCTCCTCTTAAGAACCTGGCGGCCCTCACCTGTTGACTGATTTTTCTATTATGTCAAAATAAAGGAAGCGTACACAGGCATGTTTCTGCGCTTAAATAGCTTGGTAGAAGAAGAAGAAGATCTACCTTTATTAGTCCCACAGTGGGGAAATTCAATTTACACTCTGTTGAACTTATACATGGTACATGCACACAAACACACACATGCATTAATGGAGAGATGTAGAGTGATGGGGCTGCTCCAGACAAGCGCCCCGAGCAGTTGGGGTTTGGTGCCTTGCTCAGGGGCACCTCGGCAGTGCCCAAGAGGTAAACTGGCACCTCTCCAGCTACCAGTTCACACTCAGTTTTCGGTCCATGTCGGGACTTGAACCGGTGACCCTCCGGTTCCCAAGCCAACTCCCTACAGACTGAGCTACTGCCGCCCCAATGATGTAATGTAATGGAATGACTTGTCTTTGCTTTGAAAAGTACAACACCCACACGAAAATAAATATGAAAAATAGATCACTCACTGTAACTGTCTCTGAGCTACCGCTTGACACGTACAACTCACAAGTACATATTTTCACAAGAAGCAATCACTATCAATCAAAGTTATGACTTCAAATGTTAAAACATACTGAATTTGGGGTTATAAACCCTCAAACTACATAATTCATGGAGTAAATGAATGACAATAAAGTATAAACAAGACTGAGTCTGTAGCCATGCTAGCAGATCTGTAAAGGCCTTTGCACACCAAGTCTGTATTTTTCATCCAAAATTGGTGTACGTTTAAGAATTAATATGACCTCACGTTGTGTCAATTATGTTTACACGACTCTGAAGCTTACGTCCATCATTTAAGTTTTCAGAACCGGTTCGATGTGCATTTTTACCATCAAAAGGTAAAAGAGGGGTGTTTAACCACTCAGTCACCATCCGTGCAAACGTCATCATCCAAACACCTGATCTTATAGACATTCACTTTGTCTCCCAGCACAAAGCACTTTACGACAAAGAAATTATGCAACACAGATATCTTGAATTTAAATGTGCAGATTGCAGGTGACTGCAGAACAGCTTGGAATGAGGGATGGTAGCAGAACAAAGGATGCATGAAAGATTCGACAGTCGTGATTGAGCTCTAGGCAGCTAAATGATAGCTTCTTGCAAATATCACACATTCATTAGTCCCATTTAGGATTAGCGCTATGGATTCAGTTTTGTATTGGACTGCGAATTTTTGCAACAAATGCAATAATATTGAATGATTGATCAAACAAAAATGCATACAAAAAAATACAAACTTGGTGTACAAAGGCCTTAAGGCTGTATGGAGGTATAGTGTTGTGAATTTCCCCACTGTGGGACCAATAAAGGAATATCTTATCTTATCTTATCTTAGTGCTGCTTTCAGCTAAATGCTACCATCAGCATGCTAACAGTGATGATGCTAACATGCTGATGTTTAGCAGGTAAACTGTTAACAAAGTTCGCCACCTTCGTTTGGCATGTCATGAGTTTTCATCTTTTTGTCATTATCGTATGTGCCAAAGGTCTGCACATTAATAAGGGAGTCTGTCACAAAACTAAAATCTGTCTCTCTCTAGTACGGGAAAATGCGGTGTGGGATACAAATCCCAGGCTGTGTGCATGATGACCAATAAAGTGATTACGGTGTTCTTTTTCTTGAGGGTTCAGCGTGTCTAGTCCTGCCTGACTTACGCACCGCCACGGTGAGAGGACCTGAGGCGTGAAGTGCAATCACGTCCATCAACTCTTATCAAACCTGTCACTGGGTGTCTGACGCAAGTCTGCCTTGCACAATCGCCTCCTGACAGATGAGTACAGGAAGGTTTAACCCTGACAGTATATCATTATTATTAGGTTATTCACAGAGATTCATATCAGTGGCTTCTGAAATTTTAACAATTTTGTGTTCAGCACTCACTGGCCCCACACTCTGGATCTTCTTTTCGCTCATGGTTTACCACTAAATAACATGTAAGGTTCACTGACCACAGATATACTTGGACAAGTTTCTCCTTGTTAGATGAGGATGCCAAAACATTATTTCAGCTTTGTTTAACTGAAGACATTCAGCACCTAAATAGAAAGAGGAATGATAAGCACAGATGGAGAAAAGTCCAATTTCTTTAAATTGTATTTCTAGAAAGGTTGTTACCAGTTTGTCATTTCTCCAGGTGTCTTGAAATCGTAGATGTTCACATTCTCATTTTTCTGGGCAACCCTCACCTGCTAATGACGCAATTGAAAGCTCCAGTACAACTGCTAAATGGAGCGTTTGGTGAGATTGTTTATCAACTGCTTATTCCAAGTTCAAAAAGTCCTTAAAAGTACTGAGAAAAATGGAAATTTGAACATCTACGCCATCAGCTGAAGACGATCTAGTGACTGAATTGAAAGCTCCAGAATGGCTACTAAATGGACCTTATAGTTAGATTGTGTTGGCAGCTCCTCTTCATTGTTATTAGCAGAGGTTACTCTGTGTCACAACAGTAAGTCAACCTCTGAATGTTGAGAGAAATTCTTCAGATGATTTAACTAAGTACAAGAAGAAAACACAGCTTTGAATCTTTTGACCTACTTTTTTTCCAGAGACCCTTGTATGCAAATCACCTCATCTTGACAGCTATAATTCAGTCAGTGTCAAGAAGGCTACTCTAGACCTCAGTTAGTACAAACATTTAGGAGATACACATCAGTTTCAACATATTAATTACAGTCTACCTTTGTGTTTTAGAAGAGATTTGCTGATTCCTTTTAAAGCACACCTGGGCCTGGACATTGGATATGTTTCTGACCTTTTAACCCCTTTTATGAGCTGAGCTTAGCTGTAGTCCCTGGACCTTTAAGGCCAGGTCACACCAGCGTATAACACAGCTACATTTTTTTGCGATTAGCGGACTCCCTCGTGGTGGCAAAGTAAATCTGTGGCAATTGTTTGTTGTTGTGCAAAGTTCAACTTTGATGAACTTGGACCTGCAGATATGTGCATTTGACCAATAGCAAGATGTCTCAACGGTGCTGACCTTTGAGGGAACGGAGAGCCGGAGAGTCCAAAATGGAGGAAGCTATTGTAGCTTATTAGCCATGATGCACTTTTATTTAACCTCTGGTGGACTATAGAAACTGCAATGTTTGAAAGTAGTGAGATGAGTCTATGGTAAAATACATCTTATTTTAAATAAACTTATTCCCTCTTAGTGACAGAGCTAGCATGCTTACTAAGGGGATGGGAATTGCCGAGCGATCTGTCACTGGTGTATTCATCTGCAATCTGTCAATCATTCATCATCAGGAATGTATCAAATATGTGTGAAATACAAATACCCATATAAAGAGAAGCAGGCAGAGGCGAAGGTGCCATATATTACGTTTTATTATGTAACATCTCAGAACAATGACAACTATTGTCCAGAAGCCCTCACAAGGTACGGCATGTAGCATAAAAAATATGCTCAAATCACAACATGGCAAACTCAATCCCAACAGCTGTCAGTGTGTCAGTGTGCTGACTTGACTATGACTCGCCCCAAACTGCATGTGATTATCATAAAGTGGGCATGTCTGTAAAGGGGAGACTCGTGGATACCCATAGAAACCATTTTCAGTTATCTTGAGGCCAATCAAGTTTGGAGTGTTATTTAACCTCCTTTGCGACAACCTAGTCTGCCGTGGTTGGTACCAATGGATTCCTTTGGCTTTCTAGTTTCATATGATGACAGTACTTTTTAATTTTATTTCTATTAAAGCATTGTTTGTTCTATGTAAAATACTTTTCTACTCTGAGAGGCATTATATAAAGATTATTTTACAGTATTACACCCTGAACAGCACACAGCAGATCCCATTAGCATGCAGCAACCCGTCTGGCCTTTCCAGCAAATCCACACACACACACACACACACACACACACACACACACACACACACACACACACACACACACACAAACAGGCAAGAGTCTCTCCACGTCTGCCCATCCTGAGCCCAGATGCAGGGCCTGTAGCAGCGTGTCTGAAACTAAACCACCTTTACAGGGCAAGAGAAATAGCTCAGGGTGTATATATGCACTGCAGGCAGGGCTGGGCCCATCTGAACCTCAACCAAACAGCTCTGGTGTCTTTGATGGCAGCTACACAGATCTGAAGAGTGAAAGGAGACACTGATCTGAGGTGTTGTCGAGGAGAACACCCCACAGGCAGTTTCAACCTCGCGCTCACTTCCTGTTATACTATTTCAGAGCAGAGAATATTGAAAAGTTTATATAGAAAACACAGTGTCACAGCACAACATCAGTGGTGTCAAGGCTCGAAACACCCCAACCCCCCTCCCACCACACACACACACACACACACACACACACACACACACACACACACACACACACACACACACACACACACAAATTGTAGCCTTGACTCACTGCCTGACTGCAAGTCCTGGACACAATGTTCTTTTGCGCACACACACACACACACACACACACACACACACACACACACACACACAGTGCATATACACACACTCCTACATCTCACAGTCTCACAGAAGGCGTTCACACCTGGTTCTCTCTGCAAGTCAGTCCGTCTTGTCTTGAGGTTGTTAGCAACAGCGTGTTTACAGGCCTTACTACATAAGAACTGATGTCAAGTTGAATTGCATTTGTTTATCTTGTCTGGCGTCTTCCTCTTTTGACTTTACTCTTTCCTTTTGATTTGCTTACATTCTACTCAGAGGGTTTGTTTTGTGACAGGGGGCTTAGTGGCGAAGAAACAGACCAGCAAAACATCTGCAGCCTTTACTGGAGGAGAGCTGTATTTATTCAGTTGTGATTAATTTCTAAGTATCTATGCCTGAGGTCAAATGTAGTTTAGTTTAAATGTAGTGTGGGATGGCTTTTGTCTGGGATTAAATTGAAAGATTTTTAGAGATCTGCTAAGGTAAAAGTATCCAATATTTTCGCAAGAATATACAGAAATTGGAGGTTGTAGTGGGCTAAGCTTTAGTATCTAATGACACTAGAAAACTTAAAGAATCCGTTGGTACCATCCGTGTCAATACTAGCTTGTCTCCAGATAGGTTAAATAATGCTCCTAAGTTATGCTAAATTTTGGCAAAGAAAAACTGGCATGGTCATTTTCAAAGCAGTCCCTTTACATCTGACCTTAAGATATGTGAATGAAAATGGGTTCTCTGGGTACCCACGAGTCTCCCCTTCACAGAGAAGAAGAAGAAGAAGAAGAAGAAGATCTACCTTTATTAGTCCCACAATGGGGAAATTCAATTTACACTCTGTTAAACTCATACATGGTACATGCAGACCTGAAACACACATACATGCATTAATGGAGAGGTGTCAGAGTGAGGGGGCTGCTCCTGACAAGCGCCCCGAGCAGTTGGGGGTTTGGTGCCTTGCTCAGGGGCACCTCGGCAGTGCCCAAGAGGTAAACTGGCACCTCTCCAGCTACCAGTTCACACTCAGTTTTTGGTCCATGTCGGGACTTGAACCGGTGACCCTCCGGTTCCCAAGCCAACTCCCTACAGACTGAGCTACTGCCGCCCCCATGACATGCCCACTTTATGATAATCACATGCAGTTTGGGTCAAGTCATAGTCAAGTCAGCACTCTGACACACTGACAGTAGTTGTTGCCTGTTGGGCTGCAGTTTACCATGTTATGATTTGAGATTTTTTATACTAAATGCAGTACCTGTGAGGTTTTCTGGACAAGATTTGTCATTGTTATGTGTTGTCAATTGATAGATATAGATATAGATATAGACAGATGAGTATTTAATACTTAACAAATCTCCCTTTATGGAACATTTTGAACAGATACAAATGTGTGATTAATATGCAATTAATCGCTATTAAATATTTAATCAATTGACAGCCCTAAGTGAAATATATATATTTTTTTCTTTCTCATACCTTTAACCACAATAGGACCCTTCATGTGTATCTTTGTAAACCACTGACCTTTAATTTATGTAGTATGCTGTATCTATAATACTATGAATTTCAGTATGAATCTATTCCAGATTCAAAAACTCAATTAACTATTTCAGATATTATGATAAAGATTTACTGTAGGGCAGGTTAACCTCCCGCCTGATAGCTGCTGTCCATGACCTCTCAACTTTTAACTCATTACTTCCAGCGTAACATATAATCATCTTTAAAAATATTTTGTCTAATTATGTTGGATGATGTTGGATGTGCAGTTATTTTACACCGTGCCAGTTAACCTTGTTCTATTTATTCCACGCTAGTTCATTGTGTCCTGTCCTCTGCCACCTGCGCCACGCCCTGCTCTCCTGCGCCATCTGGTCCACATATAGCTTCTTGATGTTGAATCAGTGTAATCATAATGATAATCCTCTAAGCCTGTATTTAACTCCTGCTTAGCTACTGTAACCAGAGCTGCAGAGATATGGGAAGCAGTGAAAGGAAGGGTGACAAATCTTCCCTTGCAGTTCCCTTTATTGGCCAATCACTGCGTGACCTCCGACCCCACGCTCACACTGTGAGCCTTTTGGTTGATGGGTTGCTCTGTTGTGACCACATATGGATGGGAGATGAGGGGCTTCAGCGTTGCATCTGTGGTGCTACATAGGTGTATTTAAATTACATTTTAAATATACTACCAGGAGTTTTTTCAGAGCTGAGCAGATGATAGGGATTTTCTTGTAGCTGGAAACACGCCAACTTTGTGGTGTGTGGCTGGGTTATTAAAGTAAAAGGGTTATTAAAGTAAAGATGTAGTAGTAAATAAACTGAAACTAAACATTGTGTGCGCTTTTGGTGCATCTCCAAGCATGTCAACGTGCCCCACTGGCTAACTCATGGCTAACTACCACTCTGCGCTGCTCTCATACAGCGACTACAGCTGATAACTCCGTCCAGACCGCCGGTATCATCACGGAAGTGTAGCATCCACCCTCCGGTTCCCTCTGAGGTTAGCACTGGTAGCTGTATCAGCACTTTTGCTGTTGTTTCCACTATTAGCGCTGTTAACTGTGAGCTGCCAGCTCAGCCGTCGCCACAAATAATTGTCTTTAATGCGGATGTATATGTATATGTAGATATATGGATGCAGATTTACTTCATTATTTTAGATATTATTTTGTTAACGCTCACTTCCATACTTACCCAACCAGACTGTATAAACATCGCGTGGTCAGTTTTCTATCAGATTTCATGGAGCTATCTTGTGAAATGACAATGTGTCATTGTTTATTTATTACACAAGTCTAAGAAACATAAGATTTGGGAAAAATTATCACTCTCAGAAACCGTAAATATGGCAGTTACTCCCGCTTTTTTTTTTTTTTTTTTTTTTTTAACTTTACTTCTGCCGTTTACACTTTATATTTTTATATTTTGAAATGTTTTTATCACTAATATCCAAAATTTACTGGTGATTTTTGTCATGATAGTTTTTTTATTTATAAACTATTTAATGTCCTTATAGTCATTATAGGTTTCCACAACATTCCCACGTGTATTTACATTCCTTTCATGTTCATTTTATTTTATTGTTGTTTTTATGTGTGAAACAAATAAACTAAACACATAGCAATATCTCGTATTTAGCACCTTTTAAAGGAAGAATTTGATGATTTCTTCCCTTTCTTTCTGAAAGTGAGAGGTGAAGACCAACACCGCTTTCATTTCTGTGTTTAGCGTGAAGCCAAAGCCAGGAGGCAATTAGCCTTTAGCTTAGCATAAAGACAGCCAGAAACAGCTAACCTAGCTTTCTCCAAAGTAAAAGAAATAAAGCTCATTAATTAACCCATTATATCTCTTAATTTAAACCAGACACAAGTGAAAATGTAGTAAAAACAGACAATTTTGGTTTTAGAGTAAGTTACCTACTAACCACTCACCCTTATTATCAATCTTCTTCTCCAACTCTTAGCAAGAAAACAAAGCATATTTCCCAAAATGCTGAACTATCCACAAAAACAAATAGTTGAACTTACTTCATAACTTTTGCTCAACATGACGAATGATGCAACCAATGCCACTGCATGTTTATTCCTGTAGTAAAACAAAAAAGTAGTAAACAAGACTTAATATAATCACTGTAATTGCAAGGTGTGACCAAATATTCATGACAAAGAGGCTCTCTGACACATTCACTGACTGGATACGACATGTCTTAAAAAGTCTTCCAGTGGCATGTTGATAGTCTTGCTCACACTTTTAACTGTACGGTGACAGTTGTGTATGTGTTTGTGTGCACGCATACACACTGTATGCCTGTAAGCCAGTCTTAAAATTTAATTATCAGTTGGCGCGTTCAAATTTACACATTCAGAAACTCGAGATGTGTTGCAGGAAGTGGGAGGGGTGAAGGGGGGACATAAGCACAGACCATATAAAAGGTAATACTCCTTCATACCCCTCTGGACATCGTTGACTCTCAGCATGTCTGCTGACCCCCCTGAGGTAAGGGGTTAAAGGTCATGGGTTGTGGAGGTTATGACTGATCCTCCTGGTCTTCCCTCCGGAGGGACAGTCACAACATAACACGTCTGTATTTATAACAATTATATTGTAGGGTCATGTGTATTACTGCACTTCTCTGGAACTCGCTGGCTGGGGACGCAGGCCGACTGTGTTTGGAGAATGTGGGGCTGTGAAATGTGTTTCTGTGTGTCCCTAATGACGGATAATAGCAGTTTTGAGTTTGGCACTGTGTTTGTGAGCGATTACACCTTTTGTGTGTTTGTTTGGGTGTGTGTTTGTGCGTGTGTGTGTGTGTGTGTGTGTGTGTGTGAGAGAGAGAGAGAGATGGAAAGACAGAAGTTTGCAGTGTGATAAAGTAACTGTCTAATTGCAGAGAGCCTTGCTGTGTGGCATGTCAGATTGTTCTTCCCCTGTGGCCCGAGGTCTCCTGCAGGGGGAATCTGTGTGTGTGACTGCTAATGTGTGTGTGTGTGTGTGTGATGGATTTCAACTGCCTGCTTCAGGTCTTGGCAGGCTGCCTGAGCACCAGAGACCCAGTCAACCATATTTCATTCTCACTCCAACAAAAAAAAAAAACACCATACATTTTTACCTTTATGTGGTTTGTTCAACTCTGTAGTCCATTACACCACTGTGTGTGTGTGTGTGTGTGTGTGTGTGTGTGTGTGTGTGTGTGTGTGTGTGTGTGTGTGTGTGTGTGGGGTGAATGAGAGCGTTTGAGAGAGATGATGAAGAAAACTGCAGAGTCTCCATGCTCTCTGCGCCACAATGGCTTGCATTGTTCTAGTGCTATAATCAGAGCGGACATGGAACTTGGCCTGGAGACCAAGAGGTCTCTGCAGCCCTGGACACAGGTGCTGGAGCTCAGATTCACACCAAATCCAGGGGGTGGAGGTGGTGTAAGGTTTAATGATTAGTTTTAGAGAGTTTGGTCTAAAGTCAGACCTTGTCTGGGTTCACCCAAATGACAAAAAAAACCCACCCAAAATAACAGTTACTGTATCTGAGAATACTGCCTCTCCCATCCTAATGCAATATGATAGATAATAGATAAAAAGAAATTCATAAAATATTGTTTTTGTTTTGTTGCATTGAAAAAATTACGTACATTTTAAAACTTCCATAGCAGCTTTCTTTCCAGAAACAGTGTCCCAGGCAGTCTGAATAATAGCTACACAGTGCATTTGAATGTCTTGTGTTGGTAGGTGGATTTTGGAAATTTGGAGTCACCCAGGCTAGCAGTTTCCCTCTGTTTCCAGTCTATATGCTAAGCTAGGCTAATCGTCTCCATACTTGACACGCAGACTTGAGTGGTATCAATCCTCTCATTTAAGGGGGCTTTTACGAGCCAACATTTAGGCCATTTTAATCGAAATCTGGTCCGTTTCATTTGGCCAGTTGCAAACACTGTAATCGTACTCTGATGTGGACCAAAGCAGCCTGTCTGAAATTGCTTGCAAGAGGTGGTCTTGGACCGCTTCCAGCGAACCAGAACTCAGGCTGCCTGTGCAGACGTGTGTTGAGTTTGGTTAACATGAGTGGGATGACCTGGACTTGTGCAGAAGTCCGATGTTTGCATGACAAACATCATAAAAATACAAAAATAGCTCCGTTTATAAAGTAATTGGAGATAAGCTGGAGGAGAAAGGGTTCGCACAGTGGATCAGTGCCGAGTCAAAGTGAAAAACCTTCGACGGCAATATATCAAAGTCTGCGGTTCCCTGCATAGACGTGACAGCTCTCAAGACGAATAAGATAAATTTGTTCCATACACGCCCCTCTGCAAATTAATATTTTTATTTGGTCTGCTTTAATTTGTGGACTGTAACATGAACTAGACTAAACAGAAAACAAGCCAAAAGTATCAATTTCACTCTGATTCGGACGAGCCAGATGGACCATGGCTTGTGAAAGTGCACTAACTTGACTAAACAACTTCCCAAAATTTATCTTTATGATTCTCAATTCACCATTTCCAGTGCAGTCATTCTCTTTTCCATGACTGTTGCTTTCTGACATGAGTTTAAAATAAAATGTAAACATGGTTGAATATATAAAATGTTCATGCCGATGTATAGGCTGAAGTCAAACTTGAGACAAAGAGGCCCATTTGCCCCTACAAGCTGTTTGCAGATGGTCTAAAATATCAACACAGTCATATTGCCTCCTTTACTTCTTGGCCGTTGTTTACATCTGGATGCTAACACCAGCACTTTAACATGGTTTGTTAGCTGTAGAGGAGCTTTATCTTCTGTGCTTTGCTCTGAACTTTTGAAGCTATCAGCTGCTTAAATTCTCATATTTTCTAAGCTGCGTCTTTCCCCACAACCATTGCTGTTGTTATTCTTTGACTTCCTTTGTCACGGTGGTTTCCTGTTTCCCTTGTTTGAGCCAAAATTTAGTTAATCAAGCACCATGATGCTTAAAGGTTATCTATACAATATTCAGAGCATTAAAACAACTATTTGCTCTGTAAAGATACAGAGTAATGTGTACCAGGGCATAGAATGAAGTCACTCTCCCTCTGTATCTGTTGTAATCCGAGCTTCTCTATGCTTTGACATAGCCGGGCCAGCCATGCATGCTTTTAGTGCATGTGAGCGTGCCCAACTGGCTAGCTCACGACTGCCACTCTGCACTGCCCTCATACTTCGGTAACAGCTGATAAAACCGTCCCAAGCGACGGCACCGCCACGGAAGTGGTTCCCCTCCAAGTTAACACTATTAACACTGTTAGCACTGTTAGCACTGTTAGCGCTGCTGGCTCAGCCGTCGCCATGTTGAGAGCCGCGCAGAGGCAATAGAAATGCGTCCATGCATTTCGCTCCTTTAAGCGATACATTAGTCTTCTCTGGTTTAGGGTAAAATGGTTAAAAGTAAAACTTGCAGACTTTCGGCCCACCATGGCTCTAAGACGGGGACCTCTGACCTGAAAGGTAAGTACACAAATAACATGAAACCACAGAATTTAAACACAAATTTGTAAGCCGAGATGTGTTAAACTACTTCGGGTCAGTCATTTTAAGTGCTGTGGCATATAGGCAGGGCCATGTGCATATGACTTTAGGTTTGAGCAGGTCTGGGCTGATGAAAGACGCAGCTTTCAGCAACAGCGCACAACAGTGTGAAAAACCCTGTGTCACTCTAACGACACCTCAACACCTCCTCGCATCGTGCTTTTCCACCATAATTCAGATGGGGCTCCCTCAAAGTGGCATGTTTTTTTGTAAGTGAGCCCTGCAGTATAACAAGTCCATTTACTACCAGAAACAGAACTGTGACTAATAAGCCGGTGGTAGAGCACGCAGGGAGCGGGTGTTCAAAGTTTTATAAGATTAGACCACAAGTTCTCTGAGGAGCGTCGTCTAATAAGAGGCTTATGATGGGCCAACAGTCTCCCAGGGGTCCAACCATGTTAACGATACAGCTCTCTGTCTCTCTCGCTCTTTATATGGTGGATTAGGACTTTCTGGGGCTTGTTTGTGCAGTGTGAGATTTATTCCCCTGGACTAGTTTTCTTGTGCGTTCTTTTTAGCTCTGTTATGTTTTGTGTTGTAACAATGAAGGTGTTTTAGAAATAAAATTATTTTTTTTTCTTGCTGTGAGCCAGCTGTGAGGAGGTAGAGTTAAGTCTCCTGGCTGGTGAGTCAGTGTTTCCACAGAGCTGCTGCTGGCCCTTCTGGTTCTGACTAGACCTGGCCAGGAGCCGCTCTTATACACTAGCCAGACTGAGTCAGCAGGGGAGCCAGTGCACACTGTGTGTTTATGGGACTACAGAGTGAAGAAATAGTTTGACATTTTGGGAAATACGCTCATTCGCCTTCTTACTGAGAGTTGGATGAGAAGATCGATACCACTCTTCCAGCGACAGGGGGTCGCACTCTTTGGTTTTGTCACAAAACACACAAGAGAAGTGACACAGGCGTAGTCACGCTCGTTGATGTTGTCGTTGGAACGTATTTCCACGTCTTAGCTGTTTCCTCTATGTAGACCAGTCACTGTGATAATGTGTTATGTTTATTCCATGGATGGTTTATTCATGCAAACATCCAATGCCCTAGATGCAACAACAACCTAGGTCCAACAACAGTAACGTTCGTATTGTTACAGGGGAGCTATAGCAAAGGCACTCTGCCTCTGATTGGCTAGTACTGGCTGCCTCTGTTGGTTGGATTGGTTAGATTTAGATGGATCGGAGGCAGAATAGGGCTGGTCATGCCTTTGCGATAGTAGGATTCATAATGTTGCTGCCAGTAAACTGACAGAGATTCAAGGAAGTCACGGTAGCTGGCAAAGAAATAGTCAGGTACACATAACCACAACTTGTCGTTTTCCCACTACGGATTACTAAACAAGATATTACGTGTAAATTGAGCTTTTTGTTACCTTTGGACAGAGCTAGGCCAACTCTTTCCCCCTGTTTCCAGTCTTTATGCTAAGCTAAGCTAACTACTGGCTGTTGACTTTAGCTTCACATTTAACAGACAAATATGAACATAATGTCTATCTTCTCATCTAACTCTGCAAGAAAGCAAATAAACTTACTTCCTAAAATCCCAAACTATTCCTTTAAGCTTTTTATTGCAACTTTAACTCCTTCATCAAAAAGAAAGTGTTTGGAAAATTCCCCTTTCAAGCATCGGAAAACTCAAGGAAAAGCCCTGTAATGATTTAGTGTGAGAAATTTATGTTGATTCCGCTGAGCAACTTCCAAGGAATAATCATCCGGATTCCTAACGCACGTTATAGAAAGGATGCATGACTTTGTCAGTGGCAGCCACTGTTATGTCTCTTGTGTGTCCGATCACTTAACTTACGGATAGAAGAGATTTCATTCTTAACACACTCATGGGGGGGACTATCTCATGTGGGTTGTCAGCGCTGTGTTAAGCTGTAATAGTTGCACCATAACTTCTCAAAATTGATTTGATTCGGGGTTGTGTTTGTCTTGGCCGAGGCCCTGTCTTTGTGGTTGTGGTCTCAGAGTGGAAAGCAGAGGGCAAAAGTGGTAGAGGACGAGGCAGAGGAGGAGGAGGAGTAGGTCTGAAAGACTGGATGGAGAGAGAAGAGGGTGGTGTTCAGAGCATTATGTAAGACATCAAACGGGTCCAGTCTGGCGAGGAGTGTTGATGTGAGAGTTGTGGGCCCCTTGGGTCAGGTGGCCTCTCACATAGCCTCCCATATGGTCTGCATTTCCCCTCATTGCCTCCGCCCTTCATCTAATTGGCAGGTAATGTATCGTTGCTCTGGCCTATCTTCCCCTCCGTCACTGTTATTCCTCTCCGTTGTTAATGGAAGGCGCAGCGGCGTTGTGGTGGAGGTGATAGTGGCTCTAGGCTTGGCACTGCGCCACGGAGAGGCCCCAGCGCTGACACTTTATACAGTGGCAGGTTTTACCAAGGTGTTCATTTCAGGAGCATCTCCTCTGCTTCAGCTTCTTCCCTTTCTTCTCCCCTCGGCCGTGGAAGGTAAATCAAAGCTGGAGCTGATACTGGAGACCTTATTCAATCTGCGGTTACAACCGACAGTTGTTACATTACATACAGATGGACACACTTAACTACAGGCTTGTTTGCATTCACACACATATTACAATGGGATGATACGATACTTGGGAGCCGATTCGATAAGTATTGCAATTCAATATTGAGATTTATTGGGATTTTTGTTAACCTTTGCAACACTAGACCATGGTACAAAGTTGAATCATACACTTCTAGGGACTTTTGCTCTGGAAAATATTGAAATTAATACAATAAAACAGTTTGATTTTCAGTATGTATGTTGTCAGAGATGTCCTGAAATCACATACATTATTTATTTGATTTTTTTTTTTCCAGCAAACTAAAAAAAAAAAAAAAAAGACATTTCCCTCACAAATTAGTGGTATTTTCTTTTTAATTGTTTCCTTGGAGGTATTGACATGAGTATGAATATAATCCAGTCAATCTTATTTCCATATTGTATTTTGTATATACAGTTCCCTTTGTTAACACCAAAGCCAGACCAAGTCGGTTGCTAGCTCTATCAGGGCCATTTGAATGCAGTTAACATAAATGTCAGTATATGGGTGCTCTATAGCTGTAGTGTCAGCCAATTTGACCACAGAGATGAGAGTTGCAGCTGGCTTGACCGCACATACAATAACGTTTCCTGTCCATGACAAAGTTAGCATGCAACTTTAGCCGTGATGTCTAGCTCTGCTTGTCCTCTCGACGTGTGAAACCCAGTGTTTCCATACTGGTGTCATGTTTACCACTTTGGATTTAAAATGTGAGGGTTCAAGCTGTATCCATGCAGGCCCTCCACCGGTTTCTGCTTTGACGTTTCGGTTGGCTTCGGTTTGTTTTGGTTGACGGATACAGAATGGAAAGCCATCACATTACTCAGACTACATCAATAAAAGTAGTAACTCTCTTCTACCTCCACATAGACTCAAATGAAGCTCTGAATATATCGATTCTAGCATTACAAAATTTCAAAATCATACAAAAAAAAAATTGCGATACATAGGTGAATTGTCCCCCCCCCCCCCCCCCAACACATACTGTATATGTGTGTTGTCCACCATTCATCACTCCACCTCTCACCATGTTATCCTACAGTGCAGGCTTTTCTTCCCCTCTCCCACTCATAACCAGCCAGGCGGCTTATTTTACAGCCTCTCCGCTCGAGTCACTGCTAAGCATAACAATACACCAGCAGACATATGTTTGTCATAAACTGCAAGGCTCGAAATTACATTACAATCGTTTACACTTTGAACAAGGTTCAAAAAGAATCATTGTACACCACATTTAATCATGCGCTGTGCTTAATGTTCATAATGCTCTTGTACTTTTCCACTGCTGCCGGTCAGTGCGAGCCTGACTACAGGAAAACAGCATAGGCCAATCAACCTAAGTAGGTCTGTTAGTAGCACTAAATGCCAAACCCTGTTTGTTATGCCTCACAGGCCAAGTCTCTCGCTGCAGCGGCTCCATGTATGGTCCTGGAGCGCCACTACATCCAGATTCTGGGTTATCGAGCTGCTACAGACGTGACAGTAGCAACATGAGCCCGGCTCAGGCCTTTGTGAGGAACATAAATGTCCATAGGATTTCGCTAACATCCTGTGCTGCGGATTAAGCCAACATAACCGTCTGGTGCACATGGAAGAGCTCAATTACATAACTTAAGACTTTCATTAGCCTCTCCGCTCCATTGAGTTCTCTGGGAAAGGTCCAGATGTGACTTCATGAAGGGCCCTCTCTATGCCGAGCCTGTTCGCTCTGTTCCGCTACACCCCCCACCCCCCGCTTCTCCATCCCTGCAGCTGTAAGCACTCAGAGGAAAAGCAGGGAGAGAGGGGAGGGAGTGCTTTATTAAAAAAAAATCAGACACCCCGTAGACCCCCCAATCTCTCTACAAAACAGCCCCACCCAGAGCAGGCCTATGGTCCCCGTCCCTCCCATAGGTCTTCTAAAGTAGGCCAATAAGTCTTTTAGCATGTGGTCTCCCTGTCAGCCCGAGGTGGCTGACTAGACAGGCTGCTGCTCCAGGCGCAGGGGCAGGAAGTGGGAGCTGGCCAGGAGACACTCTGTGAGAGGCTGCCCAAGTAAACAACCCTCCCCCTTTAGCACACATGCTCATGCACATTCATATGTGTTTGTATGCTCATACACATTTGGATGTGTTTACATATGCGGTGGATTTGTACATACACACACACACACTCAATTGGTGCATCACCTCCAGAAACAGTGACAACCTTTTACTGGGAACTACTATAAATCCGGATGGTCTTACTGTTAATATCATGATGGTATATGGGTGATGTAAATTTATTTCAGGCTTTTGGTTTGGCTCAGACCACAGTACCCTTTTAAGACTGAATACTGGAAATTGTTGAAAGGCTTCTAATCAAATTAATGGCCGTGTTGTTTGATCGCGTGTGTGCAAAGCACGAATTTGCACAGCTGTGTGTGCACCACTGTAAAACGTCATACCAAAATCCTGTGCCAAAACAACAATTTCTGCCTTAAAGGGGTAGTTTGTTCTACACAACACTGGCATTTTACATCCAAAATGATTGTGTGATTTTGTGCGTGAGCATCGTGGTCACGCTGGTTTTCCAGAGCAGGGCAGCTGTTTGTGTGACTGTGTTTCTGGGAAGACGGCGGACACAGGTGGGGAATCAGTTAGGGCTGTGATTTACAGAAATCTCCGTTGCCTCGCATTGTGCTGCGGCCTTCCTCTGGGCCTCAGCCTGCTCTCACACACCATGTTCCCCTGTTATTCCTTGTCTCCGATAACAATGACGCCTGATTCGCAGAGTGGAAAACACAGACGAGTTCCCCTCAGCGAACTAATTTATTATTTCCATGCAGAGAGCTATTGTGTAGGTAGTTTAGGTTTTTTCTTGGATAGATGAAGACCCAAGCAAAGCTGTTTATAAATCTTTAGGGGCAAGTCGATGTCTCAAATCAAATCTCTAATCGTCAAGGGTACGCTGAAGTCAAGTCCAATTCAAACAAAGTATATTTCAATGGAAAGTCTTTCAGCTTTAAATGCTGTCTAATACAGTATTTGAATGTTTTCCTTTCAAAGCTGTGTTAAAAATGTTGTACATACTGTAGTTAACACAAAATCTTTAAATAATAAAATTCTCAAGGTCAAGTTGCAAAGCCTGCCTACTGCTGTCGTGTTTGTTTTTAGTTATTGTGGGATTTTTTTTTTTAAGTTGAAAATTAAGACTTAAAACAAGTCTCTTGCTTTTAAGTCACAGTGGCATGGCAATTATAGTGTCTTTAGCTTTCATAATGTAGCATATGAAAGCTAAAGAACATTAGCTAACATGCTGTATTAGCTGGTATAAGCTAGCTAGCGGTCACACCAGAACGAATAAGGCTGCAGCAGCAAATTATGTATCGTAAGAGTAGTATACGTGTCTTTAAAGGTCCAGTGTGTAGGATCTGGCAGTATCTAGCGGTGAGGTGAGGAGATAGCAACCAAATGAAGCCTCTCCTGTGTGCCAAGTTTGTTGGAGAGCTACGTTGGCAGATGCTAAAACGCAAATGGTCCTCTTTAGAGCCAGTTGTTGTAAGAGTAGCTGAGGTCAGTTAGAGCAGAGCCAGTGTGTAGAGTGTGAATGTAAGTGGGAAGTGAGTGCTGAAGCGAGAGAGAGAGAGAGAGAGCGACGGGAGCGAGTAACATTATCGACTCTGGCCCAAACAGGAAAAGTTAATAGAGTTTGGTTTGTCTGTTCTGGGCTAGTGTAGAAACATGGCGGTGCAACATGGCGGCTGTATCGATGAAAAGGACCCGCTCCCTGTGTAGATATAAACGGCTCATTCTAAGGTAACAAAAACACAACAACTTTTATTATCAGGTGATTTTACACTACAAAAAACACACTTATCAATATTATATTCCATTTCTGCCAGTAGATGCCCCTAAATGTTACACACTCATCCTTTAAACTGTTGGTTCACACAGCCCAAAGAAAACTGTTGAATGATAAGCTGCTACACATATTCCCATCACTCAATAACACAAAACTGATCAACTTCGGGTTTGTGTGTTTGCATGTCTTAATACATGGGCCTATATATAGCGTGGTATGAACAGGACTTCTCCCAACCAAGTACCCTATGAAGGCATTTTTATGTTTTATGTTTATGTTTATCTCTAGATAAATCTACTTTTGAAGGGTAATGCAGGTGTAAGACCCGTCATTTTGGACAAAATGAGCATTATGCAATAATTGCGGGAAGTTGGCAACCCTTCTGTAACTATAGGTGAGATATACAGTATATAGTATGGGCAGTAGTATGAATATGAGTATACTGTATAGTACAGGTATCTGTATCAGTCGGTATCAGTAGTATGGCAGTAAGTCAGCAGCCAATGAGATAGAGACAGTGTTATTTACTCATTCAAAAGTTACATGATCTCATGTATTTGTTCAAAGTCTAAAGTCCAGGTAAGTCTAAAATCCTCATTTTTTTGTGATTTAAATCTGACTCAAATCTACTCTGGACTCTAGCCACAGCGCAGTTCAAATAATAATAATCTTAATTAGAGTCAACACTCTATCACCCTCTGATAAAGTGTACAAAAAGTCTCAGGTAGAAACAGTACACCGTAGGCACACTGAGTTTATGGGTGTACTAATATCCTGACAGCACCTCTACTAAAGGCCTTTGTGTAAAGCTACGCTCTAATCCTTTTTTCCTGCCTACCTGTGCGAGTGCATGTCGCAGCAGGTTATCACCTGAGGCTCGAGGGTGTGCGTCAGACAGGTTTCAGGCCGGGGCCTTATCTCCATGGAAGACTTGCCTTGAGAAATGGGTCGGACACTTGCACAAACTCTCTGTTGAGTTTTTACAGCGAAATTCCTCAATCATGAGGAGCCCCACGTACGTCCCTGAGGGAACCCAATATCTGTTAAATGTGCCTTTTCATGAGGACTGCTGCTTTGTGTGTTCAGACTTCAATACGAGCTGGAGCGTGTGTGTGTGTGTGTGTGTGTGTGTGTGTGTGTGTGTGTGTGTGTGTGTGTGTGTGTGTGTGTGTGTGTGTGTGTGTGTGTGTGTGTGTGTGTGTGTACGTACTTGCATGTTCCTGTGTGTGTCTGTGTGCTCTTTCTTAGTGAGTGGGTGTGAGATCTGCGGTTTCTCACAGTCAGTTCTTATCTTCGTCTCTCTGAGCCTCGGCCAGCAGATCATTGTGAAATAGACACACACACAGAAAGAGAGACGGAGATACAGAGTTCACTTAACTATTCCCTAACCTCCCAAGGCCAGATATCTAGGCCTTGTTTACAACGCAAACAAAAAAATGATACAGCCATGGTTATATTAGCAGGAGGGTGACTTTAGTCCTTTAATCCTTTCCGTCTGTCTGTCTTTCAAACACCTAGTATCACCATTTTTTTGTGGCCTCGAAGCAGTGTGTACTTTATCACCATTTTGTAATTTTCATCAACATCATGTGACTGCGTTGTTAGATCCCTGACACAAGATCATCTGTACTTAGCAGACTTGGCCTCGGTACAAGACGGAGCAAGGACTTCCTGTAAAACTATCACTGATGTCATCTTCTGTCTGCTTTTACCTCTAAAAGGCCAGAGTTACTCAGACCGGCTGGTTATTCAATTATACAGGTCTACCACGGTCCAGTGCCTATCAGTAGGCGGATAGGGGTGTAGGAGTTTGTTTATTTCTAGGAGTGTGATATGCGTGAGTGTGCTCTGAGGTCATATAAGTCAGTATTGAAATTGTGAGAAACTGAAAACTGTGTTTAAGAAGTGAGAAAGAGGTTGTTTTCCGCCAGAGGAAACAGATGCTGAAAAATCATGTGGGAGGAAATGCTGTTTTTAGCGTTAGGATGGTTCAGTGGCTTAATGCTAACCTCATTCACTGTCATGCATCACACACAGGACATAAGAGGAGACGGTAAGCTTGTAGTCTCTCCTGGTGTTTCAGTCATGGTATGTTTGTGAAAAGCTTTGAGAAACAATGAAAAGTTACACAATGTTAGTCTTATTTGGGGGGGATAATAACATTGTTACTCAGAGTTAATTGATTTCTGGGAACATGGCGAAGAGCAAGAAACACCATCATACAGGTTTCAAACTCACCTTCAGGTTAGCCAAATATATTTGGAAGAGAAGACAAAATGTAAAATGATTAAACATCCATTATGGTTTATAGACCAACTGCTTGGTTTAACTTTGACCCACCATATGTGCTCTAGTTGTGGGCACACAGTTTTCTTGAGCAATAAGGGACATTTTTTGTGGTTTAGATGAATTCTGGTAACACAAATGTATACTTTTTAAATATTTGTTCCTTTTTCTATAGAAACTGTCTAGTTTACCTCCTCAGACCTCTAAAAAATATTTAGAGATGGAAATTCACTCTTTGAGTTTACTGCTCATGACTCTTACTGAAGACATGCGCGTCGTTACAGGGGGTCGCAAATGGACATGGCTTTGTATTAAGGGGTCAGGAGCAAAGAAACCATTGTTTTTTGATAATATGAACCCCATTTCCACACACTTAGCCTCAGGAATGTGGAACCTTTTGGGCAACTCATTACTTTTCGACTGCAAGGAACCAGGGTCTAAAGTAAGTTCCAGGGACATTTTTTGTGGCCTTTTTACCCCCCCAAAAAGGTCCTGTTTGGGGGGTAGTATTTTATGAAAGTACCAGAACTTTACAGGGATGACCGTCACTGATTGGTAAAACATACACTCAGCGCTGCCGCTTCAACTCATGTTCTGCTTCATTTATAAACAAGGAAGTACTCTAGTATCGATTTAAGACCATTTCAGGAGGAATAGAGAGCATTTTTCTTTGTTTTATAACATTGAAAGCAAAGTTAGGCACTGCGACGGCGAGCAGTAATGTTAGAAGACACGTCTAGTACGACGGTGCTGTGAATGAGAGAAAGATGTCTGATTGTGTGTGGTGTCATCAAACACTAAAGATGTGGAGACAGGCACTCTTAGTTTCATCATCTAGTTTCCTGTGTCTTGTGTCACGTTACTTTTTCATATGTCACTAATTTGCCTAATGTTTACAGGTCTTTAGACCACAGTGGAAACTTGGACAACACTGGGTGAAGGCACCTTTTAGACCCTTGAAAAGCAGTAGTGGAAACCTGGCTATAGATAAACCGCAGGCTTGTTTATAATTAGTCTGATGACTTGTGTTGCTTGTATGTCATACTGTGTCATGATGACGTAGCCAGGTCTCTACGATGTTATTATAAGCAGTGGAAACGATGGCCGAAACTACACAAATAAGATCCTACTTGTTATAAACTGTAATTATCCCATAAGGTCCCAATTAGTGTAGGAATAGTTCAAAAAGCACAGCAGGTGTAGCTCCGCTAATGGAGCCCACTTTCCTCCCGTCGGGCCACGACGTTGGGAGTCACAAGACAGGAAAAGTTAAGTGGTTCAGTACTCAGGAGAGCAGAGGGAGAGACTCGCTCGGCCCAGTGGACCAGAAACCCAAAGCACAACAGTGTCAGGTTGGGGACAGGCTCTCCCATTGGCCGTTCCTCGTCTCCCATTTCCTCCACACCGGCGCGTCTCGTTAGGAAAAAGTCATCACTTGTCCATTAGTGCGGGGCTCAGCGAGAGTTTAGCGACTCTGTGTTTGTTTTTCTGTCATACTAAGGAGTGGAAGGGTGTGTTTCCACAACCTGTCAGACGGCCATCACCAGGACTCTCCTCTGAAGCCTCCTCACCTCTCTGCTCCTCTGCTCAACACATGTGTGTTTTCTCTTCCTTTCTTTTACAGGTCAAGGGTTGCCACTTAGCCCGGGGGAAGAAAAGCACATGTGACACAGGATCCTGGCAGGGCTAATGGTCATTACTCGGTAAGCGGTGTGTCACAGCCTCAGTCGCCTCGATAATAGGACTGCCTGGGTTAAACCCACAGGATCAGGGAGTGGTTGGAACTGTTGTCTTTGCTGATCTGCAATCAGTCTCACTGTGACACATATGGCCGTAGACCTACAAAGATAAAGCCTGCCATTTTGCTGCAGGCAGCAGACAAATCTGCATGACTGGGAAGTAGTGTTACATATGCTGAGATTAGAGTGACAGTGTGATTACTGACATGCTGACTGTGAAGCCTGGCAGTTACAGCTAAAAAATCATAATCAGATGAGATATTTTAGGAAATATGTGATTAACCAGAAACGTAACATGTGTATGAGGTTGAAAATAGGACAATACTCATAATGAGAAGGCTACTGTACACCACAATAGATTATATATCTTATAACATATTTATTTCTATCGTGTTTT
The DNA here is from genome assembly GCA_947000775.1 of Pterois miles. NCBI lineage: Eukaryota > Metazoa > Chordata > Actinopteri > Perciformes > Scorpaenidae > Pterois > Pterois miles. The sequence goes on from CAMQGK010000471.1 coordinate 3,970,779, forward strand.
AAAGGCAAAGTCATCAAAAAGTTAATGGAAGTGGCCACAATCACTCAAAGTCAGTAATCTGTATTGTTTTGTATCCAGAAGGTAAACTTCCCGAACAGTGATATATTATATATATACTCTACAGGCTGATAATAGTCAGGAAGGGATTACAGATGGGATGAGAAGGCCCCTTGTTAACACAAATTATAAAACGCATCCCCATAATTAAGTTAAGAATTTCAATATTTGGGAAAACAAGACTCTAACTCCCCACAATCCCACCAGTGAAGCCACAGACAGATCAACCACAGAGAGTTAAAAGGGAGCACAGCCAGAGATGATGAAGCTGTACTTTCACTATACATAAGCAGGATGGGCCCGGCAGAGGCAGAGGCAGGTTTAGAGGTCTGTCCTGTAACAGCAAGGTCAAATGTTTGATCTCTGTGGTAGACAGAGACACTGAACCCAGACCTGCAGAACAATCATGTGTTGCTGTAATTAATTCTTCATTCATTCATTCATTTTTCATCATCATGGTTGGTTTGTCACAGCTCAACATCTGACTCATTGTGTTGTTTTTTTGTGTCGTGTTGTGTTGGGTTTTTTTTTTTTTTTTAATATATTATTTTTTCACATTAAAACATGTTTCCCTCCAAATGTAATTGAGAATGTGGTTTAGTTGTATGGGAACCTCATTTTTAGGATACAGGACTGGACCATGGCTACGATACCCTTCTCTCTCTTTTCCAAATGCAAAAAAAATGACTGTAAATTGGGACCAAATAGTTTATTTAATCCATACAAAAGCAAAATCCGTACAAAAAATATACCGTTTGCCATGTTATGGGGGATATGTGCCAGACTACTAGTCCTGATGAAGAAAGAGTCTGATATAAAATTCCTCATAAAATGGTGAATAGACATGTTTAAAGTTTGCTTTGTGTATGGATTAAACAAACAAGACAGTATGTGTTACTTGGTGAGCTTTAGAGACACTGGTAGGTGGATTTTGTTACCCTAGTACAGGCTCAGGCTAGCTGTTTCACCCTGTTTCCAGTCTTTGTGCAAAGCTAAGCTAAGCTAACCAGTTGCTGGCTGCAACTTCATACTGACGATACAAACAAGGGAGTGGTATCAATCTTCTCATCTTACTCTCCACCATAACGTTAATATTTGCCATTAAAGTTGACCACCATGCACTTTTGTTCCATGTGGTTGCTCCATAGAGGAACATCTAATTTCTCCACTGACATTAAAAGTGCCGTTTTTGTTTGGGTGCATGTTCCTAATGCAGGTTTGTGAGCTCTGGTATGTGTCTGAAGGAGGTTAATCGTGTCTCTGTTTTCTACAGACAAAGCAGCCTCTCAATGGTCTAACCTCATCACTCAGTGTTGACCTCAGCCCTTGTTTGCTGATTAATTTTCCCTCCCACATCACCTGTCAGACTGCAGTAATGCAGACACAGACATACATGCATGCACGCAGGGCTGCAGATCCCCTGCTCTCAGCTGTGAGTGCAGATAAGGGAAATAGCACAGTTAGCACATCCAGTACTGTTTGCTCGCCTCTTTCTCAGACAAAGAGGTAAACCTGCCTCTGATAACACAATTACAAAGTGTACATGCCGCCACATTCTCTTGCTCAACCGTGCGGGTTAAAGGTGAATGAAGATACCACAAGTAAAACTACACACCTGCTTTATCCTGTTGTGCAGGAAGCAATGAATGAACCACAAACCTGGTCTGTGTTACCGTTCTGTTTCCATATTGGAAAGCAACCTGCTGTAAAATGTGATGAAGTAATGGAAGTTTTCTTTTTTTTTTTTTTGCTATATATCAAAGATCAGACGACCCCCCTCCCTCCACCACCCTCAGACCTGCTGCTGGAGGTTCAGAAACCCACTTCCTGGTACTTCGTTTCAAGGTGCCTCTATATACATACTCACTACACAAACAGGAAGCAGCCCTCTTTTATGTCCCACAAACTGCAGTTTAAGTTTTTCTTAAAGGGTGCTGCAAGAAAAGAAGGTGCACTCGAGCCACCTGGTTTAGTTTTGACACCGTGTCAAAAATTGATTCCCTTTGCCATGAACTAGACTTGCACCTTAGGTGAAGATAACAAAATGAACATAAACATTCTCTGAATTAGGGAATATTTCTTATTTAGGCTGTGCATAAAGGAATATATATTCATTTTCTTTGCCAAACCCTCATTTGGAGACAAATAAATGTACCATATATTATCCTTTATAGTGATGCTACTTATGTTTGAGGCCAATTATATCCAACTTCAGTAACAGAAATCTGAAATTATTTGGATTTGGGTAAGTGCAGTGCTACATAAAAGGCACTGCCAACAAACCACAGATGATTAGCATATGAAAATTAATTTCATTTTACCATGTTTTACAGCTGTGATCTCTACATCCTACATAACAGACGTCTGCAACATGTCGTCAATTTAAAATCACGTTTATAAGTAATTCTGATAAAAATTATGAAGTACAAAGGCGATAAAACAATGTTAAGTGTAAGTGAGTTTCCTCATTGGCCCTTCTTCTTCTAAAATGAAAAGGCGGGGAATAAACCATAATGCAAATGAGCCCATCCAGCTCGATGCGTGCGACTCATGAAACTTGGTCCAAACTGTCAAACTAGGTGATCTAGCTCTAAAATGAAATGAAATTCACTTAAAATTTCAGACATGGATTTTGGTGGATTGTTTATACGGAATAATAAGCAGGATGTTGTTTCGTGTGTGAAACAGCATGCAGAAAACCAGATGCATTCAACGATAGGGTACGTCACCGCTTGAACGGCCAGTTGAGTGGAGCAGCGCATCCCCTAGTGTCCTCACCGGACCTGGTGGACACATACTGCTGGATTTAATATTATCGACATGAGCACTGACTGATTAGTGGAATAAGTTAGCCACAAGTTCACAGACTGATGTTGCATGGTCCAGCCACATACTCAGTTTTGAGTTTTTGTACTTCAGTAGCATTAAAAAATTTTTAAAGTAAAACTCACATCTAAATCATGCTGTTTTATTGTGGCTTCTTTTAAGTTTGTTAAGGATCACTGCTCTAAATGCAGTGAGGATTTTAACAGGATGCCATGTTGGTATTCAGTTTGTTGTCCACATATTGTGGTGTTTTTACATTTCTCTGCTTTTAAAAGAATGTGACTCAAAGTGAAACAGCATGAAGTAGTGAGTAATGACCTGTGTGTATCAAAAAAAAGCAATGTTTGGAAGGCTGTTTCCTTGTTTAACTTGCTGGTATGCAGAGTAGAACCTGGCAGAACCAGGCTCTCAGCAGGCAGGCAACTTGTTCACAGAGACGTCTAGAACTGGGTGGGTTAGGAGGAACAAGACAGGAATCCACCAGGTTCTCTGGAATAAAGCAACAAGCAGGTCTCCACAGGTCAGCTGTGAAGGGTCAGCACCCACCATTGTATGGAGGGAAGGGAGTTCCTGTTCCGGCTCGTTCTTGCAATCTGAGAGAATATAAACACGGAGGGACGGAAGTGACTGGAGAGCAAGCAAAAGCAGAAGCAGAGTGGATGTTGAGTGGAGTGTATGAAAGGGAAGCAGTGTGTGTGTTGTTACTGAAATCAAACACCACACTGCTTGTATTAATAGTGATTATTATCTGTATTTATCTATTTAAAATATATTAAATTGAGCACATACGGGAGTATATTTTCATAAACCTGTCTGCTTGAGACTTGGCTGTTTATCCCATACTTACAGGACTATTCTCACACCCGTTATCGAACAGTTTGCTTGTAACCTCTGGATCATTGATCAGGTGATAACCTCAGCAAATCACACTTATTTCAAATTCTCGGAAACCTTAACGGTTACAGCCCCCCCGATCGATATTTCAGCTGAAACCAGGAGAGTCTTGTCTTTGCGTAACCAAACCTGCTCAGAGTTTGATCGTCGCCAGGTCAATACCCCTGACTGCACCGCTATGCAGCTCACCAATCAACGTCCACCACAGCAGAAACTCCCTTTAGTTCTGCATTGTGCACGGAGAAGCACGGCCAGTTGTATTTCCCATTTCTGCCTTTAAATAGAACATTTGTAAACATGCTGTGTGCCTGTTTTCAAAGTCTGACATTGAATTATGTTGCCATGGAGTCAGATTGCTAGTTGTGGGCTACAGCTTGAACCCTGTTTTCTTTAAAGCCTATATTTGATTACATTTTGGCTCACCGGCATAATTAAAAGTATGCTGAATTAGCAGGTCCTGTTTGCAGTGTACGCATGGATGTACAGACAACTATCACTAAATTACTTTGATACTAAAGACAACTAAAAATGGTGATTCTCAGGCAGGCTCTGGTGTTCGAATCTCTTTTTTTCTAGGATTTTAGTGGATTTATGGGGTGTGCGTCACAGTTTGAAAACCTCTGATATACAGTAAAGCTTTAAAACACACAACTTAATTCCCTGAAGGTCTGCATTATGCATGCGTTAAACTAACCAGTTTCTAAAGGTCCTAAGAGAAGTTCAATTAAGTAATCTGATGAAATGTAATCTTCATTGCACAGACTAAAAAAAAGACATTTAACCTCAATAATTAACAGATTTTGGGGCGTCATGCATGTGCAGTGTCTATAACTGCATTAAAAGAGTAGTTGCCAGTTTCAACCAAAGTACACAACTCGTTACACAGTTTAACTTTTCAAAAAATACGGGGTTTATTGACTTAACTGCAATCAATACTTACAAAAGAGGGGAAAAAAACAGGCTTTCATATAAACTCACAGAAATTACTGTAGTGAAAACAAAAACATGGCTGAAAAAATACATTCAACTGTTTTATACTTTCTTTGTGTCAAAATCTGATCACCTCTTCCAAACATGTGAAGGCAACACAGAACAAGTGACTTAAAACAACTTAATTGTCCTCCATTTTATCAAATATAAAAGGCAGAGAAGCCTTAGCTACCTGGAATGTATTCAAAGAGGCACTTCCAATGGTCAAGAGGGGCCAAGCAAGTGCATCAAGCATCCAATCAAATTAAAAAAAAAAAAAAAAAAAAAAAAAAGGAACAAAATAAACTTTCCTCAACCCATTTGGTCACAGCTATTGCTTGTAATAACAGACTGGGTGTAAGATCATTACTGAGAGAGGACGTTTCAACAAAACCAGTGATGTGAGACGTCTTCCAGCACCCCTTTCCTTCTACCATCAACCCAAGTACTGTGAGGAAATACTCTGATCTGGGACGAGATCTGAGACGAGGTGAATTACTGTGATAACAGTTAGCTACTGTTACTGTCAGATTATTGGAAGATGTGAAGGGGGAAACATCAGGAATGAATACAAGCAAGTCTAGTTCAGATGGAATTGCAGTCCAATAAGAGGGAGTAAGAAAAAAAAAAAGTACAATAAATAATCAAAACGCAAAACATCTTTTTTTGCATTTGTGTTTTTTTGCTTTAAATTAAGTTTCATTTTTGACAAAGTGTAGTTGCAGAACAAAAGTCATTGAAGTACAATATATTAAACTGTGAAAAAAGGAAAACTGACAAAAACGTCTTCACAATCTTTAGATTAATATGGAAGATCATAATTTAACATAAAAGAAAATATATTCTATTGTTCATTATCCAGATAAATACAAAACAAAATTAACAAAAAAATGCATATGATCAGCAATAAATATGTTCTGATAAGTTAAATAAGCAGTGACAAGCAAACCTTCTGTCTGGAAAGTTTTTCAAACAATAATAACCGTAATAATAACATTAATAAAAAATAATTATCAAATAAAGAAAGCAAAAAAAAAAAAAAAAAAAAAGAGGGATGTAATGAGTACAGAGTGCTCCTTGGAGCAGGTACTAAAGTGGGGGAGAAGTAAAGTAAAATAGCTTGGAGATCCCATCTCGTCAAGTCGCAGGATGTACAACTGCACCATGGGAATGCTGGAATTCCCCGAATTGGCGAGGATGAAGGCGGGGAGGCAGGGTTGAGGGGCGGGACAAAGTCTTACAGGTTTAATGATCAGTTTGATATCAAGACTTCCTTCCCAAAAAAAGAGCCAGTGACCAGCAACAGGAGGGGAAAACTCAGGAGAAGAGGGGGGAACACAACCAACTTCCAGTTCAAAGTCCTTCCTGCAGACTCACCCAGTCCACAATTACATAAGTCGGGGCTTGGGGAGAACCGTGACAGGGGGGGTGGAGGGGGGCAAATGAGAAAGAACCAAAAACAACAGTAGTCCATTCACCCTAAACACATGCAGAAACCGCCCCAGGCACTTTTTTTTTCTTTTTAAAAACTATTCATATCTTTTCAGGGTCTATTTTTTTTTACTTAACTCAGTCTGTAAAAACGGCTGCGGTAGATCTACAGTTACGTTAGTGAGCACCCTCTAGCTAGCTCGGGGGAAGTGGTATTGTCAGGGAGGAGAAGGGAGGGAGGGACGGGGGCTAGTGCAAAGCACTCCCCTTTCCAAGGCCACTTGTGCTGCTACACATTCAAGAACAAATGAAGAAGAAAAGAAAAAACAAGTGGCACCTGGCAAAACAGTCAATTCTTGTTCTTGTGATTTTCATTGTTCAATTTCCTCTCCTTTTTTGGCACTATGACACATGGCAGGGTACGTTTTTATAACTTGCTGTGTGGATTAACAGGGGTGAAATGATCATTTGAGTTGTTCTCTTTATGGACTACATCATTGCAATGCTAACAAGGATGCAAGGAACTAACACGGTGTTGTTGTGTTGGGGGGGGGGGGGGAGCTCAGGAGAAGGGCAGAGGTAGAGGGGAGTGCCGTGTTCACTTTGTGTCATCGAACTTAAAGTCACTGGTGGATGTTTGCAGTCTAGTCGTCAGAGATGGAGAGGCGGCTGAAGATGGGAAGGCGGCGGGTTGTATCCAGCGTGGGGGACTCGGAGCCACTCAGGCTGCCTCCAGAGCTGCTCTGGTAGCCCTCTTGGTCTGACAGGGAGTCGGGAGGGCTGGATGGAGACTCGAACATCTGAGGGGACTCCAACATGGGTCTGAAATAGTAAGGCGTGCTTGTTGGAGAGGGAGGTGCAGGGGTGTTGGGCTCTGTGCCTACAGGACCGGCACTGAGGCTGGGCCCAAACAGGTTGGCCAGCTCCTGGCTGGAGTAGGTGAAGGGGTTACTGCTGGGCCAGTCGGGGACCTCATCAGGGAAGAACATGGGTGGAGGGGTGACCGAGGTGGGGCTGTCTCTCAGCCCAGCTGAGCTGGAGAAGCCTGCGAAGCTGTAGCTGTGCTGCAGCCGAGGCCTCTCCATCTTGTTGGAGGAGTTAAGAGGGGAGCACTGCTGGGGAGGTCCACGGCGCTCCTCAGCATTGTGGATGAAATGGCAGCGAGGCCCGTACGGGCAGAAACCGATGGTGTGGAAGGTGCGGCACAGCTCAGTTTTGTATTTGGGGTGGCGGCTCAGGCTGCGTAGTTCATGGATTCCGTGAGCAAACTGGCATTTGTCGCCATACTTGCAGGAACCGTTCTCCTCGAAGGGCCTGCAAAGCTCCGTCTTGTAACGGCTGGAGTTCACTTGGCTGCCGCCGGTAGGACTGGCGGGGCCCAGGCACTTGTTGAGGAGCCGCTCGCCCGTCTCGGAGAAGGAGCGGTCTCGCAGGCGGTTCTCCTTGTTGCTGCTGGCATTGCCAACCCCTGAGATGAGTGAGGAGTGGTCCGCTGCCTTCAGGCTGTTCAGAAACTGATTCTGGCTGAACTTTGTGCTGCTGACAGAGTGCCGCCGCTGGTACACGCCTCCCACTGAGGGAGATCCCACCGCCTTCCTGTCCAGCAGGGCTCCGGCGGGGCTGGAGATGGGCACATTAGTGCCAGTGCAAGGGACAGACATGGGATGGGGGGCACCCAGGTTGTTGTTGTAGCTGAGCAGTTTGTTGTTCTGCAGAGACACAAAGAATATCGTTAGAAACTTGATCCTACAATGTGGTGCTGATTTGTAAGAGAGCCGGTGGGCTAGAGAGAATAAATCCACAGCCTCTTCTTGCATGACTGTGTTCTTTTTGGCGCTGACAACATGAGCGGATACAGGCCTATAGAACAGCAGCTGGTTTGGCAAGTTGCCCTGGTGAGGAATGTGTGCCTGTTTAGTAAATGGAGCAGCAGCACATGAGAGGCCACAGGGCTGCTAGTGGCTACAAAGAGGCTGCATCATTTGAAAGATAATGAAGGTGGCAAGGCATCCTGCTGAATGAATTACAAGGGAAACCGATCTGCTTTCCAATACACTCCCAAGCTGATAACTGCTTTAGTCACTGATTTACATTTGTGTTAAAGCTACAACATCTATTTAAAAGCAACCGCGAGGGGAAAAGGCGCCGTTTTAAAATAAATCTGACTCTGACAACATGAAAATGTATGCAAACTAACACAGTGCGGTTACGTTGACTAACTTTTTTTTTTATTTTGAAAACCAGCTATTTCCCAACAAATGTGAACACGGTTAACCATAGAAACAGTTTTACAGTAGCAATAGTAGGTAAAAAACAGACAAATCTAGTCAATGATTAGCGAGCGTGTGGCTGCATTGTGAGGAGCATTAAAAGTGGCGCAAAACTGCCCTCATAAACAGAAAGAGGGCTAACGTTTGAAACAGCGCCGTAACTCGTTAGCAAAAGTACAAGTTTTAGTTTAACTGACGTGGCACGTGTTGAATATTAAAGTTGAGCATTTCAACAGTTGTTAACAGTTAATGTGAAGTTACCGGCAGGGTTCGGCACACTTTTAAGACCGTTATTTCACGTGAATAACGCATAGGACGACGTTTGGAGAGGAAACAACAGGTCGAAATGTGCGAACGCTCGAAGCGAAAAACAAATCGAAACAAAACGAGCCTCCACACAGGCGGGTGGCGGCGGAGCGGGCCGCGGGCCGGCAGCTCATCATTCCTCCACAGCGGCTAACTCGCTGCAGCTAACAGGCTAACACACAACACCACAGAGACCAGAGAGGAAAAAGTTGTGAAGCTACCTTGTTCATTACTTCGAAGTCGAAGAAAGGCGACACCACGGCTGTGGTCATCTCTGCAGCGACCAGGCTTAAGTCAAAAGTAGTAACCAAAAAAAAAAAAAATCCCAAAAAAAAAAAAAAAAAAAAAACCCAAACAGTGCTTGTTAGAAAAGTTGCGCAGGTCTGCTGAGTTTCTGATTTGCAGCTCCTGTGTATTTTTGACCCAGCAGAACTCCCCCTCTGCCCTGCTCCAGCGCCGACATTTGCCTTATAATCCTTTGCAGGAGGAGCCTCGAGCGCTGGGCGTTAACTTTTCACTCAACTTTTTCCCCCCTTCCTCCTCTGGAGGGACAAACTTTCAGTAGGTTGTCAGTTTGTTTGAGATTACTACACTGTTGCACGCAGCATGAATACTAAACAGTTGTTGACTTTTATTTCTCAGCAATGTGCTGTAAAAATAACTTTATTTCTACAGAAAGCCAGTTTATCAGGAGAATACATGCATTGGATTACACATAAAAGTGACTTAGGTTACTGTACATGTTCTGTTTTTTTAGAGGATTAATGTCTTACAAGTTGATATTGCTGTTACTAACCTTTAAGTACATTTTAAAGCCCAGTAGCAAAAAGTAGGTTAGCTTTAATTCCTTCTTTTTCTTATGGAAGTCTGGTACTGAAACAGTTTGGAGCAACGTGCAGTAAAAATATCTTTATCTCTATAGAAAGCCAGTTTATCAGGAGAGTATATGCATCCAGTTAGGATGCTGGACATGTTCTGTTTTGCTAGAGGACTAGTAAGTCTTGTGGTTACTAGCCTATTTGTAGATTTTAAAGTCCATGTCAAAGGTAGGCTAGGCTGCAACTTTAATTCCTCCTTTTTCTTATTGAAGTCTGGTGCTGAAACTTTTTTCCTTCCTCTTCTGAAGGGACAAACTTGCAGTGGGTTGTCAGTTTGTTTGAGATTACTACACTGTTGCACGCAGCATGAATACTAAACAGTTGCTGGCTTTTATATCTGAGCAACATGCTGTAAAAAATAACTATCTCTAGTAAGAGTTAGTTTATACTTAAAATGAGTTACTACACCTAGGATACTGTACATGTTTTGTTAGTGGAAAAGTGTCTTACGAGTAGATCTTGTCGTTACCAGCCTTATCAGTAGATTTTAGTCTACTGTAAAAGTAGGCTAGGCTACAACTTAAATTCCTTCTTTTTCTTATGGAAGTCTGATACTGAAACAGCCTGAGGTAACAGTCTGGAGCAATGTGCTGTAAAAATCACTTTATCTCTATAGTAAGCCAGTTTATCTGGAGAGTATAGGCATTGGTTTACACATAAAGGGGACTTAGGATACTGGACATGTTCTGTTTTGTTGTAGGAATAGTGTCTTACAAGTAAATCTTGTTGCTACCAGCCTTATCAGTAGATTTTAAAGTTGTTAAAGTATGATAGGCTACAACTTTATTCCTTCTTTTTCTCATGGAAGTCTGGTACTGAAACAGTCTGGAGCAACATGCTGTAAAAATGACTTCATCTCTATAGTAAGCCAGTTTATCAGGACAATATGTACATTGGATTATACATAAAAGTGACTTACTATGCTGGACATGTTCTGTTTTGTAAGAGGACTAGTAAGTCTTGGTGTGAGGCTAGGCTGCAACTTTAATTCCTTCTTTTTCTTAAGGAAGTCTGGTGCTGAAACAGTCTGGAACAATGTGCTGTAAAAACCACTTTATCTCTATAGTAAGCACAAATTACATAAAAGTGACTTAATACCCTTATGATACTGTACATGTTCTGTTTTGTTAGAGGACTAGTGTCTTACAAGTAAATCTTGTTGTTAGCAGCCTTATCATTAGATTTTAAAGTCAACTGTAAAAGTAGACTGGGCTACACCTTTAATTCCTTCTTTTTCTAATGGAAGTCTGGTGCTGAAACAGTCTGGAGTTGTTTACTGGGAGGCGCTGCACTATCCTCAGGGTTTCAGCTACCATCCACTACTCTGTAATTAATTTACTCCTAATTGCTGGACTGTAACGTCACTTGTGGGACTTTCCGGTGAATTCAGGCAGCTAGGGCTTTTTAACTCTTTCCCGACCGCAGCTATTTCCCTATTAAACCCTTCTTTCTCTCTCAGTTTCTGAATTACAGCTCCTCTTCCTTCCCAGCAGGTATAATATGTCTATGAATGTATGTGTCATTCCATCAGGTAGCCGATAACCTGATACAGGAGTGATCTCACCAGATTCAACCACAGCCAGTGACAATGACGCTTAGCAGCCACCTATGAAGGGGCCGGGCTTCAGAGAGTGAAACCTATACAAATCCATTGTGGTCCGTCGTCTTCCTCTCTCTCCCTCCCCTCCTCTAAATCCATGACAGAGCAGCCATCGGCCATGTGCAGAGTCAATGTCAGGGTTGGGTTGCAACAGAAAAGAGAAGAGGGGAAAGAAAGGAAGGGTTGGGGGAGAAGAAAAGAAGCTGTTAACTAAAAGAAAAAAATAGTTGGAGGAGGGGATGATGGCGTGAGGGGGAGATTTATGGGGGACGTTTATTACTACACAGCACTGCCCTAGGGAGGTGGGGGAGAGAGGCAAAACATTCCCCTTTCCCTTCTTCTTCTTTGCCTATACAGAAGCCACACAGGGGGTGGAGAGCTTTGTCTCGCTGCTAGCAGCCGTGGAGGACGCTGGGGAAGTTGTTTTTGTACTGAAATATCGAGTTGAGTCGGAAAAGGCCAGATACAGGGCTTGAAAACAATAAAACTTCAAAAACCTCTTGGTCTGACCTTGAGGAACGGCAGTGTTAGTCTCCCCAAAAGTAGATCTAACTTTCTGAGATATTGTGGACGGAGCAAGGGTGTGTGTTTTTTAACATAAAAAGAGTTTTACGAGTCGGGGCTGTTGGGAGTAATCTCCCCCTGGAGTGTTTTCACAGACGACAGAGGGGATGACAGACTTGCTGGAAATCACGTCTGCAGTTCAAAGGGCCTGTCACTGATTGATTAAGTAGATCAGATCGATCGTCTCTCCTCTGAGGAGTATCTAGCAAGGACGTAGGAGGGGAATCACAGCGTATTTCTTTTTCTAGCAAATACAAAATCCTCTAGTGTGGTGTGACATGATCTAAAGGACTCATAATATGTCACATATGAAACATAAGCGATCGTCTTCTTTACTGGACGTGGGCCTCAAGAAGCCTCACGCACGCTGACTGTAGTTGTTTACTGTAATACTCTCAGCTGTACCGTGCCTGCTTGGTGTTGTGTGGTGCAGTTGTCCTTCCAGGTTTGGGAGGAGGCACCTGTTTCCTGCCAAAATGAAAATCTCTCGGGGGATATTGTCAGATGTGTTCCTGTTTTATATGGAGACAGTAAACGGCATAATTTTGACACAGCCTAGACAGCACTTGACTCTTAAAATTTTGAAATACATTTGTATGTCTGGGATTCAGTGACTTCAACGCAAACCCCTCTACCGACCTATAGTGACAAAACTGATTTGTGTAACAGTGTACTGTGAAGTTTGAGCAAGGCTCCTGTTCCTTTACTTCACAAACAAAACATACTTCATATTTCTTATATGTGTCATATTTAGCTTATATTTAGCAACTATTTGTTCCTTTAAAACTTGAATTTCTTGCTGAAAATGTTGAGTTCAAGACCCTAAATGTGTAGACAGCGCTCTGCATAAGAATACTTACAAAACAGGATATGCAATATTCACTGAAAGGTGACATTTGGCTGTGATACTGAAATTTATTGTAAGAAAATGAAAGCTGCAACTGAAAACTGTATTGGATTAACCACAGTTGTTTTGTCCATTTACGATTTGGCCTATGAAATGTCAGAAAATAGTGAGTCCAAAATCCAAATGTATTCACATATGGAAAGCTATAAGCGAGTGTTTGGCATTTATTGCTTTTCTGTTGATTGACTTATTGGTAAATGGACTAATTGTTTCGACTCCAAATATATATTCCATCACAGCTTGTAAAAGTGAAGGAAGGAATATTTATGAGGCTTTCCTGTCCAGTCGTTCCATCCATCGACTTCCCAAAAAAACACAAAAGGAACAAACCCGACCTCGGCTCTCCTCAGGCAGGATTTTCCTCTCCGTGTTGACAGAGTCGAGTTCCCTCTCTGGAGACTTGATTTCTGAGGATTTATGCTCCTCGAGGTCGAAGCTGTCCTCCTCCTGGCTTGCAGGCCCTATCAGTCTCTGTTGGAGCTGCAGTCAGTCACTCCTCAGCCTGATTTCTGCCCCCCTCCTCAGAAGGGAGGATGGGGATGAGGCTTGAGGTCACTGATAAAGTTTAAGTGGGATGACTGGATGTTAAATCTGTTATCTAACTGAACAGGAGATGAAAGGAGTCATGGGGAAACTCAACAAATTGGAAGTTGTCTGTCTGTGAAAGCAACAGTTTGCTGTTGTTCCTCCTCACAGCCAACAGAGGGCAGACTTTTCTCTGCCCTCTTGGTGCAGAACTTCCTATTTACTCCTCTTCCTCTCTCTTTGTACAGTATTTAAAGTATCCCCATGTTTGCCTAAAGCATAAATTTAGATTATCAGAGTAGAGTGAACACCGTGAGTGAGGATTTCTAAGATTAGACATTTAGGTCAGCACAGTCAAACACAGCTCTTTCCTTGTGTGGCTTTGAGGTGAATTAGGACTCAGTCAGCACAAGCCTCTGTATTGTGTAATCAGCCTTTCCACTGACACACTAACTTAGTGGCCTTAACATGGAGCAAAGAGACTTAGAGACTTATCAGCCACACACAACACAGAGTTGCGTGGTAATGCGCTGCACCACATCCCACTCAGGCCAACCTCAGGCTCATTAAACAACGTCTTAGAGGAGAAATAAGTAGTACTTTTTACTGCCTCATGCTACTTCATGTGTATACTGGAAGCTGATAGTGTTGTTGTTAAATACCAGTGACATACTGGCATTTATGATTTCTGTTAAAGTTAAATTTCCAGCTGAAGTATCTGTTTTGGAAGAAACAGTCCCCCCCCACACACGCTTGTATTTTCAATTCCGTAAAACTGAAGCGTATTATGAGCAACTGCAAGTGGAACATCGCCTCTTACCTAGAAATATGTTTTGCATTTTGTACTTTACAGTGAAAAATATTTATGTCAATTCCTGGCACGCCTGCCATGGTAAAAGATTAGATTCTTTACATAAGTACAATTACATAATGTAAATAAGTTAATGTACAGAGCAAAATATAGTTTGTGATGTACTAAATATACAGAAAAAAATAAGAATTAAATGAATAAGAATACTAAGTATACTAAAAATGAATTAATAAAAGTTGTCACTGTACAGAAAAATGCTACATTATCATGCATTTTGTCATTTAATTATTATTACGGATGCTTTAATATGCAAGAAGTGATGCTGTTGCAGTTGGTTGAGGTGAAGCTTTATGGACTGACAGTTTAACTTACATTCATGCAACATATGTTATGTTTCAGATGAAATTACGTTGACATTTCTTTGTAAAATCTTGGTATACAAAGCAAATAAATATAGAAAATAAAAGTAGTGGAATAAGTACAAAATAAGTATAAAGTAGCATGAAATAGAAACACTCAAGGTCTAAACATTAAACATTCTACTTAAGACAATTTATTTACATTAATTACAGTGGTGAAAGATCAAATCCTTTATTAACGTACAAATAGCATTCCCATAATGTAGAAAAACTAAATAAGAAAAAGTACAGAGCAAAATCTGCTTAAGCCATACAGTTTAACTTAAGTGTTTAGTACACAGAAAGGTGCCCCTCTTTAACATTAAGTTATCATTTAATCATTATATGGATGCTTTAATGTGTAAGAAGTGCTGCTGTTGTAGATGGTTGAGGTGAAGCTGATTTTAACTACATAAATGAATGAATGAATGAAAATTAATTGTGAAAGAGTATAAGGGCTAATGACTTTATGATAGAAGTATATGATGACCATTCCCACGCTCTATTATGTCTTATAAGTTGCAGCAGTTTTGGGGTTGATACCATTTGTATCAACACAGATTTGGTGCTAAATTTAACCATTTTTTCCACTCAAGAATTGATAAAAATGACCAATAATCCCTCAAAAAATACCACATTAAGACACCAAGACCATGAGGAACACCATAGAAAAGCCATGTTGTGATTTGGTCTCAAAAACTTTTGACATCTGGAGATTTCGGCAAGAATTGCATTTTTTAGCAATTGGATGGCGGAAACTGCTCCGAAACCCCCTTATTGTCAGTCTGGCTAGGAAAGCCGTCTATCCTCTGGATGCTCCACATTTTTAGTTTGTGGCTGCAAAGATTCATGAGGCTGTGATTATTCTAGAGGTCACCACAGGTCATTTCATACAGTGAGGTCAAGTTTCAAAAACTGTTTAGGAACCCCAGTATGCAGCAATATTCAAATACACCATTTTAGAACAGGCAAAAATAACTGCATACTGCAGTACTACTGCAGTACTACTGCATTCAAAAACATGGTTTTTGCCCCAAACTGCATGTGACTATCATATAGTGTGCATGTCAAGGGGAGACTCATGGGCACCCATAGAACCCATTTTCAAGGGACCCCTTTGAAAATGGCCATGACAGTTTTTCCTCACCATAATTGAGCCTAACATACATAGCATGACATGGTGCCAATGGATTCCTTAGGATTCTTGTTTCATATATCTGTATCTGATCTTGTGGCTCACAGAGGGTTAAGTAAATGTAGAAGTACATTTCACCACTGGAAGTATGATACATTACAGAACATTGTCCTATTAAAAGCCATAGATTACTTAACACTCCTATAACTTCCCATTTTTTCCTTAGCATGTGAGCACATCTTTCACAACTCTGACAGGACACATTGTTGAGCAATCAGCGTCAGGGATAGTCACGTACCACCTAAACAAACTTTGATTTTGTGTTGATATTGTTGCTGTCATGTGTCGGCCCACGCTCGCTGTTTTCGTTTTTGTATACATTCTCTTCCCCACATCTTGTCCGTATAAGCTCTGACAGCCAGGCATCCACCATGATTGCCTCCTTTCATGTCTCATGGTATGCTTGCCAAATTCATAAGGGAGAACTGTGGTCATCTAGCAGGGTGAAACTAGCCTCAGAGGAAGAGGGTGAGGGAGAGAGAAGGAGGGAAGGAGGGAGGAAAATAAGAACTAGCAGCGATTAATTGTCCATAAGAGTAGCCACAGCATTGTTAGTGGTGAACCGCCAGCTGCTCTTGCTGATGTTGTTCCCATGAAGCGCTCCAGCGTGCCCATCCGCTCCACTTCCACTGCCCTTCTTGTCACACTGGGTGGGATGCGGCATCAATGCTCGGCTCGGCTCGGCTCGGCTCATTTGGACGGCTTTCGACATGTCACAGCGTTGCAATCACGACCGGAGTTCAAAACAAACACCATCGTTGAAGTGAAAAGTCTTTGGCCTCCTCAGTGGCAATTCGCAGCAAAACAGAATAATAATACTGATGTTTGGGGTTAAACGCAAGGTCGCAAAAAATAGCAACAAAACAAGAGAGTGAGGGGTCAGCGTTTAAAGGAGATTTACTGTCCAATTCTCTGCTGACATGCCGGTCTCTAGAGGAAGGTCGCATTTAGAACGAAAGGCCGACTTCCTCCTCTGATTTCCTGACCCGCGTTTCCTGAGGAACAATCTTTCTGTCTGTCCAGAAGGCTCATGGGAAGGGAGAGTTTGGTTTTCCACTCGCACATTAGGGGTCGCAGCACAGGTCAAAGCCATCAAGCTATAGAAATGAGACGATGACCACGGCTGTATGACACACAGTGTAGCACAGTGGCAGATGATACGCATGTGCAGACCCTCTTAGGGACGTAGAGAGGAGTCTAGTGCTCGTTGTGTCCCCCTGGGCTCAACGTGCCTCCGCTGGGGACCGGACAGACCTGACCCTGGTCCAGGTGTCATGACCATGCGGCGGACGCTGAAACAAGATCTTCCCCAGCTCCTCACTCAACGCAGGGGAGAAAAATCAATGGGCTTTGTATGGCGTAGGAACAGTGGAAAGCATTCTCTCATCAACAAAATCCTGTCCCTGTCCCATCTGTCTCCATTCTCCAGCACTCTCAGACCTCACAACCGGCCCTGTGTGGTCACTCCTGGACTAGAATTACACAGTCCATGTGTCCGGCTCCGGACAATACACAAAGCCAACCGCCCGTGTGACCCTGCCCACTTTTCTCACACTTCACTCCTCGCAGATTTATTGAATTGGACGTGTCTTCTCTGCAGCTATTGATATTCCTCCAGATGCTCTAGACGAGGACGTGCCCCTGACACGATTGCATTTTGTGTTTGACAGCAGCTTGTCTAAATGAAGCTTTTTGAAATCAGCTTTTGATGTGTGAATTAATAGGAGTGTGGTTTTGATTAAACTGATGTTGAGCTGTGAGAATAGGATCAGTTGTTGGTGAGCTGTCCTTAGGTGACCTTGCATATGGCGATGTCAAATTCCTTCTCGCTGTAGTAGGCGTATGATGAAACATGCTTTGATTGTTAATGCAGCTCTAATTTGAGCCTTCGTTGGTACCTGTATTTATTGCAAGTAGAATGCTACAAATGACCTGCAGATTACTTGATGAATACACCACTGCAGGACATGTCTGGCTAGTGTCAGTTATGGAGAGCAACTTAAGAGCAACTTAAAGAAAACACAAATAGAAAAAACACAAACAATACATGCTCAGTATTTAGAGAAAAAAAAAAAAACCCTGCAAGAAAATAAAACACAGGCAAGCTGAAAAACACATCCATCAATCTGACAACACATATGCAGCCCAAAGAAATGTGCAGCAAATACAGAAAATACAACACAGATACAGAAACGCACTGTTTTCTGTATTTGGACTAGGTTTCTGTTTTATGTTGTGCTTCTGTATTTGGTTGCGTTGTTGTATTTTGTATTTGCTGCCTGTTTTGTTTTTATATATATATATTTTAGTGCTGTCAGGCGATTAAAAAAAATAATCTAATTAATTACAGGATTTGTAATTAATTAATCTAATTAATCGCATTTTAATCTCATACCTGCTAAAGGCCCCCAAATAAAGAATTTGAATTCTAGGACATTACAAAATTGTAGTGTATGACTAATCAATAGAATACACCAAGAAGAGAAGATTTGAAATCCACATTTTTATTGGTTAAGTGTGCTTTATAAATGAAATTCAAAAGAAAAAAGGTCAAGCACATCAGCAAACCATTTAGGCCAGGTGCATTTCTCAAAAATGCAATTCAAATACAGTTAAATAAAATAAATAAAATTCAGAAATAAAATAAAGCTGAGTCTCAAATAGGCACATAAGCAGTCTCTCAATCAAAATGAATACTAAAGCTGACTCAATACAGCAATTCAAAATGAATAGTATAACATGCCTCTAAATAAGGCAACATCAATAGCAAGATGCCAGCAGGCATTTCCTTTAAAAGGGTCAGCTAACGTTACAGGAACTGACAACAGACAACTCTATGTGTCCTTGAGCCAGTTGCTCAGACAAACAAGCTTGTTTACATTGTCTGAGTGTGAGGCTGCCCTCTTCTTTTCAATGATGTTACCTGCAGTGAAAAGAGTCTCTCACATGGCCCAGACGTGGCAGCGGTAGCCAGGTAGGAGGAGAGGACAGCTGTTCATCAGCTCCTGCGTGAGCTGCCAACACTCCAGTGGACACTCATGCATTCAATGCACGGCTCAGCTCTGTAGCGGGCCAGAGGCCCCTGCTGCTCCTAGTCCGAGTCAGAGTCCGAGTGAAAGGTCCGAGTGGGCTTGCTTCGCTCTCCTGTGTCGCGTCCATCTCTGTTGTCAGTCACCCTGCTTTTGACTAGTGGCGCAGGTACGAAGTGACGCCACTGCAGCCTACGGGTCACTCAATGGGCCAAATTTAAAATGCTTGCGCATTGACTTGCCACTCATGATTAATTGTGTTAATTTTTATAGCGCGTTAATTTGCAGCGTAATTATTTAATCTAATTAACGCGTTAAACTGACAGCCCTAATATATATATATATATATATATATATATATATATATATATATATATATATATATATATATATATATATATATATATTCTGTATTTGCAGCATGTTTCTGTATTTGTCGTGTGTTGTGGTATGAAGTTGTGTTTCTGTATTTGGTTACGTTGTCTATGTTTTGCTGTGTTTTCTTCGTTCATGTCCCATGTGAAATCAAAAGTTATTTTTACTGATGTTGTTATGTCACTTATGTCATATGACGCTACATCACTGAGTTACATGACTTTTTGTCCATAGCTTAAGTTACATAATAAGCATACTTATTTAAAGCCTAAGCCTGATCTTTAACCAAGTCTAACCCTAAGTTGTTTTGTTGCCTAAACCTAACCACGACCATTTCATGTTAACCACGCATTCAAATTTTAACTGCAGTAGTTTCAAAATGTTAACCACATATTACAGTGTAAACTGCGACTGTTTTTCAACATTAACCATGTGTTAGAACGCAAACCCCGAGCATTTCATAACGTTAACCACCTGTTAGACGTTAAATTCACAATCACAACATTAACCAAATGTTAGAACACAAACCACGATTTACCACGATCATTTCACGTTAACAATGTGTTAGAAAGTAAACCAAGACCGTTTCACACCATTTACTTTGACCTTTCACAGCGTTAACCGTGTGTTACAACATAAACCGCGACGTTTCACAGCGTTAACCGTGTGTTACAACATAAACCGCGACGTTTCACAGCGTTAACCGTGTGTCACAACATAAACCACGACGTTTCACAGCGTTAACGTGTGTTACAACATAAACCACGACGTTTCACAGCGTTAACGTGTGTTACAACATAAACCGCGACGTTTCACAGCGTTAACGTGTGTTACAACATAAACCGCGACGTTTCACAGCGTTAACGTGTGTTACAACATAAACCGCGACGTTTCACAGCGTTAACATGTGTTACAACATAAACCGCGACGTTTCACAGCGTTAACCGTGTGTTACAACATAAACCACGACGTTTCACAGCGTTAACCGTGTGTCACAACATAAACCACGACGTTTCACAACGTTAACCGTGTGTTACAACATAAACCACGACGTTTCACAGCGTTAACGTGTGTTACAACATAAACCGCGACGTTTCACAGCGTTAACCGTGTGTTTCAACATAAACCGCGACGTTTCACAGCGTTAACCGTGTGTTTCAACATAAACCGCGACGTTTCACAGCGTTAACGTGTGTCACAACATAAACCGCGACATTTCACAGCGTTAACCATGTGTTACAACGTTAACCGTGACCATTTCACAACATTTGCCACACGTTAGAACTCCATCACCATTTCATGACATTAACTATTTGTAAACCTTCTGCCTCAAGATACGACACAAAAAACTTTTCCCCAATAGGAAAAAAAAGAATAAAATAAAAAGAATATAATGGGAAAAATTTTTTTTTTTTATATTGAAAAAAAAAAAAAAAAATAAAAAAAAAAATTTTTTTTTATAATATTTTTTTTATATTTAATTTTTTTTTTTTGCCATACAAAAAAAAAAAAACAACACAACATAAGGGGGTTTTAAAATAAAATATTTTTTTTTTTTTTTTTTTTTTTTTTTTGGGGGGGGGGTAGTAATTAGGTAGGGAGAGTGGAGGGGGGGGGCCGGCCCCCCCCTGGACCAAGACCAACTGGTTGCTGGAGAGGTGCCAGTTTACCTCTTGGGCACTGCCGAGGTGCCCCTGAGCAAGGCACCAAACCCCCAACTGCTCTGGGCGCTTGTCAGGAGCAGCCCCATCACTCTGACATCTCTCTATTGACATGTATATGTACTGTGTGAACAACAGAGTGTAAAACTGAATTTCCCCACTGTGGGACTAATAAAGGAATATCTTTCTTTCTTTCTTTCTTTCATTAACTTGTGATTTGTGTTTCTGGGATCATGTGTTTCCCTTAGTTGCAGCTCATGAAAAAGAAAAGAAAAGCAGTATGTGGGTGTAGTGGTGAACTCAGAGAGCTACAGGTGTTCAGCTTCAGCAGCAGAATATTCATCTGTTAAACTGCACCTTCGCCTGTCCTCCTGAGATGAAAAGTCCTGGTAACGTCTGCTCTTTTCTTCTCTGTGACCTGCCGCGACTCCCAGAGAGTCGCATGAGCTTGTGAAGTGTATCTGTCTTCACTTTAATGGAAAACGATGAGGAAATGAGCAAAACTCCAGCTATGTGGATAAAGATCAAGGAGCTTTTGGTAGAAAGATTTCCTCAGAGGAATATAGACAAGACTCAAACAGCATTTTATGTTCCCACAGGGCCCAGAATACATCACCATCTCACCGCTTTGATTGTAATTTTGCAAAAGCGCTCCCAATTACTCAAAGAAAACAACTCTGAGGGATTTTGTGTGATTGCCCACAGTCCAAACACTGCACAGCTCAAAATAGAGTTTGATGTCCAAGATGAGTCTAAGCTGCTTCTTTTTTTCTTCTGTTTTTGTAAAGAAACCAACCCTTTGGGTCTTTGAGGCGGGTCCAGTCCAAATGCCCCCAACTGTTCCCCACTCCACTTCTTTCTCCTCTCCCTCTTTCAGACTGTCTTCTTCTCTGGCAGTGAAAGAAGGTGCAGCTGTGTGGAGTCCTTTGGGCTGAATGAGAAGAATCAGCCCATTTGGTTGACTTTCCTGGCCAAAGCTATAATTTTCTGCTGCCAGGGTTTAACATCTAGTCCAGAGCAGTTCCTGGGCTCTAGCCACTTGTATCCAACAGGACAATGGGGATTGTCCTGTAGCCATATACCACATAGGGGTCCAATTGCCTGTCTGCCAAAATGTGGAAGCGTCTACGGGTCCAGACCAAACCATTACTTTCCTAACAAGTCAATTAGTCCATTTTCCAAGCCTTTAAGTTTGCTGGGTCTTCCTGTTTCTGGACATAGACTGTATATAAAGATGGATGCCATGATAGCTCCTCAAAAGTGAAGCCAAAACAAGCCCCCAAGAAGTGCACTGGGCTTTGAAGCAAATTTTACATGGTGGCCAAATGGTAGTACTTCAACTTCCAGGCCCATCACGTGATGCCCTTGAGCCCATTTTTTTTTTTTTAGACTTACATTGGGAAAAAGACATCTGTAACTCAGCAGATTATTTTTCTAAAAAAGTTGTAAAATGCACTAATAGCCAAATCCAGAGTTATTTTCTTTCCTATGTTCATGTGAATGAACCCCAGATCAAGGCTGGAGCGAGGGCTGGGAGGAGAGGTTAAAGGAAACGCGACCGCACCTGCTCTATGGGCCAGTGGATGCATAAGGGCTCTGGATTATCCGGGTACCTGCATACACAGAAGTCAGGTTTTTTGCTTCATGCACTACTGAGCAGCTCTCGTAGGAATGAATGGTGAACCGCCTCCAACGCTGTATCCAATTCTCTTAAAACATCCATGAGCCAAAACCTCTCGATCGCCCCCTGGTGGCTGGCTGCAGTATATGATATAAAACCAGCCTCCTATATATTAGCTGATGGGACATGGGCCAAACAAGTCAAAGTACACTTCAAATATGTTTCTGCCAAAGATGGTTTCTGTTATTTTAGGTAGTTCTGATAAGTTTGGTTTTAATTAATTATCTAACTGTCACAAGTAGATTATGGTTAGCTGTGTCTTTCTAGCCAAACAGCTGCCATGGTGTTAACGTTACAGCTAGGTGGCACGCCTGCGGCTGTCCTCGGCTTGCGATTGGCTCCGGTGGGAGTGTGGGCAGGACCGCGATACTGCAGCTCCAGCCCCTCAATCACACCTGCGTAGACTCCAAGTGAAAATCTCAAGATGGCAGCTCCTGTATCTGGGATACTTTGGCTTCACGTTTGTACAGTGGGAGGAAATGAAGATGCGTCAGCCATCTTTATGAACAGTCTGTGTTTCTGAGTCAAAGCTACTTGTTTCAAGAATTATGAGAACCAAATGTGATTTCCTTCGTGCTACTGCCGGATTATGTCTCATTTCGAGGTATTGACACTCATTTCTACAAGAATTCCTTGAACAAAAGAAACTTAATTGAGAACAAGTGGAATGACGTCACCCCATTGCTATAATTTTTCTCTTGATTCAAGAACAATGAGATCTAAAGGCTGAATAAGGGACTAAAGGACTTGTCAAAGCAGGTGTTTATTATAATTTGACCAGCAACATGTGTGTCAGCACATTTGCCTGTATATGACACGGCACTTTAACAAGCAAAGAGTGGTATGAATTATGCATTGAGTTTGGTTTGAGTGGTTTAATGTCATTAACATGGAAACGTACACAGTGCTGCTTGTGTGTGTGTGTTTCCAGTAAGCACTTTTAATGTCACATCGAGCCCACGTGACTCTGTCAACCTAGGGGAGTACTCACATTATTGCTGTGTTGTGTGACAGCTGAATATGGAAACACTTTTTGCGCTTGTTAAATAGTTTCTGGTTTGCCCTTTTTTTTTTCTCGCCTCGCACTCTTATAGGTTCTACAAAGTCTAGTAAAATCCAATGGCTTTCCCAGAAATGAAAGTTTATTGTCCCCCCTCAGCCCACCCGACTCGTAAATAATGGCGCATTTACCAAAAATCCCAAGCCGACAGCTCCCACTTTCATACCATTACCAGCACCGCTATACGCCAAAACCGCTGCCAAAATACACCCAAACAATCCCCCTTTCTCCTCATTGAAACCTTCCAACTGTCTGTTAACAGCGCGTACAGCCCTCCAACTCGCCACTCAGAGGGAAGAATAGTCCAAAAGCTTTCGGTGGGAACTGTATGTACACCATTAAACTCCAATCTTCATTTTTAACTTTCGTTATCATAATAAAGAGTTTAAAGTACTTTACCAGGCGTGAACATGCATCAAAGGGCTGTCCTTTTTCTGTCTGACGAAAATCTGTGCTGCACCAGCTACAGTGTGAGCAAGCCTGATCCAAGGTTAATAAAACTCACTGCAGGCATTGCAGCTAGATTTGTAATAAGTGAGTCACAACATGAGTTTTCATGCTAATAACTCGTCTTTTTTTAGTGCTTTTCAAACTAGAAATCTGCTTTCATGCTGGCTTATATCCACACGTGCACTTAAGAGAAGGATGCGGTCAATTTCTGTGTGAGACACTTTGATCGACTGACAGCGCCAACAGGCAAGTCGGCACGATCCAATAAAATCAAAGATATTATGAAGAGGACGATGAAATGAGTTCCACATGAGCAACATCCCTCATGGGGGAAATCCATTAATAAGTTTAATATGCGGACGTCAATCGTTCACCTTATTTTCATAAAATCTCCACAGCTGCTTCAAGGCACCTTGGGAGTTCACCTTGACCTGCTTTGATCATCCACATTAGCTAAAAGTCCAAACAATCAAGCTTTAAGCCCCCTCCAGCCAGTTTTACTTCCTGTTTTTTGGCAAGGAGGGTGGAAAGAGGAGAGGTCACGTGTCATCTACACGTCATATCTTTGGGGTACAACATGCGCAGTAGAAACTGGTCTGCACTTGCCGAAACTGAGCCGCACAACCACATTTGTCTTACCCCATACCCCATGACCCGTACCCCGGCCTCTTTCAATAGGCCTTATTTTTGGTTGACGTGCTTTCTCAAGCGGAAGATGGGGGTGTGATTAACAGTCAGACGTGATTCATTACCATGGCAACCAGATTGCATTGTTGTGCAACCCAGTTTAGATGAATTTACTGTGTATCAGACCACAAATGAGACAAGGTGTAGCGCAACATGCTGATTTCTCTCATTTGCTATCTTCTTTACCGTCTCCTCCTGGCGAGGCAGCCATCTGGATTCTGCCGCATCGAGGAGCCACAATACTGCACGACGGAGGACGGATAGACATGTTGTCATGGAGTCCGCCGCTTGCAGTTTCGGGACATTTTGGAGCCGCTAACATCGTCCGTTCTCGCCTCAACTTCCAGCACCGACACCACACCGGGCTGCACTGTGATTCATTTATATCTCTAACAGGACTTTTCTCTTGTTTTCTTTGGGCTGCGCTCCCATCATACGGACCTGTTGGAGGCCAGCAAACCTCGAAAACAGCATTGTCTTCTTTGCGTTAATTTATCTGCAGGAGGAGACGACAAACAAGAGAGCGAGTGAGAGACAGTTGCTGTGCTGTACTAATTCTGCCAGTGGGATTTCATGTAATCCTCCGCGTTTATTTCACCTGTTCACCGTTCAACTGACAGATAAACAGATATATCAGGATGCCGCTGCTGAGATGCAAATAAGCATGACTATGCCTGCGCGAGCTCGGAGAATAACGTATAACCTGCAGCTTCTACTATACTCATACGTCATATTTCCATTTTAGCAACATCCTTCTGTTGTTTAACGTTCAGCACAAAATTAAAAAATGTGGCTAATCAACTTAATTAGGAAATAACTCAAATAAATATGAAATATCATAGAAGTAACAAAATACACAGGAGGGAGACTTCAATGTTATCTATTTTGTGAATGGAAAGACAGGATGGAACAGAGTTAGTAGGTGAGCAGCAGAGATAAGTGTGCAGCTGTGGTGACAAAGGGCTGATGTGTAGGTGGGACCAGTACAGTGCTGGAGCTTCCACTGTGGGCAACTTCCTCGCTGCATGACTCACCCCGTGAGATGGGTGCAAACATTTAACCCACTCTCATATTGAACGATGACATCAATATTGACGTACAATTTGCACATTAGGTGTTTACATTAAATAGTGTGACATTAGCCTCATATCACATCTCGGGATGAAGCTCATACTTTTTATGATTAAATCTTGTGTCTGACTCAACCCGAGCCAGAGGCTGTTGTGTTTTTGTCTGACAGTCCCCGCACACAGGAAGTGAGTCTGTCTGTTTACAACAGCTTCCATCACATTGCTGTCATGTGAGATTAAAACTGCCATTCGCTATTATAAGAATTGTCTATGGTTTGAATACTTTGAGGCCATTGGAGGATGAAGAGTTGTGTAATAATAATGTTGAAACTTTTTTTCTGAGGACAAAGAGAGAGAGAGGCATAGAGTGGGTATTTGTAGAGCTCAGTGTTCAGCCATGATTTATCTCCACTGAGGTAATATCAAGGCCGGCGCCCTGAAAATGTCTTTGCTTCAACAAGGTGCCTTGAGCCGGATAAGAGGGCCGAAAGCTCCCAGTTCAGCAGCATGATGGATGAAAGTATACTATCTTGTTTATGCAACCTGACAGAAGGCATCTGCTGGCCTCTAGAGCACTCGCTTCATGCTATAACAGCCCTCTATCCTCCCTGTTAGACAGTGAAACAGAGATAATCAAGGTATTTCAGATGTAGGAGATACAGTGGAGGGTGTAGGAAAATTTCTGCCATCTTAAGTTCATTAAAGTCATTCAGTTTTTTTTTTTTGGAAACATTATTTGCATCTTTTATTTAACGCTGTGAATGTTCTCATTCATCCAGGTCATATTCATTCTGGCAACAATTGAATCGAAGGCAACTGGACTTAGATTTGTCTCTGAAGACGTGGGACTAGTCAGACTGTAGCGTTCGAACTGATGAAGCCACTTGGATAAGGGGCGAAATGTCTTCAGAGACAAATCTAAGTGTAGTTGCCTTTGATTCAATTGTTGCCAGAATTTACTTAACGCTGATCAACACCTATTTAAATCTAATACTTACTACCTTATAGTTACAGCACATAAAACTTTCAGACTTGATATTTGAGATTTTGAGTGACTTTCATGATCCCCTGACTTTCCATACAGCACCATCATCAAGTCCATATTTTAACGTCTAAGACTTTGGTTTATGATCAATCATCCCCAGCTACTTTAGCACTAATTTGCAAGTGTTAGCATGCTGACATGCAAAACGAAGATGGCGAATGTAGTTCACATTACACCTATTAAACATTGACTTAGCATTGCCATAATCTCTATAAATAGATTCTGTATTCACAACAGATATCTGAGCCTAGTGTGGACTAGTGGGGACTAGTCAGACTGTAGCGTTACGAACTGATGAAGCCATTTGGATAAGGGGCGAAACGTCTTCAGAGACAAATCTAAGTCCAGTTGCCTTTGATTCAATTGCTGCCAGAATGTATTCACATGTAAATCTCGAGGCAACAGGACAAGATTTTGGCATCGGGAGCGGTCTGGTTTTTGTTTGAGTAGTATTGACCAATCATGTTCAAGCAAGTTTTGGTTGAATGCAGGTAAACAGTCTGTGTGGAGAGAAAAAAAGGAGGAACACATTGGCCAAAATGCAACCTGGGTGCCCGCTGGCTATTGTCTTTTTGTTGGATTGAAATTAGCTTCTAAACTGGCTACTAGTGAAACAGTCCAGTCAGACTACACGTCATCTGTCAACTTCAACTCCAGGCTTTCATCTCAAGTTGCTAATCGGACTGTAAATAATGAGTATCACATGGAAAAGGAAGTCTAGGCTCAGATATCTGCTGACTACACCGCAGCCCCAGAAATTTCTGGCTTATCTCTCTGAGCTGATGGGTTCTGACATTGGCATTGCCATTGTCAGCATGTTTGCATGCAAACATTAGCATTTGATATGCCTGTAGTCTCTTTTTAAGAATAATTTTACCTCACAGACCGTGGGAGCATACATTCAACCCCACTTCAAAAAATACGAATGAACCTAACCGTTATTTCCAAACATAGCTCAACGTTGACTCGAGCGAGTACTAGTGTATTCATAACCATGTTGATTAGCTTCGATTAGCTTACTTTGCTTGCCTAGGTTACTATTTTTGCTAACGTCTGAGTGGGCGTTTCCATTTTAAAGAAACTGCAGATGGATCCATCATTTAAGCATCGACATGTTAAGATCTAACATGTGGCAAAATTAGGAAAGGCAGAGTTTAAGCTCATATCTGATCTTCTTCAGTACAATAGAGCTTTCAGCAAAGTGGCCTACTGACCTGAATTAGCTACCTGTCATGCCACACGTTTCTACAGACAAACACCTCACTAAAAGACATGACATTTTGAGTGATGGCGTAGCTTGCACAACGACGGATCAAGTCATAGAACCACGTCACCATATCCTGCTGGCAAAGCCATTGTGGATCCACAGATGTAGTAAAATGTTTCTTTAGATGTTATAGTATACTCTATTATCCAGCTGTAACATTCAGGTTTATAGCTCAGATTGTGAAACCCTATCTATCAATCCCTTGATCATTTTTCTTTATGAAGAAAATAAGTTCCCCGCCAACTATTTAAGTTTTATGGATTCTCTTATGAATTCTGGGCAAGCTTCCTATTTTCCAGTATGTCAAGCAGGAGAGGCTGGATGCCACCAAGGTGGAAAGTTTGGCAAACTAGCACAGGTGTGGATAGATATGTGCTAAAAGTGGAGTTTTTTATGGTCTGAACTGCTTCAGTGGAACCAAATCATGTAGTAAAACCCAACCAGCATTCACTGGTTATGCCAATATGCTTATGCGGTTTTTGCTTTTTTTTCAGATTAGACAAATAAATAAGTACATATGGAAAAATCTGCCAAACAATGTACTCTGGGACACGCTGTAGCCATTATATAGTCATGTAATGTACCATAAACGTCATAGCGCGAAGCGGTGATGGAGTGTGTTTGCTCTTGTGCGGGCTCTCTTGGTTTTTTTGCTCCATATGCGAAGACCGCTGCTTCAATATCTCCTCCTCCATCTGTCTTTGTCATATGACTAACTCAAACATAATCTCCTATTCTGTTTTTTCCCCCCTCTCTGACACTCTCAAGCTCATTTTTAAAACATTTCTGCAGGACACAAATCCCCTCAGACAAACAGCTGCTTGCATAAACTTTACTCCTTTCTTATACGGTATTTAAATGGGAAAACAAGAAGAGAGAAAGAAATAAAGACAGCTGAAGAGAAGCAGAGGGATGCCGAGGGAGGGAGGGAGGGAGGCAGAGATGGGCCCGAGCACCAGTATAGGGAGAAAGTGCGGAGTCATGCTGCAGGAATGCTGGAAGGGGGGATTGCTGGCGTGACTGCCCCATTTTTCACAGCCATAATCAGAGCCAGCTGTCAGTGAGAGGGCCCATAAGATGGAGGGGGGTGAGGGATAGGGAGGGAGGGAAGGAGTGGGAGTACTGGGTTTTTGGAAGTAGTTAGAAGGCGAAGGAGGGAGGGGGGAAGGCAAGGAATAAGAAGGAGAAGCTGGTAGAGATTGAGTTTTCGTGATGTTAATTTATTTCCTCTCCACTGGGTTTACGAGTAAAAGAAAAATCTGTGTGTTTGTATGAACACGCCTTCATGCACGCATGATAACAGTTAAAAGGAGGATCAGACTGTGGCCCTCATTCGGCCCGGCTGCAGCCTAAGCCAGGTTAAAGGAGGATGGAGGGGGGGCCAGGGTGGAGCTTCCTGTCTTCCTGCTGCTTCTGGGATGTCTGCAGTGAAGAATGACAAAGCAGAAGCTCTCAAACAGTGTTTCTATGGAGTACGTAGAGCAGGGGTACAAAGAGCAAAGACTAGAACCCACATAAAAATTAATGAAATAAGATCATTACGTGCAATTTTCAGATTTTCAATGTATTATGTTGGATCAGGAACAGATGCATCTTTGACTAAGAATCAGCTCACAGTGCAGTTCTTGTATTATGCACATCTGTGGCTGTGGTAACGCTGTTGCTACCAGCCATGCCAGTGCTTTTACAGTCCCAGAGCTCCGAATGTAAACTCCCGGTGTGTTTATGTTTAGTCTACAGCCGTACGGTACATCTTCCGTCCGCTATATGTGAGGTTCTATTGTGTTTTGTCCCGTGACAAATGTGTTCATCCTCCCAATTGTAGGTCAGATTTGTGAACTTGCTGCACCCTAATTTGATGGATCATGAAAAGAGATGGTTTCACTCATAAAACACCCTCTGCGGGAAAAAATAAATCTAATGTGAATTATTGCACATTTGTTTCCTGACGTAGGTTAAGGTATTAAGGTTCTGCGGTGAGATATTTTTATGACCTATCTCCCTTACACAATGACACATACTTTATATGACCCGCGGTAGTTTGATGGAAAAAGGCTCCAGTGGGAACGACTTGGCGTGTTGATTTTTTGGTGATTCATGGCCGTTAAAGAGGTGACCTCCTCGAAGTTGGAGTACCGATTCTTCACGTCAACCCCACATGCCTCCGACACAGACGGTACCCTCGAGACTTCCAAGAAATAGTGTCACTGGCTAATGAACTTTGCAGCCACTACACTGATGTCTTTCTTTCCTAAGTGGGTTAAAATAAATTACCTTGTCGCCTACGTAAGGCTCTGCTTTAAGGTTTTAAAGTGGCTCTCTTCGACAGAGAGCCCTCCTCACCTGCTTTTGTTTTTAAAAATACCCCCCTTTATATTATTACAATGAGCTGTTACTGAAGCACAATAGAGGACGCGCCCAAGCAGAAAAATCTAGATTTATCTCAGTGTCTGACAAGCTATTTTAGGCTCTAACAGAACTCCCCTTTCTGTCCACTTCCTGTGCTCAGGTCTTGATGTAATGTGACGTAGTTTAAGCACAACAGGGTCACAAATCAATAGGGGCTCAAGGCAAAAATGCCCATGACAGTTTTTTAAAATGCCCACGAACCTAAAGATGCCTGTGAAATCATAAGCAGTAAAAAGTCCATGGTAATAAGGTGGCCACTGACATTTCAAGTATTCAGATGTCGTCGTTGATGAGTCTGTCCACATAAACAGAAAGAAGAGATGAGCTGTGTCCCAATTGCATTCAAATACTAATTGTGTTTGGTGACTAATTGAATAGTATGCACTTTTTGCAGTCATAACAAATCAATGCACACCGCTTTTCTGTTTATAATAACAGGAAATGATACAAGACATGTCTGGGTCAACTGGGCCATGTTTAATTCCCCAGTTCCTCCCACGCTATGTGCACTGTGTCCAGTTATTCTATGCTGGACTGAGTTTTATGTGTGGTAATTTGATTTAACACCACTTCATGAATTAATGTGCGGCATATAAACTCTAACTGGAGCAAGAAGCCCTTTTACAACATGTCACAATAGAAACGGTGATGGTTGAATTCATTTTAGCTTCTTCTGTTTCAGGGCTCTGGTGTCGCACTGTCACGGCTTAAGGCCTTTATACACCACGGACGTGACAAATCCATGACCCGAAAATGTAAAATACTCGCTTGGGAATATTATGTCTGTGGCTTTTATTGTGAAAGGTAAGAATGGAGGACTGGATCTAGCCTGCGTTGCTTTTTTCAGTGTTGAAAGGAGTAAAAATCCATCCTGGTTCAGACTACTGAGCCCTTGTGTTGTTTCATAAATATAGGTGCACCTCAACCCGTTCTGCATTCAATGTGATTCGTTGATGTCTTTATTTGTGGTGAGAAAGCTCAAAAAATTGTCCAAGAAAATAAAATTACGGCGCATTTTTGCTGCCTGATATTTGCGTTCTGTGTGAAAGCATTCACGACAAAAACAACAGTTTAAAAAAAAATCTAGGCCTTTACTGGCACACCTCAAGAAAGGAGACATGATTAATGTTATTAGTGACCCCTGTACTACTACTACTATGACAAGTCAAAATGGCTGCTTGTGAGAAAGGCCTATGCAGTGTAGAACCCAAATTTTTTTAAACCCTCTCCCAAATAAAACTCCACCTAAAGGCCGTTATCATGTCAGCTGATATTGTGCTTTAATGCTAAACGTTTGCCCTGCAAGTTTTGGCTCCACCTCCAAATCACTTCTGTCGAAGCCGAGTGAATTCATGAGTGCGTTTCCTGTTTCGCTGTGATTCACCTCAACTTTGACCTTGAGGATGTGCATGCTCGGCCAACGAAAACACATCTTTGTGCAAAACTCCAGTATTTGTCCCAAACGCTGTTAAAAGTTTGTGACTGTAAACATACTTCAAATGAACATGTTGTGTATTTATTCGCCAATCTGAAATGCTGTGCGTCCATCCAGCTCTCTCTCATTTCTCTGAGCGGGAGTTGTTTATCAGACTGGGAGCGAGTGGCCTGTAGCCTCCGTTGAGTTTCAGCCAAGTCAAAAGTGGAACGGGTTCAAACGCTAGACTTTTGACTCTAACAGTGTGTCAACTCATGTGGCCCGGCTGGTCCATTATCAGAACTAGAGGAGCACGCTGACCCTCGCCAACCTTGATTTTGGGAAAGTGCAGCGTCTACTATGAGTCATTACTCCATCGCCCACAGAACAAAAGGTGAGGCCATGTCTGGGCTGGACGGTTTCTAAAAAGCCTTCTCAGATGATGAAGCGTGTTGAATCAAAGGTTGTTTTGTTGACTAGTGATGTAACACAGACAGGAGCTGTAGACACTTTTTATGCCTCTGTTGTGTGTTTCCTTTAACTTCGTCTTTTTCGTGTCTCTTTCAGTCTTATTTTCTATTTTTGTGACACGATGACAAAACAAACTCAGCCTGTGCATAACCTTTTGTCTTAACTTTTAATCTCCAGTTTCTTCCTCAGTGCATAGAGATTAAATCCAAGCTGAGAGTGTCCCCTCTTATCAACTGAAGATGATTTTCCCTCGCGTCTGCACTGCACAACTTCTTCTTGGGTACTTTCCAGGGCACTTTCTTCTGTTTTGTTGTTTACCGAGCTGCTAAAACTATGGCGACACCACAGGCTGTGACTCATGTTGTGAACCCGGCAGCCACTAGTTCAAGGTTCAGTTTACAAACAGTGTTCTCTGGCCACGGTCACCTTCTGGTGCACTTTTTGAGATCTGACTCATTTTTTTGTTTGTTTTTATGTGAATCACTGTGGTAAATCTCCTTTCATTTAGATTTATGTCCTGGCATCACATAATAAAAGTCTTGCTTAGTTTGATTCCAAAATGAGAGATCCACTCTTAT
This sequence comes from Pterois miles, assembly GCA_947000775.1. Taxonomy (NCBI): domain Eukaryota; kingdom Metazoa; phylum Chordata; class Actinopteri; order Perciformes; family Scorpaenidae; genus Pterois; species Pterois miles. The sequence continues at coordinate 4,003,607 of CAMQGK010000471.1, forward strand.
ATCGCAGAAATACTCTCAAAAGGAAATATCATAAAGCACACAATGTGGTTAATATTAAGGTTAATCTCATCATTTTAGAGGTATTGACTGATTTATTTTCCAAAATGGCCTGGTCCTACAATCAAGGTTAGCGGAGGATATTTCCTTTATGTAATCTTCAGGTTATGCCCAGGGCTGTTTAAAACCTTTTTTTTATCTGTTCAAAATGTACCTTAATGGAGATTTGTCAAGTATTTAATACTGTTATTAAAATGGGAGTGGGCAAAAATGCTGCTTTATGCAAATAAATGTATATATTTATTACTGGGAATCAATTAACAACACAAACAATGAGAAATATTGTCCAGAAACCCTAACAGCTACTGCATTTAGTATAGAAATATGCTCAAATCATAACATGGCAAACTGCAGCCCAACAGGAAACAACAGCTGTCAGTGTGTCAGTGTGCTGACTTGACTATGACTTGCCCCAAACTGCATGTGATTATCATAAAGTGATCATGTCTGTAAAGGGGAGACTCGTGGGTACCCAGAGAACCCATTTACATTCACATATCTTAAGGTCAGAGGTCAAGGGACCCCTTTGAAAATGGCCATTATAGTTTTTCCTCACCAAAATTGATTTGAAAAATCAATCAAAAAGTTTTCTAGGTTCATATGATACCAGTATCTTCACTTTAGCTTTTAAACTGAGCCGCGACAACCTAAAAATCGCAATTTGCGTTAATGTGTTACAGAAATTAGTGGCGTTAAAACAAATGTTATTGTCACAGATTTGTTAACTTTGACAGCCCAAGTTGTGACTAATAGGCAGTAGGTTACATGATTTCCTCCGTACAGCCTGGTTTATAGTGTGTATTATTTGTTTCAGTACCAAGAAAATCTTCAGGCGAGCATCAGGAGAGAATAGTAAACATGGGTTGACGACGATAGAAATGAGGATTAGAGGATCATTTGCGGATTTGAGTTCATGTTCAAGTGGCAGTTTTTTTCTGTGAATATAACACATGCAGCACTCACTATCAACCTCGTGCCACTGCTGCACAGCTTGCTGCAGGAACTTATGTCACTTCCTCTCTTATCTTATTGATGTGGAAAGAGGAAGCCCCCTTACTTTCCCCAGACCTACTTATCACGGCACCACAAAAAGTGTGGTAATTCAGGTTATTTCAGCTCTGAAATAACCAGAATTTTTCACTTGGCAGCCACTGAGCAAATGTCAGAATCGACTTTATTTCCTGGCTCATCAACAGCAACCTGCAGATGTATTGAACAGGATGTTGGGGGTTATTCTCTGGCAGTCATCTGTACCACCCACCAGGCTGTTTCTGCGCCTTGTACTGTATGAGTAAAAGTTGCGCTGCAGACTGTATGGAACATGCAGAGGAGGCGATGAGCGCTTCGCTCTTTGATGCCTCTGTGTACATATGAAGGCATGAAGCGTTTCACCGCTCAGCCATTTAACCCGTTCATGCCCACACAAGAATAAGTTAGTTGCATGAAAGAACAACAACAACAACAGCCTCCTCTGTGAGGAAAATCCTCCCCATTCGATTTACTTGAGCACTTTGATGTGCTTCATTGCCATTTCCATGATGTCCATCGATCATCAGTCCGACCACAGGTCTTGTTATTTAGGTCAGAAAGTTTGTTGTTCTGCAAGATGTCATAGAAATGCCAGCACTTGTGTTTCTTATACTGTAGGGCCTACAGTCCCAACCCATACACAGACATAGACAAACCAACCTTCATCAATTTTTACAAGCAAACTGACTCAGTAAACATGATTTGGTGATCTACAAGAAGACAAAACACATCTAGGTTAAAACCAGTTTAAATTTTGTAGTAAAGACAAGATTTTAAGTAAGTTATGTACTGTATAACTGGTCGTTACAAGAGTATTTCAGTTACTATATTCAACTACGCGTTAATGATAGCAAGTGCATGACAATTTACAATAACATACACACACAATAACAATGATTAGTTTCAAAGATTGTTTCAAAAAAATATTTTTTTGTTTTCTTTACATTCAAATTAAGGATGTCACAATACCAGAAATTTAGTAGTCGATACGAATACTAGTGAAATAGTGATTCCTAGTTTGATACCACAGTAAAAAACACTTAGAGTTAATGTTTGGAAGTTAACCAGATTACAATTCCCTCTCTAATATCTATTTATATTATACACTGTAATATAAAATTATGAAATATCTCCTTTAAACAACTGTAGTTATTAAGATTTTTCACCAAAAACAAAATTTTACAAGATCACATTCAAACACATCATGAATGTTAATTTGCCTTCGGCCAGTACTGAACACATGGTAATGAAACTTGAAATGCAAACTTTGGTAACGTTAGCTGTTAGCTCTGACTGCTAACAGCTAACTTTAACTAGTTTTTCTTCTGCCGACTTCAACACGGATTCATTGTAGACAATGTAGCATTATCAGGGAAAAAATAGGGCCTGTCCCCTGGATACGTCAGCAGTGAGTTTACTGCGTCCTTTCAGATTTCGCTACCAACGGTACCTGAAAGTTGGACTTGCTAAATGCCCATCCACCCGCCACCCCGATGACCAACCCTACCCTTTTTGCCTTGCTACATATAGGGCAGTTATGTTGAAACATTTGTTATATAAACCCAGTAAAACAAGCTTTTTTTGTACCAAATTTAGCCCAGTTTCACCATAGAAGTGTGCATGTTTTTGACCTGCAAATCACCAAATCAGTTCCTCCTTTATTCGGACATTCAGTATATAAACCTTTATTCAGCATCTGTCACCTGGCCCCCGTGTTTGTCCTGGAAGGGCCAGGCTAAGTGGGTTTAAATAGTGCTGCATTACTTCCTCTGGGAACCTGTAAATGGCATAAACCGTCCCCCCAAAACAACCGGTGGATTGCGACACAAGCTACATAGATAAACCTCACTTGACCTCAGTTCTGTGAAAGTGAGTGTTTCTTGTCTTGTCCCAAGTCATCAAAATGTCACAGAAGATCCTTTATTGAGCAGTCACACATCGTAGAGGTGGATTCTGTAATGTGGTCTCAAAAAAGTTTGGGTCTTACTAAAATGCAAATGCTATGAAAATAATGTCCCAAAATTATAGCAACAAGCCCAGATAATTTCCTGTAGCGGTGCTTAAACTCTGCTATTTCTGCTGGGCCCTGTTTATTTTTGGGGGGAGGGGGCTGGGAGGACGGGGACTGTGGACACATAATCCTCCCAGAAAAGTGATTTATTTATGAATTCCAGCGCAGAACCTCCCCTCCTGAGAGCCGACCAGCCTGCCAGAAGTCATTGGCTGATGTTTACAGGACTGGATTGGCTAATTCCCATGGCGCAGTGTGCCTGCAGTGCTATCTTATTTATACAAGGCCTGATATGGGAGAACAGAGGGGTTTATTTTGGGATATTCCCCATAGATGGATCCGATTTCTCCAACTGGAGCGGTTTCCTCCATACGTGCTGCACCTCAGGTTCTGGCGGCGGGCTGCACACAGCTCGCCACTCGCTCAAGTTTAAAAGGGCTGAATTGGCTCAGCAAAAGAAACCATGTCACAACATCTCAAGTTAGACTCGTGACAATAGACTCAGTTCAGGAACTACACAGGAGGTTGAGTATCAGTCTCATTTCAGTGAAAAGTGCATTGTTTCTCTTGTCAAAGCTGATTTCTTGTCAGCAATTGCATCAACTTGAATAACTTATGATGTCATTGTGTTTAGTAGCTGGCATCTTTTCAAATGGTGGGTTGTAAACACAGCCAAAGAGTCAGCATCAAACTGAAACAGTATTTTGTCTGGTGTGAGTGGATTTAATGATGTGATGGCGCTGATACAAAATGGTTTTCTTACCTCAACAAACACATTAATCACAGTCAGAATACTTGACCGTGTGCAAAACACAACTCGTGTTTGCCTTTTCGAGAGCAATCACCTACAAAGTGAGATATGCAAAACCTTTTGAGTGTTAAAATATTTCTCTCATGTGCTCAACAAGTGCTCGATGAGTCACTTTTGGAGGGAATGACGCTGAATTAGAAGCACGGCTCTCACAGTCTGTAAATGTTTTAATTATGAAGCACAAACACATGGAGACACATGGCCATAACAGACCATATTTGTGATGTTTAAGGACCATCTGCCTTTTACAACACCTCACGTCATTATCAGCAGCTCAGACTTGCGCTAACTGACGCACTACGTCTACAATGCCAGAAAAACACCTTGCACCTTCCTGTTTATTTCGTTTACTGTCTTGGTCTTCCTCTCTTTTCTTTCCCAGCCCCCTACTGCTCCTCTCTCACATGCGTCAGTGATTTAATAATTATATAAAGGAATGAGGACATTGTGGGAAGGAGTGCAGGACTCTGACACCCTGGCCCAGATGTTTTCCTTGCTGCCGAGGTGTGTTAGTCGTTTTCATCGCTCTGAGAGCTGCACAAAGCTGCTGGTGGAACAGGTCTCCATGACCAAGTTAGGCAAAGGAAAGTCCAAGAGGTCCCTCCCCGGTGCCATCATCTGCTGCATGGAGGGGGCACCTCTGAGCCTGATGATCTTTAATACATCTGATATGACAGCAGTACTGGAAAGTCTTCTTCTTCTTCTACTACTTATTTTGCACTCAGATTAATTATACAAAATATAATCAACAAAGGATAAGACAAGACTTTATTTTAATTTAATTTTAAGTATTACAAATTAGCCCCACCTTTACTGACAGCAGCGTTGCTGTGATGAGGTTAATTCATCAATAATTATAATGCAATATTGTCACTGAGAGAGCTGCAATGATTAATCGATTAGTTGTCAACTAGTAAATAAATCGTCAACTATTCTGATAATTCTGATAATTGCTGTATAAGTCTGAGTAATTTTTTAAGAAATAAAATTAAATTCTTTGATTGCAGCTTAAATGTGAATATTTTCTGTTTTTTTTTACTCCTCTATGAGAGTAAAGATAAGATAAGATATTCCTTTATTAGTCTCACAGTGGAGAAATTCACAAAAAGTAAATAAAGTAAAGTGAATATCTTTGAGTTGTGGATAAAACAAGACATTTGAGGACGTCATCTTGGGCTTTGGGAAACACTGCTTGACATTTTTCACCATTTTCTGACTTTTTATAACAAACACTTAATTGATTAACTAACAGATTAATAAACAATGAAATGAATCATTAGTTGCAGCCCAAATAACATATATTATTCTGAAATGGGCTGTACTGCATTATTAGTAATTCTACTTGTGGTGCTCAAAGTTTGTCTACACAGAATTCAGATTAAATGTATGATTGAGGAATTGCCTCCACACAGCACTTAACATGCAGCAGCTAATGGTGCTAACAACATGATCAGCTTAATTTACCTGTGGAGGAACCAGAGGGTGGGCACTACGGTTCCATGACAACGGTGTTGTAACTGGTGTATGAAGGCAGAGTGGTGGCGATTTGCTAGCCACACAAACAGGGACTCAAGTGCACTGACATGCACATGCAGCCAGACCGGCTACGTAAACAAAGCACAGAGAAATAGTTGTTTGCTGCTATATCACAGGCTGTAATATAGTAGCTATACCTCTGAAAAGTAATATTGTATATATCGCACAAAATCAATTCACATAATTGTGACCATGAAGTATAACGAGTGACAAACGGTGTTTAGGGAAGAGGTCGGGGTGGATGGGTGGGTCAAAAAACACCAGACTTTCACCCAAAAGACCAGTCTTTGTGTCCTTTGTGAAACCAGATATTAACGTTGATTTATTTGTCACATAACTTCTGTATTTAAGTTACACCATTTCCATAGTTATTTTAACACAAACCACGATATTTTCCTAAACCCAACTAAGCAGATTTTGTCACAGAACTTCTGTGCTTAAGTTACAGCACTTCTGATATGACATAACCACTTCTGGTGTGGCGTAACTTAACCGCCATCTTTCCCTAAACCTAACTTAGTAGTTTTGTTTCCCGTGGAGACGGAAGTTTATTTTGAAAAGAAGACATTCATAGGAAAATGCACGAAAAATAAGGAATAACTTTTTATGATATTACTGTATATGTTGTATATTAATGTCGCACAGAGATGGATGTCCTTCTACTGATGTAAAATTTGGAGTGCATAACTTTTACTTGTTGCAGAGTATTTCTACACTGTGTAATTGCCACTTTTACTTAAGTAAAAGATCTGAGTGCTTCTCCCACCACTGTGTGACCCCCACAGTACCAGTAACTCGGGTTTTCTTATTTCTTAATTCCCCTGAACACCTTTCACGATAACCGATGATGAACAGTGAGCTTGTCTAAAGTTACTAAATGACTGCGAGGCTGTGAGTAGACACTGGTGATGAAGCAGTTTGACATTCTGGGGGGAATAACTCCTTAAAAAAAAAAATAAAAAAAACATGTCAAGCTCTCTCGTGCACTTCCTTTTGATACCATTGCTGTTGGGTATTTTTCCACTCACAGTAAATGCCGTATCTAGTTTCAGGTGCACATGCAACCTCACACGTGCACCTACAGCGTAGCGGGACATGAAGAGACGAGTTCTAGCTTTGTGTTGTTCTGCAGTCGTGTGCGAACCAAAATAGTCGGTTGGAGGATTGCTTTGTTTTCTCCTCAGAAATACATAATGGACAACAGACTTTCTAATCAGCTCGAAGAGAGGAAGCCAATTGGAATAAAAACATGGCTAGACTCCCACCAAGCTGTGACCACTGTCCCAGGGGCATGACTGAAGGAAACCCAAACACTGTGATCATATTCTTGTAATCATTTGTTAGCTGAGTGTGCGGGGCTGTGGGGTTAGCGTGTCTAGAGAACTCAAGAGACAAATATCTTCTTGAACAAGAACAAGGATGGATGGAAACAACATGAATTTTACTGTAATGCCTATTGACTTCAATAACAGACAGTTGCAATTTTGCAAAAAAAAAAAAAAAAAGAAAGAAAAGACAATATTCCCTAAAAGTGGTGCAGTCTTCAGCTTTCAGTCCAGCAGCTTATAGAGAAAGAAACTGGAGCAAAACTTAAGTAGTTCATTGACATGTCAAACTGTACCAATGATAGTTAATGCATTACATGCTGGATGCTTTTGTTCTGTTGCTATCCAAATGGGTAAACAGAGATCCAGTTAGTGACTGAAACATGGCGGATACATTATGATTTAAAGTTTGCCATTTTGGGAAATACAATACATATGATTTCCTGCTGAGAGTTGAGGTCTTTACACACCAGGGGCCTGAGGGATGTGTTAATAACACAAAAATATAAAAATATAAAATCCTTGTCTGTGAATATTATATGTTTAGGGCTTTTACTGTGAAAGGTAAGAAGGGGTGGAGTGGATGTGGTCTGTGCTGCTTTTGTCACGGCTGAAAGAAGTAATGAACTTTTCCTCTGTGTTGTTGTTTCATAAGTATATGAGCAATCGGTTTGGTGAATTTATTCAGGGCGTGAAATGTCAGAAAATCTCATGCTGGAAAAAAAAGGAAAAAAAAATAATATTCACATTCTGCCTGAAAATATTCATAACAACAGTTTGAAAAAATGTTGATGTAATAATTAATTGCACAAAAAAAAAAAAAAAAAAAAAAAACACTGGTGTGTCAAGGCCTTTAAATGAGACATCACTCTCATATCTGCCTGTTAAATTTAAAGCTACATTCAGCAGCTGCTTAGCTTAGCTTAGCTTAGCTTCATGTAAAGACTGAATGTGGAAACAGCTAGCCTGGGTCTGTCCAGAGGTTATAAAAATCTGCCCCGTTCGATATCACTCTCATGTCTGTATGTTAGACATGAAACTGAAACTAGGAGTTAGCTTAGCTTAGCCAAAACCATGGAAGCTAGGAGAAACAGCTAGCTTGTTTACCTCAAAAGTCAATAAAGACCACTAATTAACATGTTATATCTATATCTGTTTAAACTGTATAAAAGCTTGATAGAACAACGTATACTATTTCAAGGGATCTATTAGGTGAAATGGAATATATTATTCATAATGATGTTTTCATTATTAGAACCACCTGAAACTAAGAATAGTGTTTCCAAGTCCTCTTCACAGAGTCCGCCATGTTTCTCCACCATGTTGTTACAGTAGCCCAGAACGGACGAACGAAACACTGGCTCTAGTGAGAGCCTTTCACGTTTTTACGTTACCTGAACCGCCACCGTAGTTCATCACACTTGTGAAACTGCAGAAACGTGAGCAGCAGAGTGCGAACACATGGTACCATCAGCTGCCGTCCGACTTCCATTGCTCCTAAAGTAGTTTCATTATGATAAGAATGAAATTACTGCTGTCTCGGAAAGGGAGGACTGAGCGGCGAGTTGGTTGCAATCTGCAACCACACCATTAGATGCCACCAAATCCTGCACACTGTCCCTTTAAGTGTGAAAATGACAAGTTGCTGGCAGGCAGATTTTTTTTTTTTGCCTTTTGAACTTCAGACAGCGTTAGGTTAGCTGTCCCCAGTGCTTCTGGTTTTTATGCTAAGCTAAGCTAATCCCATTCTGGCTCCAGCTTGATTTGTAACAGTCACAAATGAAAGTGGCATTGATCTTCTCATCTAACTTTTGGCAAGAAAGCGAAGTATATTTCCTAAGATGTTAAACTACTGAACTGCCATATTTCATCATGAAACTCATTGTTTGCTGCTTTCTTACAACACAAGCTCTCTGTTTTAGTGATATTCTAAGGTCATAATCATATAATTGCTTTTGACTGGGGCAAACATCAAAGTTATAGTGGATTTAGAAAGGCCAAGGCTATTTTATTCATTGTTGGGTGCTCGTGGAGCCATGTTCCTTTTTTCCTTTCGACCAATGGAAATGGAAACCAGCTGTCCACATGGTTCAGGTGCAGATAAAGTAGTATAAATAGACAGTCCACATGTACACACAGAGTCACACAGAGAGGGATTCGGTATATCAAAAGTTTAATAGCGGTTGAGTTATTCATGTCAGCACCTTTAACACCCAGAGTGTTTACAAGGAGGTGCTGGAGGAGGAACTTAACTTCATCTTGTCCTTTTTACCTCACTTCTCACAAATTTCTTTAACAACTTCCTTGTCAAGAAACTGGTGATTCATTCATTAGATCTGCATGTTTAAGTGTTGAGTATTGTTGTTGAAGTGCACGCCTGATGTCATGGGAGGAGATGTTGTGCCCGTTTCTTCTTGTTTATGTAGTAATCACAGAGTTGACTAGATAAAGCTGCTGCCTGCTGCTCAGGCTGTTGTCCTGCTGTGTTGTTGGTTTGAAGTGGTACAGATGGAGGATGTTTGTGCCGGGTACTGTTTCATGTAAAACCTCTGTCTTCATTGGGCTTTTAAGTGGCTGGGGGTTTATCTCTCTCTCATCTTTCCTTTCTGTTTGTCTTATTTTTTTTTTTCCACACCTCTTCTTAAAAGTTCAACACAAAACGCAACATAAAGTGGTTCTTGACTCTGACTGTAAAAACTTGAAATATAAACTCAAAACACCAGGATGCACCCACGTACCTCTTGCAGCCAAGAACTGAGTATTAAGAAAGTTTCAAAAACCACTTCCCCATTTTTTTTTCTCTTATCTATGCAAAATGGCAATAATTCAACACAGGCTTGAGTTGCTCAGACATTGTGCCAAAGTGTCAAGTGCTGAATGACTCAGATCAGCATAATGTCTCCATCCTACACGTCTGCAGAGGTTGTTTTTGTGCTGAAGTAAAAAATGTTATAAACACATGAGCACTTTCTTTTATTTTCTTGTGACTTGGACTCATAAAGTCGTGTAAACTTGAGATTTTCGTGAATGACCAATACATCCCATTTGGAGAAAATTCGCTTTTTTTTTCTTTTCGTTTTTCTTTTAAGCCTCTTTCGGGAAAAGCACAATGATTCATGATTTTCAAACACCGCTCTCTTTCTCTCGCTCTCTAGCTCTCTCTCTCTCACAGCATGAAAATATGTGACGCAGATATATGACACATACTTGTTCTTCTCCCCTTTGGTTTCTGGTCTTACTTTGGTTGTGGAAACTGGATTCATCAAGACGGGCAGGCCTCGTGATCTCCGTCGAGCCCCTCTCCTCTCTTGCTCACTAACCCCAAACTCCTGTCAATGGTTTCCAGCTGGCTGTGGTGTGGCGGTTCTCCTGGGAGAGGAGGAGCGCTCAGCTGGCTCCAGGCTCTGACTTGCACATCATCCATGAACCCCCCCTTCTTTACTCCCCCGAACCGACCCCACCCCCCTCTTTATTTGTTTAATTTGTGGAAAAACCCATAAACATTTGTGTATGATTTGTGGAAAGCGGCGAACGGGGAGTGCGCGAGCTGGAGAGCTGCGTATGTGTTTGTGTTTGTGTTTGTAGTCCAAACTTCACATGCTGATCACGTCCAATGTCTTTAATGACACGGTGAGGTTACGAGGTAGAAAGGCAAGAACACGAGCTGTTAGCGTAGCTAGCATGGAGCACTACATGTGTTTGGTGACGCGATTGGGAATCTGCTGAGAGGGTAAAGTGGGTTGATGAGGGGGGGTATCTACTTAAGGAGACTCATTTTATGTCTTTCATGTTATCTTGATGAGTGCAGCACTTTGGTCTGGTGGCGAGGCCCTTCTAAATATAGCCGACAGCGGTTCAATAGCAGGGCACTGCTTGCGTCACCTTGGGTAAATATTTCTCTTTTTGGCAACGGTTGTGTGCTCTAAACCACGTTTTTTCCTGAACATTCAGCAGAAAAATCGAAGAGAGTTGGCTGAAACGGAGCTTCAGTCACAGCTGCAGGTGGGCTGGATTTAGGAATTAGTTATTTAAAGGGCAGAGTAGATGAAAACCAGAGCACATGACGATGAAATAAAAAACAAGGTTAAAGGACAAACCAAATGTTTAAAGAGGACACATAAAAGTGAGCATGCATTAGCACAAAGATACTTGGTCACACGCAGCTTCAGTACACTGTTCTGTTTGTCTGCTAGGACGCTGTGTTTACCTAGCAGGAGTGACGGCGATGACAGTCTGTTGTCATCGAGGTCAGAGATCAAATGTGGAGGGGGGTGAGTCTGCAGGCTGCTAATGGAGGGACGTGGTGCTTTGTCACTCCTCACGTCTGGTCGGAAGACTGAGTGTGTTTGGCTTGGCTTAAGGAGTTGGTTAGGTGTGTGTGTGTGTGTGTGTGTGTGTGTGTGTGTGTGTGTGTGTGTGTGTGTGCGTGTGTGCGTGTGCGTGTGTGCATGTGCCTATGAGTCTACATGCTCGTGTTTCTTTGCAACCAGCCAACACACTGCTGGGAAATCTGTGTGTGTTATGACTGTACAGTGTGACATTGTGCACACTGCAGCATCAGCATTCATGCCCGCATGTTTGGTCTGATCCCAGTGTGTTTAATCTAGTCTAGTTTATCTAGGTTATCATATTAATTTTAGGGCTGTATGATTAAAATATTTAATCGTGATTAATCGCATTATTGTCCATGATTAATCACGATTAATTGCAAATTAATCACGAGCAGCCATGATAGGCATTTGCAATTCTTTATCCGTTCAAGTATTCAATACTCTTATCAACATGTGAGTGGACTAATATGCTGCTTTATGCAAATGCCTGTATGTATTTATTAGTGGAAAGCGAGAGGGTTGCAGATTCAAATCTGTTGTCTCTGTATGTCAGCCCTGTGATGGTGTGGCGACCCGCCTTCACCCATTGTTAGCTGGGCTTGACTCCAGCCCCCCGCGACCCTGGTTAGGATAAGCAGTTACTGCTAAAGAATGAATGAATCAACCAACCTATTACCAACGCAAAACAATGACAAAAATTGTCCAGAAACCCTCACAGGTACTACATTTAGCATAAAGAAATATGCTCAAATCATAACATGACAAACTGCAGCCCAACAGGCAACAACAGCTGTCAGTGTGTCAGTGTGCTGACTTGACTATGACTTGATCCAAACTGCATGTGATTATCATAAAGTAGGCATGTCTGTAAAGGGGAGACTCGTGGGTACCCATAGAACCCATTTACATTCACATATCTTGAGGTCAGAGGTTGCAGATTTGGAGCCATATTTAGCCTCTTTCTGGACCAGCTAGTATGACATGCCAATGGTACTATGGAATCTTTAGGTTTTCTAGTTTCATATGATGCCAGTGGCTTCATTCTAGCTTTTAAACTGAACCCACTAGAGCCTCTGGAAGATTGATTGTGTTAATCCATTAAAGAAATAGTGACACAGCGTGAACACATTATTATCAAGTTAACTTTGACAGCCCTAATTGATCATTAAAGTTTCTGAACTCATAATTGTCAGATTGAACCACTGTGCTGCCTCTTAGACAAAAAGAGGCCTTAAACCTTGTGCTAAACTTCATCCCGCGTATATACATACCATACTGTAGAAATGTCTCTTAGAGTTCACTGTCAGCTTAAAATTACAAAATTGATCTATTAAAAAAACAACATAGTCTAAAAATCATGAACACTAAAATGAATGATTGTGTCAAAAAGCTCCTTTTACTTACAATAAATCAGTTCATTGAGGTTTTTTTGCGGTAAATATTTTTTTCCATCAATTGAACCTTAACACACATCTCTTACTTTACTGATCACGAGTGCTCTAGATTCAACACTAGCAGGAACATCTTTGCTTTGCATTTACATTGTGGTGTGACGCTCTTAAACTGCTGCTTAGTCAGTTGTCCGGAGACCTGGTTTGGCCCAGAGTGAACCCATGTAAAACCACAAGGTAAACACTCTGAGATGAACCAGTGTGGCTTAGTCAGAGCACTTTACAAGAGCGAGCGGTGAGGAAGAACACTGTGTTATCTGTGTTCATGTGAAATCTGCCTCACAGTTAAATGAAGGTGCAGCTTTGCAGAGCTCTGTTGGTGAAGTTAGGTTTGTGGTGAGCTGTGAATAACTCAAACTTTGATGGGATTGTAAGAATTAAAAAATCTGTCTCTGTGCCAAATCAACTTTAAGTTGTAAGAATTTCCAAGTCAAGATATAATGATTTGGATTTTTTAGATGTTTACCCAACATGACCAACCTGATTGCATGTGTGATCACATTATATCTCCCTTTTACTACATACTGTATGTAGGGCTCTTCTAATCTGCTACTTTGGTCTTAGTTGATTAAGATTTCTTTAGCTGATTAGTTATATTTTTTTATACTTTTTCATGCTGAATGACTCATTTCCAAGAACCTTATCAGCACATCTCTGGTAACACAAGAGTTAAAGTGGTGCTTTTGTGTGATTCTTTGTCGAGAAACTAACTTGTACAGATCAACTAATCAATAAGTTTACAAAACCATAAAAGTGTTAATGGACTAAGAATTTCTTTGGTTGAGGACAGCCCCAATTGTATGCCACAATGAGCTGAATAACCTCGAAAAAATACGTTTAGGTATTTTTTATTTCTTGTTTAACACTCAAAGGTTTGACACTCAAAAACACAGCTAATCAGCTTCATCAGATGTGTGTACTTACAGTGTATCAGATCTGACAGCTGCTTGGTGCAGCTGGTTCAGTGTGTTTACTTCTTTTTTTACTTAAAACCACTGAAAAGGTGATATGTGGTGTGATAAAATGTAATGTCAAAGGGTCTGACAACACCCTTGGTAATGTCAAGTACACAAACACTAAAAACTAAAATGGAAGGAGTCCCTGTCTGTCTCAAGTTTCTAAATGCCAATGCCGTGGTAGCGACCTGTCATTCAAAAGTTAGCCACATCCTAAAGCATACCCTGCTTTATGGTCTATTTGACTCTAAATGGGACCATCACTTACTAAAGGAACATCGTCCTGTATTGAAGAAGACTCAAAACTAGATATTGCGACCATAAACTCATGTTTACAGTGTTAATTGAGGTAATAAATGAAGTGAGGCTCATTTTCTAATAGACTTCTGTACAATCAGAGGTCGCCCACTGTACCAGACCAAGTAACGATGTAGCACCAATAAACCTGAGCGTACTGAATTTTTATTTGCAACATTCAAAAAGAATTTCAGACGTTACATGCAGCTTTAAGATGAACCTTTAGCAGGACTCTTTAGCTCAACTTTTGTTGCACAGATGACTGATCTTAAAAGAGATTTATCATTGTAGATACTTCCAAGGAAAAGGTAATACTCCACACATGCAGCGGTCAGCCTGGGAAATGGATCATGGATGGATGTAATCACATGAAGGAGCAGAACTGCAGCCTCCATGCAGACTCGAGTTCTGCTTCTTTCTTTTGGATTTCTAATTGGTCCAAGTAAACAACTTTAAAATGATCTTCACCTGTAGATTAACTGTTTAACAAAGGTGGATTGTAGTGCAAGAGGATAACACTATTTAATGTATTTTAGATTTAGTCATTTAAGTTAATTATATTTTCCATTATTATTTCAAGCTCTGTAGGGTCACTCTGTTGTTTACATTATACCTGCTAGTGTCTGGACATAATAAGTCATGTTTTTCCTCCTCCTATATGAGGCCATTTGCTGCCAGTCAGCATAAAATCCCCAGACTTTAGGAAATCACTTGAGCTAAGCCATCAGTAAAGAAAACATATAAAGAAATATTAGTATTCATTTTCTTGCAGAGAACATTAATGACACCATCACGTCTTAAATACGTAACAGCTGGTTAGCTTAGTGTAGCATAAACACTGGAAACAGCTAGCCTGTTACTGTCCAGACGTTACAAAATCTCCCTGCCAGCACCTCTAAAATTCACAAATTAACATGTTATATCTTCTATCTATCAAATCTGTACAAAAATTGAAGTGTAAATATGACAGTTTGCAGTTCTACTCCATAGCCAAGACAAGTAGTCAACCAGCTGAGACTCCAGTTACTGGTCCCAATCAAAATTCCTAAATGTACTCATCAAATACCGTCACTTGGTCAGTGCCTCTTGATAGCGGATACTGACGCACGGAGGTACCCTTTAGCAACTCTGTGCTATGTAGCAGGCTTTCAACTAACTCACCTACAAAAAAAAACACCTACAGTGTTATTCGATGGTCGGAGCGAGTGACTAGTGGTAGTATAAAGGATGTGAGAGTCTAAGGGTGAGCAAGAGGTGTAGTTGATAGGTCAAACAAACACAGGACATTCAACCAAGAAACTGCTCTTTGTGGTCTGTGTGAAACTAAAAGTAAACGTTGACTTATTTTGGCAGTTGAGTTGTTAGTAAAGCTGTCAATGTCAATCACAATGTTTTCAGAACGCTATTTTTCTGTAAAAATAGAAGTTTATTTTGAAAAGACATTGCGCATGTAACAAGAGTATTTTGACACGCCGTCTCTGACATGTCCAAAACTAACATTAGAGGGGAACCTAGAGCATCATAGTCCGAAACCACAGATCAAAACAAAGGTGTTTGGAGGGAGAATCTGTGACAATATTTTGTTAGTCTAAAAACTGAAGTGTATATATGACAGTTTGCAATTTTACTTCTTGTGAAGAACCAGTTGTTAGACAACGAGCTGAGACTTAGAAGTCCAAGGGTCCAGTCAAAATGTCTAAATACTCCTCAACTGACACTGACAAGAAGAAATTAAAGTCTCCACCTGTAATAAATCATCTCCTAACAAACTTTATTGCCACATCTTTATCTTGTTATTCGGGACAAATGTAAACTAAATGTGGACAAAAGGTGAATGAGCTGTAACTATAAATGACATCAACCAGCTGAGATTCGTCTTTCTGCACAGATTGTCTCAGCTCTGTCTTGGACATCAGACAGGTGTCTGACCGGTTGCTCGGGCCAGCTCACCCCGGGCCCCGGGCCTGGATCTGGTGCTGTAACGCCGGAGGTCAGAGGTTAATGGAGCAGAGTGGCGCCGGCCAGCCATCCCCCAGGATCCTGGGTGGATTTGGTAAACAGTGAAGCTGTCACTGCAGATTAATACTGAGAGGAGGTAGAACAGGGGGCTAATGGCTCCCAACTCAGCCATGAAAGTGCCTGTCTTCCCCATTCTCCTCTCTCCCTCATCCCCACAGATAAACCCCGCAGGCTTAGCGAGGGAGGGGAGGAGAGGGGAGAGGGAAGGAGAAGGTAGGAAAAGGAGTTAACTCAGAAAAGAGGAGCTAACTAGAGGGCAATAATCACAAGTGCACTTGAGCACCTGAAACTCTTAAGAGAAAACGGGGAACATCTATAAGCTAAAGGGCCTTTTTAAGGCACTGAGACGTTTTTGCGTGGATGTAGATCTCCACCTCAAGGTTATTCACTGGTTACAGCTGTACGAGCACAACCCTTACTGCCAGCTCTCCTCTGCGGGGGATCTTTGGGGACTTTTTCTTTTCGATATGAGGCGTATGCAAGCCTTGACACTGTGGTTTATCTGTCAGTACATCTAAGATGCGAAGGGTGGCTCCCACCACTTTGTATGCCGCTTGTGTCAAGACAGGAT